>JAUPMV010000009.1:20049188-21249188 GCA_030848855.1 Branchinecta sandiegonensis
TTTGAGGGGTCGGCAACTTTCCAAATTCAAAGTTCAGCATCCCTTCCTCGTTTTAATATCCTGTAGTATCCGTCGTTTTAGTATCCGCACTAGAAAAGAAAAGGTGAATTACAGTTTTGATAGTTGCTGACACCTCACTGAACTTAATGCTAATACTAAAACGAGGAAGGGATGGTGAACTTTGAGTTTGAAAAGTTGCCGACCCCTCGAAGAATACTAAACTGAGGAAGGGAACGGTGCAGCGTTCCATTTTTTCGCAGACTTGAATTCCTTCCTTGTTTTAGTATGCCCTTCCTCGTTTTAGTATTCCCTTCCTGGTTTTAGCATGCCTTCCTGCTTTTCTCGCGTTCCCTTCCCTTCCTGGTTTTAGTCTACCCCAGACTTGCCCGGTCTCGCATCTGTCAGGTTGCTTACTACGAGACTTAGTCTTCGATACGGGAAATCCGCAAAATCCAGGGCTCTTCGTAGTTGGACGATTTCGGCTTGTGTGGTTTCACCAATCATTGAGCTTTCGGACATCTTGACCGACGTATCTTTATTCTGCGACCAGATTTCGGCTATGTCTATACTGACTTTAGGTAGCAAATCCAGCTTAAAATTGATCTCCTGCAAGTATTGGGTATCCCTCCTGCTGGCTTCATCAGCACTCTAGTTATTTCTCGTTCCTGCAGTTTCCATTCTACTTCTTGATTCTTTTTCTACAAACGAGTCGTAAAACTACTTTGATCTCTCCCAGCAATAGAACGCTCCGGTAGCAGAGTTTTTAGGTTGTACCTCACTTCTGCCTGAGATAGTGGTTCTTGTACGGTCAATCTATCCGCTTGAAAATGGGTAAATCCACAGCTCAAGCACAATACAAGTTAACTCTTTGACTGCTTGTCGATGACCCAGAGATATGTCATCTATTCAGTTATTAAGTTTCATTTCAGTCCGATCGCTCGTTTGAAAGTTACGCACTACTAAATTTTCCAGATTCGCCCGTCCTCCACCCCCCCCCCCCCAGATAGTCGGGTCGGGAAACGGATTATTTCGGAGTTAATTTGGTCGGGTCCCTGATATGCCTGCGAAGTTTTATCGTCCTTGCACATCTGGAAGTACCCTAACTCGAAAAAGTGTGACAGACCGCCCCACAGAGTGACAGACGGAATTGTGATCGGTATATGGCACTTGAGCCAGAGGCTGCAAGTGCCATATGCAATGATTTGTCATCTTGGAAACAAACTAGACTAAATTGGTATCCTTGAAAAATAAATTGGTGTCCGTGAAAGTCAAGGCAGATGTGACATAAAAACCTCCAAACAAATGACTGAAATAAATAAGCAGTACCAAATTCTAATAGCTGCGTTTTTCTTACTTTTTCTTCATGTACCAGGAAAGAACTTGTTTATCCACTTATTCTAGGATATTAATAAATAAATAGTGATTCCTGCTTTTCATTCCGATTCCCTGTTCCCTCTGCGTCACTAGAAGCAATAATACGAATCGATTGTAACCTTTTACAATTGTTTCCTTTCATGCTAGTCCTCTCGCTTAATAGGCACCAGAAGTGCGGAATTTACTTGACACGTTAGGAAAGATATGTCAATAAGGATAAAGCACGGCTCACGTCTCTAAGAGACAAAGAGGAATTTTGGGGATGTTCGGAACAGAACGTTCGGAAGCAAGTGTAAAAAAAATTCTTTGAAACTGTATAGGTCTTCGGCGATAATTTGGCAATCATCACATCAAATTACCCAACAAAGAATCCCTCCAACAAAAAACAAGAGCTGTAAGCTCATATGGCACTTGCGAGCATACATAGTAAGCAAGGGTATCACTGTGTTGAGGCACAGACAAATCTTGGCCTTTTCGGGTTCATGAAAATGGATGCGGTTTAGTAAAAAATGTGCCATGAACTTTGCGGTTACAATGCGCACTTTTAGGGAACTCAAATGAATTTGGAATCAAAATACTTGGGGCACAGATGATCATGAGCCCTGGGGATCATACAAAATGTTTAGTTTCTTAAAAATGTTTTTTTTTCCATTTTGCTGTAACATTGGCGCTTTAATTATGATGGAAAGTAACTTATAAGCGGAATCCTTGAGGCAAAAATTATCACGTGCCCATGGGAATCACGAAAATGGATCTTTTGGTCAAAAGTTTTTTTTTCATTTTGTACTTAAAATACGCACTTTGAGCGGGAGGGGAGGGGAGGCTAGAAACTCATTTGGAAGCATATACTTGAGGAACAAATGATCATGGACCATTGGGGATCTGACAGTGTTCGTTAGATCTGAAACACGTCCTCTTGTCAAGCCCCCTGAATGGCGAGTCATTACAGGAAATTTATGGGTCCCAGGTTATAGTCATGTATAACAATGCTTATATTTTATATCTCTTTATCCATGTTTAAGTTGTCAGGACGTTCTCCACTTGACGAGTCAGTTATGAAGACGAAATATTGTAGGCCCGATTTGTTCTTTTTACTATGTTACTGTGCTGTGCTGTCAAAATGCAATCGGATCGGTCTGGTGTTTTATGGCACTTGCAGCCTCTAGCTCAAGTGCCATATACCGATCGCAATTCCGTCTGTCGGTCTGTCCGGTTTTTTTGTCACACTTTTTTCGAGTTGGGGTACTTTCAGATGTGCTAGGACGATGAAACTTGGCAGGCGTATCAGGGAACCGACCAAACTAACCTGAAAATAATCAGTTTCCCGATCCGACCATCTGCGGGGGACTAGAGGGCGGGGGAATCTGGAAAATTTAGGGCATTTTGTCACACTTTTTCGAGTTAGGGTACTTCCAGATGTGCTAGGACGCTGAAACTTGGTAGGCATATCAGGGATCCGACCAAACTAACTTGGAAACAGTCAGTTTCCCGATCCGACCATCTGGGGGGAGTGGAGGGCGGGGTGATCTGGAAAATTGAATAGTGTAACTTTTGAACGGGTGATCGGATTGAAATGAAACTTGATAACTGAAAAGGACATATCGCTGATGTCCCATTTGAGGTCTGGACCGGATTTGGTAGCTATGGGGGAGTTGGGGGGGGGGAGAAGACCTGAAATCTCGAGAAACGGTTAGAATGGAAGGATCGGAGTGAAACTTGCTGGGAAGAACAAGCATCTGCCCCAGATAAATCGTTTACACAGTTGGACTGGATCCGGACCCTTGGGGGGTACGGGTGGAGGGGAATTTCCCGGAATTTCGGTGATGTCAGTTTTGGGATTTTCGCGACGAAACTTGGGAGGCATATCAGGGACTTGACCAAACGAACTTGGAAATAATCAGTTTCCTGATCCGACCGTCTAGGGAGGGGGGGGGGAGTGGAGGGCGATGGATCTGCAGCATCGAACGGGTGATCGGATTGGAATGAAATTTGATAACTGAATCAAGGAAATATCTTTGATGTCCCATTGGAAGTCCGGACCGGATTCGGTAGCTATGGGGGAGTTAGGGGGAGGGGAATTTCGAGAAACGGTTAGAATGGAGGGATCGGAGTGAAACTTGCTGAGATAACAAGCATCTGCCCCAGATAAATCGTTTACACAGTTGAGCTGGATCCAGACCGTTGGGGTGGGGGTATAGGGGAGTTTTCCGGAATTCCGATGATGTCAGTTTTGGGGGATTTTCGCGACGACTTGGGAGGCTTATCAGGGATCCGATCAAACTGACTTGTAAACAAAAACTTACTCGATCCGATAGTCGTGGGGGGGGAGGTGGAGGGAAGCGGAATCCGGAATATTGAGTCATGCGTAACTTTGGAACCGGTGATCGGGTTTGAGTGAAATATAATTATTGAACTGAGGACGTGTCTCTGGTGATTTTTTCATGTCTAGACCGGATCCGATAACAGTTGGAAAAGTGGAACAGTTGGGGGAGGGGTAGACCGGAAAATACGTGACCGGCTTATACTGGAGAGATTGGGATGGAACTTTGTGGGAATAACAGACAGATGCTCTGGATAAATCTTTTTCAGAACTGTATTGGCTCCGGCGACTGTGGGGGGAGTTTGACAGGGAGGGGGGGGGGGGGGAATTCCGGTGATCACGAGTTAAGGTAATTCACGATGTGCTAGGACGATGCAACTTGGCTAGAATATTAAACATTCGACAAGATTAGCTTAGAAATCGCCACTTTCCAAATCCGACTATTCCTGAAAGTACCAGTACCAAAGTAAGAAAAATACTTTTAATCGAAATATACATTTTCATGATCTCCATCAGCCCATTATCATTTTTGCCTCAAGAGTTTGCTTACAAATGAAGTTCCAGCTCCCTTAAAGTGCGCGTGTTAACTGCAAAGTCGAAAAAGTCCTTTTTATCAAAGGATTCATCTCAGTTTATGATAGCGGATTCAACAGCTATAGGGGAGTTGGGAGGGGGCGATCGGAAATCTTAAGAAACGGTTAGAATGGAGAGATCGGAGTTAAACTTGCTGGGAAGAACAAGTATTTATTCTAGATAAATCGTTTGCACAATTAGACTGGATCTAGACACTCTGGGGGTGGGGGTGGCGGGGGGCCTTCCGGAATTCCAGTGATGGCGTTTTTCAACACGAAACTTGGTAGGTGCATCAAGGACCCACTCAATCTGACAGAGCCCTTACCTACTACATACAGTTGCAAGAGCCATATGAGCTTACAGCTCTTGTTTATTTTCTTTATTTACGGCGCTATTTTTGCGTAAGTGCGTAACTATATGAAATTATACGGTATTTATTAAGACTGAAAGTGTTTTAATAACAACATGGTTATTAAATGATGCCAAGCAACCTCCAATAAAATAAACTATAAATAAATCCAATAAATAGTAAGAAATTGTTAGCAACAACAATCCTATAATAATCCTTTCTTTGTAGCTTAACTCAACTTAAACTAAAACCAACAAGAGATGTAAGCTCATATGGCACTTGCATGGGTTAAGATGTTTTGATTGATCAAAAGTAAGTTTCAACTTTGCGGTTGAGATGCGCACTCTAAGGGAACTAGGACTTCATTTGTAAGGAAAACCCATGAGACAAGAATGATAATGGCATTATTTTGCCATTCCGGGCAACAGGAAATGCATATATTGCTTAAAAGTATTTTTCTTACTTTGCGGTCAAGATTGGTACTCTAAGGAATAATCGGATTTGGGAAGTAGGAATTTCTAAGCAAATGTTGTTGAATCTCTTCGTTCGATTCCGTTCACACCTGTCTAAGCGGTTCAAGTTTCCCCCCCCCCCCCCCCCAATAATTGTCGGAATCGGTCCGGAAATGAAAAAAATCACCAGAGAGAAATGTCCTCTGTTCAATTATTAAACTTCACTCGAATCCGATCACCCGTTCCAAAGTTACGCATGACTCAATATTCCGGATTCCCCTCCCTCAACTCCCCCCCCCCCAAGATTATCATATCGAGGATTTTTTTTTTATTCCAAGTCAGTTTGACCGGGTCCCTGATATGCCTGCCAAGTTTCGTCGTGAAAATTCCAAATACCGGAATTCTGGGAATCCCCGCCCCCCTCAAGTGTCCGGATCCAGTCAAATTGTGTAAAAGGTTTACATGGAGCAGATGTTTGTTCTTCCCAGCAAGTTTCGCTCCGATCCCTCCATTCTAACCGTTTCTTGAGATTTCCGCCCCCCCCCAACTCCCCCACGGTGGCCGTAGCCAATCCGATTCAGTAAATGATTTACCTAGAGCATCTGTTTGTTCTTCTCACAAATTTCCATCCCGATCTCTCCATTCTAAGCGGGTCACATATTTTCCGCCCCCCCCCCCCAATAGTTGCCGGATCCGGTCCGGATATGAAAAAGATCACCAGAGAAATGTCCTCTGTTCAATTCTCAAATTTCACTCGAATCCGATCACCCGTTCCAAAATTACGAGTTAATGAATATTCCGGATTCCCCTCCCTCAACTCCCCCCACCATTATCAGATCGACAAAAATTTTATTTCGAAGTCAGTTTGGTCGGGTCCCTGATATGCCTGCCAAGTTTCATCGTGAAAATCCCCAAAACCGCCATCACCAGAATTCCGGGAACCCCCCCCCCCCCCTAAGTGTCCGGATCCAGTACAACTGTCTAAACGATTTATCTAGAGCAGATGCTTGTTCTTCCCAGCAAGTTTCACTCCGATCCCTCCATTCTAACCGTTTCTTGAAATTTTCGGTCTCCGCCCCCCCCCCCCCCCAACTCCCCCCTGGCTACCGAATCCGGTCAAGACTTGAAACGGGCATCACAGATATATAATCTATTCAGTTATTAAGTTTCATTACAATCCGATCACCCGTTCGAAAGTTACATTTCATTCAATTTCCCGGATTCCCCTGCCCTCCACTCCCCCCCCAAAACGGTCGGATCGGTAAACTGATTATTATAAGTTTGTTTGGGCGGGTCTCTGATATGCCTGCCAAGTTTCATGGTCCTGGCACATCTGGAAGTACCCTAACTCGAAAAAGTGTGGCAAAAAACACAGACAGACCGACAGACGGAATTGTGATCGGTATATGGCACTTGAGCCAGAGGCTGCAAGTGCCATAAAAACAAAACAAAACACAAATTTTACGGAAAATGTTCTCTATGGGCCACACCCAAACTAATCAATCTATCCAAATTCTTTATCCCCCCAAAAAGCTGTATCGCTAAAACTAATATCCAATTCATTCATTTGTCCATTGACAATACACGTGTGTGCACGTGGGGGACTACAGAATAAAAAACTATGCCACCATGATTTTATGCAAAAAACCATCCCGGCCAGTGGCATTGGCAGTGGCCTTAAACTAGCTCCTGTCTAGGTTATATAATATGCATATTATAAAATATGCAATTGAAGGACACATCGCACCGCAGCATTTCTGAGGTTATGATCCAAGATCAGCGACTGCTTTATAATTCAGCTCTACCTCGCTTCGACTGTATCAAAGTCCTCTCTAGGCGTTTGTCTTGTATGACAAACGCGGCAAAATTTGCAAAACCGCTCCTTCACCATTAAGCGAACTGAAAACCAGAGCAAAATAGCACTAGGGAGTAGCGTCAAGACCTATGCTTTCCTTGCTTCGAAAACGGCCCATACTCATAGCGCCGTCCACTGCGCTTGCGGGATTTAAAGCGAAACAAACTTGCGGGTTTAGAAATTTCCGGTAAAGCTAAGATGCAGTCTGCACATGTCGAGGAAACAGGGGAGGTTATGTCCTTTTTTTTTTGCTGTGTTATTGGAGTTATTGGAGCCAGCGCTGGTGCACGACCGATTGAGTTTCAGTGGGGACGTTCACTTTCGTTTCACAACTTCAAATGAAACTTTTACTTTTAACCAACTTTCCGTTTTTTGCCGGATTCCGGCTGAACTAAATGTCCGGCAAGAAAATGGGTTTCACCATCGTGCTCATCGTGTCTCCATACCCCTAAATCGAACATTTAACCAACTTCAAATGAAACTTTTAATTTTACCCAACTTTCTCTCTGGGCGTTTGTCTTGTATGACAAACGCGGCAAAATTTGCAAAACCGCTCCTTCACCATTAAGCGAACTGAAAACCAGAGCAAAATAGCACTAGGGAGTAGCGTCAAGACATATGCTTTCCTTGCTTCGAAAACGGCCCATACTCATAGCGCCGTCCACTGCGCTTGCGGGATTTAAAGCGAAACAAACTTGCGGGTTTAGAAATTTCCGGTAAAGCTAAGATGCAGTCTGCACATGTCGAGGAAACAGGGGAGGTTATGTCCTTTTTTTTTTGCTGTGTTATTGGAGCCAGCGCTGGTGCACGACCGATTGAGTTTCAGTAGGGACGTTCACTTTCGTTTCACAACTTCAAATGAAACTTTTACTTTTAACCAACTTTCCGGTTTTTGCCGGATTCCAGCCGAACTAAATGTCCGGCAAGAAAATGGGTTTCACCATCGTGCTCATCGTGTCTCCATACCCCTAAATCGAACATTTAACCAACTTCAAATGAAACTTTTAATTTTACCCAACTTTCTCTCTGGGCGTTTGTCTTGTATGACAAACGCGGCAAAATTTGCAAAACCGCTCCTTCACCATTAAGCGAACTGAAAACCAGAGCAAAATAGCACTAGGGAGTAGCGTCAAGACCTATGCTTTCCTTGCTTCGAAAACGGCCCATACTCATAGCGCCGTCCACTGCGCTTGCGGGATTTAAAGCGAAACAAACTTGCGGGTTTAGAAATTTCCGGTAAAGCTAAGATGCAGTCTGCACATGTCGAGGAAACAGGGGAGGTTATGTCCTTTTTTTTTTTTGCTGTGTTATTGGAGTTATTGGAGCCAGCGCTGGTGCACGACCGATTGAGTTTCAGTAGGGACGTTCACTTTCGCTAGTAGTGCTAGTGTCGCTGCTACTCGAGTGTGTGCCACTTCTTTCAAGTCTTGCCGCTACTCCCTAGTGTTATTTTGCTCTGCTGAAAACACTGATCCGCAGGCTCATACAGTCGACAGAAACAAGACTTAAGGTTTCGATGGGATCCCAAAAATCTAATAACTGATCCAGACAATTGGGGGGTCTTGTCTTCGCCAGATCAAGTCTTCGCCAGACTAATCATCCGAGAAAATCACGTTCAGATATACCTCTATAAGCCATATCTATTTTGACGATACTTTCCGAAAGTTCCTGCTTTACTTCTGCCAAATTTCCGATTTCGCCCGAACTCTGAGCGAACTACTAGTCCAGCAAAAAAAAGAAAATTCAGAAACGAACCCAGCGGACCTCTTTATCCCTATAAAGAACATCTAGTAAACTTTAAATAAAACTTTGACTTAAAAAAATTCCGGTTACAACCGGATTCCGGACTAACTATATGTACGGGTAAAAAAAGATTGTCATATACAGACTCGGAGCGTCTCTTCTTACCCCTAAATCTGTCATCTAATCAACTTCAGATATAACTTTCGCTTTTAACAAGCTTTCCGGTTTTTGCCGGATTCCTGGCGAACTAGTTGTCCGGTGAGAAAATGGTTTTCACCATCGTGTTCAGCATGTCTTTTTACCCTTAAATCGAACATTTAATCAACTTCAAATGAAACTTTTACTTTTAACCAACTTTCCGGTTTTTGCTGGATTCCGGCCGAACTACATGTCCGGCAAGAAAATGGGTTTCACCATCGTGCTCATCGTGTCTCCATACCCCTAAATCGAACATTTAACCAACTTCAAATGAAACTTTTAATTTTACCCAACTTTCCGGTTTTCGCCGGATTCCGGACGAACTACTTGTCCGACAAGAAAATGGTTTTCACCATCGTGCTCAGCATGTCGTCTTACCCCATAATCGACTATCACATTACCTGTTTAAAAATATTTTGTTTGTCCCTTGATTTGAACCCCCTCCCCCACCCTCAAATATAAGGCTACAGAGCCCATCTTCGAACTTGACTTGTACTTTGACCCTAAGAATCCTCCCACCAAGTTTCATCAAAATATCTCAATCCCTTCGAGAGTTATCGTGCGGACAGACGGACAGACGGGCAGACAGACGGACAACTTTTGCGATGTCATAGGTATCCCTCCACTTACGTTTTGGGATCCCAAAAACACTGCAAGCCTAGAAACTAGTTTAAAACGAATAAAATTTATTTCCCATTTTTAAGACAAAAGTCACAAATGGAGTATGAAAGAAAAGAAAGAAAAAAGACAAGAACACACAAGATGTAACCCATCGATTTTGATACTCTTATTTACAAATGGGGCAACATAGCCCTATACAAAGTGTGGCTAGCATCAAGCGAACGAATAAAACCTGCAATTCGCTCAGATACTGCAATAAATTGAACAAGTGACATTATACTTTGCCGACAATCTAGAATTACGGGCCCGCGGAAGTAGTCCTAGAAAATATTTGCAGTGCCGATAAAATGTGGAACGAATGCATTTTTTATCTTTCATAGTCAGTAGTGACCAGAATGACGACAGCGCTAGTATGTGCGGCAGAGTGAATGCGGAATATAGCTGGGCCAGTATGTGTCTATTGTAACGACGCTTAGAAGTAATGAGTAGTCCGTATGCTTTTCTAGCTTTTTTCTGGAAAAAACGATACAAGACAGGAACGCGTTGTTTGCGAAAAGGAGGGATGGAGTTCAGCTAAGAAATGCAGAATTTCGGGGAATGAATAAATGGAGTCTTACGAAATCATAGCGAATTAGTAAGGATTAGCGAATTGATGCGATGGGTCCTTCAAATTGGTTCCTGTTGCTGGTCTTCTCTTCTTTTGTAACCACTTTGTAACCACTCTTCTTTCGTAAGCACTGTAAAAAAAAATCTTGCAGTATTCCCTATTGGGTACTTTGCTACTTTGCTATTTTTCTTTGTTGAGATAAGATTACCCGTAAGTATTTGAAGAAGAGTCTACCCCTAAGTATTTGAAGAAAAGAGTACCCCAGTATTTGCTACTGGGTACTATTTGCTACTTTGCTACTTTTCTTTATTGAGATAGGATCACCCCTAATTCGGAATAGTCTTATCTCGATATAGGTAAGATTAATCCCAGTAGCAAATACTGCATCCTTATTCGGAGAAACTTTTCACAGTGAGGCAAGGTCAAGGACTTGCAAAAAGTTGTTGCTGGTCGCCACACTTCTTAATAAGGCAAGGTCTTTCCAGGAAAGTCTACTTTGAGCCCGGCAACGTATACACCTTTGTGATTGGATCCCATTATCTCGGTAATATATCCAGTGGTATTATAGAGTGGCGATATTCAAGAAGCTTGCTGAATCCCTTTTCTTGGAGAATAGCTTCAGACCCTGGAGTTTTCGTGAATCGAGTGGACATCGACTGCCTTGAGACTGGACAAAGGTAAGACCCCCGTATCAGTGAGTTGGAGGTGGTAAGCTTCGCGCGAGATCCTTGACCTCGAACGAATCAAGCCCGTCATGTGGGGCAACGACCAGACCCCATATAGTATAACAAGAAATAGAAGGTCATATGGCACTTGCAAGGCTTTATTAGAGGATGAAAGTAGGATTTTGCCAATTCGTGGGTTCGTTCTGATCATTTGTTAGCAAAACCCTTGAGATAAGAATGATCATTTTGTCATTTTATCAAATTAAACGTTGATCATTTTATGAATTATACAGATAATTTATCAAAGTAAATGTCATGCGTTTTTTGGTACAAAAATTCCTTCATGAGATACAACAGTTTGAAATTTCAGAGGGGTTGACAACTTCAGTAGTAAGGTACACACTGAAACCAAATATAGGCCGATCCCAATTGTGAAAGCATCTAGGGAACTTGTAAGCAACAAAAGACTGTTATACCATAATCATCTCTGGCAACGAGGGGTTTGCAACTTGTGCTAGTTGGTGTACCTATTACTATAGATATTCCATCTGCCCAAGCTGACTGCGAATCATATTTGACGGTGCAAAACGGATAAGTCAGCTACATTTTATTAGAGCTATATTTCTGCCCTTCTTGGCATGGGTCCTCTTCAGGCTCAAGCCGCTCAAGCTGGAAAATGAACTTGCAAGTAAATGTTATAAAATGTAGCTGACTTATCCGTTTTACAACGTCAAATATGTACCTATTATTTGTTTCCGGTTTATCTAATGACATAGTTTCACAATAATTAGTAATGTGGCATCTATGGTATGTTAATCCTGAAAAGTTACACACAGCTTTACGATACCAACTAGTTTATATAAAATACTGTTCTAAGTTCTCACCAGTCCCGATGTCCACGATTGAAAAGGATGAAGTTCAATGGTTGCAAAGTCAATTTAGAATTTAGACCCTACTTCTGATATTCTGTTTTTTCTTTAAACCCTGGGGTAGGCTATAGCCATGTGATTACGGATTCTTTCATCAGTTCAGAAAAAAAAAATCTTCTTGGAACATACATTTTCAGCATTTAACAGATAGCGAAGAAATAAAAACCAAAGTGTTGCTCTCGCAACACTTTAGTCGGCGTAGCCAAACGAAAGTTGCTGCAATACTTCACGTTACCCAGGCAACGTAGGTCTAGTTCATTTTGAGTGTGATCCCGATGAAAAATTTATCTCGAAATAGTACTATGAAGTAGTCGAAAAAGTTGCATGCAGTATTAACGATGCTACTACATGCTTCTACTTCAAGTCTACCGTGTTACTGCATATTACTATATGCTACTATTAGCAAGACTGGAGGCTTCTATGGCAAGGATGCTACTGGATACTACTAAATAAGATTGGACCAGTCTGAGGCACATTAAATGATAGTATTCTTTGCTATTACATAGTATTACATGCAACGTTTTCGTACTACTACCATACTACTACGCAGGCTAAAAATTTTTCATCGGGATAGCATCCATGGATTTAGTGGACAAAAGTTTTATTTAAAAAATGTGGTGGATTTTTAAGCAGAAATTATATGAAAACCTTGAAAGTAATTATTGAAAGAAATATAAGTTGGCAAATCCTTTACTTTGCTTTCTATGAATATACTAGCTAGATATATATATTTCTTTTTGATATTTCTGCTAAGTTCTTCTTGACAGCGTCTAGCCACCTACGTCCGAATGGCACCACCAGACCCACCCACCAGCGTTGCCAGTGGTCACATCTGCGATTTGTCACGGATGACAAAATAGTCGATTTTTTTTCGTGAAAAAAGTCGATTTTTTTCTTGGAAACTGTCGATTTTTCTCAAAAACAGTCGGTTTTTCGTAAAAATAGTCCATTTTTTTCTTAAAAACAGTCGGTTTTTGGTGGAGTGTTCCTTGGAACAATCCAATATTGCGAGCGCTGTAGCAGCTTTCAGCTTTCGGTTTTCACCATATTTTGTGGAGCTCATAACTCGTGAACGAGTGCAAGTATCAAGTTGGGGTCCCACCCCCCACACCCAACCGGTTCATGGGCAACTGGGCCCAGATTGCCCAGGAGTAAAGTTCGTTACCCGTGAAAGGAATCAACAGGTATCAATTTGAAACTTGGTAGGGTCGTGAGCATTGGGGTCTCTTTTTACTTTTTGCGGGTCCCGAACTCCACCCCCACTTGGTTCAGGGGCAATTGGGCCCATATTGCCCATTTCTTAATGTTTTTAACTTGACATTAACTGGAGATAAGGCGATGAAATTCCTTTGTGCTATTGGATCATGGGGGTTGGGGAGAGTTGAACCACCCCCACCCTCCCCGTTCATGGGCAAGTTGGCCCAAATTGCCCATGAAAACATTTTTTGACCCGTGACTGGAAATCAAACTCTAAGCTGGAATACCAGGGGCCCAGATTTCCCATGAGTTAAGTTCATCAATGACAGGTCTCAAGTCCAACTCTTGTATATTTGGGTAGATGGATCTATGAGGATTTGCTGTAACAGCAACAAATAAGACGACGCGACGTACTTTGATCTTTAATGAACAGTTGGAAACTTGACTGCTTTGTCATATGACCGATGATATGTCGTTCTTAATGAATTGTGACAAAGGGGGCATTAAGCTGCTACGATTTGGTTTATTGCACTTGTTATTACCTTGCTAATGAAAAAGAGGTTAAAGGGTGGGACTCGCTGGCAGACCATTCAGTGTTCAAACCAATGCTATTCGTGCAAGACCTTCAACATTTCTTTGGATGATACTGGCGGTTTGTTTACATTTAAAGCTTTTAAAGTGGGATGATTACAAATTAGGTTATTTCAATCCTTGTTTGGTTATTGGGGATGAGAAAGGTCTTGGTTCTAAAGCTGTCTGTATACAAAATGGGATAAACATTTTACTTTTACACTCCACGTCTGAGCACTTGCGTACTTGTTCTTAAAACCAGTCGGTTTTTCTGAAAAACAGTCGGTTTTTATGGCACTTGCCCATCGGCCAAATGCCATATAGCGATCGCAATTTCAGTCCGTCCGTCGGTCTGTCGGTCGGTCTGTCCAGGTTTTGCTGGTTCGGGCACTTCCAGATAAGCTAGGACGATGAAACTTGGCAGGCATATCAGGGACCCCAAAAGATTAAATTGGAAATAGTAACTTTACCGATCTGAGCACCATGGGGGGAGTGGATGGAGGGGGAATCTGGAATCTAGAGGTATTTATAACTTTTAAACGGGTTATCGGATCTTAATGAAACTTGATATTTGGAAAGACCCGTGTTTCAGACGACCCGCTTAAAATCCGGACCGGATCCGGCGACTTTGAAGGGAACTGGAGGGGGGGGGCCGGAAATCTTGGAAAACCCTTAGAGTGGAGGGATCGGGATGAAACTTGGTGGGAAGAACAAGCACAAGTCCTAGATACATCGTTGATATAACCGTACTGGATTTGGGAACTGTGGGGGGTTTGGGGGGGGGGGGAATTCCGGTGATTCCGCTAGTTCGTACTTCCGGATTTGCTAGGACAGTGAAACTTGGCAGGCACGTCAGGGACCTTAAATGATTAAGCTGGAAATGGTCACTTCCCCGAGTCGAGCATTGTGGGGGGCGTGGAGGGAGGGGGAATCCAGAATCTTGAGGTATTCATAACTTTCGAACGGGTGATCGGATAGCAATGAAATTGGAAATTTGGAGGGACCTCGAGCCTCAGACGACCCACTTAAATTCTAGACTGGATCCGGTGACTTTGGGGGGAGCTGCAGGGGGAGACCGGAAATCTTGGGAAACGCTTGGAGTGGAGGGATTGGGACGAAACTTGGTGAGAAGAAATTGCTCAAGTCCTAGATACATCGTTGACATAACCGGACCGGATTCGGGCACTGTGGGGGGAGTTGGGGGGGGGGGGGGGGTGGAATTCGGTGATGCCGCGAGTTCGGTACTAAGACGATGAAATTTGGTAGGCATATCAGGGACCCGAACAGACTGCCTTGAGAACAGTTGTTTCCGCGATCCGACCATCGTGGGGGCGTGGAGGGATGAGGAATCCGGAATCTAGTGGCATGCATAGCTTTTGAACGGGTGAACGGATTTGAATGAAACTTTGCTATTGGAAAGAGCTATCGTCTCAAATGTTCCACGTGAAGTCCGGATCGGATCCGATTCTTGTGGGAGGAGTTGGAGGGGGTCATCGGAAATCTCTTGAAACGCTTAGAATCGAGGGATCGGGATAAAATTTGGTAGGAAAACAAGCATAAGCCCTGTAGACACGTACTTGACAGAACCATATCTTGCCGGGGCTCTTTGGGGGGAGTTGGAGGAGGTTTCCCGGAATTCCAGTGATCTCGAGTTGTGAGACTTCCAGACGTGCCATGGACGATAAAACTTGGAGGACATAATATTGACCCGACCAGATAGACTTAAGAACCGGACACGATGCCCTAAGAAAACTTCCGTTCCTGGATCCGACCGTTGTTGAGGGAGCTAAGGGAATGGGAATCCGGAAATTACTGACTTCCCTAGGTTGCGAACAGGTAGTCCGATTAGAGTGAAACTTTATGCGTGATAAGAACTGATTACTTAGATATGCAAAACAGGTTTCCGAGCCACATGCAGCCATGGTTAGGGGAGTTGGAGGGGGGTCCGGAAACTTTTTGACGTGCACAAAAACCAAACGAATGGGCCGAATGGGATGCAAGTTGGACAGGACCGAGTTTATGCATCGCAGATTCGTTATTTGGCGTCCGAATCAATTCGGTCACAGAGGGGGGAGTTAGAGGGAGAGTCTCGGAAATTCTGTGGCTCGCTGAGGGGACACGAGTGGAGCGATTTTAATGAAACTTGAAAATAGAGAGACCATATGCCCTAGATGACATATTTCAGGGTCCGGACCGAATCCCAGCACGGTGCTCGAGCAATTTCCCGAAAATTGCTCAGATTCGAGTGAAAATTGATAGGCCGTAAGAGAAGATGCTTTAGATGATTCATTTATGTGTCCAACGAGATTCGCCCGTGGAAGGGGGAGTTTGAGGGGGGGGGGCCGGTACCGGAAATAGTGTGGCACGTTTAGGAATCAAACGAGTGGATCTAAACTTAAAAGGTAGAAAAGTAATATGCCATATATGATCTGACGTAATGCCGGAAATACTCAGACTCGAGTGAAACTAGATATCGTATTTCTAGGTACGAACCTAGGGGGTTGAAGGTGGTATTTTGTGACATTCTCATCGACTTTCTTGCCTCACCTACTCGTAACAAGTGCCATATGAGCTCGTAGCTCTTGTTCTTTAAATCAGTCCATTTTTGCTAAAACAGTCGTTTTTTCTGCTAAAACAGTCGTTTTTTCTGCTAAAACTTCGGGTCCGAATCGCGCCACCAGACCTTCCCACCAGCGTTGCCAATAGTCACAAAATTCTGCGATTTGTCACGGGTGAATTCTTTGGCAAAACGAGCCAGAATTCTTGCGACAGGTGAGACAGTAGAAAAAGCAAAAGCATATGTAGGCCATATAAGCTAATCAGTTCAGTTAAAAGGATTAATCAGTTAAAAGGAACGCGTTTTGTAGTGGCATAATGAGCGTGTTCCACCCTAGTTACCGTGGTTACTACGCATGACGTCACGAATTTTGGATTCTTGGCGTCAAGGCTGGAACGCATTTTTAAGTTTTCGGTTAAAATATCACTCCGCGGGGTAATTAAGCCAATCACGTTACAGAGATCCGTAGTTACCACGCTTACTACGCTCCCGAGCATGGTAAGTAAGGTTGGAACGGTTAGCGTAGTAACTTTTCGTGAGGTTGGAACGGAAATAGTAAACTAATAGTTACTATTGTTAGAAGGATGGAACATGCTCAATGTCACAGGTTTTTGTAGTCAAATGTCACAGGTTCCGTGATAAAAAAATTCAAATACTCTTGATGACTAACATTCCTTGTCGATGCAAAATCGCCGGGTACCTAGCGGAAGAGCCAGAAGCGGTATCACCTCGGTTATCACAGCTGCTCCCGAAGATTGCCATGATTGTATGTCACAGGATTTGAGTTGTTGAGTTCTCATCCTTCCTGAGGATCGCTGGCTTGTTTTGGACTTAATCATATAGAGTATTCAAAGTCACTTTATTCATCCAAAAATTCTTCATTGCGAAAAATAGTATACGAAAATGTCAATAAAAATTCACTAACGTACAAATACATAATATACTATTACTTTACACAATCTTCATGCAATATACAGTTTTGGTTTCTTAAGTTGGCCCATAATAAGGTATTACTAATATTATTATGTTGCAATAATATTCGGTCATCGGGTCAAATACTTATGACTACGTATAGAAACAACACACTGAAATCACTATTAATAAAACAAACCACGTCACAACTGACAAAATAACAGCAATATAGTCAAAAAGAGTTAAAGAGTTAAGAAGCGGCAACACTGATTCCCACGGTCGTACCGAGCCCTGATGTGCATTGACGATTTAGATGTCGCAAGAATGCTCCGTGAAGATGGCCTATTTTGCTCCGTCCCGACAGATAATCGCCTTGTGTGAAACGTGGCAGAGACTGCCGATCTCCGTGGGAATCAGCTTGCCCTCGTTTTCTCCTCCAGTGGAGATTCACTTGTCTTCTCTTATTGGATTACTGACGCTAGAACTGAATCTAATTTTTCAGATTTTCTCTCTGCGGACATGACATGATGATCACCTCCGGGATTCCGGTCGCATTTTTGCCAGACACGAAGTGCAGACGTCAGGAATTCAGCGCCCTTCACTCAAGCAGGAGGGAAAAGAGAACATTCTTCTCCTTTTTTAGAGGATGATTTACGGCGATTGGAGCACACCCAGTAAAACTCGGGTTTCACCTTCCAGATTTCCGTTTTCGTCGAGGGGATCTGGAAGGTGAAGTTGTGCCAAAGTATTCTGCACGACTGGTGCGATGTAAACCTGAGCTTACAGGATCCAGCCTGGCAGAGGGTGATTTACGGCGATGGAGCGCAATCCAGTGATAGTATAACAAACACGCTTTCTAGATTTCCTTTTTAGCTGCGTTCGTTGCACTTCGGGCTGTCTCTGGTGTTTTGTCACCAGTGTCCGGTTCTTCTCTTAAAACGCGTTTTTTTGGTTCACCGGTGAGTTGATGAAAACTGGTTAACTCCTCGCTGAAGCGGGGCTCCCGAGCAGGTTCTGGTTAGTCCGTACCGGTGAGACAAAACCGGACACTGGTTAGTTCAAAAACGGGTCATAAGACTGGTGAGAAGTCACCGGTGGATGCAAAAACGGCTTACAAGAAAAACCGGAGACCACCGGTGAGAACTCCCGTGACAAAGAACGCAGCATTTGTTGGGGTGATCTGGAAGATGAAGCTGTGCCAAATATTCTGAAGTCGGGGGCGCTGTGAAATTGATCTTACAGGATCCACAGCCCTTGTGACCGTCGCTCCTGTACTGATGTCAGATGATGCACCCGGCTTTGTAGCCAAACCGCTTTACATGTCTCAGACATGTTGTTCAGAAATCTGAAAATTTGAGCAGTGCCGAATGCCTTAGCCTACTAAGCTAGAAAATAGCGTGAATTCTAGCCTAGTCATTTACGAGGGGCTGACATAACCATGAGATCGTCATATTATGAGTGAGAACATTGCTTGGACGTTGTAATAGTGAACCCGTGATGTTTGACATGTGTGTCGGAGAATAGCTTCAGTGCAAGTAACGACGAGAAGAAATCGATTTACGAATGTACTTTGAACCTTCAGGAAGCTCTTCAGGGGCGTAATTTCGTCTAAATCCTGGGGGGGGGGGGGCAAAGGTGGAGCCGATTTCCCCAAGTCAAGTGAAAATGAGCATTTTCATTTCAAGAAGAAAAACGTAATAAAAACAAAGAAACAAAGAGATATTTTACTAATCGACCAAGGCGAAACGACGCTTCTTCAAATTCTCCAAACTGTCCACTGCGCGATTGACATCAAGCTTCTGACCAATGACCAAACGATCACTTAGTCGGTCGTCTGACATAGACATGTTTAACCCTGCATAGCGCATGCAGATCGCTATAAAAGTTTCAAGTCTTCCGTCTTCCAATCTTACCATAAAAACAAAGGTATACTAAAGAAAACCGATATGTTTCTGTGGATGCTTGAATTCTGTAGGCCTATCTTAGTTTCGACGAGAGTTTTGAAGACGCTAAATTTCAGCTGGGGGGGCAAACATCAAGCTGGGGGGGGGTCCAACTGGGGTCTGTGGGGCAGTTGCCCCCCCTGCCCTATAGCAAATTACGCCCCTGAAGCTCTTTGCGCGAGGTTAGTTTGGCCTAGTATAAGTAAGTAGGCCATGGCACTTCCGCCTCCCCGTGGAGGCAATGTATCCTATAGTTTCAAAAGTACCTCATCCCTCTCAGCTTTTTACCATGATTGTACAACTTGTATGTAAAAATGCGAATAGATTAAAGAAAATCAGGTCACATTTTATAAGTAGTGAACTGATAGACAAAAATGCTTCTCAGCCGGGATTTGAACCCAGGACCCTCTGCTTACAAGGCAGTCGCTCCACCATCTGAGCTACCGAGGGGCTTGTGAACATAGTTCACAAACCACTATAATAGTCTGGTAGAAACCGGCCATAGGAACAGTGATCCCGCCCGAAGGCAAATTCATCTAACCAGTTCACATCCCCATGTCACAGAAATTAATGATACATAGATGGCACTTTACACAAGAGACTTGTACCGTGACCAATAAACCATAAACAATTTTTTCGAATATAATTTAGAAGTCTAGAACTCCATTGTCGGAGCCACGCAGACATACCAGGACCCACAACACGGGGTCTCCTGGTGAAAACCAAATAAATAATTTAATGGGGAAAACGCCCTTGAGATGGAAACATTTTATAAGTAGTGAACGACAATGGAGTCCTAGACTTCTAAATTATATTCGAAAAAGTTGTTTATGGTTTATTGGTCACGGTACAAGTCCCTTGTGTCAAGTGCCATCTCTGTATTAATAATCAGATCACGACGTTCTTTAAAGTCGGGGAAACTCGAGCGGAGTCGACAACTCCAAGAATAGAGTAGAATTGAGAAATTAAACGAAACTAATCTAAGTTGAAGCAAGGTTGAAGTTTGATTGTAATCTACGGCACAAGGAGTTGTCGACGAGAGTGAGAGTTTATCTGCCTGTTGCCTCTCGCCTCGAATTCTCACTTTCCACTCTTACCTTACCCAAATATCTTCTACGCATTCCTAAAGGTAGACAATCACCTCGTAAACTCATTAACAACCTCAAATGATCTGCTGGAATGCTCGCCTTGAAATAAATTTCCTCACCCCATGTCTCTTTAGCCCTCGCGTACAACCACAATGAATCAGATGCCTCCACCCCACACTGCCACAATTGTATTTCCTGGTCATGTAATCTAACCTCCACCTCCTTAGCAATACTCACACCATTTTCTGCACTAGGTCCTTTTCCGTCAAACCAAAAATGAGACAAACCACTACTATCCAAAATATTTTTAACCTGTTTTGATCACGATTCCTTTGGTTCATTCTGGAGGGTTACAAGCGCGTAGAGCTATCACAAATCACTCGGAAATTCCACTATTCGATTATTGGTGAACAGCGGATCAACGAAGTACCGCATTTTCATCCGTCTTCGAGCCTCTTTAAGTGAATAAATGATGGGTAACTAGATTGTCCTATCCCAGCCCTTTTCGGGTAAGCTTTAAAATCTGACTATTATCACGGACCCATAAATTTCCTGTAATGACTCGCCATTCAGGGGGCTTGTCAATAAGAGATTTCTGATGCGCTCCTGACCGAGCGTCAGATAGTTCGAGAAGTACCCACGGGAATAAAATACCCGACTACCCAGATAGGTAAAATTTTTCGCAGATGTTGTGCTGAACTAGGAATATTCTCTGTAATGGAAGAGTATCTTGGATCTTTTGTCCTAACTAAGGTACCTGGTGGCATGCTGAATAGTCCTGACTGAAGATGGCTATATATATCTATCTGAGCAAGAACGCCGATTCGATCCAAGCGGAATTTTTGGAAACTAGGTGAGGCTCGGGCAGCATAACAACATAGAAGCATAGGAAATGACAAGCCCCCTGAATGGCGAGTCATTACAGGAAATGTATGGGTCCCTGCTATTATGTACTATCAACGTCGGAAGCGTAACGTCCATTCTCAGATGACTAACACTCTCGTCGACAACTCTTTATGGAGTAGAATTACAATCAAACTTCAACTTATCCATTCTTGCTTCAACTTCGGTAAGTTTCGTTTAATTTCGCAATTATCGTATGAAAACATGCGAAAAGATTAGGCTAAGCCGATAATTCAACTGAACATTCCGGATAAAAAAAATCTTGTTCTTGCACAAATAAAGGATTTTATAATATGTTAAATCTTTGTGCATTAACAATAGATTAAATCTTTGTGCATTATTTTCTTAAATTTTAATGGCAGCAGCTTAGGCGTCTATTCTGATTAAATTTTTTGTTTAGTACAGATTGCAAAAGAGGGGGGGGGGGGGTCTGGTTCATTGAATTAGTACGATAGGCTGAAGCGACAGCGAACCATGAGTCGTTTCCTGTTTAGCGTCGAATTCATGCAAACCAAGTTTATTTGCCCTGACTTGAACTAAGAGCCAAGTCGACCCAGCTTGCCACTTCCTGTTTTCATCAGTAAATATGAAAACAAGAGCTAGAAGCTCATATTGCACTTGCAAGTTGTGTCAGAGGATGAACGTGGGAATTTGTCAATTCGTAGGTTTATTGTAATTGTAATGTGTGTTGTGTATTGAGGCACGAATGATCATGAGCTCTTGATGATCATAAAATGGATCGTTTGGTCAAAAGTATTTTTGCACTTTGCGGTGATGATGCGCACTTTAAGAGGGCTAAGATTTTAATTTTAAGCAAAACCGTTGAGGCAAACATGATCATGGGTGCTGAGATTATGAAAATGTATCTTTTAGTCAAAATTACTTCTCTCACTTTGCGGTTAGGATGCGCACTTTAAGGGCGCTAAAAACTCATTTGTAAGAAAACCCACGAAGGCAAAAATGGTCATGGGCCCTTGGGGATCGTGAAAATGTATCGTTTGCACAAAACTTTTTTATGTGCTTTGCGGAATTTATTTTTTAACTTTAAGGAATTTATTTGCAAGCGAAATCCTTGAGGCAAAAACGATCATGGGCCCTTTTAGGATATAATGTGCACTTTGACGAGGTAGGATGGGGAACTGACTATTTCAGATTAATCTGGTGGGGTCCCCCATATGCAGGCGGTTTCATAGTCCGAGCCCACCTGGAAGTACCTTATAACTCCGGGTCAGTGGAATTCTGGACCCCCCCCCCACAGTTCCCGGTCCCGGTCCGGTTCTGTCACTGATGTACCTAGGGCTTGTGCTTGTTCTTCCACCAAGTTTCATCCCGATCGTTCCACTCTAAGCGTGTCCAGTCCGGACTTGAAATGGGACATCTAAGACATAGAAGTAAGTAATTAAGTAAGGTTTATTAGACAGAAACTTGCTAGCTAATAGCTAATTTGATTGTTTTTACAAAAATTTCATTCTTTTAAACACTCACGAGTTACATAATTACTAAATACTACAAATATTAACGTTACACTGACATTTTATTCAACATGTTAACGAAAAATGGTACAAATAGGTACAACTTTGTTTTGATTTTAACCGTTTTTAGTTTCAGCTGCGAACGCGTACGATTGTTTATTGGTGCATCAGGTGGGAGGATAGTTCGGTGTTGGACAGATCCAAGGATTCTACACCCAAACTTAAGAATTACTATGTTACGACGTTCATGTAGTGAGGGGAGGGATAATTCTGTTTGAAGAGATTCATAGGAACTGGAAGTTACTTGCTGACCTAGTATAACTGAGACTGCTCTCTTCTGTCTCTATTTCGTCAGACACGTATGCTGTATTTTGGGCGAAAGGGCCCTATAAGGGGCATGCGTACTCGATTACAGGTCTTACGTAACACAAGTACTTACGGTCGCAACCAAACTGCCTCATGTGTATGAGCGTTTGGATTGATGCATTTCCCGATTTTATTACAGTCTGAATGAGATCAGTAAATGAACAGTCACTCGACAAGGTGACCCCTAGAATTTTTGCTGACGTTACTACAGGGAAAGGTACATCGGGACATATGAAGTCTCTTTTCAGCGGGTTGAACCGTAGGACATGTGACTTTTTTTAATTTAGACAAAGATCGTACTCAGTGCACTGATCAAAAAATGACTGAAATAGGTCGTCCGCGAATTGTGGCTCAGCGACTCCATTCACGACAAGGTATTTTAAAATAAATGACAGGTCATCAACAAACTTAAATTGCTCTTCAAATGGTGAAAGCAGAAAGTTGATCAGGCATATGAAAATAAAGCCTGCGAGCTTCGTACCCTGGGGGGCACCGCAAGTGAGCTTAGTCCACTCAGAGCACACATCACCATCGAAAAGGGGGAAAACGCACTGCATTCGGTCCTTCAGAAAGTCCATGACAAGAAATGACATGAGTTCTTTCCAAATATCAAGTTTCCTTAAGATCCGATCACCCGTTCGAAACTTATACACACCTCAAGATTCCGAATTCCCCCTCCCGCGACTCCCCCCACGATGTGCGGACCGGGGAACTGACTGTTTCAAAGTGAATCTGGTCGGGTCCCTAATATGCCTGCCAAGTTTCATCGTCGTAGCTCATCTGGAAGTACCTTAACCGTCCGGCCCGGACTTGAAATGAGACATCTGAGACACTAGTTCTTTCCGAATATCAAAGTTTCATGAAGATCCAATCACCCGTTCAAAAGTTATGAATGCCACTAAATCCCGGATTCAGCCTTCCCCCCCCCCCCCTCCCCCGACAATGATCGGACCGGACAAGTGACTATTTCCAAGGTTGGGTCCCTAATACGCCTGCCAAGCTTCATAGTCCTAGCACATCTGGAAATACCCCAACTCGCAGTTTTGGGACCGACAGACCGACAGACCGACAGACCGACGAAATTGCGACGGGTAGATGGCACTTGGCCGAAGGACAAGTATGTGGATAAAAGGACATATGGCCCTTGCAAGAATGGGTCAGAGGATGAAAGTAGTAATTTGCCAGTTCATGGGTTTGTTGTGATATTTGTAGGCAAAACCCTTGAGATAAGGATGATCATGGGCCCTTGGAAATCACGAGGATGTATTGCTTCGGGATTTCTTTGCCCACCCATTGGCTTCATGGTAGTAATATCGCACAGTTTGTGTATGATAATTTTTGTATCGCAGTTCTGAGGCTACTGTGCAATAACAAGCACTTAGTGGGCTACATCGAAATTTCTTTGCACACCCATTGGCAAAAAAAAAATCTCGCAGTATTTCCTACTGAGATTAATCTTGTCTCTACTGAGATAAGATTACATCTGATCGGATTTATCTTATCCCAGTAGAGATAAGATTAATCCCAGTAGCAAATACTGCAGTAAACTTTAATCCTTACTCGGAGAAACTTTTTACAGTGTAGCCTACTGTGATATATTATGCACATTGCGTTGTATACCGGGATTTCTTCGCCCTCCCATTGGCTGCATGGTATGCTAATATTTTAAGCTCATACACGAGCTTTCTCTTATTTTAGTACCTAACAGTGCAGCCCAGTAAGTACCTAACAATGCGGCCCTGTATCTGCCTGTACTACCTAAACAATGCGGCCTAAAAGAATGCCTTTATATGCGTTCTTAGTATGCTACCGGCCGTTAACCCAGGTCAGCCTTTGAACTCATAAGCATGCGAAAGGCCTCCATTTCATTGAGTTCTCCCCGTCTACGTCAATTCATTCATAATGCCTGCCAGAACGTATAGTAGTAAATTTTCGCGTCTAGCACATTTTATGGAGTTCCCCGAACACTTGGGACTGAATTAGGAGGTTCTCTCCGACTTGGTGAAGTTATTTACACCCTAAATGAATATCTAGTGGATAAAAAAGAGGAAAAAGGTGTCGGATTGAAGAATAGAAAGCTGTCCTTTGCTGGAGTCGACTCGCAGAAGAACTTCTTGCATTAGATTCACAGACCACATGGGACAAAAGCTTTCAACTCGGAGGAAAGCCCTTGAAGCGGGCTGGGATAGAGACAATTATTTCTGCACCGTGTGTGGAGGGATTGATGAAAGTGAATGCCATTTTATGTACGCTTGTGACGAGTTGAAAGGACTAAGGGGAGGATTATTTTTGGAAGGGGAACTTTAGGAGAGGATGGGCTAATTAATTAAGTTAGTGGAGAATAAATGCTTCGGGACAATTAAAAATTTAGCGAGGTTCGTCCGTATAGCAGCAAAGCATCGAAACAACTTTATATGAATAATAGGCCTATGTTTGTTTTAATGAGTATGTGATTAGTTTTTCTTCGTTTTGAGTGTATTTGTTGTTACTCTGGCCTGTTGGCTTTTGCTATGTAATATCGTATCATATGATATAATCGACATAAGAGAGCAAGGCTTTTCAATGCTCTGAATTTGATGAATTTGCTATTAGGATTAATCTTATCTCTACTGAGATAATCTTTTCTCTAATTCGGATTAAACTTATCTCAGTAGAGATAGGATTGATCCCGCTAGCTTAATTACGAGACCGGTAAGGATTAATCTATAAACATCATGCGATCTAACATCAGCGGGGAATTCAAAAGCCCCCCATGCGAGTAAGTACCCTTCAACGGTATTTCTCATGGCCCTGTAAACTTCAGACGTTGCGGAGGCATTGCTGAATTTTAAACGGCGTCCATGAATTAGAATTAGAATTAGAATTAGAGAAGCGTTTGAACATCAAACTAGATTCGATAATTGCTCGGCAAACAATGCTGAACGACAAACTTGACGGGGTCACTTCTGACATTGCGTCCATAAAATCCGCTGCTCAGGAAGAGACACTCGACTGGAACTCTTAGAAAAAACGATGGAAGAAGAAAAAAAAAGACGCGCGGCTCTTGAAAAACAAGTCCTCCTCCTAGCCATCAAGGATCGTCGACTGAATTTGATCATTCACGGCCTACCGATTGAGCGACCCGACCAGAAAGTCGAAGAAAACGTTTCAAACCTGATTAAAGACACTCTAGAAATTAGCGGCAAACTTGCCACCACGAAATGCTACCGAATCGCGTCTAACCCATGTAATATCGTATCATATGATATAATCGACATAAGAGAGCAAGGCTTTTCAATGCTCTGTCCGGTTCGATCCCTAGTGGCTTAAGCATTTCCAGTTCCCGCTTACAGTTTTGTAAGGATACTTCCCCTCCTTAAGGATGACCTGTCCCAAAAACAGAAGGTAAGATCCATCTGGTTTATTAAATTATTTTACAACAGGCTTCCCTCTCTAAGATTTATTTACTCTTCTGACAGACGTTGGCTGAGAGCTCGAACCCAACTAAATAAATCACCAAAAAGTCCAGGTCCCTCTCACACGGTCATAAGGCAGAAACGGCAAAAGACGGTTAGAAGAAAGCCACCACCATCATAAGGCCTCTGCCAGCCAATCAGGAGTTTGCCTTTGTGAAGGGCAAACTGGACGACGTGACCCACACCCAAAGGAAGTTCTCCCTCGAAAGATTTTGGGGCTGGATTCGGGGAGTTTTAATGCAGCCGTTCACCAGCACACTTGTTGGTACAGGACTTCAATATGTATAACTAAAGTAAGTGAATTTCTTTAGATCCATCTTCCTCCGACGCACTCGCCGAACTCTGCCCAGCTGAACTCACCTCTACTTAATATACACTCAACCTATGACAGCCTTCTGCAATACTGCTGATTCATCCTTCTTACTCGACGCCTACCTTTCATCTAACAACCGATTATATTTTATACCAGCCTCGTATGATTATCATAACCATGTACATGCGAGACTTAAGACTTAGAAAGCTGGTAGATTGTTCACCACAGCAGATAGGAAAGCAAGAACCGAATATACGCCTTGCCGAGTGCTATCGTCTACGCTACCTAAACAACCCCTCCATCCGGCGGCTCTCGTCAAGCCGCCAAGTAAGGTTGCCTTCGCGTCTACCATCTCGTGCGATACAGTCGACTGTAACCCCTACACGCGTACCGAAGGTAAAAAGGGTTACCAAAGAAGTTAAAAACCGAAGTGAACCTTACAGTTACATGGGAATCGACTGGCTGGTTTCATTCATAATCATGATACAATGTTCCCGATTTCCCATTCCTCCGCGGATCGTCAGATCCGGAAATTGAAGTTCAAGTAATCGGGGCACGTCTCAACAAGTCCCCAGATCAAAACGATTCAGTGATAAGACTTCCCCTCAGGGCTCGCACCAAGCCGTCGTTGTTCTCATCGGAATCGTCGAACTTTCTTGGCATGGGAATTTCATCATAGTTGAAAACAAGGAAAGCAATCTCCCATAAAACCGCTGATGCATTTGGAACAATTTATGGCAAAATGGGAGGGGGGATGTGCCAAATTCAAATTCTGCTACTTGTTTCAAAGGAGATTGTGAACCGCAGCATTATTTCGCCTCGGAATTTGTACCAGATGGCCGCTACCACGTTCAAAACTGTTAGTAAGTAAGTAAGTAATTTATTTATAACCCGCCATTTCGAAAAAGTGGAGTAAATGACAGAAAATAACCAAAAACACATACAGACACAGAAAAGACACTAATTTTTAATCTTCGGCCAGGAAGCAGTGGAGAAGGTCGTGCGCTGGTTGGGCTCTGTTGTCAATGATTTTTTATAGCGACGAAGAAACATCCAAAAGAATAACACTTGTATCTTGAACTTTGAACTTCTCCCTCAATGTTTGATTATGACATAATTTCGAAGAGCGGAGCAGGTGCTTTGCATATTTAAAATAACACGATCTCATCTTTGTAATCCTCTTCTTTTGCAGAACATGGGTGACACCAGAACGAATTAGTATAGAAGGAGCGCAGAAGGTGCTGTGCAGTTTTCCTAAAGCTTTACGATTATAGCGCACCCGGTTGGGGACGATGCGCCCGTAGGCGTAACGAATTGGTTTAGAAACTTCTTGAACAACCGAAGAACAAAATTTTGACAACGAAGATTTGAATGTTATGCGAAGCCATCGTAGAGAGTCTGTTGGTTTGACGACGAACGATCCAAGAGAGATGACAGTTGCGTTTTTGCGGATACCATGGTATCTGTTACCACAGTAGCTGGATCTGCAGTTAGTCATTTTTGCAGTAACCGTGGTATCTGATATACGGTTGCTCTGCAAAAACGACAATTGCCGAAATTGTATTTTTCGAAGTCATCCCAAAAGAAAACAGATATTGAGTCACATCACTAAGTGGTAAACTTCTTTCTCGCCAATCTGACAAAATTTGATGAAAGTGAGATGACTTTTCAGATACCACGCTAACTGGCTAGATACCACGATAACTGCAAAAACGCCTTTTGACCGTGGTATCAGATGCCACGATAACTGCAAAAACGACTTTAGACCGTGGTATCAGATACCATGGTATCTGCAAAAACGCAACTAATGTCCTTCTCTGTCAATGTACGGTTATGGCATACCAACAGGTGGAGCAGGTACTTTGCATATTTAAAATAACCTGACCTTATCTTTTTAATTAATGATATTCTTAATTAAAATAGTAGACCATTTCTGTTCGGCATTGATCTGACCTTGTTTCTGTTCACAAATAATACATGGTCGGCATGGGATGATTTTAGGCAGTTATCCTTCTTTCCAGAACATCCCATACCTAGCCTTGTATCTAACCTTTACCTGACCTTTCCTTCGAGACCCTCCTCACTGTCAGAAGTTTCATAACAGATTGCGCAGAACACTTTCAAGAATAACACCTTTTCACTTAGAAAAAAAGTGTTATGACCAATTAAGTTTACACTATTTCGTGCCTAGATCTCCAACAACACCTTCAATTGGTAAAAATACTAACGGGAACGAAAGAAACATAACATATAACATCCCAAAGTGTTATCTGTTGAAACCGCGCATCCTGCTGTTGTTGCTATGTAACTTCTGACAGTGTAGTATTTTTACCTATTGAAGGTGTTGCTGGAGATCTGGGCACGAAATAGTATAAACTTAATTGGTCATAACACTTTTTTTCTAAGTGAAAAGGTGTTATTCTTGAAAGTGTTTACAAACTTTTTCGACTAAATATGGTTCACTTAACGGTTCTTTGATTCTGAAATATCCGATCTAAGTCACCTTAATTACGATTGCCATTTTTTTTTTTATTAGTACACTTGCACTGTTTTTTCTCCACACTTTTGAAATTCCCGCCCAAACATTCAACTTTCCACGGAGCTTTCCAATAACCTCGTGGAATCACTTTCCGTGATAGCTGCTTCGGTTTCTAAAGCGTGAAAACAGGGTTGGAAAGTTCGGCAACTTTCCGAAGTAGCGCGAAAACCATTGGAAAGTGATTCCGACTTTGCTTTCCAGCTCGCGAAAACCCTCCTTCTGTCGTGCCTTACCTCTTTTTAGTAGATTCCGAGCTGGTGCCGTGATATCCTCGCAGTCAAGTCGCACTACAGCCTTCAATGTTTGTAAGATCCTTCTGAGTTGCGTTTTATTTGAAGTTCTTAGTACAGCGGGAGCGGATGGTGAACTGTAAGTGGCCGTTTTGTTCCTGGCGGACTACAGGCGTATTCTCGTCGTTCCCCGAGGAGTCCACTTAAGGAGTCCCCGCATTTTTGTTTGTCCCGGGGACTCACTCCCCGTATTCTCGCGAGTCCCCACGAAAGGGGAATGCTCCGACTATCATCACCGTCATCAAAAAGGACTCCCTTTCAGATTCGGAGGGGAATCAATTTCTGCCGGTGTTGGTCCGGTGTAAAATTAATTAAAAACAATCAGAGTAAACAAAACCAAAAATAAAGTGGATCCAGGCTAGTTTCGTCAACTGCATATTTTTTTTTCGAACAGAATCAATTTTAGAAGGATTCCCCGTGTTCTCGTTGTTTTCCGAGGTGGATTCCGCGTGGAGTGACTCCCTCTATTCTCGCCGTTCCCTTCGATTCCCCGAGGAGTCCTCGGGGAGCGGCGAGAATACGCCTTACGTCAGAAGTACGCTGAACTGTTCCCTGCCTCACCCAGCGTACAAACTAGCGGGTCCGTTGTCACTCAGCGGGCGGCCGGCTGGCGAATAAAACGACAACAAACAGTCCGCTGTACTATGAACTTCAAATAAAACGCAACTCTAGTAGTCTAGCATTGTCCAAATAGGTGTTGTAAAGTGTATCACGGCGTATTAGGATTATTACAGATTCCTCTTTTCCTCGGGGCGCGCTGCAATAAGGCGAATAAGGAAAATGGAGCTCGGCTCTGTTCTCCCTTATGCAGAGCTAATCAGATCGCTTGGTTGGTTCCGCCAGACGTCCGAGGAGAGGACCAGTGTCATCAGGGTTGCCACGGGAAGCACTAAAGTTCTACTTTGTTGGAAGCTGAAGAAACAACTTTTCTTCAAAAGAACACGTTTTGTTCTGTTACGACTGCTTACTGCTAGTCCGAGGACCAATGCTTTCCGTCCGTAAATTTAATAGCTAAATTTACATTGGGCGTCAAATTGTACTGGTGTACTTCAAGTAGTACTAAGAACACTTCTTCTGATCTTTAGAAACTCGAAAAACTGTATCAGCGTGGCAACACCGAACGCTGTATTCATAAGAACCTCTCTCTCGGGTTCCTATTTGAACAGGCGTGTTTATTATAAAACGTAAACATCGCGTGTAGCGCTATTCAGCTTATCACACCTATTTGGACAAGGCTAAAGGAATGTTCAAGCTTACGTGTAAGGCACACAATTCCACTTGCTATCCGCGAATATCTGTGGTAAAACTTTCATCCCGCCAGGCTTGCTGTAGTAAAAATTAATAGGAACGGGTTCTATTCTGTGTGTTAAAAGTTATACATGACCAATCACAGCGTGCGTTTCCATCACGTGGCTGTCAAGGAAGAAAGAGAGAGACGGATAAGGAGAGATATTTGTAATATAATTGAAACTGAATGAGCTCTAAGCGGTGGATCTTGCAAAGATCGTGTGAGTGAGTGTATCTTTGGGTCTTTGGCACTGGCACCTGCATTCGTCCATGCTGGAGTGCTAATCGGTCATTCAAACCGTGCTGATCTCGTGCTTGACAGGCATTGGCGATACTGGAATACCGAAAGCGGATTACTTTGTAAAAAGTTTCTCCTTATAAAGATTAAAGTTAACAGCAGTATTTGCTACTCAGATTCATCTTATCTCTATTTGGTATTAATCTTATCTTGCGTAGACATAAGAATAAACCGAGTAGCAAATACTGCAGTTAACTTTGATCTTTAGATCGGAGAAACTTTTTACAGTGGACACTTTTAAAAAAATACTGCAGTATTTGCTATTAGGATTAATCTTATCTCTACTGAGATAATCTTTTCTCTAATTCGGATTAAACTTATCTCAGTAGAGATAGGATTGATCTCGCTAGCAAATACTGCACTTAACTTTAATCCTTAGTCGGAGAAACTTTTTACAGTGTGTAATTACGAGACCGGTAAGGATTAATCTATAAACATCATGCGATCTAACATCAGCGGGGAATCCAAAGCCCCCCATGCGAGTAAGTACCATTCAATGGTATTTCTCATGACCCTGTAAACTTCAGACGTTGCGGAGGCATTGCTGAATTTTAAACAGCGTCCACGACTCAGAAGTCTTTCGAAGAATTAGAGAAGCGTTTGAACATCAAACTAGATTCGATAATTGCTCGGCAAACAATGCTGAACGACAAACTTGACGGGGTCACTACTGACATTGCGTCAATAAAATCCGCTGCTCAGAAAGAGACACTCGACTGGAACTCTTAGAAAAAACGATGGAAGAAGAAAAAAAAAGACGCGCGGCTCTTGAAAAACAAGTCCTCCTCCTAGTCGTCAAGGATCGTGCTGAATTTGATCATTCACGGCCTACCGATTGAGCGACCCGACCAGAAAGTCGAAGAAAACGTTTCAAACCTGATTAAAGACACTCTAGAAATCAGCGACAAACTTGCCACCACGAAATGCTACCGAATCGCGTCTAACCCAGTGACATCACTCTCGCTAGAGGTAAGCGGTCGGCTGTAGCTCGGCCTAACCCAGTAGATGCGTTCGTTGCACTCAGGGCTGTCTCTGGTGTTACGTCACCGGTGTCCGGTTCTTCTCTTATAACGCGTTTTTTGGTTCACTGGTGGGTAGTCACCGGTGAGTGCAAAAACCACCTAAATTCTGGATTTTGCGCGAATCCCCTTCAGTTGACGAAAAGTTGCTAACTTCTCGGTAAAGCCGGGCTCCCGAACAGGTTCTGGTTAGTCCGCACCGGTGAGATGGAACCGGACACCGGTTAGTTCAAAAACGGGTTGTAAGACTGGTGAGTTGTTGCCGATGGATGGGAAAACGTCTTATTTTTTTCCAATTCAGTTAATTTCTTCCCAAAATTCTGATAACACAAAATGCACGGGATTGTCAAATTACAATTTGGATAATTCACATTAAAGCTGAGGATAAAATAAGGCACAAATGAGTTCAAATAGTGTTCATTGCTATGAGCGGGCGGGTTCATTAGCTGAGCTTTCTTAGCTGCCCTTGAGATACTCCTTGTTGTGCGAGTATCCATTCTTTTCTCATCTTCGGGTGGCAGGATCTCACGGTGCATTCCCGAGGCAAGGCACTTTAGTCCGAATTTCCTTGTGAGATCGTGCCGATGCGACGCAAGGGTTTTCATCCCAAGTTCTTCCAGTGCTTGTTGATCGGATTTGTAGTTATCCGCCAAAATAATTTTAATGCCCTTTTTGAATGGTTTCCAGCCGATCGGTTTGCTCCTGGTTCAGCCCTGGGTGCCATACGGTGCAACAGTATTCGAGCAGTGGCCGTATGTAGACCATGAAGCACTGGGCCATGGCTTTGGCACTTATAAGAATAACCGGACACCACCGGTGAGAACTCCCGTGACAAAGAACGCAGCTAGTGTTTATTTCCCTAAGGCCTATTCACAACGGGTTTTAGCTAATACTCGGTACCAGCCAGTTCCGGAAATCGCTCTGAGACCGAGAATTAGCTGGGTTTCTACCGTTCGCAATTGATATTTGTGCCAGTTTCGGGTACCAGCTAGTCTCGCACCCAAGTTGAAATCAGTTCAGCTTGTGGGGGTACTAGCCAATCAGATTATTTTGGGGAATATTGAGGAATATTCTGATTGGCTAGTTTCGAACCAAGCCCAATAGACAAAATCACATCCACTCCTTGCTGTCTTGAAAACCGAAAGTGAATTTAAGGCCCATTCACAACGGGTTTTAGCTAATACTCGGTACCAGCCAGTTCCGGAGATCGCTCTGAGGCCGAGAGTGTTTCTGCGATTCGCAATTGATATTGGAGCCAGTTTCGGGTACCAGCTAGTCTCGCACTCAAGTTGAAATCAGTTCAACTTTTCAGTGTACTAGCCAATCACATTACTTACTGGAATACGCAGGTATGTTCCGATTGGCTAATGCTGAACCACGTCAGATCGAACAATACTGACCTAAATTCACTTTCGGTTTTCAAAACAGCAAGGAGTGGATGTGATTTTATCTATTGGGCTTGGTTCGAAACTAGCCAATCAGAATATTCCTCAATATTCCCCAAAATAATCTGAATGGCTAGTACCCTCAAAAGTTGAACTGATTTCAACTTGGGTGCGAGACCAGCTGGTACCCGAAACTGGCACCAATGTCAATTGCGAATGGCAGAAACCCAGCTAATTCTCGGTCTCATAGCGACTTCCGGAACTGGCTGGTACCAGGGACCCATAAGTTTCCTGTGATGACTCGCCATTCAGGGGGCTTGTCATTTCCGATGCTTCTATGTTGCTATGTTGCCCGAGCCTCACCTAGTTTCCAAAAATTCCGCTTGGGTCGAATCGGGTTCTTGCTGAGATAGACAAAATTTGCTGGGGCTATTCAGCATGCCACCAGGTACCTAAGCTAGGACAAAAGATCCAGGATACTCTTCCATTACAGAGAAATATTCCTAGTTCAGCACAACAGCTTCGAAAAGTTTGTCTATCTGGATAGTCGGTTGTTTTATCCCCGTGGGTATTTCTCGAACTATCTGACGCTCGGTCAAGAGCGCATCAGAAATCTCCTATTGACAAGCCCCCTGAATGGCGAGTCATTACAGGAAATTTATGGGTCCCTGCTGGTACCGAGGATTAGCTAAAACCCGTTGTGAATGGGCCTTTACATCGGAAAGCGACGTGCAACAAATCATGAATAACGTGAGAAAACTCAAATCCGCAGGAATTATAACAAGCGCGGACTTGCCGCCTGCCCTGAATCACCGTGGCTTACTGCTTGCACGAGCTAAGGAGATCACGTGAAATCATACCGTCTCTGGTAAAGAATCGCAGTATAGAAATTCGGCTTGAAGTTAAACGAGATGCTGACTCGCCCTGGATTAAATGTGGATTAAGTGGAATGGTGTAGCAAGTATTGCGATACTGATTATTGTAATGTACTAGACATAGGTCTAAAATGTACTTCCCGGGAAAAAAAATGTACCAGACGTCACATTTTTTTTGCGCGTGCCTGACACGCGCATCTTCCTTCGCGGTACTCTACGAATCTATACAAGATCGTTTTTTCGCTTTTTTTCTCTTTCCTCTCGTTGGCTCCCATTTTCTTTTCTATCCTCCTTTTTCCTCACCTTTGTGTCTTCTGAGATAGAGCTTGACAGGAAGGATTGCTCAGGACCAAGATGTGCCTATCAAGGTAAATTAGTTCTGCCAAACCTATAGGAGCTGGAAAGTCATACAAGATCTGCCAGAAAGTAAAAACGATTGGGTCGCAAAGAAATTCGACTGATTGCTCGAGCCACGGACATAGAGATGCCTCTTCCGATTTAGACCTCTAGGTAAATCACCGAAGTTAGTACGATAAGTCAAGTACAATAGAGGTATGCTTATTGAACGTTTGTTGACTTCGAACTTTGCCATTTTCATGCACTTGCTGTAATTATAGTCAGGGGCGGTTCGAAGGGCTTGGAGGGGGGGGGGCGTTTATTCTTGTCTCGATTCTTTACACCCTGCTTACTTGTAGAAAGACCATACCTTCGGCTACATAGCCTACGCGGAGGACTTGCTCTTAGTAAGCCGTAGCCGATGGGATCGACTAAAACCAGGAAGGGAAGGGAACGCGAGAAAAGCAGGAAGGCATACTAAAACCAGGAAGGGCACACTAAAACGAGGAAGGTTTTCGCCAGAATTCAAAACTGGAAAGCCGCACCATTCCCTTCATCTGTTTAGTATTCTTTGAGGGTTCGGCAACTTTCCAAATTCAAAGTTCACCATCCCTTCCTCGTTTTAGTATCCTGTAGTATCCGTCGTTTTAGTATCCGTCTGAACCAGAAATGAAAAGGTGAATTACAATTTTGATAGTTGCTGACCTCTCACTGAACTTAATGCGTACCCATGTCAGGATACTACAACGAGGAAGGGATGGTGAACTTTGAGTTTGAAAAGTTGCCGACCCCTCAAAGAATACTAAACAGAGGAAGGGAACGGTGCAGCTTTCCATTTTTTCGCGGCCTTGAATTCCTTCCTCGCTTTAGTATGCCCTTCCTGGTTTTAGAATGCCTTCCTGCTTTTCTCGCGTTCCCTTCCATTCCTGGTTTTAGTCGATCCCATAGCCGATCCACACTCACCAAAAATGTCAGTAAGCTGTCGCCGGAACTTCTCAAAATCGGCCTTGACGTTAACCTCTCAAAATTGCGAACCTGCATTTCAAACTTTCGGCAAATGGTTTCAATGCATCCAAAGCTTCTATCTCTCTTGGATCGTTCATCGTCAAATCAACAGATTCTCTACGATGGCTTGGCATAAGATTTAAATCTTCGTTGTCAAATTTTGTTCTTCGGTTGTTCAAGAAGTACGTCAGTCCGTACCACCTTTGTGCGCATCGTCCCCAACCACTTGTCGAAATTATGTCACAACCATACACTGACGGAGAAGCTCAAAATCCAAGATGCAAGTGTTACCCTTTAGGATGTTTCTTCGTCGATAACAGAGCCGAACCAGCGCACGAACTTCTCCACTGCTTCCTGGCCGAAGATTGAAAATAAGTGTCTTTTTCTGTGTGTTTTATTCATTTTCTTTCATTTACTCCGCTTTTTCGAAATTGCGGGTTACAAATAAATTACTTACTTAGACACCGTTATCCTAAAGGGGGCCTCGGAATACGCTGTTTCTTCTTGAAACCATCTCCTCTATTGTGTAGGCTATCTTGACATTAGCAACCTTTTCTGCGGTAGGCTTATGATTAGTTGGAGCTTCTGTAAGAGTCTGAGGTACTAACAGGACCCAAGGTTGAAATACTGATCTGTGAGCTGTATCTTGTAAGAATAACTTTCGTACCGTGTATTTATATGAAGGGGGAAGTTTCCATCCGTTAAACTTAACATCGTATACACGTTTCCGACCAATTGAAGTAATTAACTTCATTTCGATTAAATGCTAAAATATAGTACAGGTAAATCAATGTAGGGCTCAGTCTACACTATCAACCGACCATATTCTGAAACTATTACCCCTGTCGAAAGTGTCGAACTTAAAAATTTAACTGGCGAGGATCAGTTGTAACCTCGATAACAAAATCACTTGTATTTTATAGACACTTTTGTCCTTTCATTCTGCAAACAAATATCCGTTTACACATATTGGCATCGCCATCTTTCTTTTTTCGCCGCTGAACATTTGCCGAAGTAAAGACTGTTTACCACGTGCTGCCAGTGAACGCACTTCACAGAGTGTACTTTTAAAGCAAATGGAGAACCGCTTGCTATCAATGACGACAGCAACGCGTTCACTTCTCTCAATAAAAATTAATTGCATTAGCAAAAAAAAAAATGTTATCACAAATTTGAAGCGCACACGGTCTCCTTTTTTGAAGCTGTTCCTTTTTCCACTATTCTGGCTACATGTAAAGTAGTCGCCCGAACACCAATACTATTGTCAAAACAAGCGCTGAGGCCGCTATATGGCACGATCCACAGATTGCCTCAGTTACATTCTTGCAGCCACTGGACTTCACCTCTATGTCTGACATAGTTTGTGCAACAAGCATCAAAAACTGGCTTGAATCACTACGGCACATAAAACGAACTTTATCGTATAGACAGTTGAGGAACCCCATCTTGGCACTAAAAGAGAAAAACATTTTTAAGATTGAGGATGCATGTCATACCAAGAACAAACGAGATAGAACTGCTGTCTCCCTATCTCGGTCATACAAACATGCTGAGTCGAGTAAAAGACGGCAGACTCCCGACGCAAACGAGCGGAGGTTGCTAGCTTCGCGCCACATCACGTTCCGTTACTTCTACATATAGCACAGCTTATCAACCTAGGCAGTTAAGCAAGCTCAATTTATTTTTGGGACACAGTGCGCGGCGCCGGAGAGCCTCAACCATGCGACACTTACGGAAACCGGTGGAACTTTACAGTAGGAAACGTGAACCTGATATATAAGGGATAAGCTGTGTATGGAAGTGTAATTTACCTGGTCGTTGAACTGCGAGTGCAGTGCAAGTGTGACACGATTTGCAATTTTCTCATCGAACAAATAGTTCGACCGAAATGGAGGAAAATGGGTAGTAAAGGTTTTATCTAAAGTTGAGCTTTGATATGATGGGTATGCGGAGAGCGTACTGATACTTTTTTTTCGCTGAACAGGTAGTTTGCCCAGAATCCGTGCAAAACCGGGATTAGTACAAATGAAATTCTTATTTGAAGTTGATTAGAGGTTCAACCTGGTAAATTAGAGCGTCGATCTAGAGGTGAGAATACATGCTGATCGCTATGTCCCCACCGAACAAGTAGACTGACAGGAATATGGCAAATGTCAGACATTTTGCAAAGGTAAAAACTATTCTAAAGACGGTCAGAACATTTGTAAAGGAGCAAGATCTGAGCTTTACTTCCTCACCCAGACCAGTAGTACTTTGACAGAAATCCGGCCAGAACAGAAAATCTGGAAGAAGTTTCATATATAATTCCAACGCTGAAAAAAGATTCTTGAAAGGCCCGATAAAGACACGGTAAATCAAGAACTACTATTTATTCTTGCCTCAGATGCATAGCACGGATGTTTTGTATCAACTGTGTACGGGGTTCGGCAAAGACCGAACATCTGCGAGATCAGATTGTCTGAAGACCAACACCATCTGATCTTGTTGCAAGTTAGTGCTTGCAGGATATTTAAAGTCACTCTTTCTTTTGTTTTTCCTGACCAAAGCGAAATGCAATCATTGTAATTATCGTGATCTCACAGTACCAAAGTGAAGTTCAAGTATACGAAATCGATTATTTCTACACTGTTTCTTTTGCGCTCTTTCCATAGTTTCAGTTCATCATTACTCCTTATCCCCACAATGTATTCTTTGGTTCATCTTACTGTAAGCAAAACAAAACCGGTCAAAACAAGACAGAGAGCCCTCCCCTGCATTCTCACGGAAAGGCAACACAGCTACAAGTATCCGTTCCCGCAAATGCGTTAACCGGTGGATCTACGCGTAGGAGACAGGCGCCGGACTCAGAGCTGTGTCCCAAAAGCTTTTCATAGGGAAGATAGGAGCTTGCTTAACTGCCTAGGTTGATAAGCTGTGACATATAGCTATATCGCTTTTAAGTCGCTGAAGCGGAAATCTAGCAGTCAAAGCTGGTCGGTTCTATGGACGCGCTCCAGAGCGGGTCAGCACGCGGAGTAGGCCCTTCAATATTTCTTGTCGATAAGCAACGGTGAAGACTGAAGAGGAGTAAACGGGTATCAACATCAGCTCAAAGCTAGAGTAAATACCTATAGGTCAGCTCAATTTCGTCGGGGTTTTCATAGTCGCTGCATGCGACCAAAGAGATAAGTTCTACTTGATTATTTGTTCTTGGTTATACTCAGGAAAAAGCCAGGCCTCACTTTTCCGCTTCTACTGCGCAAACACGATCCGGATCGGGAGCTCCCGGACTAGAATTCTTGCCCGGATTTTTGGTTCCGTGCTCACTTCCATACCGAAATAATTTTCTCAGCTTGATGATGAAAGTGCAGGAAATCCGGCCGGGAAATCCTGATAGTGTGTTCGCACTTTTATCAGAGATTTTGGTCTTCCCTATTCAAGCCAGCACTTCTGAAAAAGCTGGTAGCTGATTTTGCTGTTTATCAAAATTTCACAGAATGTCCCTTTCACTCGTCGCTTGCCTCCTATAAATCAGAAGTTTCAATCAGGTGCCATTTTTTCTTGAACTAGTTGCCTCTATGACACCCTTGCCCTAAACTGGTTGCCTCTATGACACCCTTGCAGATTTCAGGAGCTAAGGCGTATCCTCGCCTTTCCCCTAGGACTCCTCGGGGAATCGAGGGGAACGACGAGAATAGACGGAGTCACTCCACGCGGACTCCGCGCACGGAGAACAACGAGGACACGGGGAATGCTTCCAAAATGGATTTTGTTCTAAAAATAAATATGCAGTTGACAAAATTAGTCTGATCCACTTTATTTATGGTTTTGTTTATTCTGATTGTTTTTAATTAATTTTACATTGCACCAACACCAGAAAAAATTATTCCCCTCTGAATTTGAAAGGGAGTCCTTTTTGATGATGGTGATGATAATCGGAGCTTTCCACGTCCGTGGGGACTCGCGAGAATACGGGTAGTGAGTCCCCGGGACAAACAAAAACGCGGGGATTCCTCAAGTGGAGGCCTTTGGGAACGGCGAGAATACCCCTTTTGGTTCTTCCGGATTCGCTGCACAACAAGAGCTACGAGCTCATACGGCACTTGCTACGAAGTCTCAAAACTCCCCCAACGGGGCCGGGAATGGTTCGAACACAGATCTGGGCAATCTAGCAAATCTTCTTTTACACCCCATCAAGTTCACTCGAATCTCGTCATTGTCCTTCCCCCCCCCCCCTCCTCCCCCCCCCCGAACCGAGGCCGGATCTGGCTGGGATCCTAAAACTGATCATCTAGGGCAAATGAGTTTTGTATCTTCCAATTTCATTCCAATCGCTCCACTCTTTTGATCCTACAGGTGAAATAGCCCCCGCCCCGTGACCGAATCGAATCGGTTTGAGCCGGGACCGGTTCGGACCCATAAATGGATCATCTAAGACACTTTCTCTTACAACTCATCAGGTTTCAATCAATCATATCGCTAAAATATCCGCAGTTTACTGCTAGCCTGAACAGAACTCGTGATTCGACCTACCTAACTTATTGCATAGGAAACAGGGCCCCATATTCTTCTCCGTCCACCCCGTCACTAAGTGACACCTTTTTCCAAAAGTCTGTCAAACTCCGAGAAAGTCTCGTAACTCCTTCGCCGCCATGACAGCAACTCGTTTACGATTATGACTTGAGACGTCTCTTGGACGATGAATTCCTCTCGCTCTTCCCTTCGGAAATGTTGAATTTCCGTATACTTATTTTTTTCCGACCGGGATTAGGAAACCCAAGAAATTGGTTTTGGAGCAGCTCGCCTGAAAAGTCATTTCCGAGGCAATCGGCTTTATACAAGAATTCCATGACCAGCTTGCCAGACCGTAGAAAACGGCAATTTTCGACGACAGCTGCTTTTCCACGGCAAAACCAGAAAGATTTCCTCAATGGGACATGCCGAGCGTGTTCCATCCTTCTTGAAAAGTTACTACTCTCATGGCTGCTGTTTTTGCTGTTTAATTGGGCCGTCGAAAGGGTAGAGATTCTTCTGCATTTTTTTTTTCGACGGCCCAATCAAACAGCAAAAAAAGCAACCATGTCCAAAATAAAATCACAGGACCAGCTTTAACTCCAACCAATTTTCAAAGAAGAAGTTCACAGAATCGGATAGTTAAGAAAGAATGTTTAATTGTTTTTCACAAGTTCATTTTCCAGCTAGAGCCTGAAGATGAACCTTGCCAAGAAGGGCCGAAATATAGCTCTAATAAAATGTATCTGACTTATCCGTTTTGCACCGTCAAACTACGAATCTGTTTGATGTGAATGGCCAGATTAGCCCGTGGCATGATATTTTGCCAAAAATAGAAAAATACGTTCCAGCCTTGACGCCAAGACGCCAAAATCCATGACGTCATGCGTAGTAAGTAGAGTAAGTAGGGTGGAACACGCTCATAGATAACATAAATAAGATATCATAGTCGACCAACATATACATATGGCAATTGATCGAGCTAAACCTTTTAGTCATCTGATACTTATTTTAGTGATATTCGACCCTTGCTCATCCAGGGAAAAAAACATTTTCGGTTTGCTTGCCCTAGACAAAATGACTGACAAATCTCTGACACGGGTTAACTTTTAAACTTTTTTAACTTTCAAACTTTTCATTCCATGAAAGTGAAAACAGTGGATTAATGAACGAAGAATTTGTGACGGATAACTAAATATTAAAGAAAAGACAACGAAACCTAAAATGATCACAAAACACTAACAAAAATTTCCCAAGGATTATTCATGAATTATAAGTGATTAAACTAACAAGAGCTACGAGCACATATGGCAATTGATACGAGTAGGTGGGATAAGGAAGTAGATAAGAACGTCACGAAATACCCCGCCATCCAAAAATGCGGTTTGGACCTAGAAATAGGATATCTAGTTTCACTCAAGTCTGAGCACTTCCGTCATGGCCTAGGATCTTCTAGGCTAAAAGACTTTCCTACCTTCCATATTTCAATCCAATAGATCTACTTGTTTGATCCCTAGACGTGCAGATTTCCGGTAGCCCCCTCCAACTCCCCCTACCGCGGCCGAATGTTGCCCGGGCTCCTAAATGGATCATTTGAAGAAGTTTCTCGTACCACCTATCAAGTTCCACTCGAATCTTGAGAGTTTCCGGTAACTTTCCCCCACCACCGTAGTCGTATCCGGTTCAAACAATAAAATATGTCATTCAGGGCATGTTACCTCTGTACATTTCAAGTTTCATTAAAATCGCACTACTTGTTTGACCCCCATGCGAGCCACAACATTTTCGGGACTCCCCTCCCAGCTCCCCCCAATGTGGCTGAATACCACTTGGAAACATAAATGTCGCATCTCTGACATCTCTTCTTTCCGTTCATCAAGTTCGACTCGAATCGGAGAATAGCCTATCAGTAAATTTCCAGTTCCCGCTTCACCCCCCCTACCTTGGCCGGATCCGGTCCAGACACCAAAAAACAAATCAAGGCCGCACAAACTCGGTACTGTTCAACTTTCACCCCATTCTGTCCATCCTTTCGGAACGTCTGCAATTCAAAAAGTTTCCGGACCCCCTCCAACTCCTCCAACCGTGGCTGCATGTGGTTCGGACTAAGGTTTATTTGTCTAGGTCATCAGTTCTTATCACCCACGAATTTCACTTGAATTAGACCACCCGTTCGCAACTTACGGAAGTCAGTGATTTCCGGATTCCCCTTCCCTCAACTCCCCCAAAGATGGTCGGATCCAGGAACACAAGTTTTCCTAGCACATTGCGTCGGGTCCTTAAGTCATTAACATGCCTGCAAAAACTATCCTAACTGGCAATCACCGTAATTCCTGGAAACACAAACACCTTCCAACTCCCCCCACAGAGCCCCGATACGACCTGGTTCTTTCAATTACGTTACGGCTAATGCTTATTTTTCCCACCAAGTTCCATAGCAATCCCTCGACTCTAAGTGTTTCACGGGATTTGATTTCTGGTGCCCCCTCCAATCCCCACCCCCACAAGTATCGGATCCGATCAGAATTTGACATGGAACATCCGAGACGATATCTTATTCCACTTGCCAAGTTTCATTCAATTCCGATCACCCATTCAAAAGTTATGCATGCCACTAGATTCCGGGTTCCACGTCTCTCCACTCCCACCATGATGGTCGGATCGGGGAAACGACTATTCTCAAGTCAGTCTGTTCGGGTCCCTGATACCCTTCCAAGTTTGATAGTCCTACCACATCAGGAATTACCAAACTCGCGGGTCCAGCAGAATGCGGGATCTTCCCACCAAGTTTCATCCCGATCCCAACACTCTAAGTATTTCCCAAGATATCCGGTTCCCCCCTCCAGCTCCTGAAAAGTCATCGGTTCCGGTCCGGGTTCGAAGCGGGTCGTCTGAGATACGGGGTCTTTCAAAAATATCAAGTTTCCTTAAGATCCGATCACCCGTTCAAAAGTTATAAATACCTCAAGCTTCCGAATTCCTCTCCACTCCCCCCACGATGCTCGGATCGGGGAAGTGACCATTTCCAACTTCAACTTTTGGGGTCCCTTATACGCCTGCCAAGTTCCATTGTCCTAGCTAATGTGGAAGTGCCCGAACTAGCAAAACCCGCACCGACCGACCGACAGACCGATGGACGGATGGACAGAAATTACGATCGTTATATGGCACTTGGCCGAAGGGCAAGTGCAATAAAACTAGATTCATTTCGGTTAAAGGTTAACTGAAAAGTAAACTTATTTTTGCATCATTTAACTGAATACACTGAATTATTTGGATTCTGCTACGGGATTTTTTTATTTTCCACTTCTGCTCTAGTATGGTGACGTTCGAATTATCTATCTACAACACAGGGACAAGTGTATAGAGGTACCACAAAATCCTACAGAGAAAGTCGACTGTATGAAAATAGATTATTCGTAAACAGCTGAGCTGCGAAGTGACGCATTGTCATCGGGTTTTCAAGCCTCTTGAAGTGAAGAAGTAATGGGGTATATAGATTGTCCTATCCCAGCCCTTTTCGGTTAAACTTTAAGGTCTTAAATGTAGAGCCTCGAACTCTTTGACTCCAAGCCCATTTTAGTTTTTGATGAGCATAGTGAATCATCACCGAAACAGCATTGGCATATTTGAGCTTTGGATGCCAACTTGTACAAAATTTATACTTGTGATTACTCTGAATGTCGTCTTTCCTTTCTATTTTGTTTCTTGCTCGAAAAGTGTTGCTAAGCAGGACAGAAATGCTCCGTCCCTGAAATTTCGTCTGAAAGGAGATCGGCAACAGAGGGCCAGCATATTTAAAGTAAAAGCCGTCAGTTTTACATGAAAAGTTTCGATTTTTCGGCTTTATAACGAAAATGCAAAAAATCCCACTGGGAAAACCTGATCGCCCGCATCATCTTGCGAGAGTGAACTAAGAGGTTAAAATGGGACGAAGAGACTGTATATATCGAGACTGTCTAATATGGTATGATATGATATTTATTTGTCTTAAAAGCCCAAAGGCCATAACAACCACACATAAATAACAAAATGTAAAGTAACATAATGTAAACACAAAAATAAACGTTCACACTACTACACTAAACCCCACTCAAACACTTTTCCCTGTGCAGACTGGCCACTCCGAGGAAACTCACCAGGTTTCTTATATTAAGAAAATCCCTACTCCGCATAATATTTAACAGCCACTTCCTCCCATGAATCCCTCCCTTAAAAATTTCCTCCCTCAGATCCTCGATTTCAACACATCCACACATAAAATGAATTAGATCCTCATCTCCCTCACCGCACATTGGACAAAAGTAAGGACCAGATTTCTCCCTAACACTTCCCAAATACTTTCGTCTATCACCAAGTGGCAAGCTATCTGCCCTCATATTTAAAATTAATTTCATTTCCTCTTTTTTTAGACCCGCTTTAAAATAAATTTCTTCACCCCAAATCTCTTTAGCCTCTGCATACAAACTCAAAGAACCACTGTCTCTTATCCTAGCTAACCAAACCTGGATTTCTTGGTCAATTAACCTACTACTAACTTCTTTTGACACAAATCCTAACTCTCTCCCCGGACCCTCCCCTCGCTTCTACATACAACCAAGCCCGCAACTATCTAATATTGAACGAATTTGGAAAGCCCAGGAATCGTGTGTTTCATCCTTCAACGACTCAAGATACGCATCTTTAAATAGTCTTTCACCCGGCAATATTAATATTTTTTCCCAATACTTAATCATTTTTACTAATCTAATACTCTTCAGCGACCTTAGGTCTAAATCCCCCCTAACCACCAATCCATTAGTTTTATTACTTAGACCTAGTGCCCTTTTAAAATAACTTAACTGTAACTGTTCTAACTTTCCCCCTGGCAAAAACCCCATATTTCGGCCGCATAATGGACTGCCGGCAACAGTTTCATATTAAAAATATCCTTAAATACCTTCAAATTACAACTCCCTTATACCACTTCCAAGTATCACGTAGACACACCTTTTACCTCTAGCTGTACTAAATTCTACATGCTTCCCCATTTTCCCCTTTGCGCTGAATTTGCATCCAAGATACAACCATTCCTCCTTCACCTTCAAGTTTCTCCCACCAGAAGTAAATACCACACTGTCTTTAATTTTTCCTCCTTTCCTGAATACCACCACCACTGTTTTATCCGTATTCAATTCTAATTTTTTAACACTTAAATAATCTTCTAATAAATCAATGAACTTTTGAAGTTTCTCCGGGCTTTCGGCGACCAGGACCATATCGTCAGCAAACAAAAGGACACACAATTTTACAAGGTTTAGGGTTACCATTGGAGCTCCTCGTCCCACCATATACCCTTCAATGTCATTCAAAAACAGGGCGAAAAGCTTCGGTGATAGGGTGGGGACCCGTCTATTCGCCCACCCGTCGATTCGCCCAACCGTCATTAGACCCAAAAAATACGTCACATCCCCCACTTTTTCCGACAGTTCGCCTAACCGTCAGAAGACCCAAAATATCCGTCGATTCGCCCACCCGCTGATTCGCCCACCCTCCGATTCACCCACCCGTCGATTCACCCACCCGTCGATTCACCCACCCGTCGATTCACCCACCCGTCGATTCACCCACCCGTCGATTCGCATACCGTCGATTCGCCCAACCTCGGTTTCGTGAAGCGTCGATTCACCCACTTCTAAAATCCGTCGATTCGCCCACCCGTCGATTCGTCCACCCGTCGATTCGCCCACCCGTCATAAGACCCAAAAAATCCGTCACAACCCCCACTTTTTCCGACAGTTAACCTACCCGTCACAAGACCCAAAAAATCCGTCGATTCGCCCAAAAAATCCGTCACAAACCCCACTTTTTCCGAAAGTTTGCCTACCCGTCACAAGACCCAAAATATCCGTCGATTCGCCCAATTTTCAAAATCAACCTCTGACCTGGCGCGGCCTTTATCATTGAACGCGGTATCAGAAAGCGACTGAGTCGCAGGGGGGTAATTAAGAAGGTTACGATACCGTCCCATGTAAATAAGGGTAAAACTAGTAAATATAGCTTGGGGCAGATTGATCAGAAGCATCAAAAAGAGGATGAATGCAAGAGTAAACATCAGAAAAAAGAGCTACCGTTTTTATGGCACTTGCAGCTCCGCTCAAGTGCCATATACCGATCACTTTTCGGTCTGTCTGTCATGCCACTGTCCTCAAGTTAGGGTACTTCCAGACGTGCTAGGACGATGAAACTTGGCAGGTATATCAGGGACCCGACCAAACCAACTTGAGAATAGTCATTTGCCCGATCCGACTATGGGGGGGGGGGAGGGGAGACCGCGGAATCCGGAATTTAGCAGCATGCATAACTTTCGAACAGGTGATCGGATCTTAATGAAACTTGATATTTGGAAAGACCTCTTGTCTCAGATGTCTCCCTTCAAGTCTGGAATGGATCCGGTGACTTTGGGGGAGGGGGGAGTTGGAGGGTGGAACCGGAAATCGTGTGACATGTTCATAGTGGACGGATCGGGATGAACTTGGTGGGAAGTACAAGCACAAGCCCTAGATACATAGTTGACAAGATCGAACCGGATCCGAGCACTGTGGGGGGAGTTGGAGGGCGGGTTCCGGAATTCCGGTGATCCCGACTTAAGGTGCTTACACATGTGCTAGGACGATGCAACTTGGCAGGCATATTAAAGACCCGACCAAACTAACCTGGAAATGCGACCCGGTGGTCGGAAGATCCGACCTCCGTGGGGGGAGTGGAGGGAGGGGAAATCCGGAATATTGACGTATTTACAAATTTTGAACGGGGAATCGGATCTTAATGAAGCTTTTATACTTGGAGAGACCTCGTGTCTCAGATGTCACAGTTCAAGTCTGTGATAGATCGGATGACTTTGGGGGGAGTTGGAGGGGGGACTGGAAATCGCGTGACATCTTCAGAGTGGACGGATCGGGATGAAACTTGGTGGGAAGAACAAGCACAAGCCTTAGATACATAGTTAAAAGACCGGACTGGATCCGAGCACTGTGGGGGGAGTTGGAGGGAGGGTTCCAGAATTACCGTGATCCCGACTGAAGATGCTTACACATGTGCTGGGACGATGAAACTTGGTAAGCAGTTAGCGACTCCACAATTTTAACTTAAAGGACCCCTCGCACTATTTACTCTTCAACTTAAAGTATTTTAAAATATTTTAATACTTTAAAACTAGGCTGTGCTTCCAACAAATAACCCACGGCTTTTGCTGTTTTAAGCCTTTTCCGAGACCCGTTGACTTGTAGCGAAGACAGGGAAAAAATTTACATAACCGGTTTTCCTGATGGAAAATCTTGTCGCAGACAACCGTCGACAGCGTGATCCACATCGAAGGCAGCAAGACACAGCAAGTGAGAAAATCAGCATGGTTTTATTAGAGGGGCTAGAATGTACCGTACAAAGTTGGGGTCTCCGGGCTTAGAAATATATGGAGTGATTATGGAAGTAGGTTGCGTTAGTATTATAGGTAAGGCAGGTCCTCTAAGAACAGCCGTTTTTCCGATTTGACCACCGTGGGGTGAGTGGAGGAAGGGGGAATCCAGAATCTTCAGGTATGCCTAACTTTTGAACGGGTGATCGGATCTCAGTGAAGCTTGATATTCGGAAAGAACTCATGTCTCAGATGTCCCATTTCAAGTTCGGACAGGATCCGATCAATGCGGGGGAGCCGGGGGGGGGGGGGGGGCGGGAATTTTGTAACACGCTTCGAATATAGCGATTGGGATAACACTTGGTGGGAAGAACAAGCGTAAGGCTTAGATACATCAGTGACAGAACCGGACCGGATCCGGTCACTCTGGGGGAGTTGAAGGGGGATCCAGAATTCCGGTGGCCGCAATTTAATGTAGGCTACTTCCAGATGTGCTAGGACGACAAAACATGGCTGGAACATTAGAGACTTGACAAGATTGGCTTAGAAATTGTCACTTCCCAGGTCCGACCATCCCTTAAAGTACTCATCTTAACCGCAAAGTACACAAAATACTTTTCAGCAAAACCTACATTTTCATGATCCCCATGAGCACATGATCATTTTTGCCAAAATGGTTCTGCTTAGAAATGAATTTCTGCACCCTTAAAGTGCGCATCTGAACCGAAAAGTAAAAAAAAATACTTTTGACCAACCATAATATATTCATGATCCTAAAGGGCCCATGATAATTTTTTTGTCAAGGGTTTTGATTACAGAAGAATTCTAGCGCCCTTAAAGTGCACATAATCACAGCCAAGTGCAAAAAAAATTACCAAACAATACATTCTCGTGATTCCTAAGAGTTATAATATTCAGTATGTACCCAACAATTGCGAAATCATAACAGAAAATATCACAAGTGTAGCGAAGTGTTATTTGTTATTGAACTAAATTACGTCACAGATATATAATTTTTGATGCTAGTAAGACCATCCGCCTTACATGAGGGGAAGCTGGAGGGGGGAGGAGGGGGTATGGCCACAACGTGCCCTTTCAACATCCTAACCACAGGCAGTTACAGTTCGGACCAAGAAACGGGTCAATTAGCTCATCAGCTCTTACGACAAGTCTCATTAGAGCCAAGCATTTTCCGGAAATGTCTTCCCCACTTTAAAACCTCCCGCAAATGAGTTTTTCATCAATTCCACACGCAATCTGGCGATCTACTAGTGATACTTTTCGCACTTCTGTGAAACTGGATACTGGATATTCCAGTTTTCCCTTACTTGATAAAAGCTTTGTTCTAAGGCCAAGTATCAGGCTGGAGAATTAACACACATATTTTCGTGCCGTTGAAAAACGGTAAGTAATGTCTTGTAAAAGTTTGACCAGAACCGATCAGAGTGCCGAGATAGGGGTATGAAAACCCTAAACAAACAAAAATGGGGATATTATAGACGTTTTTCGGGTGGTTCCCAAAATCAGCACGATCTTTTTGCCCACCTCACAATGCCCACGACTCAAAATGCCGTAATTCAGGGTGAAATCAAAATTGTCAAAAATGTCATTCCGACAATGCTCTCAGGGAAGGCTAAAATCGTCCTGGTTCAAAGTGCCGACGACTAACTGTCGGTAGGGGAGGTCAAAATGATCTGGGACAACGGACAGCGAGATTAAAAGGGACAGGATTACTACGGAAAATTATGAAAGGATTATTTTATAATTCATCAAACTAGAATGATTTGCGCGAAAGTACGAAGAAATGGCGATCTAAACCTTGCACCCTGAAGGTAAGAATCGTTAAAAATAACAGTTTTGAGCTCACTGTTGGTGCTTCATTTCTATTTCCAGAATTCGAAATTACATTGTAACTGATCAATGCACGATTATCGCCATCCTGATACTCGGTCCGCGCCTTTCGTTTCACATTCATCACTAGGTCCAATTTACTACGGCCTGAACACCTCAAACTGTACGATCGTGGGCATTCTGAACCGTGGGCTGGGTCGTAGGCATTTTGAATCGTGGACATTTTGAATAGTGGGCATTTTGAGTCGTGGGCATTTTGAGTCGTGGGCGTTGTGATCATGGTCATTATGAGCGTCAGCCCATTTTTCCTGCTGGACCGATTCAGCTAAAATCAGGTTCAGCCCGGAACAACAAAAGAAATCCGGTAAGAACTTAAGTGAAAAGTTGACTTATAATTGTCGTCGGCCAGCTGTTCTGCAGAAGCTTGTAAAGCTACCGACTAATTAGTACAATTTCCGATTCATCCGACAAGGGTCATATATAAGGAAGCATAAAATGGATCAGAATATCCCTTGGAGCTTCAGTATTCCAGCTGTAATAGTTTCATAAATATTCTCCTCTGGGTTTCCGTCGGAACCTTTGGTATTCCTGCCGCCCAACTTCTAGCCGACTTTGGGTCGAGTCTGCCGACCAAAGGAGTACCAGTCAAATTTTAATCTATTGAGAATCGAATGATCGCGTGGCGTTATAATTTCCTTTAATCGACCAAATAATCGCAACATGTAGCCTACCGCTTTCGGTACATGTTGTACTTAAAAACATGGTAGCTCATTGATATTTTACTCTTGCATTCATCCTCCATTTCCTCTTTCATTATCAGCACCATCATTCTGGCTCAAGCTGTATTGACTAGTTTTCACCCTTATTTACATCAGACGGTATTGTATCCTTCTTAATTACTCCCCTGTGACTCAGTCGCTTTGTTCCATCGCGTTCAATGAAAAGAGCCGCGCTGGATCAAAGGTCGATTTTGAAAATTGGGCGAATCGACGGATATTTCGGGTCTTGTGACGGGTAGACGAACTTTCGGAAAAAGTGGGGGTTGTGACGGATTTTTTTGGGCGAATCGACGGATTTCTTGGGTCTTGTGACGGGTAGGCAAACCGTCGGAAAAAGTGGGGGTTGTGACGGATATTTTGGGTCTTATGACAGGTGGGCGAATCGACGGATCATAGAATTGGGCGAATCGACGCTCAAGCAACAGGACGTTGGGTGAATCGACATTGGGCGAATCGACGGGTGGACGAATCGACGGGTGGATGAATCAGCGGGTGGGCGAATCAGCGGTTGGGCGAATCAGCGGTTGGGCGAATCGACGTTGGGCGAATCGACGTTTGGGTGAATCGACGGTTGGGTGAATCGACGGATTTTTAGATTGGGTGTATTGACGGGTGGGTGAATCGACGGGTGGGGGTAGTGACGGCGACCCGATAGGGTGCAACCCTGTTTAACTCCAATATCCGATCTTGCGCGCCTTGAAAATTTTCCCATCACCCTTACCACACAAGCCACAACCTTATACGTTTCAACTACAATCAAGACAAATGCTACCGGTAGACCAATACTTACTAAATACTCTACAAGCAACGCTCTACTAACGTTGTCGAAAGCCCCCTTCAGATCCACAAAAGCTACGTATAATTTTCTACCTCTATTTTTCAAATATTTTTTCACCAACACCTTTAAAACGAAAATCTGGTCTAAGGTACTAAACCCTTGCCGAAATCCTGCCTGGACACTACTTAATATATTTTTCTTACACAACCACTCGCTTAGCCTCTTATCAATAATCCTGCAATAAATTTTACTAATACTGTTTCCTAGATGAATCCCTCTATAATTACTGTGATTCTCCTTGTCCCCATTCTTGAAAAGAGGAATCATTATGTACGTCTCCCATTGGCTAGGCCATGATGCTATTTTGTATCAGTATGCTTTGCCCCATTTCCATAACGTAGAGGGAATACCGTCAATACCTGGCGCTGATCCTCCCTTCATTACCTTTAAAGATTGCCAAACTTCATCACTTGTAACAATCTCAATTAATCCCGAATCACTTTCATCTACAGGGTAAAACGTCTGGCTCCTATACAAAATACTCAAATTCTCCAACTCTTTTTGCTGATACCTTGACCGTGGATCCTTTGCTTCCAACACATCCGGCCATGACTCAGGAGGTGGTGTTCGGATATCATCTGGCGTATGTATTGACTGTTTTACTAACTTCCAAAATTCCTTACTATCCGTTTTCCTACACTTATCTTCCAATTCTTTCACTTTACCTACCTCTGAATCTATTTTTTCCTAGCTAACATTCTCTTATATACTCTCCTAACACCACGATATTCCTCTAACTTAACTTTTTCATCTTCTAGATAACATATATTTAGTTAAGGATAGTCCTGTGCCAGTGTAATTTCATTAAGTGATGTATATTATCACGAATTAAATAAATTGATTGATTGATTGATTGAAGGCCTACTCACCAGCACTGCCCAAGCTCTCGCTCCTCTACGGTTAGCTCTTCCGTTTGTACACCGGCGGCCGCGAAATTCTGAAATCTGTTGGCACATTTCTGCCAATCATTAGACGTCCCTCTGATGCAAGGCAGATGTTGCAGATAATCTGAATGAGCAAATAAAACCATCAAACCAAACCAGGAGTTATAAGTTGTAAGCTATTATCCGTGAACTATTTTATTTAAAGGACCCCTCGCACTATTTACTCTTCAACTTACAGTATTTAAAAATATTTGAATACTTTAAAACTAGGCTGTGCTTTCAGCAAAATAACCCACGGTTTCGGCTGTTTTAAGCGTTTTCCGAGACCCGCTGACTTATAGCGAAAACAGGGAAACAATTTACATAACCGGTTTTTCTGATGGAAAAACTTCTCGCAGACAACCGTCGACAGCGTGATGCACATCGAAGGTTGCAAAACACGGCCAGTGAGAAAATCAGCGTTGTATTGATAGAGGGGTTAGAATGTACCGTACAAAATTGGGGTCTCCGGGTTTAGACATATATGGCGTGGTTATGGAAGTAGGCTGCCTTAGTATTAGGTAAGACAGGTCCTTTAACACTAAATCTCTGTGTTTGGTCGAAACCACAAAACACCAATCCACACCCATTCCAGCCAGACATCAACAAGAGGGTTCTTGCACTGCATGCATCTGTAGAACCGAAAGACAAGAAGAAATCACTTGCGATCAAATTATAATTAGACATTCAAACAAAGCTGGAGAAGGCTGTGATTGGTTAAATGATCCGAGGTCTCTACTGGCAATTGTCAGTTGTCAAAAAGCCATCGTTACATGTCGTAACAACATTTTTTAGCGACTTTTTGGGATCCCAAACGTAAGTGGAGGGATACCTATGACATCGCAAAAATGTCCGTCTGTCCGTCTGTCTGTCTGTCTGTGAGCACGATAACTCTCGAAGGGAATGAGATATTTTGATGAAACTTGGTGTGAGGATTCATTGAGTCAAGGGTAAGATCGAGTTCGTAGATGGGCTATGTAGCTCTACAATTAGGGGTGGGAGAGGGGGTGCAAATTAAGGGACAAACAAAATATTTTTAAATAGCTAATGTGATAGTCGATTATGGGGTAAGAAGGCATGTTGAGCACGATAGCGAAAGCCATTTTCTCGCTGGACAAGTAGTTCGTCCGGAACCCGGCAAAAACCGGAAAGTTGGTTAGAAGTAAAAGTTTTATTTGAAGTTGATTAAATAGTCGATTTAGAGGCAAGAGGACATGCTGAACACGATGGTGAAAACCATTTTTTCGCTGAACAAGTAGTTCGTCCGGAATCCGGTGAAACCCTGAAAGTTGGTTAAAAGTAAAATTTTCATCTGAAGTTGATTAAATGTTCGATTTAGGGGTAAAAAGACAGGCTGAATACGATGGTGAAAACCATTTTCTCGTCGGACAACTAGTCCGCCCGGAAGCCGGCCAAAACCGGAAAATTTGTTAAAAGCGAAAGTTCGATTTGATGACAGATTAAGGGGTAAGAAGAGAGGCTGAGTCTGTATATGGATGTCCTGCAATGAGATATTTTGGTATCTTGGATTCATTGGGTCAAGGGTAAGGTCAGGTTAGTAGATGGGCTTTGTAGCTTTACATTTAGGGGTGGGGGAGGTGGTTTAAAATTAAGGGGCAAAAAAAATATTTTTAAAAGGTAATGAGATAGTTGATTTAGGGGTAAGGAGACATGCTGAATCCGAATATGAAAACTCTTCCCGGACAAGTAGTTCACCCGTGATCCGGCGAAAACCGGAAACAAAATTTGTCGACCAATTTTTGGCTATAGGATGTTTGGGATCCCATCGAAATCTTAGGTCTTGTTAGCCAATGAGAACACGTCGGGCCTGACAATCATGCTTACAATTGCCTTACGATCCGCAAGGCCGCAATTTTTTTTTTGCAAAAATGCGCCTAATTGCGCGCATCTTTTACTTTTTGAGAAGCGAGAATTTCCATGTTCGAAGGTCGGGCTCGGCTATCCGCACTTTTTGTCTGATTCTGGATCCTGTTTTCCTTTAGCACATTTTCGGTTGGTAAGACAAGTATTTTTGGGATCCCAAAACGTAAGTGGAGGGATACCTATGACATTGCAAAAGTTTTCCGTCTGTCAGTCCGTCTGTCCGCATGATAACTCTCAAGGGGATTGAGATATTTTGATGAAACTTGGTGGGAGGATCCTTTGGGTCAAAGCACAGATCAAGTTCGAATATGGGCTCTTTAGCCCTATATCTGAGGGTGGGGGAGGGGTTTCAAATTAAGACGCAAAAAGCTATTTTGAAAGCTATTGAGATAGTTGATTTAGGGGTAAGGAGACACGCTGAATCCGAATATGAAAGTTATGTTCTCACCGGACAAGTAGTTCACCTGAAATCCGGCAAAAACCGGACACAAAATTTGTCGATCAATTTCCGGCTATAGCAGTCCCTCCCTTTTCTTCACACTAGTATAGCTCTGCGCGTGGATGATTACATAATTATATGAATGTTGGAGAGAGCTAGTGTAATCAAAGGTAGAAGGGGTTGGTATCTGTTGTTCAAGCTTAGTATGAGGATTCAATGGCAAGGTACAAGTTCGTAGGTGGGTCCTTTAGTCCTATATTTAGAGGCAGAGGAGATTTTTGAACGGTAAAAACATTATGTTTTATGAGCTGGCAACACTGGCAACACCGCTTACGATTGCCAGCAGAGTTGCCGCTTACGACTTGTTCGGAGTTGTTGAATTCCTATTCGCCGTAAAGCGACGGTGTAAATCAGAGCAAACAACTATAGAGAGTAATGCGAAGACCTATCCTTCCCATGCATCAAAAAATGGGCCTCCGTCGCAGCGCCGCCCAGCTCGCTTCGTTCGCTGCGTGCAGTAGCGGACGTAGAAATTCTAGCCAGCGCTCGTTAACGATTGGTCAGAGCAAAATAATTCTGGTGTGCGATTGGTTGAGTTTCGGTAGGGATGTTCGTATCCGCTAGTGAAGCTAGTGTTGCTGCGATTTGACTGTGTGTCACTTTTTCAAAGTTCGTGCATTAGTCTCTAGAGTTATTTTGCTCTGCTGTAAATGCAATGAATCCAACGACTCTGCAGACGGACGCAAAAATAGCGTTCAATGCAGTCGTTGTGGAGGGAAGGGGACATGGAACCTATTAGAGACAATCAATGTCTTTCCGCTTCAATTAGGAATGCTAATTAGTCTACTGTGCCCGAAAGCAAGAGGAAAACAGCGTTCGCCGAATGGGAATGATATCGAAAACGGAGCGACTCCATTTCTGCTGCCATACTCTGTTGGTCTTCAGCGAATTGCGCTTCTTATTTCTTAGTACATACTGAATACTCCGTCGTTCTGGCTTCGGTTTCAGTCGGTCCACCTGCGTAGTTGTATAATAGTTGTACGAAAAAGTTGCATGTATTAATATGTAATAGTAAAGAATCCTATCATTTAATATGCCTCAGGCTGGGCCAATCTTAAGCAGTAGTATCCAGTAGCATACTATCTTGCTATAGTAGCATCCAGTCTTGCTAATAGTAGCATGCAGTAGAATGCAGTAACACGGTAGCCTTGATATAGCAGCATCAGTTCGTACTGCATGCTACTTTTTCGTACAACTTCATACTACTATTTTAAGATAAATTTTTCATCGGGAAGTAAATAAATACGAAGAGATCAAAGATCTTCACCCACAAACACTGCCGAGGCTCTGGAGTTTCACAGAAAACCATACAACCACCAGAGGCCGTGGAAAGAGCTACTGCTCCTAGCCGTGGTGTTAGTCGCAACGATCATACCATGGAGTTGGGCACAATGTGCACGACACAGATTTCCTCGGGCCCTCGCACTTCACGAATTTGTGAACTGAAGGCAGGAGCTACACTGTCAGAAGTTTCATAACAGATTGCGCATAACACTTTCAAGAATAACACCTTTTCACTTAGATATAAAGTGTTATGATCGATTAAGTTTACACTATTTCGTGCCTAGATCTCCAACAACACCTTCAATTGGTAAAAATACTAACGGGAACGAAAGAAACATAACATATAACATCCCAAAGTGTTATCTGTTGAAACCGCGCATCCTGCTGTTGTCGTTATGTAACTTCTGACAGTGTAGTATTTTTACCTATTGAAGGTGTTGTTGGAGATCTGAGCGAAATAGTATAAACTTAATTGGTCATAAAACTTTTTTTCTGAGTGAAAAGGTGTTATTCTTGAAAGTGTTATGCACAATCTGTTATGAAACTTCTGACAGTGTAGGGCTTCGAGATCCTTCGCAGCGGTCAGACAGAGATTAAAGGACCCCTCGCACTATTTACTCTTCAACTTACAGTATTTTAAAACATTTGAATACTTTAAGACTAGGCTGTGCTTTCGACAAATAACCCACGGTTTTGGCTGTTGTAAGCTATTTCCGAGACCCGTTGACTTATAGCGAAATCAGGGAAATAATTTACTCTGATGGAAAAACTTCTCGTAGACAACCGTCGACAGCGTGATACACATCGAAGGTAGCAAAACACGGCAAGTGAGAAAATCAGCGCGGTTCTGTTAGAGGGGCTAGAATTTACCGTACAAAATTGGGGTCTCCGGGTTTAGAAGTATATGGAGTGATTATGGGAGTAGGTTGCGTTATTATCATAGGAAAGACAGGTCCTTTAAGGAAAACTGGTCCTAGGTTGAAAGTCAGACGTAAAGAGTGGTGTGGCGGACCCCCCTACTCTCTACATTCACAAATGTTTTAGCTTTCACGATTTGCTTGCCCGTTATGGAGAAGAGCTAAAAAAAACCTAAATGTTCCATCTTTTAACACCAGAAAAACTTCTATTCGAGAGTAAATATGGGAAATCTTACTGAACATGTTTATCATATGTTGGGGCTTGTGAGCTCAGTGAACTGGTCTAGAAAGCAAAAGGTCCCTGGTTTAAACCCCGGCTGAGGAGCATTTTTATCTTTCAATTGGCTACTTGAGAAATGTTCCCATCTCAAGCGCACCTTTGTGGCGATAATATAGTATTTCCGCCACTGCTAGTGCTATTTCTCCACCGTGCATACTGGGAACTGTTGAAATTAACCTCGCAAGCCGTGAGGTTTATTTATTTAGGGCAGTTACCTTTTTGTGCTTGATGAATAAAGTCTTGTCTTGCTCGAGTGGCTATCGTCACATCTGGTGGCAGCGATGGGATTGGTCTAAATCCATCCATCCATTGAATCAATCCCCATCAGTTTAATTTTTTGGTTTTATTTGTTTTACCACGGGGCCCCACCATTTCGGCCTTGGTTTGTAAGGACATTGGAGTCCTAGACTTCTAAATTCAACTGAAAATTCACTTCTGTTTTATTTTTCAAAGTACAAGTCCCCAGAGGCGTTAATAGCCAAAATGTTTGGGGGGGGGGGCAAGGAATTTACAGACTGTTTTCGCAGAAAGAACGACTGTTTTCAAGAAAAAAACGACAGTTTCGAAAACATCGACTGATTTTCAGAAAAAACGACTTTTTTGACGAAAAATCGACTGATTTTCAGAAAAATCGACTGATTTTCAGAAAAATCGACTGATTTTCAGAAAAATCGACTGGTTTTCAGAAAAATCGATTGTTTTAATGACAAAAATCAACTGTTTTGGTGAAAAATCGCGGCGCTTCGCGCCGACTCGGTTATTTTTTACCGACAACATTGGGGGGGGGGGCCTCCCCCCCCCGGTCGTGACGCCCCTGCAAGTCCCTCGTATAACCTTCTGTCTCCGTGCTTCTGCGATAAACGTACTTCAAACGTACTTCAGCGATAAGCATCATCGGTTACGATAATCTAGTCTTGCCGAAATTTTCGGACGATTTTATTACATTGTTTCTTTTCGTTTGTCTGAATATTTTGTTGTTACTTTTGTTTTCGTACATCCACCTTTTATGCTTTCCGCATTGTGTAGGTTAGCAATAACTAAAATGATCGACTAAAAGCAGGAAGGGAAGGGAAGGGCACTGTGCACGAGAAAACCAGGAAGGCATACTAAAACGAGGAAGGCTTTCACCAGAATTCAAGGCTGCGAAAAACTGGTAAGCTGCACCGTTCCCTTCTTCTGTTTAGTACTCTTTGAGGGGTCGGCAACTTTTCAAATTCAAAGTTCACCATCCCGTCCTCGTTTTAGTATCCTGCCATTGGTAGGCATTACGTCCAGTGAGGGGTTGGCAACTATCAAAATTAAAAATTAATTCCTCGTTTTAGTAGCTTGTCACGGGTAGTGCCTTAAAGTATTAAAGCGAGGAAGGAAATGGTGGATTCTGATTATTAGTCTTTGAGGGGTCGGAGGCAAAGTCCACCATTTCTTTTCACCGTTTTAGTACCTTGTCACGGGTGATACTAAAACGAGGAAGGGACATGAGTAGGCATTAAGTTCAGTGAGGGGTCGGCAACTATCAAGATTGTAATTGACCTTTTCATTCCTCGTTTTAGTAGCTGGTCACGGGTAGTACCTCAAATTACTAAACCGAGGAAAGAAATGATGGATTTTAAATTATTAGTCTTTGAAGGGTCGCTGCGACTTTATCACCTTATCGCTCCGAAGTGCGAATTAAGGTAATAAAGGTAACTATCAAAATTTAAGGTCCACCATTTTTCATCGTTTTAGTAGCTTGTCACGGGTAGTAACTTAGAGTACTAAAACGAGGAAAGAAATTGCGAATGTTACAGTCTTTGAGGGGTCTGCGACTATCAAAATCTCAGGTTCCCCATTTCTTTCCTCATTCTAGCAGCTTGTCACGGGTAGTACCAAACGAGGAAAGAAATTGTGAATTCTATATTCTTTTCTGTTTCAGTAGCTTATAGTTTAGTAGCTGGATAGTTCCTTAGAGTACTAAAACGAGGAAAGAAATTGGGAATTCTACAGTATTCTTCTTTGAGGGGTCGACAACAATCAAAATTTATAGTTCACCGTTCCCATCCTCGTTTTAGTATGCCCTTCCTGGTTTTAGTATGCCCTTCCTGGTTTTAGTATGCCTTCCTGCTTTTCTCGTGCACCATGCCCTTCTAGCTTCCCTTCTTAAGTGTTGAAATTCGCAATGATCTCAAGCAGGTGCAGTCCATCATTATTTACTTCTATCTGCTTTTTTTTGTTACCCTGATTCCAACGTTACACCCCCCTACTGGCATGTTCAGCAGCTACTCCAGTCAGAATACCAATTCCAGTCTGAAGTGGGAAATGAAATTTTAAGTGCTGTCTTTTCCCGGAACTCGGCGTATGCTTTATGTTGCCAGTTCCAAGGTTACGTTGACCGAGGAGGTAATACTTTCAGAAGCCACTGCATTTTATACTAAGTTAGTGTAGCCTAGCTGCAACCTGATAAGTTAGACAGAACAGACGCTAGAAATTCTCCGTATTCGAAGTCCCAGGGTTAGTTCATATTTTCTATTTGCATCTTGCACAGGTGACTTCTTGTCCCGTTTTGAGTGGGATACTATAATATACGTCTTGTCTGAATGCTGGTAAAGGAAATTTATGTTCGTATTCGTAAAATAGGAAAGTTCCTTTTAATACCTCAACGATCACTCCCATCATGAACAAACTGTTAAACTTTCTTCAGCAGAAAGAAGATGCAAACCTCCCTGGCCATCATCGTTTTTCACTGTTTAAAAAGTGGAAGTTTCTCTTTTTTGTCATTCACATTTGGTTCTATTGTATTAAGTTTGGTGTCTACAGAACGCGGATTCTTATTTGCCTTTTTATGGCACTTGCCTTCCGGACTTTTCTGTCGGTCTGTCGGTCGATCGGTCAGTCCGGTGTTTGCTAGTTAGGGTACTTCCAGATGTGCTAGGACGATGAAACTTGGCAGGCATATTAGAGACCCGACCGAACTGACTTGGAAATAGTCACTTGCCCGACCCGACCATCGTGGGGGGAGGGAAGGGAGCCGGAATCCTGAATGTAGTGGCATGCGTAACTTTCGAACGGGTGTTACTTGATATTTGGAAAGACCTCGTGTCTCCGATGTCCCAGTTCAAATCCGGAATGGATCCGGTGAATGTGGGGGGAGTCGGAGGGGGGGAACCGGAAATCATGTGACACGCTTAGAGTGGAGCGATAGGGATGAAACTTGGAGGGAGGAACAAGCACAAGATCTAGCTACATCATTAACACAACTGCGCTGGATTTGGGCACCGTGGGGGAGTTGGAGGGGGGTTCCGGTGATACGGAGTTAAGGTACTTTCAGGTGGGCCGGGACGATGAAATTTGGCAGGCCCGACCAGATTGACTTGAAAATAGTCAGTTCCGCCATCCGACCATCGTGGGGAAGTGGAGGGAGGGGAGATCCTGAATCTTGAAGAATATACAACTTTCGAACCGGTAAAGAAACTTGATATTTGGAAAGACCTCATGTCTCAGATGTTCCATATCAGTCAGGACCGGATCCGATGAATGTGGGGGGGGGGGGAACCGGAAATCGTGACATGCTCAAAGTGGAGCGACCGGGATGAGACTTGGTGGGAAGAACAAGCACAAGCCCTAGACACATCAGTGACACAACCGGACCGGATTCGGGCACCGGGGGGAGTTAATGGAGGGGTGGGGAGGGGGGGTCCAGAATTCCGGTAATCGGAGTTAAGGTATTTCCAGGTGTGCTAGGACGATGAACCTTGGTTACACATTGCAGACTTGACAAGATTGTAACTTCCCAGGCCGAACCATCCCTTAAAAGACTGAACTTAACCAGAAAGTATAAAAACACTTATAAGCACAATTTACGTTTCGTGATCGCCATGAGCCCGTTACCGTTTTTTCCTAAAGGGTTTCGTTTAGAAATCAATTTCTAGCTCCCTCAAAGCACGCATCTTAACCGCAAAGTAAAAAAAAAAATACTTTCGACCAAACGATACATTTCATGGTTCCCGAGGGCACATGATGTTTGTGCCACAAGGGTTTTGTTTGAAATGAACTTCTAGTACCCTTAAAGTGCGCATCTTAACCGAAAAGTGGAAAAATTACCTTTGACCAAACGACATATATTCGTGATCCCCAAGGGCCCACGACAATTTTTGCTTCAATAGTTTTGCTTACAAGTGAATTCCTTAATACTGTTTACCAAACGACACACTCGTGATTTCAAGTTCCCATGATCATTCTTATCTTACCAGGTTACAAACCCACAAATTGGCAAAATCCTACTTTCATCCTCTGACCCAGCCTTGCAAGGGCCATATCAGCTTCTAGCTCTTGTTTGAGTCTGCGGTTAAGATGAGCACTTTAAATGAGCTGGAAATTTATTTGTAAGCAAAACCATTGAGGCAAAAATTATCATCGGCTCATGAGGATCATGAAAATGTGTATTTTGCTTAAATGTTTTTTTTTTTTTTGCTGTTAAGATTAGTATTTTCAGGAATGATCGAATTTGGGAAGTGACGATTTCAAAGACAATCTTGTCGAATCTCTAATGTTCCAGCCAAGTTTCATTGTCCTAGAACATCTGGAAGTACCTTAACTCGCGATCACCGAAATTCCGGACCCCTTCCCCCTCCAACTTCCCCCACAGCGCCCGGATCCAATCCGGTTCTTCAAATGATTTAACTAGAGGATTTCTTTGTTGTTCCCACCAAGTTCCATCCCGATCTCTCCAGTCTAAGCGGGTTACGTATTCCCACCCCCCTCCAACAGCTGTCGGATCCGGCCCGGACATGAAAAAGAACATCAGAGACAGGTCCTCTGTTCAATTATTAAATTTCACTGGAATCCGATCACCCGTTCCAAAGCTACCCATGACTCAATATTCCGGGTTCCACCTCCCTCGACTCCCGGGGCCCGAAGATGATAGGATCAATAATAGAATCGAGTTGACTCCCAAGTCAGTTTGATCGGGTCCCTGATATGGCTGCCAGGTTTCGTCACGAAAATCCCCAAAACCGCTATCACCGGAATTCCGGGACCCCCTCCTCCCCCCGCAAAGTGTCCGGATCCAGTACAATTGTGTAAAAAAATTTCTAACTTTTATCGATATTTCCGGTCTCCCCCCCCCCCCGACTCCCTCACAGCTGCCGAATCCGGTCCAGACTTCAGGTAGGACATCAGAGACATGTCTTCTATTCAGTTATTGAGTTTCATTCGAATCCGATCATCCGTTCAAAAGTTACGCACGACTCAATTATCCGGATTCCCCCTCCCTCCACTACCCAGTTGGTCGGATCGGGAAACTGGCTATTTCCAAGTTAGTTTGATCGGGTCCCTGATACGCGTACCAAGTTTCATCGCCCTAGCACATCTGGAGGTACCCTAACTCGCAGCCGTGGGACAGACCGACCGACCGTCAGATAGAACTGCGATCGATGTTGTGGCGACTTGAGCCAGAGGCTGCAACCCCCAGAGGCTTAACCCCGTACTTACGTCTGAATTGCATGATTTAATTGAATCAATCCAGACGCGGGTTGTTAAAATCATACTTTCTCACGAATGCACTAATTATGACCAGGCGCTTAAAACTCTCCGGCTTGAACCATTAAAGAAAAGACGCCTAAATTTAACAACAGATTTTGGTAAGAAAATTCTGCAGTCAAACAGATTCCGCCACCTCCTTCCCGAACAACTCCCTGAACCGACTTACCCAACGAGACACTCAAATCTACTCAAGCCGTTTCCAGCATCAAGTACCGCACGTCGGCTCCACTCATTCTCCCCCCTTGTTACCAATTATTTTAATAACCAATAAAATTTCACGTTTGTTGTTCATTTGTGCCTGTTCGGTTCTTGATTTGTTTTGTATTTTGTCTTAAGTTTTGTGTTGATGGCTTATTATTTAGATGTTGTTAGTTATTACTGTGTGTTTATTTATTTTCTCCTTGTTGCCTATTGTTTAGCTTTTGCTATTGTGGCAATTTTTCCATTAAACCTAAACCTTAAGTGCCATAAAAATAAATTAACTTACAAAAGATGCTACGGGATTAAATAAAAAGGGGTAGGATTTGGGAGGGGATGGATGTGTATTTTCACAATATTCGCGTATTATCCACGTTCAAGAACAATACGTCAATCTATCAAGAAGGAAAAGCTCTATCTGGCCTAAAGCCGAGCTGTGAGATTCCATTTATAGATAAACAAATCAGATGTCGTCTTGGTGGATGCTCTCCTGGACCAGAATAAATGAAGATACTTGATCATGTGAGAAGGAGGGCACGCGTCTCTCAGGTTCCTCCCTCTTTTTGAGAACACAGAAAATCTCAGGCTGCAAGCTAACCCACTAATTTTGGTATGGAAAAACTATAGTAGAGGTAGGCTACACTTATTTGAACGTCGCCCACTTAGAACGGTCGCCGACGAAAACAAACCCAAACCAGGCAACTTCTATTGCAAAATACTTTATATCCTGTCCGGTTTATCATGCTTTAGCTAGATTTTGAAAAAAATTTGCTCTTAATTTCCTTCTCCTCCTCCTTTCAAATTGCTTGCTAAGCGGTGCGTAATATCACAAACAAGACGGCGTTCAACCTTAGCATCATACCTCAACAGAAGAAGAAGCATGTTTAAAAGTCAATGAAACTGACCGTTATATATTGTAAAAAGTATCTCCGAATAAGGATTAAGGTTAACTGCAGTATTTGCCAATGGGATTATTCTTATCTCTACGGAGGTAAGATTAATACGAAACAGAGATAAGATGAATCCCGGTAGCAAATACTGCAGCTAACTTTAATCCTTGCTCGGAGATACTCTTCACAGTGTAAGCAAGAAACAAAAGCAAGCTACATGGAACATTTAGAAAAGCGTGGGCATGAGCATACCTCTACTCGAATATAGGACCGATGTTATCACATAGGAACTGCGCCGAAAGTAAGACGAAAACGGACAGTTAAAATGGCCGCATCCTGTTGGTTGACTTTTTCCTTTTTCGAGTAAAAAACTCGTTCCTAATGATCCACTTTGGTATTTTTCCATCCATTTCCTCGCGTAGGACGCATTTTTTTTTGCACGTTTGTCCGTTTCCTTCATCCCGCTGTTAATTTAGTTCGCAGTTGGATACTACACAATGTTGATTTTGGACACAGATTGGAGATAATGATGCATTTAATGAGATACGTTTTTCAAAAGGCTGTGACGGGCACAGAAGAAAAATGGCACAGAAGTCAGAACGTGCCCATACGGAGTATATGAAAAACAATAAAAGAAAGAAAAAGACCCGACTAAAGTAAACGAAATGACTATACAAACGCAATATAGTACGGATGGCACCTGTCTAGAGAAGAGTCAAACTCGGCACGGCGTTGACCCACAGTCACAAAGGGGGAAGGCCTAGGAATATAGGAGGTTTTCGCGAGACAGAAAGCAATGCCGGCCGGAATCACTTTGCAGGAAGTTCCGTAGCTCTTTTTTGTAGCTTTTCCGGGCAGGGTTTCCGGAAGGGTAGCAGAGAACAATGCCGATAGTTCAAGCAATGGCAAACTGATTAAAACGTGACAAATTCGGTAAGAATGACCTAGTGAGAATGAATTTTTTTTAGATGTACGAGAGAGAGTTTCCGGATGCAGTGAATGATCGCGTTAATAGCGATACTACTGACGTCATTTTCACGAAAATCCGCTTGGCCGTGCGGAAGCCCGTGATTTATGGTAATGTCGAAGACAAGTGTAACAGGGAAAAGATACAGACTCCCCTAAAATTGTGGCCTGATTTTTTCTCGCCGCTGAGCTTCCTGGCTCTACATTGTCAGAAGTTTCATAACAGACAACAGAAGGATGCGCGGTTTCGACAGACAATGCGTAACAAACAACACTTCGGATTTTGTTTTTTGTGTTTGAAAATGTTTTGCATAACAAGCGTTGCCATAAGGAAGAGCTGAAAAATCGCCAAAAAGCATCTGCTGGATTTTCCGACATCATGACGACAAAAAAAAATTCAGTGGGTGCTTTTTTGGCTCTTCCAGTGCAATGCTTGTTATTCATAACATATTATACATCACGTTTTCCAACACAACAGATAACAACCCAAGTGTTGTCTGTTACGCACTGTCTGTTGAAACCGCACATCCTTGTGTTGTCTGTTATGAAAGTGTAGTGAAGCAAGATATTCCTTTCAACGTTCTTCAACAAGGGCCAACATAACCAATCTGCATTCTGACGTCTAGATCTAATCCAGATCTGACAACCATAAATTTTGGCCCCAGAGTTTTTGGAGCCTTTCATACCTTTCTTAAACTGCTCGTCGTCGCAGAGAAATGCGTAAGTATTCTTTGCACCGGCAGTCTGTCTTACGAGTTCCCGGCGTTTACCTTCTGAAAGGCATGCTGCATACTCTTCGACGCAGGCCATGGCCTTCTTGAACACCCTGGAAATGTACGCAGGGATTAGAAATAAATCTATTGATTTTAATTATAATAGTAACATAAAAATAACTGAATAATGAAATAATGCAGGTTCTTAGCGCCTTTTTCGAGACGACGAGCCCGCAGAAGATACATTTGCCAATATTCCAATTTACTTTATACATCGGTTTTGAAAAGAAAGAGAAGAAACAAAACTTTCGCTGTATTTTGCCGAGATGCGTTCATGCGTTCATTGATGCGTTCTAATGCGTTCATTAACAAGGCAGGACCAATAGAAATGTGCTCACGGCTTATAAACACGGCTACGGTTAGTCAGAGGAGAAGCCATAGGCTAATCTTTCCAATATTCTAAGATTACTCAGTTACTCACTGTACTACTCAGTTCTGTTTCCAAAAAGAAGCTTCTGCTGCTTTCAGCCCAAACGGCATATACGCCGGATTGTATTCAATCACATGTCGTAATGTGTACAACGGGTCTCATGACCAATGAGCTTAACGTAAACACTCATCGCACTGTCAGAAGTTTCATAACAGATAACACAAGGATGCGCGGTTTCAACAGATAATGCGTAACAGATAACACTTCGGATGTTATCTGTTGTCTTTCGAAGTATTATGCATAATAAACGTTACCATCAGGAAGAACCGAAAAACCGCCAAAAAGTATCTGCTGAGTTTTCCGACATCATGACGATAAGAAATAAAGTCAGTAGATGCTTTCTTAGCTCTTCCTAACAAAGCTTGTTATGCATAACATTTCACTCATTACGTTTACAAACACAACAGATAACATCCGAAGTGTTACTGTTACGCATTACCTGTTGAAACCGCGCATCCTCGTGTTATCTGTTATGAAACTTCTGACAGTGCATAGGCTAATCTTTCCAATGTTCTACGATTCCTCAGTTACCGACTGTACTACTCTGTTCTGTTTCCAAAATGTTCTGCTGCTTTCAACCCAAACGGCATACACGCCGTATTGTATGCAAATTAGAAACATGGCGTAATGTGTACAACGGTCTCATCCAAATGAGCTTAACGGTTGACCAATAAGCTTAACGTAAACACTCATCGGCAGCCTTGGGGCAAATTTTGAAATCGAGTGTACTGCACACTGTCAGAAGTTTCATAACAGATAACACGAGGATGAGCAGTTTCAACAGATAATGCGTAACAGATAACATTTCGGATGTTATCTGTTGTGTTTGAAAAGGTTATGCATGAAATGTTATGCATAACAAGCTTTGTTAGGAAGAGCCAAAAAAGCATCTACTGACTTTATTCCTTATCGTCATGATGTCGGAAAACTCAGCAGATACTTTTTGGCGGTTTTCCGGTTCTTCCTGATGGTAACGCTTATTATGCATAACATTTTGAAACACAACAGATAACAACCAAAGTGTTATCTGTTGCGCATTATCTGTTGAAACCGCGCCTCCTCGCGTTATCTATTATAAACTTCTGACAGTGTGGCCGCATGAGCCCGTGGCACTATACTTTCATGAAAATAGAAAAAAGTGTGCCAGTCTTGAGGCCAAGAAGCCAGAATTTGTGACGACGTCATGCGTACGGGAAGTAGGGTGGAACACGCTCTTAGGCCCTGGGCAATAGAAGATAACTTCGCGCAAGACGACCATTTAGTTTTTCGAAGCAACTTGTAACCATTTTTATACAGACGACATACAGAGCGACGAAATATTCGCAATAGCGGTGGGTCCTTTTTTTGTTCAAGGTGGCGTATGTGTAACGCAGTCTTTTCGATGTACTTGCCGTGGCAAATTGGAAATCTACCGAAACTTCCCGTCGTTTGAGGGTGCTTGTGGGTACCAATTGTGTTTTAGGGTTTCAGGAATAGTCTTTAAGAATTTCCTTGACGTTTATAGCTGAAAAGACCACTTTTACGGCATTAGCGATGCCGTCCGTTGTTAATGCCCGATTCCAGATTTTAAACATTTTCTTGTTCACCTTAACTAAAAGTGAAAAAATTAATTTTACCAATTGACAGATATTAATGTCGTCATTACCGCTTTTGCCTCAGGGCTTTTGCTTATACATGAATTTCTAGCGCTTTTAAATGCGCATCAGTGCCCACTAAGTTCAGGAATAAAATAGTTTTCACCAAACGATACATTCTCATCATTTCCAAGGGTCCATAATCATTCGTATCTCAAGGGTGCTCACAAATGATCAGATCAAACCCACAAAAAGGCAAATTCCATATTTCTCCCTTTGAACCAGCCTTGCAAGTGCCTTTTGAGCTTCTAGCTCATGTTTAATATTAATTTTGTCAATTTTGACCCTAGTTGGTCGTTTCTTAGTTTAAATAAATAAATGGAAAATCCGGTCCTTCAGTGTGTGGGGACATGAATGAAGATGTGGTTCATCTGATGTGTACATGTAGTGAGGGGAAGAGTTGAGGCCTGAGATTTTGGTAAATGGTAAGAACGATCCTCTTGATGACTAACTCTTCTTGTCGATGCAAAATCGCCCTGTACCTAGCGGAAGGGCCGGAAGCGGTTCAGCTGCTCCCAGACATCGCCGTGATTGGTTAACACAGGATTGAGTTGTTGAGTTTGAGTCGTTAGTGCCACGTTTTCTCGTTCTTCCCGAGGATCACTGGCGTGTTTTGGACTTAGTCATATAGTTGTATTAGGAGTGAATATATTTCGGTTATCGACAGTTTGGAAAGATTCCTCAGTAACGTATGATGCATTAGCGGTTTTACTGTTTACTTTGATGCCCGGGCCACATTCAGTCACATCTGTACGTAATTTGGTTCGTTAATTTGGTTATTGCCCACTCTTACGTTTCATCCTGGTCACACCCGGAACGAAGAAATTCAAGATATTCCACCACCATCATCACTCATAGGTAAACAAGACTATCTAAAGTCCGTGACTGTCGTCTGTGATTGGTCCAAAGTTACGTTCAAAATGGCGGAGATGGATTTTTCCATCTCGTCTATTTTACGTTTTCAGCGTCAAATTTTGACCGTGAGATGGTCTTACTACCGGCGTTATTACCAGAGCCTCGTTTTTGTTGCAATAGCGCTGCCGCATCGCTGCTGCAGCACTTCTTTGCTTTTGCACAATATGCGTTTTTGGATTCACTTTCTTCTTGGTTGAAGCGGCAGCGCTGCAGCACCTTGCAGGGAAGCACGGACTTGGTCGGTGAGCAAGTCCGTGATTCTCGAGAAGCGCTGCCGTCTTCCTCGGAAGCGCTGCAGTGCAAAAACGGGTGTAGGAAGAATCAGTCCGGAATCGGCCGAGAAGTGGACCTGCAGCATGCAACAAAAACGAGGCTCATGTGTGACTATAGTGGGGCCCGGGCAAGAGTGTTTTGTTGTTCATGACCCTGGGCTGTTACAGCAATTAATATCATACTATACTGGCGGGCTGCCTTACCTACATGCCTTGTGAATTGCTTCTGGGCTGGTAGGAACCCCTCTGAGCAAAGGTTCCTCCATCTGGGAGTAGAGTGGATGCATACATCGATCAAACTCATCTGGATACGCTGGACTGCACTGTCGCGAGTAAACAGGTTGTAAAACCAGCACTGGAAAATAGTAATACCTTAAAGGACCCCTCACACTATTGGCTCTCCAACTTGCAGTATTTTAAAATATTTGAATACTTTAAAACTAGGCTGTGCTTTCAACAAATAACCCACGGTTTTGGCTCTTTTAAAGCACAATTCTTACTAGAAATGATCTTTTTCCCATGAAATGAATCAGAAAAAACGTATTTGGAAATACCAATACTTTACAACTAAAATTAGCGATTCTCTTGTTAGCGCTTGTATTATCCAGCCTTCCTGCTCTACGACGCGGCGGCTGGGCGCAAAACATTTGAAAACTGAACGTGCCTTGGTCAAAAAGTGGGAAAACTGAACAAATAACACAAGTAATTAACAGAAGAGTTTCACATCTTCATATGTGAAAGAGTTGTCAGCGGATGTTGAAGATTACGGCAAACTTTTCGTTAGGTGACGGGAAAACTCGGAAAGGCTGAAAAAGCGCTAACAATTTGTAGTTACGAAGCGAAACAATGGAGAAAGGTGGGGATTTTAGAAGCTTATAATTCCATATGGGAGCTAAATATATTATAAAAGACAGAATAAGCAAGAGGAGTCCTCTAAGCCTTTTCCGAGACCCGTTGACTTATTCGTTCATTCATATAGCGAAAACAGAAAAACAATTTACATAACCGGCTTTTCTGATGAGAAAACTTCTCGCAGACGACCGTCGACAGCGTGATACACATCAAAGGTAGCAAAACACGGCAAGTGAGAAAATCAGCGAGGTTTTGTTAGAGGGATTAGAATGAACTGTAAGAAATTGGGGTTTCCGGGTTTAGAAATAGATGGGGTGATTATGGAAGTAGGTTGCGTTAGTATTGTAGGTAAGAAAGGCCATATGAAGGCAGATCAGCCAACTATACATGCGTCCATGATTTTCTGAACAGGTTCAAGGATTATTGTGGACACATTTTCACATTTGCGATGTGTAATCACCCACATATATACTATTCTTCCACTATACTATTTCTATCTTCTCCTTCTACACTAATTTGTTCTGGTGTCACTCATGTTCTGCGAAAGAAGGAGATTAAAAAGATGAGATCTTGTTAATTTAAATATGCAAAGCACCTGCTCCACTTGTCGAAATTATGCCATAACCATACATTGACGTAGAAGTTCAAAGTTCAAGTGGATGTTCCCTCGCCGCTATAAAAAATCATGGACAACAGGGCTTAACCAGCGCACGACGTTATCCACTGCTTCCTGGCCGAAGATTGATAATTAAGTGTCTTTTCTGTGTGTTTATGTGTTTTATTTACGCTTTTTATTTAGTTTCTTTCATTTACTCCGCTTTTTCAAAACGGTGGGTTATAAATTACTTACTTACATTCAAGTTGACAGTTCAAATCAGGACTCGGTAAGAGTTGTTCGTCTAGCTGGGGGATTCAGAAAGTACAATCCTGGGCACAGTCAAATAGCCATCAGGACAATGATAAAAAAAAAATGCATTTATTTAGCAGGTTTATGGATCTTAAGTAAACAATAATGTTGGATTGCTCAAAGGGAAGAAGTAGATAAGGCTCGTTGCCTGAATACAAAGTAAAAAAAAAACAAGACCAAAGGTTTCGATGGGATCCCAAAGGGTAGTTTTTGTCGATCTTTTTGATACAGATAATCAGGTCTTGCATATGTTAAATCTTTTCCGAACCCATGCACATTTGAGATCATTCTCACAGACCGCTCAACAACAGCCACTAAATCACACTTTACAGCTAAAAGCATATCAAACAATCAGGCTCATATGAAAAAATGACATCACCCTCTCTTTTTGGGGTACACCTACCTCCTCCAACCACCGACATCAGAATGTTATTTTACTTCTTCGAAATACCCAGTTTTGGCTTGACTCCGGTCAAACTACTTGTCCGGTGAGAAAATAAAGATCATATTTGGATTCAACATATTTTGTTAGCCCCTTATCGATGCTCGGATCGATTTGAACTTTCTTTTACTTCTATCAAATTTTCGGTTTTTGACGGATTCCGTGCGAACTAATTTTCAGCGAGAAAATTCAGGTTCACGCATTGATTCATCTTGTATTCTTGTTCCGATGTTCCGATCGACTTCAGAATAAACTGTACTCCTACCAAATTTTTGATTTTGCCAGATTTGGGCAGTCTACTAAAGTTCAAATATAAGTTCAGGATGTACTCTTACCCGAGCTCTTACCTCTAAATCCACGCTCTAATGGACCAACGTTTAACCTTTAATCGACCTCAGATAACCTGTGCTTCGACCCAATGGATCCTCAAACCAAGTTTGAAAAAAATATCTCAACCACTTCGAGAGTTATCGTGCTGACAGATGGACGGACAGACGAACAACTTTATTAAGTCACAGGTATCTCTCCGCTAAAAACGGCTCAATACCTGACAATGTAAAAAAAATGTATCACAAAAGCCGCAAAATGGGGAGGTTTGACCGGTTTCTGTAAGAACTGTGAATGAATGAATGATTTGATGACAAGTTCAGTAAAAAGAGTCAAAATATAAGACACACTTAAATAATTTCCAGGCCTTACCAATTATAACTAAACTAATGGGAGGTGAACAGGTAAACGGCCAATCGGGCGAGAAAATTTCGAGAACAGGCAGGCCCGTATCCAGGAATTTATTTCGGGGGGGGGGGGGTCGCCTTTCGGGGGGAGGTTGCCTGCGGGTTGGACAAAAAAGTACAAAAAAAGACATAGATCAGAGGGAAAGCCTGTAAAATTGATTATTTTTGTAAGTTTCGGGGGGGTTCAACCCCCTAACCCCCCCCCCCTGGATATGGCCTTGAGAACAGGTTTACGTCGCAGGTCGGAAAGACGATGGTAGTTTTCGGTTACTTATATAACATGCCGATCGCTGGCCCTGGGTTCGTCTTCAAATATGTTGAATTCGCGACTCAATATTTTGTGTTCATCGTGTTACGAATAAACTGGAATGATTTCGCAACAACTCTTGGCCATCTATAAGGGACACAAATCTAAGAATTGGTGACCTGTGATATGGTTTCGAGGGTGGTGGTTAAAGCTAGGTCTTGAAAAGGGGTCGCTAGGACCTTGTAGATGCGTGATTTTCTTCTGAAGACCGGCGGGCCTGACCTCAGTTTCCACTCTCAGAACCAACCAACAAAACGAGGGGTAGAAATGTCCTATATTGGCAAGATTCGAGGGAATCCTATGGGAACCCAACAGGATTCCCACAACAATGCGTATCATTCCCTGACCATTCATCGTAGTCTTCACCGGTCTGGAGGCTCAAACGAACAGAATTCGTTACCATGGAGGCAGCTCGGAATTTAAATTAATCAAAACCAAAAAGAGTTTCACTGAACAAACTCTTTTGATTTCTCTAATAAACGAAAGGCAATTAAAAAGAGCGCTGGAAGTTTTCCGACTGTCTGCTGCGGAAATGATTAAATTCAGTCCGAATTCGAAAATACGGACAATAACAGTCTCCTATCTTCCGGACCAAAACTGTAGACAGGATCGTAATTTTACTACTCTATCCGCACAGAGCAAATAACACTAGGGAGTAATGCCAAGACCTATGCTTTCAGTGCTTTACAAATGGGCTATACTTGTGGCACCGCCCACTACGCCTGCGGCATTTAAACCGAGAGAAACTTGTGGGTTTGGGAAGTTTCTAGTAAACAATGAAACAATGAAGGCTGTATAATTTTTTTGCAATGTTCAGCATATGAAGTCATCGGAACAAGCGAAGGTGAACGACTGAATGAGTTTCAGTAGGGACGTTCTCTATCGGTACTAGTGCTAGTATTTTCATTGAGTGTGTGTCAATTTTGTCAAGTCTTGGCACAACTCGCTAGTGTTATTTTGCTCTGATCCGACCCCTTTCCATGAATGGCCTGTTTAGAGTAAGATCACGTAATTAGGATAGTTTAAATGAACAGACGATAAGTGTCAGGTGCTCGCGGACTTGGATTCGTTCCCCCATTTTCGGCATCACCATCAGTTTATATGGAAAAGTTGAACTCTTTCAACTTGACGACGAAAGTGTAGGAAATCCGGCTGGGAAATCCTGATCGTGTGTTTGCACTTTAAAGCACGATAGTGTCGGCTAGTTTAGAGAAAGGACATTATGTTACAGGGTTTAGGCGACCTGCGTACAGTTGCTTTTCTTGCGTTGAAGCTACATCCCGACCTGATCATTCCAACTTCTCAATTCCTTTCTTTTCAGTCTAAAAACTCCTATGACACCTCAAATCATGGGCATGTAGCAACAGGTCAATTTCTGCTTTGTTATCTTTTGCTTTTTGGGATCCCAAAACATAAGTTAAGGGTTAACCTTTGACTCCCTAAAAGTTGCCCGTCTGTCCGTCTGCAAGCACGATAACTCTCGAATGGAATGGGATACTTTGTCCAAACTTTGTGTGAAGGTTCTCTGGGTCAAAGGACGGTCAAGTTCGTAGATGGGCTCCGTAGCTCCATGTTTGGGGGTGGAGGCTCAAATTACGGGGAAACAAAATAGTTTTGAAAAGCTAATCAGATGTCGATCTCATAGAAAATCATTTTCATATTTGGATTCATTATCTCTGCTTACCGCTAGTGAGCAGACATGCTGAATCCCAATATGACAACTATTTTGTCACCGGACAAATCTTCGCCCGAAACCCGGCCAAACCGGAAGATTTGTTAAAAGATAATGTTTTACTTGAAGTTAATTAGAGGTTCGATACAGGGTAAGGTGGCATGCTGAATCCGTGTATACAAATTATTATTTACCCGAACATACAGTTTGCCTGGAATCCCGCCAAACCGGAAATTTATTAAAAGTAAAGGTAATACTTGAAGTTGATTAGTGGTTTGATACAGGGGTAAGGAGACATGCTGAATCAGTATAAGAATAATAATAGTAACACTTGTTTATTGAGCCAAAAGGCCATACAAGATTTAATACACGTTCCACTTCACAGATAAACTATTACATATCTAGAAATACTATGCTACGTAAACTAAGCTAACCTTTCATTCCTGAGACTAAATCCTTTAGTCACATATTTACAAACATCTATGATACATTTGGGGTTCGTAGATTCTAGAATACGGGGAAGCGGTACCGACCCACCCCAACAATTGTTACCAAGATATTTGTTCTTGATGTAACTCTCGAATGCGAAAGATCTTGGCACACTAAGGGGAAGTGGTTCAAATCCTCCTCCTGCAACTTGCAAAGAGGGCAAAGGTAAGTCTCTCCCTTTCCTCCTCTTGAAAAGTTTTATTTTTTCTGAGGATCTGCAGACTGTTAGATCGGGATCGACTAAAAGCAGGAAGGGAAGGGAACACGAAAAAGCAGGAAGGCATACTAAAACCAGGAAGGGCATACTAAAATGAGGAAGGGGATACTAAAACGAGGAAGGATGTCACCAGAATTCAAGGCTGTGAATAACTGGAAAGCTGTCCCGTTCCCTTCCTCTGTTTAGTAGTATTTTGAGGGGTCGGCAACTTTTCAAACTCAAAGTTCACCATCCCTTCCTCGTTTTAGTATCCTGACATGGGGAGGCATTAAGTTCAGTGAGGGGTCGGAAACTGTCAAAATTGTAATTCACCTTTTCATTTCTCGTTCTGACGGTAGGTGACTAAAATCCTCCAACGAGGCTGGAGAGTCCAACGAGGGGTCGGCAACTAAAATACTTCAAGTCCACCATTTCCTTCCTCGTTTTAGTACTTTCAAGGTACTAAAACGGGGAAGGAAATGGTGGATTCGAAATATCTTAGTTGCTGACCCATCACTGGGATTTTAGTCGCCTTTGATAGTTGGTGACCCCTCAAAGAAGAATAATTCAAATTTTCCAATTTCCTTCCTCGTTTTAGTACTTTCAAGGTACTAAAACGAGGAAGGAAATGGTGGACTTGAAATATCTTAGTTGCCGACCCCTTGCTGGGATTTTCGTCTCCTTTGCTAGTTGCCGACCCGTCAAAGAAAAATAAATTAGAGTTTCCAATGTCCTTCCTCGTTTTAGTACTTTCAAGACACTAAAACGAGGAAGGAAATGGTGGACTGGAAGTATCTTAGTTGCCGACCCCTCGCTGGACTCTGAGGATTTTAGTCGCCTGTCGTCAGAACGAGGAATGAAAAGGTGAATTACAGTTTTGATAGTTGCTGACTCCTCACTGAACTTTATGCCTACCCATGTCAGGATACTAAAACGAGGAAGGGATGGTGAACTTTGATTTTGAAAAGTTGTCGACCCCTCAAAGAATACTAAACAGAGGAAGGGAACGGTGCAGCTTTGAAGTTTTCACAGCCTTGAATTCTGGTGCCATCCTTACTCGTTTTAGTATGCCCTTCCTGGTTTTAGTATGCCTTCCTGCTTTTCTCGTGTTCCCTTCCCTTCCTGCTTTTAGTTGATCCCTGTTAGATCAGGTATTTTCACCCCAGACATACAGTTCGCCCGGGATCCCGCCAAAACCGGAAATTTTTTAAAAGTAAAGGTCTTACTTGAAGTTGATTAGAGGTCCGATACAGGAGAAAAGAGACATCCAGAATCCGTGTACGAACATTACTTTCTCGCACTGCAAATAGTTAACCTGGAATCCACCAAAACCAGAAAATTTGCTAAAGGTGACATTTTTTCTGAAACTGAGCCGTTTGGCCGTAATTTTTCAAGAAAACGCCACTACGGTGTCATTTACGTTTATTTTCAAACGGATAATTAGTTAAATAGTAAAATGTTTAAGGTGACTGGCGAAGACCACATCTAAAAGCCCCGATTGCCTGGAGAAAATAGTCCAAGAAATATTAAAATTTCTGGGATCCCATCGCAACCTTTGGTCTTGTTCCTGTGTCCGAAGAAATGCATGGGTAATTGTAATTATCATAATAAGAGAATGTAGTAGAAAGTCAATAAGCTATTATCAAACTCGAGGAAAGTAGTTTAGTTTATTTTCAGAAAAGAAGATTGGGGTTGCGTTAACCTCTTACCAAAGCCAGGTCCAAAATCGTTATTACCACTTCTCTTGTTCGACCAAATAGGTTAATGCTCAAATTGGGAAAAAATCAGCCTGGCCATAAGGTCAAATCACTCGGGACACAAGACAGGTCTCATATTCGACTAATCGATAAATGCTAAAGTTAGGAAGGAATAACTTACCAGATATAAGGCAGAGGTGGAAGCTCCGAATTTCGGCCGAGATTATAACAGGTTTCATTTCGTCCGGAAAAAGCCATCAGCACGACAACATGATTTCTTTCACTCGATGCGCTCCCTTTTAAGGAAAAAAGACAGAAATCATCTCAGCATGAACTGTTTTACCCTGTAAATTCTAGGAGGAGTGATTACAGGGAATCCTATAGCCTACACAGGGGAAACTGTCACTGAGATCCTACGAGGAGAGGAATATAAAGATGAGACAGAACAATACGAATTTGGTTCAAAATAGTTGTGATAATAATGTCAGACCAAAAATACATACACCGCAAAAGGATTTAGCAGGGAGTTTCCTTCGCGTAAAACTTGCTGTTGACAATGCTCTAAATTGACACCTTCGATACGATACATCCCAGTCAAAGTGCAAACACACGATCAGGATTTTCCGGCCGGATTTCCTGGCCGGTTTTCCTACACTTTCGTCGTCAAGTTGAAAGAGTTCAACTTTTCCATATGGAAGTGATGGTGGTGCCGAAAATCCGGACGGAAATTCCAGACCGGGAGCTCCCGATCCTGATCGTGTGTTCGCATCGTTAGTTGGTTGTTTTTTAATTTTTCTTTCTTACTCTATATATAATACACTTCGTCACTTTTTGTTTTGTGATGTGCAGCTAGCAAAAACAGATGATACTAACGTAATAAAAGTCTAATCTCGACCAGAGAAAGATAGCGTGTCATGAAATGAAAATTCACTAAATTTTCATAAATTTGATGATGATAATAATGATGAAATTTTATTTACGCACTTAAGAAGAGGAAAATAGCGCAGTACAGACAAATAAAAGGAAATATATACACTGAGCTTTCAATAGTGTAGCAAATGCACAAGATCAAGAAATAAACATGAAAAAAAGAGACCAATCTGGTCTAAAAAAATCTTCTTCCTAGATGAAATGCGGAGAAATGGCCAAGGGCAGAAACGTGAAGGACGTGGGCAATTGAAGATAACTTTGCACAACGGTCATGGGGCCAAAAAGTTGCAGTTATACAGGAATTCCTATAACGTCGAGGAAGGTACAAGAGAAATGTACAATATTTGAAAATACAAAATACACTTTGCACGTGATGTAACATTTTTAGCATGTGCTGATGATATTATTATTTTAAGTCGGTCCAAGGAAAAATTAATTGAAAACGATAACATTCTAGTGTCTAAATTGGGGCAGAAGGGTCTAATAATTAGTTCTGAAAAGTGTAATTATTTTGTGATTAGTAGTTTGCCGACACTGAATTCCCCTCTGGATTGTGGTGGGGGGATTGTTTTCAGCCCTGTTGAGAAATTTATTTATCTTGGAATCCCTTACTCATCTAATACCAGGGATTGGAAACTTATCCTTATTCAGCATGTGCAAGATAAAATAAGAAAAGCATTTGATGCTGTTATTCGTTTACGAGGGATGTATCGGAGAGATGTTCTTGGTTCTATTTATACGGCTTTTGCACTTCCTCACATTCTTTTTCCGTCTGTTTTCTTTTCTTCTTTCCGTCCTTCTGAGCTTTCTGCGTTAAAAGTTACTTATTATAAATTTTCTAAATTCCTTCTTGGATTCCCGATTTCTGCGAGTAACTCTCTCTTAACTTCGAATTTTAAAGTGAAGAATCCTTTGGAAACTTTAAATGGTAAAATCCAGGACTTTCATAAAAAAGGCTGACAACATTCTTTTTCACACAGCCTTTTTCCTTTTTTCACAAAACGCCCTGATTAGTTTGTTTATTTTGAGCTTTGTTTTTTTCATGTACTTCGTTGTATATTTAGTAGGCTAATTTGTCTTTAACGGTCAGCTGTTTATTAGTATGTAAGTGTGTGTGAGTTTGACTGACATGTTGTTGCTCCTTTTTATACATTACTCTTCAGTTTTGAAGGATTCAAATAAATAATAATAATAATAATAAGTCATGATACATTTTAAATATTTTCGTCTCAGAATATAAAAAATTCCGGAAAGGTTGCAGACAGAGGGAGAACAAAAACTATTCTATAAACTACCAAGGATTTTTCTGTTATATCTTCCTCTATTTGGAACTATTTTTCCATATCCGACACGAATTTTTAATTCATGAGATTCATGAAAGTTTAACTGAAAAGCCAATTTATTTTTGTATGTTTGATTTGAATACAATGAATTATTTTGACTCATGGAAGAGATTTTTGTTTTTTACGTCGCGTAGTCTAGTAGTGACGTTTGGAATCTCCGCTGGTTGCGCGACAAATAACTTTACGGCGAGTGCGGGAAATTTGAATGTCTGCAAAAGCGTGTGTTTCAATGGCTAACAAAGCGAAGATTTTGAAATGTTCGATTCCAGATTGCAGAATCACATCTGAAGATAGCCCTCTGTTCCGTGCTTCCTGGTCACTTTCACTTCCCATGTTACTTTCATCTTCCTGGCTTGAAGAATGCAAGTCAGCCATGAATTACGGCAATTGGCTGCCGCTGTAGTTGCTAAACATTTCAAACATAGAGCTACGTCCGTATAGAGGTACAACAGTTACGGAAGAGAAATTACGTCAGCTAAAATTCAAGAATCGTGGATAACAAAGTAACGAAGTGACGCGTTTTTGTCGGTTCTCTAGCCCAATTAAGTAAAAATATGATGGGTAATCAGACTGTCGTATCTTAGCCCTATTCTGATAACCTTGAATGAAAGATTTTGTGTCCTTGACACGAAAACACTCTGGGATCCAGCCGGGTTATTACTTTCCCAGAACAACAGTAATCTCGAGTTTTAGTCTCCCATTCCCGACTATTGACCGGAGGGATTATTTTATTTCAGATGCGACGAGGTTTCTACGCTAGTAACTTTATTTTGGATTTTCTGATAGAGATCGAGATCCAAACTACTCTTGCTTTAAAGCGGAGAGCTTACACAAGTTCGGTAGGTTTTGAGAGATATTAGACTGAAATGGAGGATACCACAGGGCTAAAAGAGCTATTGTTACAGGATTATTTCCGTCCCCAACGTTGGACCTGAAGATTGACAGCCTGACGAGGACCCTTGCCAAGAAGGGCCGAAATATCGCTGATGAAGCATCGTAGCTAACGTTTCCGTTGTATAAATTATTTGAATAACTGTTTAAAAGTCAGCTTGGGCTCAAGGAATATTTAGCTGATAAAAGCTTTCAAAAAGTGCCTTCGGTTCGCGCGAAAATGTCACATAGACACATAGACCATGGTTCCATATGGTGAGAAGACAGAACAATGGCATTCCCACAGTAAAAACTAACCCTGATTGACCCATCCGCCAATTTGTGTAAAAAAATATCACTTCGCCTCGCCCACCTGTCAGTTCATCTACAGTCAGTTCGCCCGTTCCTAAAACCCGACATGACGCCCATCATAAAGTTCCTCTTAGATTATTTCTTTTTTGGCCACTAGGTGCGCTATCGCAAAGAAAACAATGACACGTTACTTCTTGGTGTTCGTTTATCCAGGTTTGTTTGGCATTTTCAATTACTCTTTGGCCTAGCCATGTTTAAAACTGTTTAAATGCCTCTTCCTCTATTTTGCTTTACCCAACTCTGTTCTGTCAAGCGTCATCAAGTTTGTCATTCCTTTCTTCCGACTTCAGTGCTGGCTGACTTTTCCACGGGGCTAATACGCGACTCGATATGAAGCGAAAGCATAATCGCTTATTCACCCTTAAGATAACTTTATACCAAGATCTCAAGTGTGATTGTTATTGTCCCTCTAGCGCGTCTGGCGGCAACTCGTCATCGGATTTTATGAGGGACGTATTCGCACACCTCTACAAATCCCACAGTTGGCGCAGGTAGGCTCTTGCAATCCAGGTGGAATAATAAGTAGCCCACATTTTTTCGTTTTAGCTATGTTAGAAACTAGTCAGAATTGATGAGATTCGCTTGTGGCTGCGATAGTTCCTTTTAAGGTACGTGAAGGGTCCGATTTTCGCAGTCGGATGCGGATTACCACCTTCGGTTCAAAATGTTGACTCTTTTTCGATTTTCTATGAAACTGACAAAGCGATCCCGGCGGTCTTCTGGGCCTAGTAAAGGGTCGGTGTGTTGTACAAACACTGAAGTCTATCAAGCGCTGTTTTATCTCTCATAACCATGGCAGACTACGAATCTAAAATGTTTTCTTGCTGCATCCAGACTGTCTACACTTCTGAAATGCCTCATCATATTTTTTATTTGCAGTTACAATGGCTTCCTGGTAAGTTCAAAGTTCAGGAAAGTTCAAATCGGTGTGATTATGGGCTGCACAAGGATTTTATGCTTCAACGTTTTTTGAAAAAAAAAAGAAAAACGTGATTTTCGGATTTTTCTTATCAGCTAGCTATGCGAGTGATAAATTAAATTTCCAATATTTCGGTTGCACTTCCGTCAAACCGTCGAAACAGATGACGAAAAAAAAACGAAAATCACGTTTTCTACTTTTGTTTGCAACGAATGGTCACCTTGGCTTCAAACCTTATAAACGTTTCTTGACTAGCTTGACCCAAGAAGGTGGTAATTTGACTATTGGTAATATGAAAATATGATATATACTGTCTATATAAGGAAAACATGATCGATTTTCTATTTTCATCACGTCCTTCACATCCTGCTCGCAGGATAAGCTGATGCGTATATCTCTTATGCAGCTTATCACACCAACTTGAACAATGCTGTAGACAACAAACTTTATCTCCTTTGTCGTACCTCATTAATTTCTTAGTCTCACCCCCAACGTCCTGGTAAAGGGACCAGTAAAGAATTTGAGCTTGCTGTGGACCTGAACGCTTCACCTACTCGAACTTTCACAAATATTTCCTAATTCTTTCAAGTCTGATATTAGATGGATGGACGACATGACGAGTCCTAAGGTATCTCCCACTTAAATTGATCCTCAGAACTCCCTGTGCTTCTTGCAGTCATGCACAAATAGCAGAAATTAGATTTAAGTTGGCTGGACAACGGGAAGGGCTGCGGACAGAGGCGTTACTAGACACCATATCTGGGGGGGGGGGGCAAGGTGTTTACCGACTGGCTGGTAATTTTCCCCGACTGTTTTGCACAAAGAACTACTTTTTGGGATCCCAAAACGTAAGTTGAGGGATACCTATGACTTCGCAAAAGTTGTCCGACTGTCCGTCCGTCCGTCCGTCCCACCGTCCGTAAGCACGATAACTCTCGAAGGGAATGAGATATTTTGATGAAACTTGGTGTGAGGATTCGTTGGGTCGGCGGACCAGTCGAGTTCGTAAATGGGCTTTGTAGCCCTACATTTAGGGGTGGGGGAGGGGGTTCAAATTAAGGAGCAAACAAAATATTTTGAAACAGCTAATGTGATAGTCGATTATGAGGTAAGAAGACATGCTGAACACGATGGTGAAAACCATTTTGTAATCGGACAAGTAGTTCGCCCGGAATCCGGCCAAAACCGGAAAGTTTGTTAAAAGTAAAAGTTTTATTTGAAGTTGATTCGATGTTTGATTTAGAGGTAGGAAGACATGCTGAAGACGATGCTCAAAACCATTTTCTCGACGGACAAGTAGTTCGCCCGGAATCCGGCCCAAACCGGAAAGTTTGTTAAAATTAAAAGTTTTATTTGAAGTTGATCAGATGTCGGATTTAGGGCAAGACGACATGCTGAACTCTTATGTGAAAACAATTTTCTTCCCGGACATGTAGTTCGCCCGGAATCCGGCCAAAACCGGAAAATTGTTAGAAGTTAAAGTTTTATTTCTAGCTGATTAGATAACCGATTTAGGGGTAAGAAGAGACGCTGAATCCGTGTGTGACAATCATATTTTACCCGGACATATAGTTCGACCGGAATCCGGCTGGAGTCGGAAAATTTGTTATAAGTTAAATTTTTATTTGAAGTTGATTAGATGTTCATTATCGGGGAAAGAAGATACCCTGACTTCGTTTTTGAGCTTTCTTTTTTCGCCGGACAAGTAGTTCTAGAGTTCGGCCGAAACCGGGAAATTGGCAGAAGTGGCAGGGACTTTTCGTCAAAACAGATATGACTTAAACGGGTAAACACACATGCTGAATCCATATCTGAACTTGGTTTTCTCAGATGATTAGCTATTTGGCCTTAATCTGTTTCTGAATTTTAATTGTAAGAATGTTCAAGGATTCTGGCGATGACTAGATCTGGCTAAGACAAGACCTAGTTGTCTTTTTTCTGTACATAGTTCGCTCGGAAGTCGGTCGAAACCGGAAACTTGGCAGAAGTAAAGCAGGAAGTCTCGGTCAGTATTGTCAAAATGGATATGGCTTATAGAGGTATATCTGAACATGGTTTTCTCTGATCATTAACCTGGCGAAGACTGGATCTGGCGAACACAAGACCCGACTGTCGGAATCAAATATTATATTTTTGGGATCCCATCGACACCTTTGGTCTTGTTCAAAAAGAAGACAACAGTTTGACGAAAAATCGGCTGATGCGATTCGGTGAATTTTTACCGACTGGCCGAAAACAAGGGGGGGGGGCGTCCCCCCCCCCCGCTACATGGCGTCCCTGGATGCGGAGCAGCATTTTGGTTTAGTTCCTTCACTATACCGTTTTAACACTTTGGTATCTCCCAAGAAGGACTTTCTTTTCAAAACAAAATGATGAGACATTCCTTGATAACCTGATCTAAGGGCTATCGGTCAGTGTTTAACAGCATAGCACCAGAAGAAGGGATTACATAAATATTTATATAAAGGGACTAAAGAAATATGTTGGCTTTGCAGCAAGCCGAAATATATCCTTTTCAATCGTGGGCGTCGTGACGCAATACGATCTTAGAGAACCTATAAGGCGTATTCTCGCCATTCCCAAAGGACTGCACTTGAGACGTCCCCGCGTTTGTTTGTCCCGTGGACTCACTCCCCGTATTCTCGCGAGTCCCCACGGACGGGGAATGCTCCGATTATCATCACCATCATCAAAAAGGACTCCTTTTCAGATTTGGAGGGGAATCAATTTTTGCTGGTGTTGGTGCAATGTAAAATTAATTAAAAACAAACAGAATAAACAAAACCAAAAATAAAGTGGATCCAGACTAATTTTTCGTCAACTGCATATTTTTCTTCCGGAGAAAATCCATTTTCGAAGCTTTCCCCGTGTTCTCGCTGTTTCTGTACGCGGAGTCCGCATGGAGTGACTCCCTCTATTCTCGCCGTTCCCTTCGATTCCCCGATGAGTCCTCGGGTCCTCAGTCCTCAGATTTCAACACTTTTTTCAAGAACACCCGTACACACTTACTCATTTTCTATCAATAAATCTTCCTCTTTTTTTCTTTTTTTTTCTTTTTTTCTTCTTCTTTTTTGTTCTTTTTCCTCTTTATGTGTCTTTTTCGGTTGTGTTTCATTTCCTTTAATCTTTAAGTTGTAGTTTAGCTAGGCCTACACAAGATTATTTTCCTTCTAGGCCAATAGACCAAGTTGTCCAGTGTTATGCAATTTTAGTACGTAAATAAATACTTGAATACTTGAAATACTTGATACCGGCGAGAATACTCCTATAGTTAGTGCTATATTATACTCTTCATCAAGCTTGTCTGCCTTATCGGCGTGTGTTAAATTGCTGTCTAAACGAGGTCTGGCACAGAGTAAACGGTTTGTCCGGGGTTAAGCACAAGTGGGGCAAGGTCGATAAAGCTTTTCTGCGCTAAAAATGATACAGCCGAGTTGGGTCAAATGTCAAAAATTTGGTGTGGGCAACTGTCAGTAGGTGAAACTACGTATAGTCGAACTGTTGGGTTACAGGAGCAGGCGAAATTAGGTGCGGGCGAACCTTCAGATTTTTTTGAACGATGAAATTTCGGGCAGACGATTCTACGGGGGGGGGGGGGTAACGGTGCATCAGTCACGTAATGACGGCGCCCCCTTGACCGAGTAATATGTTGGGACTGGTCTAGTCGTCGACAGCCGAGTTCTTAAAGTATAACTGAAAAGGGCTGGGATAGGGCAATCTAGTTACCCATCACTTATTCACTTGAAGAGGCTCGAAGACCCGATGAAAATGCGTTACCTCGTTGCTCCGCTAGTCACGAATAATCGATATTAATAGTGGAATTTCCCTGTCGATATGTGATACCTGTATGCGCTTGTACCTGTATTTTAAGCTTGCTGAAAACGATTAACGAAAATAAATGTTCATGTAGTTAGCTACCTTCCCCGAGCTGATCTCTGCTCACTGAAAAGCCGCGTTTATATTGAGATTCAAATTTTCCGCGTCATAGTAGAATTTTGCGTTGATGACGGTAGTACATATTCTGAACGTCCTTCTAAAGCAAATAGCGAAAAAAAAATCCCTTAACACAAGCCAAATAATGCAGTGTGTTCAGTTAAATGATACAATAACGAGTTTGCTTTTCAGTTAAACTTTAATGCTTAGACTTTGAACTAAGGCGTGAGTGGGGCGGGGACTCCTCAAGGGGCTCAACAATCAACGGAACCCATGGTGCTGCAGTTTTGTAAGACTGACGACCTGGTTGATGCCAAGCTTGCTGATACACGGGAGCGTTGAGTGGTTTGCCCCAGCCACGCCTGGCACCCTGGTCAGTGAAAAGGTGATTGGCCCTGCGCTTTTTCCTGCGAAAATTCCCTACAACTTGCGGAACAGCTGGGCCCACCCGCTCAGAAGCAGTTGTAGCTTTCCACCTGAGCCTTAAGCGAGACGTTAGATTACTTTTTAAGTGACAATCTCTGGTAGTCAACGGGAACTTTTGTTCAACAAACCACATCTGAACTTAATCAAGACAAGACAAAATAAAGGAAAGGAGATAATTCGGAGACACTCTTGCACTTGTAATATCCAGATCAGTCACATTAAAATTGCTAGTTAAACATGAAAAATGGTAAAATGAGAAATAAGGAATAAAAGAGGAAATAAGAAAGAATATTAAAAATTAAATGTAGAGATAGAGGAAAGTGTAGGTGACGCTAAATATATAGGTCGGTCATTGAAACAAAAACAAAACAAAAATAATAATTTAAAATGTGAGATGTTAGGACCGTTGGCGTCACCGAGGGAAAGTGGAAGCGTAGTCACCTGGCCAAATCAGATTGGACAGGAAGAACTGAAAAGATACTACGTGGCAATAAAAAAAAAAAAAAAAAAAAAGTTGCTAGTTCAAGTTGCGCGTTGCGCGTTTCAGTAATACATACGGCTCGTTAAATATCGAGCTGGTATGTGAAACAAATCAATACAAATAACCAGCTAAACTTTGGCAACATCTATTTACATCCATTATATACTTCTTAACTATGTTTTTTTTTTTATCATTTCCGCTAAATATCAGCCATATTTTTTGGAAGATAAGGTGAGAATGAATGTTAACAATTAACGAGTGTACGAGATTGACGGGCCGTCATTAAAAGTAACTTCGACTTATGTTATTTGCGACAAATGTTGGCCATTGCTAGGTATTTTGCAGAAAGAACGGTTAAGTAATAATAATAATATATTAAGGCCACAAAGCCTCTACAAATTCCTTTAAAACGTGCAGGGTTGTTCTCCCAGCTTCTGTCATGCAATTCAGCTTCTTCAGATCCCAGTAAATACTCACGACATCACTTTCTTCTCTTATTTCCTTATTTTACAGTAAAATACCTTTCTTTAGTACTCGAGCATTCTGAGGTTTCCCTTGGATGTTCTGTGTAAAGGGTTTACCGCGGACCATCGATACACTCTACACAGCCCTCGGCTACCATGCTATCGATCACTGGCAAAACTCGGTTTTCCAGTCAAGGGGGGGGGGGTACAATAGCCTCCACACCACCCATCAGGTAGTAGAGATAAATAGAAAAAAAGAACAAAAGACAACAGGAGAATACCATATGAAACATACAATAGGCCTCCAGCTGTGATAAAAAAAAAAACCTAATTAGTCGGTGATGCGGCAACAGACGCAGACTAGATTTCTGACGGAAATCAGTGTGCAATTCTTGCAGCCGTGACAAATTGTCAGTAGCTCCGTAAGATTTAATGATCTATGTACTATGGGACTAATTACTATGGGACCGGGGCAGATACAGAAGAAACTTACAGTAACGGAAATAATCTATCGTTATACGTTTTACCAAAAGCTATAAATTTTCAAAAAACGAACCTCTTAAATCCAGTTTGGCTTAACTATGTCACAGCACTTGCTGGAAGGAATTCACGCAAATTCTCTAAAATCCAAACGTCTATATATATTCCCGGATTCTCCTCAGTCCTTCGTCGCTGAGAAGAACCTCATCTCTGACAGAGTGGAGACCTGTCCCGAAATAATTCCTAGATTTCCAAAAATACACGATGCGCAACCTCTATTGGCCAGGACGTCGCGCAATATTAATTATTACCAGGGCTAACTATATCATTATCTAAAAAAAAAACTTGCGTCACGTTTTTCTCAAGAGATCATCCAACGTAGGAGGTATTTTAAGCAATAAAGGAGGCTTAATTTCTAGACTTCCAAAAATACACGATGGAAAACATCAATTAGCCAGGAGCTTGCGCGATATTAATTAGTAAGGAAATGGAGGCTGACTATGTCATTATCTACACACAAGAGCTAGAAGCTCATATGGCACTTGCAAGGCTGGGTCAGAGGACGAAAGTAGGAATTCGCCAATTTGTGCGTTTGTTTGATAATTTGTAAGCAAAACCCTTTAGATAAGAACGTTCATGGGCCTTGAAAATCAGGAGAATGTATTGTTTGGCAAAAAGTATTCTATTTTTCACTTGGCTGTGAAGGCGCACTTTAAAGACGCTAGAAATTCATCTATAAGCAAAACCCCCGAGGCAAAAATGATGATGGGCTCATCGAGATCATGAAAATGTATGTTTTGCTCCAAAGTATTTTGTACTTTGAGCAATTCACTTGTTAACAAATCTCTTGAAGCAAAAATGATCATGGGCCCTTGGGGATCATGAATATATATCGTTTGGTCAAAAGTATTTTTTTTTTCACTTTTCGCTAAGATGCGCACTTTAAGTAAGCTTAAAGTTCATTCCATGCAAAACCCTTGAGAAAAAAGTGACCATGGGCTGATGGGGATCATGAAAATGTATATTTTGCTGAAAAGTATTTTTTTTTTTTACTTTGCGGTTAAGATGAGTACTTTAAGGGATGGTCGGATCTGGGCGAGATCTGGGAAGTGACAATTTGTGAGCCAACCTTGTCGAGACTCCTATGTTCGGATCCAGCCAAGTTTCATCGTCCAAACACATCTGGAAGTACCTTTAACTCGCAATCCCCCCCCCTTCCGACTCCTCCCACAGCGCTCGAATCTGGTCCAGCTCTGTCACTGATGTACCTAGTTCTTGTGCTTGAACTTCCCACCTAGTTTCTTCCAATCGCTCCACTCTAAGCGTGTCACAAGATTTCCACCCCCCCCCCCCTCCCCAACCAACATTCATCGGTATCCGTTCCGGACTTGAAATGGGACATCTGAGGCACGAGGCCGTTCCAAATACCAAGTTTCATTAAGATCCGATCACCCGTTCCGAAGTAATACATAGGCTACCTCAATATTCAGGATCCCCCCTCCCTCTACTCCCCTTATGGTGGCCAGATCTGGGAAGTGACTTACCAAGTTAAAGTGGTTGGAAATATCTGAGACACCTGACTTTTGCAAATTTCAAGTTTCATTCAGGTTCGACCACCCGTTCGAAAGTTCTGCGTGCCACAAGATTCTGGATTCTCCCTCCCCCCCCCCCCGATGGTTGGATCGGGGTAGTGACTATTTCCAAATTAATCTGGTCGAGTCCCTGATATGCCTGCCAAGTTTCATCGTCTAGCACATCTGGAAGTACTTGAACTTGGGATCACCGATATTCCGGAACTCACCCTCCAACTCCCCCACAGTGCCCAGATCCGGTCCGGCGCTGTCAATAATGTATCTAGGGCTTGGGCTTGTTCTTCCCATAAAATTTCATCCTGCAGATCACTCTGCTCTAAGTTTGTCATAAGATTTCTTGTCCCACCTCCAACTCCCCCCACGGTCATTGAATCTGGCTCGGGCTTAAAATGAGCTATCTGAGACATGAGGTTTTTCCAAATATCAAGTATCATTAAGATTCGATCTCCAGTTCCAAAGTTATAGATACCTTGCGATTCTGAATTCCCACTCCCTCGACTCCACCCAAGGTGGTCGGATCGAAGAAGCGACTTGGTTTGGTGGGGTCCCTGATACGCCTGCCAAGTTTCATAGTCCTAGCACATCTGGAAGTACCCTAACTCGAGAACAGTAGACTGACCGACAGACCGACAGAAAAGTGATCGGTATGTGGCACTTGGCCGGGAGGCAAATGCCATAAGAACTTGCGTCACATTCTTCTAAGGAAATCCTCATACGGCGGTAATTTCAAATAAGAAAGGAGGCTTATCTCCGAAGTGGCAAAACGAAAGCGGGAACATTTTACGTCAGGCAGACTTAGGTATTTGTTACCGAACTTTTCCCTGAAAAGCAAAACTCGTAAGAAAACAAGAGCAAAGACTTCGCTGGGATCCCCGACTGTTCCAGTATGTCTTGACTTCCTTGATAGAGGGAAAAGTGCCCTGATATATTTAGTTGTACTGTTTCTATCAATCAAATATTGGTTCTGCAGACAAAAGGACAGGAAATTTGGCCGCATAGCAGATTCTCTGTGTGAACTGAACCTTTTCATACCCAGAAACTTTTTTCTCATATTTTTGTTTGTATTTGATCATCTCTTTTTTGTTTGCTCTCTTTTCTTTGTAGCGTCAGACGTTTAACAGCGTTAGTAGTGTACTATTAATAATAAAAACTTTTTAACAGATTATTGGACGCAAGCACGCTGTGAGGTTAATATATATTTCTAACTGGATATAAATTTATTTATTTATTTTGGCAATGCCCAAGAAACTGATTATCTGCGGAAGAAACTGCTGATTGGCTGATAGGAAACGATAAGAAGAGAAGATTCAGCATGTCCTCTCCAGTTTCACTGCATCCCAATCGAACTATCATAGGTTCGATGGCAATGTAGGGCAAAAGCAAAAGCAAATGTACAATATCTGTTGAGTGCTCGCGGGCTTAAAGGACCCCTCTTTCTTTTTTCTGCCTTTTATAGTATACCTAGCTCCCTTATGGAATTATAAGCTTCTAAAATCCTCACCTTTCTCCATTGTTCCATTTTGTGCCTACGAATTTTTAGGGCTTTTTCGTCCGTGCCGAGTTTTGCCCGTTACGCAACGCAACGTTTACCGGAATCTTCAACGTCCACAAAAACTCTTTCAGACACAAGGATATGAGAATCTTCTGTTTTTGACTTCTTTCACTTGCTTAGTTGTCGTACATTTTAACCACGGCGCGTTCAGTTTTCAAACGTTTATAATAATCGTATTCAAAAGCCAAAGGCCATATACAAGACAATACATATAAAACAACAAAACAAAATAACTTTACATGAACTAAACTTTGCCCTCTCGAAATTTCACAACACCATCAACAAATCTGCAAATTTTGCATATAACGCTTGGCGACGTGCCAGGACAAAACCTCACCTCCCAATAATTCCATTCTTAACCCAGAGAGCCCTGGACACCGGCACAGAACATGGACCAAATCATCAACTCCATTACCACATAGAGGGCAAGCACTCCCGGATGGCTGGTCTTCATCTTTTCTCTTCAAAAAATAACTATGTCTATGCACTGATAGACAATTAGCCCGTAACTGGATCCAATACCGCAAATATAACTGGGGCAAATTTATCTTAAAATATACCTCTTCACCAAATACTTCTTTTACTTGTCTGTAATATTTCAATGTCCCTGACCTACTTACCATCCCCTCCCATTTTTGGATTTCTTGGTCTTTTAGCACTCTAATTGCTAGTGCCAGAAGATCTTGCGTACCTTCACCTGGGCCAAGGCCTTCGTTTTGCGCCAAGACGCCGCGTCGGAGAGCAGGAAGGCTGGATAGAATTGAAAAGCGCTAACAAGAAAATCGCTAAATTCAGATGGAAAGTAATGGTATTTTTGAGAAACATTTTTTCTGATCCGTTTCATAGTGAAAAGATCGTTTCTAGTAAGAGTTGTGCTTTAAGTTCCTGCCATGATTCTCTGAACCACCATCGAAAAGCTGAGACTTTTTCAAAATTGATGACTAAAGTAGATAATTTCGTAAAGCACATTGGCCTGACATATCACAAAAAATCAACGAAGAAACCAACGAAAATGGGGTTCGTAAAAGCCACGAATATACTGAAATAAAAGGCGAATATTTCGGGAAGACAACCGCCTTCCTTCTTCAGCGCAGACCGAAAATTTCGAGAAAAAGTGCGAAAACGAGGATGAAGATCAACAAACAAGAAAACCAGAACAAAGCAGAAAACCAACAAGAAACCGAAAATTATAATAAAATTGGAAGAACTGAAAGCCCAAAATAAAGACAGTGAGCCACTCACCAATGCCTGCGAATAAAAATTACGACTGTACTCGCTCGGTACTAGCGAGTGACTTTTAAAACTTGCATGTCCGAGACTGCAATGTTTGTTGCCAAGAATGACAACTTTGTAGCCGAGATTAAATTTAGTTCCCGAGATGAAACGAAGTGTCGCCGAGATCGCTATAAGAATGAAGGAGAATTCCAGCAAATGTAAATTCTGAACTGGAGCCAAGAAATGGCAAAACGTTGCTGAGATTACCGATAAGCAGTTCAGAATGACCGAAATAAAAACGCGTGAAATATATGGCCCCCAAACTTTATCCGAGTTTGCATTGCTTGTCGCCGAGAATGGCGACTTTGATGTCGCCGAGAATGGCGACTTTGATGTCGCCATTGTAAACGCATCAGGCTAGAGAAGAATAACTTACCTACGAGATTAAGCTTGCAATCTCGGCAGTCGAATTTCATATAACGTTCCAGTTACTGAGTCCGCTAGTCACACGAGATTGTACTGTACTCCGACATACTGTACTCCGTTTTTCACATCCCCTTGTCATTTATTGCTAATTTTTGCCGAAGAAGAACTCGGTAATAATTAACCAGTTCATCCTTCCAGAATTATAGTCCCGCGCGATACCCCGTTTTCGCTTCTCGCGGCATCTTTTTAGCCGAAAAATACCTCGTTAATGGTTGTCTAATTTCTTCTTCCTGAATTACGCAAGTTCGATTCCAATCCCGTGACTCAGATGCATTCAATCTCAAGAAAACCCCTGATGGCCGGAAGCGTGTCCTTATCATGTACCGCTTGCATCAGAATTTCTTGTGTACCAGCAGGCACCCAAAGCCACCAACCCCTAATGTATTCTTTCAAAAATTGCACCAAATCCTAGAAACAGAGAATTCGAGCTTTAAATTACTGAACAGAAAGGATTACGTATAAAGAGTAAGACTAACGGGCAGAATGAAAGAAGATTAGCCAGCTACTAGCCGTCGTTTTTTGCAAAGCCCACTTGGACAATATATTGCCGGGCACGATTGCAGTAGCAGCTTCTATTTGTTGTACCCAAGACAAAATGAAATTGAGCGCCGCAGACGAAAATTTTCTCAATCCAATTGTTGTTTCCTGTAGGCTAAAATTTAACTCTTCTCATACTGATTCTGTCTTTTATGGGATAAACACCAGGATCCTAAGAATTTCCAGAAACCGGATGGAGCGACGTCCCGGCAGCAACAACTACTGTAGGACCAGTCAATACTACCCTTGATCACATAAAGTAAGCGTCGCAGGCGAGATGATTTTAAGTTCGGTTTGTCCTGCCCTGCCAAATTTAACTAGAGTAGAGTAGAGTAGAGTATATTTTTAATTCTAAAAAGTAACTTTCACAGCGTGAACGCCAAATTTGACTTCTACGTCCAAACATAACTATACACTCGAATCAATTTGTCATTTCAATAATAATTGCAACACAATTCGTAAACAAGTTCATCAGTCGATACAAAACTTATCTACCACAATTTTCACAATAGACTCATTCGGCGAACATTTTGCAAAAACTTCTAAAACAAATACAAATCGCTTTAATGAAATGATTTAATTTTTTTTTCCAAATTCAATGAAAATCAATTTTTTAATCGTTACGTCAAAAATAATATCACTAAAATTTCCATGCAGGTTCTAGCTTTTATTTTTTCTCAAATCCCAATCCCTAAAACTGGCTTAAAACCCAGGTAAATTCCACAGAATAGAGGATTTTCAGTATTCATTCAGCTCTGAGCCTCGTTTTTGTTGCATGCTGCAGGTCCACTTCTCCGCCGATTCCGGACTGATTCTTTCTACATCCGTTTTTGCACTGCAGCGCTTCCAAGGAAGACGGCAGCGCTTCTCAAGAATCACGGACTTGCTCACCGACCAAGTCCGTGCTTCCCTGCAAGATGCTGCAGCGCTGCCGCTTCACCAAGAAGAAACTGAATCCAAAAACGCATATTGTGCAAAAGCAAAGAAGTGCTGCAGCAGCGATGCGGAAGCGCTATTGCAACAAAAACGAGGCTCTGAAAGGGTGCGCACGCCGGGAGCGAAGATTTTGAATTACATAACGTGAGCGAATTAACGGTTTGCTTGGCGAAAATTCTGGACTCACACGAGCGTCTGGATAAGGACTTGATTTTATTCACAATCAAATCTTGTAAGTGTAAGCATGGCGGATCAAGCAGGAGAGTGCGAGAAAATGCGCAGTGCCCAATTTTTGGAAGACATTAACTTTAAGTTGGATCTGGTCCCTGAACTTTCTAAGAAAGTAGATGCTATTTCTGGATTGTCGGATAGCATTGCTGCCAAGTCCAACTGGTGGAAATCAGTACCCAGTTTTCCAGTAATATTAAGGCGAACGAGGAAGCTAAAACGGAACTGGCAGCACTTAGGTCCAGCCTAAGGGCTGTTAATGAGCGGGCCAACCAACTTGAGGCCGAGCAGAAAAGAACAAACTTGATAGTGTACAACCACACCCCCAATACCCTGGACAGTATACACTGAAGCAAGAAGTGATGGGTATAATAATAATAATAATATTGTATTTAAAGCCTTAGGGCCATATACATACAACAAAACAAAAAACTTCATAATTACTTCTAATATCGCACTACATATACTAAACTGCACTCGCCCGGTCAACTTTTACTTTAATACTTTGCAACACAAACCTACATAATGCACTAATTGCTCCTGGAGATGTGCTCTTCAGTATATCAGGAAACAGTATCTCCCTTCCCCCCCCCCCCAGCAAGATTCCCTTAAAAACGAGAGTTCGCGGCACAGTGCAACCAAATGGGCTAGGTCATCATCGCCTTCACCGCAGAGCGAGCAGGGGCTGTTCGTACTGGGGGAAACACTTTTTTTGTTGTCAAACTTAGTTTTCCCGTGTACTGGCAGACAGTTCGCTCGCAACTGGATCCAGAGCGTGAGGTAAGTTTTTGGTAGGTTGAGCTTCATGTAAAATTCTGGTCCAAAACTCTCTTTAACCAGTTTATAATTTGATAGTGTCACCAACTCACTAACAATACATGCCCATTTCTGTATTTCTTGATCTTCTAATACTCTTAACACTTCTTTTAACGGAGATGCTGGTTCCGATGTGGGTCCAAATCAATTGTTCCAAGCACACGATAGTCCCACCGAATCTAGGAGGGCTTTGACTTGGAATGGCCATGATCTTTTTTTTTCCCATTAGAAGAAGCTCATTATAAGCAGATTTTAGTAGCCTATCCTCAGGCATGTGAATAATTTTTAGCCAAAATTGTAGGATTTGGCCTAGTCTTTGCTTTCGCATTGTAAATAGTCCAAGGTGCCCTTTTAATGCTTGCGAATGGGTTGTTGGGTGTAGCTTGTAGACTCTCTTATAGTACTGTAGCTGTAGGGTTTCAATCTGTGGAGCTGTCTCAAAACCCCACAGTTCACCACCATAATGGAATACCGGCATTATTTTTGAAGTGAAAAAATGTCTGTGTATCTTTAGTGTTTTTATTCCCATCAATGTTGGATTTTGAAATATTGCTGCGGAAGCTACTCGCCCCCGCGTCACCATTTCCTTCACATGTGTACTCCAACTTCCGTTAGGGGTCAGTATAAGATACTAAATCGTACGATACCGCATCTTCAGTTACAGAGATTTGACAGACGCGACATTTTTCGTATGAGAGCAGCACCGGTGGTTCTGAAGTTGAATTCGGTCGACACCAGGGATTTTATTTTGAAGAACAGTTCCCTTTTAAAGGGATTTGGCCTTTCTGTGGCTCCTGATTTTACGGTTTCGCAAAGGAGGCCCGCAAACACTTAGAGGAAGTTATGACTCTTGCTCGTAACGACGGCCGTGTTACAAAGTTAAGGGGTGAGAAACTATTTATCGATGACCGCGTGTTTGGTTTTGATGGTAAAACTGTCGTTGAAATCACGCGCAAAGTTATTCCGGCCAACCCAGTGCAACGCGCTAGACAAACCGAGAGTGCTATTCCTTCGATGGTACCACAGGATGTCGAGATGAAACGGGACAGTGACGCTAGCGACAGTGACGCGGAAACTGTTGTGCCCAAGGAAACCTATTCCCAGGTCGCTATGTCGACGAAAAGACATGCTAGTGCTATTGTCAGCCCTAATGATTTGCATTGGCCAGGAGTCCGCAATGTTGAACCAAGAGGGAGAAGTATGCGAGGCCGTGGGTTTGCGCAACGACCCCAGGTTTGGTCTTCCCGTGGTTTCTCCGTAAATAGTCCCCGAGATGCTATTAGTCAGTCTAATAGCCAGTGTCGCGATTACCACCGTTTTGCATTCTCCCCAAGTGATCCTGATCAAGGAACAAGTGACGAACCCCTCGCCGTGGTTGGGCGGGGGGGGTGAAGAGGGCCATATACTGAGTCTTGTTTCGTGGAATGTGCCAGGTTTGCGTGAGAATTTACCTTTTTTGTATCAGGACTTATGCTCATTTGATGTGATATCACTTATTGAAACTTGGAATGATTCATCATCCGTGTATGTTTTTCCCGGTTACCAGGTTGAACAAGTTATTCGAAAAATCGCGAAAAACAATAGATATTACGGTGTTATTCTGGTTATGATAAAAACGTCCGCTGTTATCTGAAAATTTATCTGTTATCTGAAAATTTAATTTGGTTGAGTATTTGTCTGAAATGTGGTAAACAGTTGAAGCAAGAGAAAAGGCTTTCGCCTCTAAATAACTCTAAAGAAATTCTGAGTAGTCGAACTGATCAGAGTTAAAAATCTCATAAACAATGCACTTGAAACTATTGATCGATTCAGCATTAACCGCATCTTCGGTAAGGCTATTCCAAGGATCAACAATTCTGTTGCCAAAACCCAATTTAAAAACGTCCTTGTGGAATCTTGATTTTGCAAGCTTGAATGCGTGCCCCCGATGATGACGGTTAATGCTGAATCTTACTAAATCAGTCACTTCAAAATTGTCATAACTTCCATTGATTAATATGAAATTATCGGATCGAGCCAGCGCTGGTGAACGGCTGAGTGACGGTGAGTGAGTGGCGCTAAATATTCCTTGAGCCCAAGCTGACTTCTGAAACATTTCTTCAAATAATGTATACAACGGATATGTCAGCTATGATGCTTCATCAGCGATATTTCGGCCCTTCTTGGCAAGGATCCTCGTCAGGCTGTCAATCTTCAGGTTTTGGCTAGGTTAGGACGATGAACCTTGGCGGGCATATTCAGGACCCAACCAGATTGACTTGGAAATTGTCTTTGGAAACTGTTGTACCATTGTCATTTTGTACGGCAAAGAATTCTTGCGAAAATAAAACAGATTGCACAGAACCAATAGATATTATAACACGAGTAGATCGTATATAGTGTATGCGTTAGTACCATTTTGTTCCGACTAAGTTCTTATGAAACCAAAACTGTATTTAAATCGTACAAATTGTAATGCGAATTAACAAAAATGCTCAGTACTCGCATATCAGTGTATCTCTGTGACTCTGTTGACATTTCCGATGATATTTTTCTTAACGAATAATTCTTGGAAAAATAAAGTGAATTCAACTGAAGCTTTCCGGATGCGACCATCCTGGGGGGAGCCGAGGGAGGCAGAATCAGGAATCTTGAGGCATACATAACTTTCGAACGAGTGATCAGATCTTAATGAAACTTGAAGATTGTGTTCCATGTCGATTTCGGACTGGATCCAATCAACTGTGGGGGAGCCGAAGGGGGCATCAGCATTCTTGGGGCACGCTAAGAGTGGAGGGATCGGGATGGATAACAATATAAGTCCATCCACTGGTAACTGTTTCCTTGTCGTGCTTGTTTCTATATGCTCTTCGGTTTTACACATCACATCCACAGGTCAAGGAATATCATGCAAACTACCAGGAGAGTTGTGTTCGTGCCGCAGAAAACAGAGATGGATACTCTAAGCTCCTCTCTTGTTGACCTAGATCTTCCTCATAAGTCTTTCGGCGAAAACACTTCCAACTTCCCCGAGACATAACAAAATCTTCACCGCGGGAAACGATCCCGTCTACGCCAGTACAAGTGAGACAAGGAGTCAACTCAGTAGGAGATAAAACTAAATGAACAAAGGTTCTCTCCCAGAGACCTGTCATGAACTCTTCCAGTGATTAATCCGACTCTCTCGGACGATTGAGTGATGATCGATGAGCTTCTATATTCTTGGAGAGGGAAGACAGTTTGGGTGAGACCACTTTTGGCAAAGGACAGGAATCGGAAGATTGATGACAGCGCCAAATTTAAAGGGCGGAGATTTCAATCTGTTTCCAGGAAGGATGCCCCCCCCCCTTCCGTTTCCTGGCAGTAGACAGGCAGATACAACCGACAGTGAGTCGTTCCACGTGAAAAGGCTTATGAGGAGAAGGTGGTTCGTAAAATGGTTCATACATCGTGGAGGGACTGCAACCCTCACCAACGAAAATGAATCTGCTTCAACTTGGCAGTGTTGACTTATTAGCAAGCCGAGCCTCGGCCCAAAGTGCAGGAAACGACCACTAGGATCTAAGATAGATTTTCCTGGAACAGGTTGAAACCTTGAGGATCTCATTTCTGACGAAACTCTTCTCCCAACACCGTGATTAAACAGTAAAGAAAGTGCCGGAAAAACGTTTCCAGTTACAGCTTCAGAGAAGCTAAAAAAAGCAGAAAACTGAGAATCGAATCTGTAAATCAGATACTTCATATAAATGATTTTATTTTTGCTCTTTTTCGATGATGGTGTAGAAACATCCGTTTTCGTTGGGTAGGGATACTACCTCTATGGCTTTTGGCTTTACAAGGAATTAACTGGTTGGTGCCACCGCTCGAGACAAGTTTACTGAAACAGATCACTTCTTCAGGGATTATTTCCTTTTTACGTAACGATTGAAATTAAACAAATGACTTGCCAAAAATAACAAATATACTTAAAATATTCTTTTCGGAATTTTGAAGAAATATTTGTTGATCCGGCGTTACACAAGTCCTTTGTATAACTTCCGTCATAAGTGTTGCTTTAAGTTCTAACAGAATCCACTCAGCAGTTACATCAACCTCATGTGTCCTGGCGTGACACCTATGGCCTGCTTGCGCAGTTACATTGAATCGTTAGGGGCTGCCCACTCATGGGCAAGGAGGTATCTGAAGTTTCCAACTGTTGCATGCGAATCTATCGTTAAAGCACACCTCGCACTATTTACTATTCAAAGCTATCTGAATACTGTAAAGCTATGCTCTACTTTTAAAAAGTATCCATGGCTATTGCCTGTTTTAAGCCTTTTCCCAGGCCCACCGAATTCTAGCAAGATCGCGTCAAAATTAAAGAAACTGGTTTTACACATCAATAGTATGCTACGCGAACACTCGTCCGGAGCATAATGCGCATGGAAGGTATAGTGAATCGCGGCAAGTGCAAACATTAGTGAGATGTCGTTCGCGGGTTGAGAATGTAACATAGGAAATTTGGACCTCCGGGTTAAAGAAATAATGAATGATGTTACGGAAGTAGATTGCATTGACATTATAGGTACGACAGGTCCATTAAGGCCGGGCTTCACCTTCCAGATTCCAAGATGTTTGGGGCTTCCACGCGGTCAAGCCAACCCTTCAGAATGACAGTTAATTTTGGAATTCCTCAGTATTTACTGTGTCCCCTTGGTGTATGTCTTACCCGTTCATTTGCACACTTACGGTGTCCTTTCGAGCGTGTTCCATCCTACTTACCGTAGTTACTACGCATGACGTCACAAATTCTGTCTTTTGGTCGTAAAGGCTGGAACGATTTTTCTATTTTCCAGCGGAATATCATGCCACGGGTGAATCCGACCAATCACGTGACAGAGATTCGTGGTTACTACGCTTACCACCCTCCCGAGCGTGGTAAGTAAATAGTTACTATTTCGAGAAGGCTGGAACGGTCAGCGTAGTAACTTTTCGTGAGGTTGGAACGGATTTAGTAACTAATAGTTACTATTGGTACGAGGGTGGAACACGCTCTTAGATGTGGTGCCTCACTGACACCCTTCCAATTTCCGCCATCTGAGGGACGTTCTGAGACTGGATTTCCCTAGACAAAAACAAATATCCGGAATCCGGAAAAAAGTACGGAATATTAGTGAAGTAAATATTAGCTGCGACCATCCTCCACAGGAGTCACAAGCACGTCGCGTTGGGCTTGGCGACTCGAGTTCCAAAAAACAACTCCCCTCCAAAAAAAAACACAGCAAATGAGGAAAATCACGAAGCTCGTTCCAAGACGAAGGATCCCAAACGACGGATCAAAATATCAGTCTAGACCAGTTTCTTTCCTGGAAACTTGCCTGTGACCTATCTCCAAATCTGAAATAATTAATTAAAGACCAAACGGAAGCATATTCACGTCTTCATGATGAAAAGAATCTTGAAAGGCAACTGATTTCCGCTTTATATTATAGCAATCCGATGAGCCAGCTCGGCGCGATGAATTTCTAAATCCTTCCCAAGATCTGAAACCACGATCTGATTTCACAGAATTCAAAGCAAGTGGGGAGAAGAAAGTTTAGAAATTAATTCCAAGAATAAGGATGTCGACCGGAAGCACCAAAATATTAAACTAGATCTGATAAGCGTCTTTTCTGGAAACTCGCCTGTGAACTATTTGCAAATCTAGAACTATTACAGATCAAAAGGAAGCTCAATTATGAAACGATTCGAGCTACTTCTTTTCACCCTGGCGAAGAAAGCTTTCCTTGGCGGAGTTCAACGTACAACAGTTGCGTTTGCAGATACCATGGTATCTGTTACCACGGTAACTGGATCTGCAATTAGTCGTTTTTGCAGTTATCGTGGTATCTGATATACGGTGGCTCTGCAAAAACGACAATTGCCGAAATTGCGCTTTTCGAAGTCATTCCGAAAGAAAAACTGATATTCAGTCAAATAACTAAGTGCTAACCCCTTCCTCACTAATTTGACAAAACTTGACGAAAGCGAGATGGCTTTTCAGATACCACAATCAGCTACCACGGTCGGACCGTGGTATCTGAATATCAGATATCGCCATAACTGGCCAGATACCACGATAACTGCAAAAATGTCTTTTGGCCGTGGTATCAGGTACCATGGTATCTGCAAAACGCAACTAATGTAGCTGACGATTCTCAAGAAGACCTTTGACCCCATCCGACCAAGACTTCTGGCTCCAATTCTAGACGCCCTTGACGATAGGCCGAACTTCATCGAGCGGCATGCTGCTATCGCCAAAACGAGCACCTCAGCCTGCATCCTAATGTTATGTCGGTCTCTATGTCAAGCGTCGAACTATCTCTATGTTTATAGCGATTGAAATATTTCTAGTTTCTAATTGCACAAGTGATGATTCGGAGCTAAATTCAAGAGACGTAAGTTACAGCATGAATCATACTTGATTTAAACCTTGAATCATGCTAATTCCAAGCGCTGAACTATGTTTCTAGTTTTTGGGATCCTATAACGTGAGTGGAGGGATACCTATGACATCGCAAAAGTTGTTGGTCTGTCTGTCCGTCTGCCCGCACGATAACTCTCGAGGGGATTGAGATATTTTGATGAAACTTGGTGGGAGGATCGTTTAGGTCAAACTACAGGTCAAGTTCGCGAAAGCTATTTAGATAGTTGATTTAGGGGTAAGGAGACATGCTGAATCCGAATATGAAAGTTATTTTGTTGCCGGAGAAGTAGTTCACCCGGAATCCGGTGAAAACTGGAAACAAAACTTGTCGACCAGTTTTCGGCTATAGCGGTCCTACCCCTTTATTCTTACTTCTGCCCGATGTGTGGAGAGCGAGAATGTGTGTGACATCTTTTGTGTGACTGTAGGAAATGTAGTAGGAATTGTAGGAATAAGTGGGGGTTGCTCATTGAAAAAGGTGTACTTGGTAAGGGAGGGGTTACTCACTGGAAACAAGATGTACTTGCTAAGTGAGGGGTTGCTCAGCGCGTGTACTAAAGTTGTTTGGGGAGGGGGTGGGGTTAGCCGGTCCCAGGTACTCGTGAACCAATCCCAGGTGCGCGCGTGGGGTTAGGAATTGGGTGTACCAATTAAAGCACAACTCTTACTAAAAATGATCTTTTCCCTATGAAATGAATCAGAAAATACGTTTTTGGAAATACCATTACTTTTCACCTAAAACTAGCGATTCTCTTGTTAGCGCTTGTCGACTATATCCAGCCTTCCTGCTCTCCGACGCGGCGGCTGGGCGCAAAACATTTGAAAACTGAACGTGCTTTGGTTAAAAAGTGGGAAAACTAAAGCAAATAAAAGAAGTAATAAACAGAAGATTATCAAATGCTTCTGTGTGAAAGGATTGTCATCGGACATTGAAGATTCCGGCAGACTTTTTGTTTGGTGAAGTCAGAACTCGGCAAGGCTTAAAAAGCGCTAAAAATTCGTAGTTACGAAATGAAACAATGGAGAAAGGTAGGGATTTTAGAAGCTTATAATTCTATATGGGAGCTAAGTATATTTATAAAAGGCAAAATAAGTAAGAGGGGTCCTTTAAAGGAGTACTCGAGGGGTTAGACACTTGGGTGAGCCAAGCAAGGGGGTTGATTCATGGTGTACCAAAGAGGGAACTGCTAGGGTACGCGAGGGGCTACTCACTGAAAGAAGGGTGAACTGGGTGAGTGAGGGGTTGCTCACTGAAAAAAGGTGTACTTGGTAAGGGAGGGGTTACTCACTGAAAAAAAGATGTATTGGATAAGTGAGGGGTTGCTCAGTGGGTGTACTAAAGTTATTTGGGGAGGGGTTGGGGTGAGCCGGTCCCAGGTACTCGTGAACCAATCCCAGGTGCACGCGAGGGGTTAGGAATTGGGTGTACCCGTTAAAGGAGCACTCGAGGGGTTAGACACTTGGGTGAGCCAAGCAAGGGGGTTGATTCATGGTGTACCAAAGAGGGAACTGGTAGGGTACGCGAGGGGCTACTCATTGAAAGAAGGGTGAACTGGGTGAGTGAGGGGTTGCTCACTTAAAAAAGGTGTACTTGGTAAGGGAGGGGTTACTCACTGGAAAAAAAAAGATGTATTGGATAAGTGAGGGGTTGCTCAGTGGGTGTAATAAAGTTATTTGGGGAGGGGGTGGGGTGAGCCGGTCCCAGATACTCGTGAACCAATCCCAGGTGCACGCAAGGGGTTAGGAATTGGGTGTACTAGTTAAAGGAGTACTCGAGGGGTTAGACACTTGGGTGAGCCAATTCCAGGTGCTAGGTGTGTGTCAGCCAGTCCAAGGTGCTCGGTGAACCAATCCCAGGTCTACGCGAGGGGTTAATCACTTGCAAAAAAAAAATCAGGGGTTAGGAACTGGGTCTTGAGGGGGATTCCCCGGGGATTATCGGATTTTGAAATTTATTTCCTTGACGGATAAGCTGGCAAAATTTGCCAGGTTCGGCTCCAGCGTCACCAGATCTTTTGCTTTGCGTGCAGTTCGCCGGGCATGCTGCTAAAATACGAGGAATTTGATAGAAAAACAACAACACAATTCCAAAATACCTTTTTGAGGTCGATTAGATATGAGATATTGGAGTAAACATGCTTGTTGAATCCGTATCTCAACTTGGTTTCCTCATTTGATTAGCTGTTTGCCCGTAAGCAAAAAACTTGAAAATGGGTCTAGCGAACACTTGGAGGAAATGTACAAGATTCGATTGTCTGGATCAAGAAGTCTGATAAACATTAAAAATTTTGGGATCCCATCGAAACCATTGGTCTTGTTAATTGCTAAGTGATGATCCAGAGTTAAATTCAAGAGACGTAAGTTACAACATGAGCACTAAATATAGCATGAATCACGCCTATATTTAAGCCTGGATATGCAATCACGCTCGTGCGAAATAGAGTATATAAAAGCTCGTTCCAGTCTTATGGTGGTTTTACACACTGCGTAAAATCCGAGCGTGTTTTGAAATCCGAGCGTATTTTACGCACGTTTTAAGCTTGAAAACATTTCAAGCAATACGGACGTATTTGAGAAAACGGTCAGTTTTGTATCTAAATACGTCCGTATTGCGAGAAATCTTTTCAAGCTCAAAACGTGCGTAAAATACGCTCGGATTTCAAAATACGCTCGGATTTTACGCTGTGTGTAAATGGACCTTTAGCGCTGGGTCATTCGTTATTTGTAAGTCAGTCATTATTCGTCATTGATTGTTTACTCGTCATACGTTACTTGTCAGTCATACATTACTTAGACTGTCGTTGTATTTACCCGGATTGAAATTTACATTATACAGAGTAAGTCTGAAATAAAACTATTTGTATGTTAACGTAAAGCCTACAATCCTCACATTATTTAGATCATTTTTAGATACAACACTAACACAACAACAAGTAAGTACAAGTACTTCCCAATTTGTATTATCAGACCTCTATGCGAGTACAGCGGATACAACCATTTCACCTACGGGACGACTTTTTTTTTGGGTCGCTGTCACTACCGCAACACGTCAGTTCGCATAATCGTCAGTTCGCATAAACCAAAAATCCGACAGTTCGCCCACACGTCAGTTGCGCTACACGTCAGTTCCCCTACACGTCAGTAGACCAACACGTCAGTTGATCAACACGTCAGTAGACCAACACGTCAGTTGACCAACAAGTCAGTAGACCAACACGTCAGTAGACCTTCACGTCAGTAGACCTATACGTCAGTTCAGCCAATCCTAAAATCCGACAGTTCAGCTACACGTTAGTTCACCTACACGTCAGTTCCCCTACACGTGAGTTCCCCTACCGTCAGTTGGCATAAACGTCAGTTCGCCTACATAATCCGTCACTCCGCCTAAAGATTCATATCGGGCTATTGTTCAAAGCCGACTAGGGCACCGAAAGCAATTAAGCAGAGGGACGAAAACACAGGGGATTAGTAAAAGGAAGCCGACATTCGCGCATATGAAATTAGTTCAGAATGGCCGGGAGCTCGCAATCAGACGCGGCAGGTAAAGTCACTAAAGAAAGAACAGATGCAAAGTAATCCCATCAGTACAAGCTGTTGCGAAGGTTTTTACCGGGGCTAGTCATACGGAAACTGAAAAATGTAAGGTGAAACGTATAATTAAACGCATTTAAGGGCTTAACAACCATCCCAAGGGGAAGGACCAAAAAGTGCCAGTGAATCTCAATCTTTGTCGAAAGGGTACCGGAAACAGTGAGGGACGAATTACTTCTCTCTTGGCCAGTGCTCCCACTAGATCCTCTTAAAACAAGAGCTAAGAGCTCATATGGCACTTGTTACGAATAGGTAGTGTGAGAAACGAGAAAAAACTCTTCAGCGTTTTTTCCGGATATTCCGCTAACCCTCCTCACCTTGCTCGGATCCGGTCTGGACCCTAAAATATTTCATGTAAGGCATACGATCTCTCTACTTCCCAAGTTTCATTCAAATCACTCCACTCGTTTAACCCCTATGCGAGCCACAACATTTCCGGGACTCCCCCCCCCCCAAGTCCCCCACTGTGGTCGAATACGACTTGGACCCATAAACTTTGCATCTTTAACATCTCCTCTTCCCGTCCATCAAGTTTAGCTCGAATCGGAGCATATCTTCAAATTTCCAGTTCCAGCTTCATCCTCCTCCTATCTTGGTCGGAACCGGTTCGGACGCCAAATGACAAATCTAGTCCGCATAAACTTGGTACTGCATGTCCAAGCTTGCATTCCATTCGGCCCATACGTTTATTTTTTTTGCATGTCACAAAGTTTCCGCCCCCCACCCCCAACCATGGCCGCATGAGGTCGGACACATTCTTTGCAAATCTAGGTTCGTATGACCCATTAAGTTTCAACTGAATCGGACCATCCGTTCGCAACCGACGGAAGTCATTTCCGGATTCCCCCTCCCTCAACTCCCCGAAAAATGGACCGAAGTCTTCCTAGAGCATTACTTCGGGTTCTTAAAGCACAACTCTTACTAGAAATGATTTTTTTTCCTATGAAATGGACCAGAAAAGGATATTTTCGAATGTACTCTTACTTTCCACCTGAAATTAGCGATTTTCTTGTTAGCGCTTGTCGACTATGTCCAGCCTTCCTGGCCTCCGACGCGGCAGCTGGGCGCAAAACATTTGAAAACTGATCGCGCCGTGGTTAAAAAGTGTGAAAACTAAGCAAATAAAAAAGCAAGAAACAAGAGCTTCTCAGATCCTTATGTGTGAAAGAGTTGTCAGCAGAGGTTGAAGATCCCGGCAAACGTTTCGTTGTGGTCCGGTCAAAACTCGGCAAGCGCAAAGAAGCGCTAAATTTCGTAGACACAAAACGAAACAATGGAGAAAGGTGGGATTTTAGAAGCTTATAATTCTGTATGGGAGCTAGATATATTACTAAAGGCAGAATAAGCAAGAGGGGTTCTTTAAGACAATTTGTAATGGGTGATCGCGAACTCGCGATCACCGGAATTCCGGGACTCCCCCCCCCCCCTCCAACTCCCTCCAAAGAGCCCTGATATGATCTGGTTCTGTCAAGAAGGTATCTAATGCTTATGCTTGTTCTTCCCTGTATTGTGTAAAATTGATGAACATTCTGGCAACAGATCTGTCACAAGGATCGCTAGGTCATGTCAGACAACATCACAAGGAAATTTTTAGCTTTCTATTTCACCGAATCCCTTAAGCTTAGAGACCACCTGAATGAAGTACTATCTATCATATAGTTTTGTGAGTCGAGGAAGACGAAAATACAGAAGCTGGGACAGATAAAACAAAGTTAGCGGCGATAGGCCTCAGCTATAAGTGTAATCCACACGGGATGGCGGAAAGAAACCTCTTGGGACTTACGCGGTCGCGAATCATAGTAAAAATGTAAGCCCTTTTCGAGACTGAAACCTCAAAGCCGATTAAAATGTGGTGCATGGATTATGCGTAGAGGGTTCATGTACCAGAAACTCCGTCTGAAGTACCATTCGTCGCATTGACACCAGCATCTAGCCAGTCCTCAGCCTTTACTACGTCCTCGTCGGCTTCCTACTCAACCTCTTCAGTATTGACTCCGTCCATAGTGTCTGGTATCTCATTAGCATCAGTTCCTTCTTCAGTGTCGATCTCGTCCTTGGCGTCAACTACCCTCTCATCGTCGAATCATTCTTTCATTTGCAGGCATAGACTATGCGCTGGATGTGCCGATGCCCTTCAAAGACGTGGGTCTGAAACCCACTCTGCCGGGCCACACTTGATCGGCAGAAACCCTTTTTGCACCTATAGTAATTAGTGCGTATCCTTAATTCCTCCGTTCTTTGAAGATGATTGTGTTCCGTGTCTTTATTTTCCATGTTCATAAATTTCTAGTCATCGATTCTCCATATAAATATATTTGAAAATTTGTATTCGTTTGCTATTTGGAAGTGTGGAGTACTCATACCTGACTATAAATAATCGAAGCATTTTTTAATATATTAGTGTGTTTTAGTTGCCCAGCATTTGGTATTTTTCTCTTGAAGTTGTAAACTAGCTCTCTTCAAAATACATTTATCAGAACCGAGTGTCTTCATTCACTTCCCTGGTGCCTTCCAACCATCTTCTTTCTTTCGTAACGCAAATCAAAACTATCAGATCTGACGAGAGACTCCTGACTTAATTTTTGCCCTCATTGAAATGGAAATTGTCGGCTCCTCTTATCAATCCCCTGGTCGAGCTTCCGTAATTATCCCATCGAGAACAATATGTGAGCGAACTGTCGGAAAATTTCAGTGAACTGACGTTTATGCGAACTGACGTTTATGCCAACTGACGTTTATGTCTACTGACGTTTTTGTCAACTGACACTTGTGTGAAGTGACGGTAGGCGAACTGACGGTTGACGTACTGACGTGTAGAAGAACTGTCGGATTTTAGGATTATGTGAACTGACGTATAGGTCTACTGACGTGTTGGGCTACTGACGTGTTCGTCAACTGACGTGTTGGTCTACTGACGTGTTGGTCAACTGACGTGTTGGTCAACTGACGTGTTGGTCTACTGACGGATTTTTGAGTGTCAACTGACGTTTAGACGAACTGTCGGAAAATGTTGGCGTACTGACGGAATTCTGTGGCGAACTGACGTTTATGTCAACTGACGTGTTGCGGTACTGACGGGACCCCTTTTTTTTCACAAACGCTTGATGCGTCGGTCACTTTTACTTACTAGCCAAAATGTTTGAGAGGCAGCTATCTAAAGTTTAACTCAACTTATTTTTGTATCATCTAACTGAATACACTGTACTATTTGGCTCTGCTAAGGGATTTTTTTTTCCACTATCTGCTCCAGTAGTGACGTTCAGAAATGTCTACGGCCGTCTCCACAACGCAAATTCTACTATGACGCGGAATATCTGAATCTCAGTGTAAACGCGGCTTTGGAGCGGCTAGTGGTCAGCTCGCAGAAGGTACTGGAGCCTATACTATTTCCGTCGGTTTCTATTTCCGTCACCACCCGACGGAATTAGTTTTCTAGCTTAGATGTGCCTTAGATGCACCACAACCTGTCTAAACTAGTTAAACCTGTTGGAAGATGTGTGTTTAAAACCATATTCACTGATAAATCTTTCTAAATTCAAATATTTAGGCACTGTTGTGACGGAAATAGAATCACTGCATCCTGCGTCGTTACAGTACAAGAGAGTCGGCGGCGATTTCCGTAAGCCAAAAACTGGCCAAAAAGACAAAGATATTCTCTGTTTAAAACACTAAATGTTTTTTCTAATATTGAATTCATGTTTGTTTCTAACAATCATACAATTTGCTTTCATATTTTTCCAAGTAACAAGGTTAAACGGAAACAAAATTTGGATGACCAGCCATAACGGTAACAAAGTCCCCAGAAAATTTTTGGGTCATCACAGAAAATCATGTACTGGCAACGCAGCATGCACGCTATTATCTCGGAAGAAATCCTGGAATGAAGAAGAAGAAGATGGCTTTCTTTTGATATGCTGTTTACCTTTTTTGGAAATTTCTGTGGTGAGAAAAAGACAGCCAAAGCTGGACAATGGAATAGACAGGTTAACTTCTGACGGAAATAGTATAGGCTCCAGTAGCTAACTGCGTGAACACTTATTTTTCGTCTATCGTCTCGCCAAGCATACAACACAGGTACAAGCCCATAGAGGTGCCATAAATCCGACAGGGAAAGTCCACTATATGAAAATCGATTGATCGTGAATAGCGGAGCGACGAAGTAACGCATTTTCATCGGGTATTCAAGCCTCCTTAAATGAATAAGGGTAACTAGATTGTCCTACCTCAGGCCTTTTCATTAAACTTTAACGACTGGCTGGTCAGTTTTGCCACCTGTCCTGCGGAAAAAACGACTATTTTTGCACAAAACCGACTGTTTTAAGAAAAATGTTATTTTTTAGAAAAATCTACTGTTTTTAAGAAAAAATCGCGGCGCTTCGCACCAACTCGGCTTTTATTTTTTACCGACTGACCGACAACATTGAGGGAGGGGTGTCCACCTTCCCCTATACGTGACGCCTCTCTTTGTTGCTCGGGAGAGCAATAATCCTCTTCTGTCTGTTTGACCAGCACCCTTTTACAACACTATACCCACGGGCATTAGCCACAGCGACAAGAATCCGCGGAGACTGGGACGAGCCGCCTGTGAGCAGAGACAGAGCGTACGTATTTGACGGGGCAAAACGGATAAGTCAGCTACATTTTACTCGAGCTAATTTCGGCCATTCTTGGCAAGGGTCCTCTTCAGGCTCAAGCCGGAAAATAAACTTGTGGAAAAACAATTCAAGATTCTTCCTTAAATATCTGCTTTTGTGAACTTCTTCTCTGAAAGTTGGATGAAGTTAAAGCTGGTGCTGTGATTTGATTCTGGACTCGGCTACTGTTTTTTTTATTTGACGGTGCAAAACGGATAAGTCAGACTTATCCGTTTTGCACCGTCAAATATGATCCGCAGTCAGCTTGGGCCGTAGGAACATCTACTGTTTTTTGTTGTTCTATTGGGTCGTCGAAAGGGTAAAAGATAGAGAGGGTACGGAACCCAGCATAGGCCCGATCCCACCGAATCATTTAACCGTGGAACCCATGACGGAATCATATCATTTCATCTGAGGCTCTCATTAAACTGTACATTCCTAAATTACGAACGCAGAAGTAGCCTACTCTTTCAAAAAAATTTGGAGCAAAGCTAATGTGTTGTCCCCAGAGGGGTCGTCTATTCCCCCCTCCCCTCCCGTCCTCCCTGCGTCGGTCCGAGAGGAACACTGGCAATCATTTTTCTCCATATCCTGCTAATTCTTCTGCCCAATTTTACATAGTAAGTAAGTAAAGTAAGTAGTTTATTTCTAACCCGCCATTTCAAAAAGCGGAGTAAATAAAAAATAAATAAATAAAAGACATAAATACACAGAAAAAGACACTAATTTTCAGTCATCGGCTAGGAAAAAGTGTAGAAGGTCGTGCGCTGGTTGGGCTCTGCTGTCAATGATTTTTGATAACGACGAAGAAACATCCAAAAGGATAATACATAGTTTCATTCCATCGTTTATTTCTGGTCATACTTGTAAGTGTATTAGTTAATTTGTTTCGTGTCGGTGTATTTCGTAAACATTTTATTCCTCTTCTAGCTTTAAGCTATTTGGAAAATAAACTTGATTGAAAAAATAAAATTTAAAAGTAAAACTGGAAACAACAAAAACGTTATGAAATCTGTTCCAAGAGGATGGGTACCAAACAGAGCGGAAAACACAGGACCCAAAGTATCAGCTTAACCCTAGGTTCACACTGCTGCTTCGTATGCGACACGATTTTTTCTTTGATGTTCCGACGAGCGACAGAATCGCATGCACGTTCCCACCACCACGCAGACGCAAAAGGAAAACGAAATTTTTCGTCGAGATTATTCTACAAAAGGACAAAGAAGCCCTTGAGAAAACGACCTCTGAAGATGCTGGGAGATTACCCATCTGAATACCCACCCACTTATTAGGAAATTTTCAGTCAAACCCTATATGTCATCTTGCTCAAAACAGGTTAACAAAAGTCTATTCAGAAGATGTTTTGCATTCAGCCATCCTAGGATTACAGTCAGACAAGGTAGAGCAACTTTTGGTCTTGAAAATTAATTAATCTTCGTTTTTTCTTTCCTTTTCCCTGAAAAAATCGCATGCGTTATGTCGGATCAGTAGAAATATTTCAACGCATCCGACACTGCGACAAAACGCAAAGTTCTGCTTTGCTTGTCGCATGATTTGTGTCGTATGTCGCATGACGCAGAATTTTGCACGAAATCGCAGCAGTGTGAACCAGGGGTAAGGCCGATAAGCTTCTTTTCCCGGAAACTCGCCTGTGACTTGTCTCTTAATCTAGAATTTTATAGATCAAAGCGGAGCGTGTACGCGTCTTGAAGACGATAATAATCTTCAAGAGTCCTTGTGCGCTAATACTTTCTGTTTACGAGAGGGCAATCCTACCGGGGAGTGGGTCGACACATAAGGCGAATTGTCGCCGTTCCCCAAGGACTCATCGAGGAATCAAGGGGAACAACTAGAATAGAGGGAGTCACTCCATGTGGACTCCGCGTACGGAAAACAGTGAGAACACGGGGAATGCTTCCAAAATGGATTTTGTTCGAAAAAAAATGAAGTTGGTGAAATTAGTCTGGATCCACTTTACTTTTGGTTTTCTTTATTCTAATTGTTTTTTATTAATTTCACATTGCACAACAGAAGCAAATACTGATCCCCCTCCGAATATGAAAGGAGTGCTTTTTGATGATGGTGATGATAATCGGAGCACTCCCCGTCCTGTGAACGAGTCCCTGGGACAAAAAAAAAACGCAGGACTGCTCAAAAGGAGTCTTCGAGGAACGGCGAGATTACGCCTCTAGTCTAGTAAAAGTACGATAGAAAAGTTGGTCAACCCGGACAAAATTGTAACACAAAAGTTTTGTACACTAAAATGTTCAGAAAAAATCGCTCAACAACATATCCAAAATTGGCCAGAATCGCCCGGCGGGGAAACAATTTATAGGGCTGCTTGAAAGGGTGGAGGGGGTGAAAAATTAAGGAGCAAAAGAAAGGGTGATACGACAGTCGATTCAAGGGTAATGAAACATGCTGAGTCCATATCTGAACTTTATTTTTCACCCGACAAGTTGTTCACCCGGAATCCGGTGAAAACCGGAAATTCGGTACCGTAGAAGCAAACAGTTTATTTTCAATTTATTTTTTTTTGTCAATAGCACAGTCAGTTTAGGGGCAAGGAGATCTGCTGAGTCCACATCTAAAAATTTCTTTAACCCACCTGACAAGTAGCACGCCCGGAATCCCTGCGAAAACCGGAATTCGGTGCCATGCAAGTAAAAAGTTTGTTCTCAACAATACTATTTGATCTAATAGCACAGTAGGTTTTTTCGCCGGACAAGTAGTTCGCCCAGTCTTTCCGTTTTTATTTTGGTAGAATCAAACATTATTCTGAATATAAGAGTAAGAATACACGCTCTATGGAAAATTTGGATCCACAAGTTCGTGAAACTCCAGTCCAGCAGTGCTGGCGCCTCTGTCGAAGGCTATCCAGAAGGCGACAGGCGACTATTTCCCCGATCCATCATTCATGCCACTACGCCACCGATGGTGGCTGGCTACTTCAAACACCGGCTTGGCTACTTACTTCTACATTAGACTCGATTCGCGACATCTACATCTTATATGTCACCCATTTCAATAAAGTTTCAGTAGGCTAGGTTTTGGTGGACACCGCAGTTTTTGACGGATATGACAATGAGCCATCGACGAAATAAGTCAGTAATTTATATATAACCCGCCATTTTGAAAAAGCGGAGTAAATTAAAGAACCAAATAAAACACATAAAGACACAGAAAAACACACTTAATTTTCAATCTTCGGCCAGGAAGCAGTGGATAACGTCGTGCGCTGGTTGGGCCCTGTTGTCCATGATTTGTATAGCGACGAGGAAACATCCAAAAGGGTAACACTTGCATCTCGAAGTTTGAACTTCCCCGTCAATGTATGGTTATGAGTTTATGACATAATTTCGACAAGTGGAGCAGGTGCTTTGCATGTTGCGAAAGAAATGGCTCACTCAAACTTTCCAGGGGCAATGCCCAATGGTGACAACACTTCGAGATTACAAGGAAATGGTAAACCTGTTTCACTGAACGTGTTCGAAAGCTTTTTGGTGCTGTAAATGCTGCATTAATGCTGCATTTTCTTTTCTTTTTTTGTCCGAAAGCTGTTACCTTTTTTTCTTCTCTGTCACTTCTAGAAGACCAAAATTTAAGTAAGGAAGAAGAAGAAGAAAAAAGAATTAGCTGTATAAAACTGACAAAATGGATCAGTTACTGATATCCAGCCTTCTTATCTTCTTTTCTTTCCTTTCTTCGTTGGCCATGATCGCCAGTTGTCTTAGAATTTGGAATGTTTGCCGAATTGTCAGTTGTCTTTTTGATTTTGTTATGTTTGCCGCCGAAAACACGAGAGAATCGCCGTACTCCCCAGTTTCTTCTTGAAAATTCAGCATAATATTTAGCATTCTTGCTGAATTTGTCGATGAATTTTACGCTGAATTAATGCTACATTAACTGAGCGGAAATGTAAGTCCGAAAGCGAAATGCTGCATAACATGCTGAATTAATTCAGCATTTTCCTTCGTTTCGGAGCTTTCGGACACGTTCATTGTCGCTGTACCGGTCCGGTACAGCTTTCCCTCAGGTAGTTAATGTCCTTATGTCCTAACTCGACGGCTACGTGAAACGATCTTATTGCAGCAGGAGAACAAGAACTTTAGAATCTACAAAGGGAAGTTTGTCCCGTGCTTTGAGCCCGGCCGGATTTGTGTAAATTTTTATTTTTGTAGAAGTATATCCACAAATGAACCGGAACAACTACGACAGGTTCGTCCTTAAAGTTTATTTGCCCGGATTGAATACATTCTACGCCTTCAACAGCGTAGTTCCAATCTATGCACGCGAATTTGCAGATAATAGAATGGGAAAGCAATTATTCTGCAATGAACCCGGAGAGCTGGGTATGGCAGCTTTCTGCCGGAAGTTACATTCCAGCAACGGTGAAGAAGAAACCAACCCCAAAAGTCTTCTTCACGTCAACCCGTGCAAGTGCCAAGCAGGTTGTGACTTGCAACACGGTCAAATACGACGGTCGTACCAACGAGCCTCTACAGCTGCAGACAGTGGTTCCAACATCTCTTTAACTAGTACACTACGACATGGAGCTAGAACCCGATGATCCTTTGACTGTGTAGTTGTACGAAAAAGTTGCATGAATTGATATGTCGTAGTATGGAATACCTTGATTTAACCTGCCTCCGACTGGGTTAATCTTAAGTAGTAGTATCTGATAGCATCCAATTTTGCTGTAGTAGCATCCAGTTTGCTAGTAGTAGCATATCCAGTTTGCTAGTAGTAGCATGCAGTGGCAACAGTTACTACTGCATGCTACTTTTTCATACAACCGCATACGACTAATTCTCGAAAATTTTTCATCGGGAAGTCTCCTTTACATACCTTGGCTCCCTCATGAACACAGATGGCGGCTGCAATGAAGAGATCGCAACTCGGATCTCCTCGGCAAACTGTTTCTTCGCCAAGATGAGAAAGAGCCACGGAACTGTCGAAATGCCACACTGGCACCAAAACCAAAATCCGGATCTATCCGGTCAGCATCCGTTCGGTCCTGTTCAACGGGCCCCTAATACGGCCCATAAAGGCAGCTGATGCTCAACCGCTCAACGTTTTCGACCACGCACCGTTTTCGAACGCTCCTTGGCTTACGCCTCTGCGACAGGACCCGGAACGAAAAAATTTGAAGATGGCGCTTCCGGGCATTAGACGCCGCATCATTGGTCAAGAAGGACCGACTGACCTAGTTCTGGCACTTGACCGCAGATGTGAGGACTAAGAGATAAAGAAAGAACGCTTGCCCCACCACTCTCTGGAAAAAGCAAAGTGCATGAGGCGTATCCTCGCCGTTCCCCGAGGACTCCACTTGAGGAGTCCCCGCATTTTTGTTTGTCCCAGGGACTCACTCCTCGTATTCTCGCGAATCCCCACGGACAGGGAATGCTCCGATTATCATCACTATCATCAAAAAGGACTCCCTTTCAGATTCAGAGGGGAATCAATTTTTGGTGCAGTGTTGGTGCAATGTAAAATTAATTAAAAACAATCAGAGCAAACAAAACCAAAAATAAAGTGGATCCAGACTAATTTCGTCAACTGCAAATTTTTTTTCGAACAAAATCTATTTTGGAAGCATTCTCCGTGTTCTCGCTGTTTCTGTACGCGGAGTGGCTCCCTCTATTCTCGCCGTTCCCTCGATTCCCCAAGGAGTCCTCAGGGAACGGCGAGAAGACGCCTATGGATGAACACCCTGAAATTAAACTGAACTGCAAACCCATAGGACGTTTCCGCTACGACGGAAAGGAGGTGGGATTTCTTCTGGACGCAAACCGCGACGTTCACCAAAGAACGGGATTCATGGCTCAGTTTCATCTGCCAAGGTTCATAGGCAGGAAAAGCTAAACAGCTTGCGTCCTGAACCAAGAAAGCCAAGTAAGTAACTACCGTGTCAGAAGTTTCATCACAGATAACACGAGGATGTGCGATTTTAACAAATAATGCGTAACAGATAACACTTCGGATGTTATCTGTTGTGTTTGAAAAGCTTTTGCATGAAATGTTATGCGTAACAAGCTTTATTAGGAAGAGCCAAAAAAGCATCTATTAACTTTATTCCTTATCGTCATGATGTCGGAAAACTCGGCAGATACTTTTTGGCGGTTTTTCTGTTCTTCCTGATGGTCGCTTATTATGCATACCATTCTGAAACACAACAGATAACATCCGAAGTGTAATCTGTTACAAATTAGCTGCTGAAACCGCGCATCCTCGTGTTATATCGGTTATGAAACTTCTGACCGTGTACTGCAAGAACAGCATACCCTGCGCACTTGCTTGCAGAGAGTGCACAGGAGAAGTTGCATCAGCTCAGCCAAACCCACCACGCTCAATATCGACTTTTACTTTTACGTGTAACTTTTTGTCTGCTGTCTACCTGTCCCTCGAGAATATTAATTTCAGATATGGATTCTGCATGGATGCTTAACCCTCTGCTGAAACTGTAATTGACGTCAAAATAGACTTCTTTCCACGGAATTTCCGGTTTTTGCCACATTCCGGACGAACTACTTGACAGGGAAAAACAGTAAGGTCCAGAGATGGACGTAAAGTGTCTTCCAACTCGTAAAACGTAATATTAGCCTAAATAAAAATTTCGTCAGAACACAATTTACTTCTATCGAATTTCCGGTTTTCACAGGATTTCGGGCAAATAAATGTCGTGTGAGAAAAAAGGATTGACAAGGCCTGAGCAGGGCCTCTTTACCCCTGAACCGACTGTACTATTAGACCGAACTTTTTTTTTTTGAATAAACTATTTTTTTGTACGGTACTGAATGCTGAAATGCTGAGTTTTCCGACATCATGACGACAAACAGAAAAGTCAGCAGACGCCTTTTAAGCGGTTTTTCGGCTCTTCCAGGCAATGTTTGTCACGCACAACATTTCATGCATAACGTTTGTCGCGACAACAGATCACATCCCAAGTGTTGCCTGATGAAACCGCGCATCCTTGTATTCGGGTACCGCCTTGGACAAGGAACGGTAGACTGCGGGAGAGATACAGCTTGCTGGATCCTCTATGCTACGGACAAACTTTTTTCTAAGATGTCAGAAAATCCTTCGAACCACCCTTGGAAGGCTTTCTGTTCTAGTTCTGGTTCTGTTGTCGTTGTTCTTTCTTTTTTTTTATTTTTTGGTTTTACGTTAACTTGTTAGAAGTTAGTTTCGTATTGTTTTTTGTAGGGTGTTGTGTCTTTCAGTATATTACTTTTTCCTCTTTTTTGTATTTATACTCCGTCTTCCCGATGAAAAATTTGTAGCCTGCGTAGTAGTATGGTAGTAGTACGAAAACGTTGCATGTAATACTATGCAATAGCAAAGAATACTTTCATTTAATGTGCCTCAGACTGGTCCGATCTTATGTAGTAGTATCCAGTAGCATCCTGTCTTGCCATGGCAGCATCCAGTCTTGCTAATAGTAGCATATAGTAGTATGCAGTAACACGGTAGCCTTGAAGTAGAAGCATGTAGTAGCATCGTTAGTACTGCATGCAACTTTTTCGAACTACTTCATAGTACTACTTTGAGAGAAATTTTTCATCGGGTTTCTCTTGCGAGTGTATGATGGGTCATAAATAAATTATTATTATTATTATCTGTTACGAAACTTCTGACAGCGTAGAGCCCTAGGTAAAAAAAAACCGCCGTAAAAAGCCGTTTCATCATAAAGTTGGGAAAATAACAACTTTTCCGTGTGGAACTGATAATGGTGCCGAAGTTCCTGGCAGGAATTCGAGTCCGAGAGCAACCGACCTTTAACGTCTGCCGCAGCAAAAGTGGGCGAAATTGTACACTAATTGCATCACACTTTATAAGGCTGGCAAGGACGTGCATCTGTGAATTTTCAAATAAAATGCAGGCAATAGCTGCATGTTCTCGGCGAGAATATAGGGACTCATTCCACGCGGACTCCGCCTAGGAAAACATCGAGAACACGGGAATGCTTCTAAAATGGATTTTGTTCGGAAAAAAATATGCAGTTGACGAAATTAGTCTGGATCCAATGTATTTTTCGTTTTGTTTATTCTGATTCTTTTTAATTAATTTTACATTGCACCACCACCAGCAAAAATTGATTCCGCTCCGAATCTGAAAGGAAGTCCTTTTTGATGAAGGTGATGATTATCGGAGCATTCCCCTTCCGTGGGGACTCGGCGAGAATACGGGGAGTGAGTCCTCGGGACACACAAAAACGCGTGGATTCCTCAATTGGAGTCCTCGGGGAACGACGAGAATACACCATGTGAATTTTTCAGGCCCAGTTACAAATTATGTCTATTTTTTGTGTTTATACTGTTATTTATCTTGGGGGGGGGGGGGGACTAAATTTAAAATCTTCTTCCTTGTTGCTTTTTCATGGCTGCTAAATACTTTTCAAAAGGAGAAGTGCAAAGCAATGACTTTGGTTTCAGATATATTAAAAGCTACTTTAAATTTGCTCCAAAAAGAGTAATTAAATTTTGTGTTGTGTAATATCCTAGGATCGGGTCCCAAAACCGGCCTTGATGAAAATTAAACCTTAAAGGACCCCTCGCACTACTCTTCAACTTGCAGTATTTTCAAATATTTGAATACTTTTAGACTAGGCTTTGCTTTCAAGACATAACCCTGGGTTTTTGCTGTTTTAAACCATTTCCGAGACCCGTTGACTTGCAGCGAAAACAGGGAAACAATTTACATAACCGGTTTTTCTGATGGAAAAACTTCTCGCAGACAACAGTCGACAGCGTGATACACATCGAAGGTTGCAAAACACGGCAAGTGAGAAAATCAGCGTGGTTTTGTTAGAGGGGTTAGAATGTACCGTACGAAATTTGGGTCTCCGGGTTTAGAAATATATGGAGTGATTATGGAAGTAGGTTGCGTTAGTATTATAGATAAGACAGGTCCTTTAAGGTTTACAAAAATGTCGCCACTCGATTCCCCGGGTCTGACAGTGCTTTATACGGAGACCTACACAAGATTATCTTCCTTCTAGGCCAACAGACCAAGTTGTCCAGTGTTGTATCATTTAGTACATAGATAAATACTTGAGTGAGATGCGAGGGGTTGCATACTCGCCATTTTAGTGTACATGTTTAGAAGCGCTTGAAAGATGAAACGCCCATTTTATGGCCGGTCCCAAAAATAGGAGTACAGCAGGTGTCGGGGACTGGGTAAGTTCTCGGTGAGATCGACTCGCGCAATGGTTGATCTCTGACAAGTAGGAAATAAGGCCATTTATCAAAACTTAGAAATACAGACTCACGAGCCATCTACCATCGACGTTTCATCGTCGCTCACTTGCATCACTTCGTCCTTGACGCCAGAGATCACATCAAACAGTTTCTCACACATGACGCTTATTTCCGAGTTTGTCATTCCTTTTGAACAAGAGATGGCATCAGCGACGGCCAGGGTCAGCGTTACGGTTTTGGCGTGGATCCAAACCCGTCCGTTTAGACCGATGGCTACGTGAAACTTGATGACCTTGCCGAGGTGGGTGAGGAGGTCGCATTCCCGACGCAGAATCCTAGAATGAGCAGAGGCATGAAAATAAGCTGTTCCTCCTTGAAGGACCCCTCTTGCGTATTCTGCTTCTTATAATATACATAGCTCCCATACAGAATTATAAGCTTCTAAAATCCCCACCTTTCTCCACTGTTTCGTTTTGTGCCTATGAATTTTTAGCGCTTTTTTAGCCTTTCCTAGTTTGCCCGTAACACGTCAAACTCTTGCCGGAATCTTCAACGTCCGTTGTTAACTCTTTCACACATAAGGATCTCAGAAGCATCTGTTATTACTTCTTTTATTTGCTTAGTTTTCCCACTTTTTAACAACGGCGCGTTCAGTTTTCAAATGTTTTGCGCCCAGTCGCCGCGTCGGAGAGCAGGAAGGCTCACCAAATTCAGGTGGAAAGTAATGGTATATTCGAAAACTTTTTTTCTGATCCATTTCATTCGGAAAAGATCATTTCTAGTAAGAGGTGTACTTCAAAGGTTCAATTAAGGGCCTATCATTCCAATTTCCCACCACAGGCATGCGACGGCTGTGTTCCAAATCTAATTCATTGAAAGGAACAAGACCAAAGGTTTCTATCGGATCGCAAAAATCTAATATTTGATCCAGACAATTGGGTCTTGTCTTCGCCAGATCCAGTCTTCGCCAGGCTAATCATCAGAGAAAAACAAGTTCGGATATACCTCTATAAGCCATGTCTATTTTGACGACACTGACCGAAACTTTCTGCTTTACTTCTGCCAAATTTCCGGTTTCGGCCGAATTCCGAGTGAACTAACGAACATCTAGTCAACTTCAAACACAACTTTAACTTATACAAAAAATTCCGGTTACAACTGGATTCCGGACGAATTATATGTCCGGGTAAAAAATTATTGTCATATACAGACTCAGCGTATCTTCTTACCCCTAAATCTGCCACCTAATCAACTTCAAATAAAACTTTTGCTTTTAACAAATTTTCGGTTTTGGCCGGATTCCGGGCGAAATAGCTGTCCGGGTAGAAAATGCTTTTCACATAGGTGTTTAGCATGTCTTCTTACCCCTAAAACGAACATTTTATCAACTTCAAATGGAACTTTTACTTTTAACCAACTTTCCGGTTTTTGCCGGATTCCAGACGAACTACTTGTCCGGCAAGAAAATGGTTTCCACCATCGTGTTCAGCATGTCTTTTTACCCAATAATCGGCTATCACATTAGTTGTTTAAAAATATTTTGTTTGACCCTTAATTTGAACCCCCACCCCTAAATGTAGGGCTACAAAGCCCATCTACGAACTTGAACCTACCCTTGACCCAAAGAACCCTTACACCAAGTTTCATCAAAATATCTCATTACCTTCGAGAGTTATCGAGCTCACAGACAGACGGACATTTTTTGCGATGTCAGAGTTATCCCTCCACTTACGTTTTGGGATCCCAAAAATCGTTCTGCTCACATGCATTAAGTCTCTGCATTAACAACCTATTGCGCGCAAGGCGTCATTAATCGTCATCTCTGATTGGTATGTAGAATCTCTGACTGAAACAAACACAAACGACGCGAGAGGGGGCTTAATTGTGAAATTCTTTCTATGGGAAAATCACATTTGGCTGAAGTGCAAGCACGTAAATAACTTGGACGGAAGATCTGATGATGGCACTAAATGTTGAGAAGAATAATGAATAGTACCAGGTTTCAAACACCAAATCTACTGTCTACATCGTGTTATCTGTAACTTTTCCTTTCAATAAACTGTCAGAAACTACGACAAAACTACACATGCATTCACTTCTTTTACGTTGCTAACAGAAGATTGCCCCCCCCCCCCCCCCCTGCTCGTCGCCTGTCATTCTTTATACCTAATTGACAGATACAAGAGGAATGTATGACACGAACGCTTGATGCCTAATCCCCTTACGTCTTGTTGGTCAGCATATGAACGAGAAAGTCCAGAAACAGTACCAGAAGTATGTCAAAATTTGCAGACAGATTCTTCAAGGAACTGACCATTCCCATTCGAAAAATAAAGATGACGACAAAGAAGAAAACTGATATCAGCCTTCCGAGCAAATGACTGACACCATCAACTGAATCAATCAGCTATAAGTCTATTATCACCAAACCCCAAATATCATCAGTCTTCGCTGAGATCTCCCAAATAATGCATAGATGGCACTTTCCACAAGGGACTTGTGATAGATGGCACTTTACACAAGGGACTTGTGTAAAGTGCCATCTACGTATTATTACTAACTTCCGTGACATGTAGATGTGAACTGGTTAGATGAATTTGCCTTCGGGCGCGATCACTGTTCCTATGGCCGGCTTCTATCAGACTGTTGTAGTGGTTTGCGAACTCTGTTCACAAGCCCCTCGGTAGCTCAAATGGTAAAGCACCGGCCTTGTAAGCAGAGGGTCCTGGTTTCAAATACCGGCTGAAGAGCATTTTGTAAAAAAAAACAACCAAATAAGTTACAAGTAAGTAAACAACCATCAAATGACACTAGATATGTGTCCGACCGGCATGACGCGTCCGACCACGTCAAAACCGAAGTCTAGCAGTTGGCAAAGAAAGAAGAAATCCCAGAGGAAGAACGAGAAAACGTCTCACTAACGACTCAAACTCAACAACTCAAATCATGTGTCAACCAATCACGGCGCTGGTTCGGGACAGATGCGGCGCCGCTTCCGTCTCTTCCACTAGGTGCACGGCGATTTTGCATCGGCAAGGAGAGTTAGTCATCAAGAGTATTCGTGAATAGCTGAGCAACGAAGTAACGCATTTTAATTGGGTCTTCAAGCCTCTTTATGCGACTAAGTGATGGGTAACTAGACTGTACTATCTCAGCCTTCTTCAGTTAAACTTTAACAATTATTTTTTTGTGTATCATATAATAGCGGTAAAAGACAAGGACACTGTTGAGGCGAGGCAAACGTTATGATTTTGTCAAGGACTTTTTTTTTCAAATTCAAATTCGTTCAGTTTCATGATATCTTTTAACAAAAATAGTGGTGGATCGTTATACATGGTCGACATAGTCATAAATAATCACATATATTAGATTTTATTTTAGATTAGATTTTATTTTACACATGTATACAAAACATTTTACAGCACCTGCTAAGAAAGCCCCAAAGGGTTTGTTGGCCGCAGGTGGCAGTCTTCTCTATTCTACATAATGTGGTAACACTATTTTATATTATTATACATGCCATTCATACACGGTTCACACATATACAACAACATTATACTTACAAAAAACACTCACGCATCAATTACTATTCTTTTGCAAGAAAAAATCTCGTCGCTGTAGCCTTGAAGGATGCCAGATGACTCGAATTTCTAATTTCAACTGGAATTATATCCCATACAGAGGGGGCAAAATTTCTAATCACGAAAGAAGCTCTAGTCATGTTTCTAAATGGGTGTACCAGATTTGATGCCCCTCGTGTATCATGGCCATGGAGATCACTATTAATGGAGAAAAAAAATTCAAAGAGGAGGGATATTATAGACTTACCTTTTGGCATGATCAATAGATATCCTGAGCAGGTACCCATCCGAGCCCAGTTTCCCAAGACCACCATGTTCTCCATACCCTGAGACACAGACAAGCTCTGGCTCCATGTCTTTGCTCGCAAGCAAAATTTTTGCATAAATGGCATCGCCAACCTAGAAGAGAGGTACAGAACCAAGATTAGTAACATACTAGCCAAGCAGTTCTACTCAACAGAGAATTTTCCGACACAAGCAGAGTATCACCCCTCTATGCAGATACTGCCGTATTTGGGAGGAATCTTTACAACACACCCTGTTCGACTGCAGGCAATTACAAGAAAAAGGAGCAACATGCTATCAACCTTGAGACGATTCCAACTAAAACCAGAAGTAGCCACCATAGGCCACGCCCACAAGATACCGAAGAAAGAAGAAACCGAAGTTTTCACAAGAATCCTGGAACTACTAGAATCCTTGAATATTACAATGGAAGTGTCCAAAAGCTCCGAAACGACAGAAAATGCTGAATTAATTCAGGATTTTATGCAGCATTTTGCTTTCGGACTTAAATTTTCGCTCAGTTAATGCAGCATTAATTCAGCATAAAATTCATCGAAAAATTCAGCAAAGATGCTAAATTTTATGCTGAATTTCAAGAAGAAACTGGGGAGCACGGCGATTCTAATAGTATCTTCCTAGAAGCTTTTTCTTTCTAGAACAAATTGCCACACAAAATTTCCGTAATGTTATTTATGTCGAATTCCCGACTGAGCGGCGACAAACTTTACGGAGCATACTTAGCGAAAAACTTTTACGAAGTCTGAGTCGTCCTTTATATAGCTAATTCTTTTTTTCTTCTTCTGCTTCCCAACTTAAATTTCGGTATTCTAGAAGTGTCAGAGAAGAAATAAAGATAACAGCTTTCGACAAAAATAAATAAATATGCAGCATTAAATGCAGCATTTACAGCACTAAAAGGCTTTCGGACACGTTCAATATAAAGGAGGCCTTCAACCAATAGTCAATCGACCACAGAAAGAAATAGCCTAAGAGGGTCGGTGGATCCCAATGACTATATTCTAGAAGAAGAAGAACTAGAACTTCGAATACAATATATTGTGAACTAGATTTCTTCATTTTTGTCTTCTAGTTTGTTTTAGATGACATTGCAACCCCTTATTACTGAAGTCATCAAGATGGGAGAGGAAGCACCAGACTCCCTAACGCTATCCTCCAGTTGCATCTGGAAGGATCTAGACGAAGAGGCGACCGAAGAATACTCTTCGCCGTACCTACCAGTGGGATCTTCACAATATCAACGCGTCTTTCCAGCCCGAATGGGAAGATGTACGGGCAGCGGCCCTTATGAGAAACGACTGGCGACTCTTCTTGGATGCCCTAAGCGCCTCTGGAGGAGCAGGAGACACTAAGGTAAGGTAAGGTAAGGTAAGGTAAGCTAGTTAATGCCATCATTGGTGTTGTCTGTTTTCTAACTGGCCAGAAGAGGGTGAAATCTGTTTCGCCATGCCTATAAAAACACGTCTAGAAATCATGGTACAAAAACCCTTCGAGGTCACAGTACGAAGATTCCAAAGCCATTGACTCATACCAGGATCCAAAACCACTTCTTTTCAACCAAACTGGAATAGCCTGTCAGAGGATACAGACACTGGATCCGAACTTGACAAGGAGTGGGAATCCAACCACTGGGAGTACGAGTTGGATGTCCCGGAATCGTCTACCGGGCACTGACATAATTCCGTCCAAAGATCTTGTGTGACCAATCACCCAAACCAGCGACAACCCACAAGAGGACCACCAATCTTTGTCGCTGGACAATGCGATTTAAGGTAATTATCGCATACCTTTCCTGTTCCAAACTCCTAAGAATACTCAAGAAAAGCTGCAACCGGCGTTCCAGCCTCATAGGGCGTACTCTCTGTTGTGGTTCGCCTGATCATACGATTATACTATCGACACTTCGCACCGCTCGAGGCTATCAGATGAATATAGCCGCCAAGAGGGGAGAATGGAATGAAAGATCAGTACCGTGCCAGTGGCCAGAGTCACATTATACGCTTTTGCGAATAGTCTAGTGTGTTAAAAAATAGTGGGTTCGAAACCTTCAACACTTTCCCGTTCTCGAGGACTCCTTAGGGAGTTGACGGGAACCGTGAGAACAAAGGGAGTCACTTCCTCGGGACGGAACTCACTCCTGGGACCGAAAATAGCGAGAAGAAGAAGAAGAATACAATTTATCCGGAAAGTATCTTTCACTGTTCACAGCGATGATGCCGAATTTGACTTTAGCGGGTTCTCCACTGACAATCGTAAGCTGTCGGAAGCGATCATAAAGCGTCGTAAGTGGCTATTTTGGCGGTTTTCAGCCAATGAGAGCACGCCGGGTTTGGACGATCACTGTTACCTCGGACTTACGATTGCCAGTGGCGGACCCACTTTTGTCGTCAATATAAGAATATTCGCTTAGCCCAAATGTGTAAAAAAATAGTTATAATACATCGTCAAAATTTGTCATAAATAAAGTTTAAAATAGAGCATAAAAAATAAGAGAAACAAGGTGACTAGGGTATGGTTGTTCATTTACTGTAGAGCCTAACAAAAGATGTAACAAAGGTCTTTCGATATCTTTCATGTGTTGCCGCGATTGGAGCTAACTTTGGGACTTTTGGGGATTTTTTCCATAATTAAACACAATTACTGGTCACAGAAGTTCCTTTTAACCACCCATAACATCCATTTTTAAAAAAATCAACGACATCTGCAAGTCCCCAAACTGGCTCCCCGCCGAATCCCTTTTTTACGACCGTGATGACGGAGGAATGATCAGGTCGGGGACTGATGACATTCACCATAGGATTCAACCGGACCTGATCATTTGATCATATGAGCATTTGCCGTCCGTGTGTGAGAATGCGGAAAGTGAGTCCCTGGGACAAACAAAACGTTGAGAGTTGGGAGTCCTTGGGGAACGACCAAAACACACCTATGACGGTGGTAGCCCGATGAAAAATGTGTAGTCTGCGTAGTAGTATGGTAGTAGTACGAAAACGTTGCATGTAATACTATGTAATAGCAAAGAATACTATCATTTATTGTGTCTCAGACTGGTCCAATCTTATGTAGTAGTATCCATTAGCATCCTGTCTTGCCATAGTAACATCCAGTCTTGCTAATAGTACCATACAGTAGTATGCAGTAACACGGTAGCCTTGAAGTAGAAGCATGTAGTAGCATCGTTAGTACTGCATGCAACTTTTTCGTACTACTTCGTACTACTTCGTAGTACTGTTTTTAGATAAATTTTTCATCGGGAGCCTTCGCCCTTTAGTAACTCTTAATTACTGATCACAGAAGTAGGAGGTTGGAAAACACCTTCAATCTTCACACGCGCCATTACATTAGAAGAGGCTCGAAAAGGCTCTTCAAACTCTTAGAAAAAACGAGAACTCAAGCGCTAAGAATGAAGAGGGGAACCAGACAAATAGTAGCTTGATTACCAATAGACTATCTAACAATCCTTAAAGGACCCCTCTTGCCTATTCTGCCTTTTATAATATACTTAGCTCCCATGTGGAGTTATAAGCTTCTAAAATCCCCACCTTTCTCCTTTGTTTCGTTTCGTAACTACGAACTTTTAGCGCTTTTTCGGCCTTGCCGAGTTTCCCATCACCCAACGAAAAGTTTGTCGGAAACAACTCTTTCACACATAAGGAAGTGATAATCTTCTGTTTATTACTTATTTTAGTTCATTAGTTTTCCCACTTTTTAACCAAGGCACGTTCAGTTTTCAAACGTTTTGAGCCCAGCCGCCGCGTCGGAGAGCAGGAAGGCTGGATACAGTCGACAAGCGCTAGCAAGAGAATCGCTAGTTTTGGGTGGAAAGTACTGGTATTTTCAAAAACATTTTTTCTGATTCATTTCATAGTGAAAATATCATTGCTAGTAAGAGTTGTGCTTTAACAGTCAGTGTTTTAGCCTTCTACTCTGAGTAACTATAGGTCTGTCTGTGTTTTGACGCCGAAAACCGGTCAAAACTGGAACAAGTATGACAACTTTCGTGCATGAAAACATCAAGTTCATACGGGTTTATTATTATTAGAATATTCTAATTCTTGTGTTGATCCTGATCGACCAAGCACATATAAGTTATATTCTAATTTCAGCTGTTCTTTCTTCCTTGTTTGGCTATTCTGTCTTCTTGTACGGGGAAACGACACTGCTGACAAAGCGGCTAAGGAAGCGACATCAGCCCGCCAAACAACCAACAGGCTTACTCGTCTTGATATGAGCAGGGGCAACAGGGTTGAGTCATCCAGCTTACTCGTACAAGATTCCAGCACCAAACCCCAGCTTCCCCCCTCTGCAGATTCGGCAGAACCAGGAACGAAACCTGAACCATATACTATTCTAGTTTACCCATCGCCAAATCCTCATAGACAAACATAGAACCAAGGTGGTTTCATTGGTCTACTCTCTCTGATGGACGACACAAACTGACTATGGACTTTGGACGCAAATGCCTGACCTCAGACCTTCACAGAACTATACTACCGGATTTTGAAGTCCCAAACCCAAATCGACCGAATACCAAACACAAAGTAGCAACTGAAAATTGTCTGAAACCAGTTCGCCCAAACACACATTCTACGGACAGGTACCTCAAGTCCTTTGTACCCTATTTTGTACACCATTTCAATTCTACGTAGTAATTAATAAGGTAAATTGTATTATATTAAGTGTCAACTGTGAATTTTTAAACTTATTATCAAAATGTCTTATATAGTGTTATTGTATGTACTGGTAGTAAACTGTTACGACAATCCAATGCTAGCGAGTGAATTGTACGAGCTATTAGGGAAATCAAAGATTATATTGTGAAGAAGCAACCTCTCGACTGGATCCCTCGTGGAGCCTCCTCTCCCCCCTGGTGCTGAAGCCGCCATCATCAAAACCATCATTAACTTTCTGACGGCAACAGGCCTGCTTGAGTCGATAGTCGATCTCGATGTCGCGAAGACCAAAATGGAAAAATTGATGCGAAGCCGTAACAGAACTGAGGGAGTAAATCTGTGCACGATTATGGGAAATAAATCTATAATAAAAATTATAATTCAAAATTACCCTATTTAAGTTAATCTACAGTTAAAGAAAAATATGCAAAACGCGGCTATCCAGCATTCTTCACACAAAAAAAACATACCGGTAATCCAAAAACCCAAAAATGTATCACCTTCAAGTCGGGCCTATTTCTTTTTGTAGCTCCAGGGAATGACAAGAAAGAAAGGATGGCGATTTCACTTGCTCCAATATCAACTCGAAAGTAGTCTCCTGTTTTTCCCAAGATGATCCCAACAACTTCCTCGTTCTGAGCTGGTACATACTATAATAGTAAAAAAATTGGTAACTTGAACTAGCCTTGAATTCCAATTCTGATTTCTGTCAAAAAACGAAATCTAACTCTTGGAACTCACCCTGATATGAAGACTATCTGTTTAAACAAAGTTGAGATGACCTAATTCTTCAATTACAGACACAGCCAAAATAAGCCAATCACAATAAAAGCACCATGCACCTTCAAACATGATGCCTGCAATTTATTCAAAGCTGAAATTAAGTTGTGATAATAAAGGTTTTCTTTTTCAAATCAAAAAGTTTCAGGCTGTGTTTTAAGCAACTTTGCAATTCCATGACTGTACAGTCAGCTAACACAACTGTTTTAGCGTGTTACCTATCGGCTATCATAAGCATTTCATGCATCCTGCCACATTAGTAGGCCTATCTCCGACTCGAACACAGAGTAGACTTGAGCAACAAATGATGATAAGCTGTGTTGAAGTAGTTACATTCTTTACCAGCTTTTGTTTTGAACTTTACCTAGCTACAGGTTATGCTAGAACCATCTAGCTAAACATACTGTACTGTAGAAGCGCTTATCCGAATTTCGAATAACACTAAATGATCACCAAAGAAAACACGTTACATCCCATACCTGTCATTTTTTACTTCAAACTACAAACTTTTACTTCACATTCACTTAAGGGCGATTCTGGCGGTCTGGAAAGCTCCGCGAGCTTATGCGCCAACTGTTCTTGCGACTTCGGCTAAAAGCCGCTTCGCTTTCCAGAGCTGTTCTAGCGCTCCGTAGTTTCCGCCAGCACTCGGAAAGCGAATCTACTTCGCGAGTGGAAAGTGATTTCGGCAAGTCAGCGAGAAGTTGTAAAGGTGCAACTGAAGGCTCAGCGACTTTTTGCTTGTTCTTGCGCTCGGCGGATTCTCGCTTCGCTTTTCGGAAAGCGAATCAAAGAGATCGCCAGAATCGCCCTTTAATCATGTTAGCCAGATTCTAAAATATTTGCTCCTAATTTTCTAATATTTCTTCTGTGAAACTTTGCATCTTTTGCTAAGTGGAAGATATTCTTCAACAGATAATAGCATTACTTGCGTTTTTGCAGATACCATGGTATCTGTTAACGCGGTAACTGGATCTGCAATTAGTCGTTTTTGCAGTTATCGTGGTATCTTATATACGGTTGCTCTGCAAAAACAACAATTGCCGAAACTGCGCTTTTCGAAGTCATCTCCAAAAAAACTGATGTTCAGTCGCATCACTAAGTGCCAAACTTCTTTCTGACCAATTTGACAAAAACTGATGATAGTGAGATGACTTTTCCAGATACCACGATCAGTTACCATGGTAGGACCGTGGTATCTGAATATCAGATACCACAATAACTGGCCAGATACCACCTGCAAAAACGCCTTTTAACCGTGGTATCAGATACCACAATAACTGCAAAAATGACTTTAGACTGTTGTATCAGATACCATGGTATCTGCAAAAAAAGCAACTATTGAGACTAAACAGCATAGTAATAATAATAACTGTATTCAAAACCAAAGGCCATATACAAGAAAATACATATAAAACAAGAAAAATAAAATACTTTATATGAACTAAACTTTGCCAACACTCTCGAAATTTCACCACACCATCAACAAATCTGCAAATTTTACTTGTAACGCTTGGCATCGTGCTCTTTAAGATGTCAGGAAGTAACATAACCTCACCTCCCAATAATTCCCTTCTTAACCCAGAAAGCTCTGGACCAAATCATCAACTCCATTATCACATAGAGGGCAAGCACACCCGGATGGCTGGTCTTCATCTTTTCGCTTGAAAAATAACTATGTCTATGCACTGATAGACAGTTGGCCTGCAACTGGATCCAATACCGCAAATATAACCGGGGCAAATTTAACTTAAAATATACCTCTTCACCAAACACTTCTTTTACTTGTTTATAATATTTCAATGTCCCTGACCTACTTACCATCCCCTCCCATTTTTGGATTTCTTGGTCTTTTAGCACTATAATTGCTATTGCAAGGAGATCTTGCATACCTTCACCTGGGCCAAGGCCTTCGTTCCATACATACGCTAGGCCTAATTCCTCCAGTAGACTCTTTACTTTAAAAAGCCACATTCTCTTTCTTCCTATCGTTAATTACTCTATATAAGCTGCTTTCAAAAGCCTATTATCAGGCAGTTGAGTTAACTTTACCCAAAACCTAAGAATTTGGGATAACCTTAGTATTTTCATAGAGAATATACCTAGGTCACCTTTAAGAACTTGGGTGTGGGTTGCTGGGTGCAGCCCATACACTCTTTTATAGTATTGCAGCTGAATTGACTCTAGCTGCAGAGCTGGATTGAATCCCCATAACTCCACCCCATAATGGAATGTTGGCATTGCATAGGCTACCCCAATGCAAGAAGCATATTAAAAATTAAAAATACAGAAACACCATTTGCAACAAACTGTATATGCCAGAACAAAGCTGTGACAGTTGGCTGTTAGCTAATACCAGAGGCGTATTCTTTTCATTCCACAAAGACTGCTTGGGGAGTCAAAGGAAATCATGGGAATGTTTGGATTCACCTTTTCACTTTTGCTTATTCTGATGTGTTTTAGCCTAACCAGTTTCACGACTATATTTTTTAGAACAACAAAAATCATAGCCTTACAAAAATAGAAGCCTTTTTCTCAAAATATGTCTTAATCCTATAACTAAACTTAAGATTGGTCCTAAAAAAACTTTTTAACCATCACTAGTATCTCTTTTTCTAAAACCAACAACACCAGTAGCCTAACTCCCAAAACTGACTCCCCACTGAATAACAATAAAACAAAAAACAAGGAGACTTCACTTAGCGAGTCACAGGGAATGGCAATAATTCACTCGTTCTTTCTTTCCCTTAGGCTGTTTTAAAAGCAAAATATAAGACCAAGATAGTGAAAAATTTAAGGAAGTGTTCATTCATGCACCTCCACTGTATTTCAAATAACTAACCAGTGCTAAGGTAAAACATAAAAATTAAAGCTTTCTGGCTTGGAAAGGCACAGCTCTGTTTTCATATTTGAACATGGAATAACCATCTTAGGCATAGGGTATGGACCAAGCACAGCAAACCAAAAAGACAGATTCAGAATCTCAGATCATCAAAACTCAAACGAATTGATTGAAATATAGACACTACTGACGAAGTCAGATGAATACCAGAATTTAGTAGGCCTTGCATTATCAGTAGGCCTTGTGTTATGACTTTGTTGGACAGAGATCCTCTCTGGAGGCTGATGACTTCATATCATCGTCTCTGAAGGCTGATGACTTCATATCATCCTCTCTGGAGGCTGATACGATTTCGTATTATCCTCCCATTTCCACCACTCATTTTCTGTGTGAAGATTATCGTAGTATAACTGACTGTGGGTCATAGGAGGATATGCATTAAACACCTGTTCGAGAAAAGTTATACTTGGTTGACAAGTTTATTAATTTTTTTTCTGGAACATTAAAAATTTGATCTTAATTACCGAACTAAGATATTGAAACTGACTTTCCACCTTAGTTCCTGGTTCAGGAATGACGAATGAAACGGCAGTTCAACAGAACAAAGAAACATATTATTCCTGGCAGTTCAATGCTGTACATGAATGCCGTTATAAAGAATATGCTTGTACTAAAACAACAGATGGAACAACGGAAATGGACGCAGATAACCTTCAATTAGTTTTACACTGGCACTGAGGCTATGAAGACACAGTGTGCCATTTCTGAACTGAATGGCAATCAGTTTCGGTTTTGATTCTAAATTCGGTAACTGAGATGATAAGTTCGGGAACTGGAACATGGGTTCTGAACATTGGTATCCCGAAGGGTTTTCTGATCTCTTGGCGTTTGGAAACTGAGAAATGCTACTCAGGTTTGCTCTGCAAAATTTATTGCAATTTCTTAAAATGAAATCTGCCATTAAGTGTGAAAATTGCTCCGGAACTAGGATAGTTACCCTAACTGAAATTAAACTAAAAGTGAAAAAAAAACACAGCACCTGTTTCTGAAAAGAATCAATCCAGAAAGTATTTGAACTGAAATTTTGTCTTAACCGTCCGCTTCTACAGGCCACTATTTTTTCTTCTACTTTCCGTAATCCAGGCCCCAAAATAACCTTGTGGTTTTCTGGAATAGCCGCAACGTGATCCCCTGATATTAAAAAGTCTGCCATTTTTATCGCTAGAACTGGTACTCGTCGTGGTATCGCCCGCCCATAAGGCGTATTTTCGCCGTTCCCCTAGGACTCCTCGGGGGGACTCTGCCTACAAAAACAGCGAGAACACTGGGAATGCTTCCAAAATGGATTTTATGCCTAAAACGCCTAAAATACGCCTAAAAGGCGTATTCTCGCCGTTCCCGGAGGACTACACTTGAGGAGTCCCCGCGTTTTTGTTTGTCCCGGGAACTCACTACCCGTATTCTCGCGAGTCCCCACGGACGGGGAATGCTCCGATTATCATCAGCATCATCAAAAAGGACTCCCTTTCAAATTCGTAGGGGAATCAATTGACTCCCTCTATTCTCGCCGTTCCCTTCGATTCCCCGAGGAGTCCTCGGGGAACGGCGAGAATACGCCTTTTGTTAAAAAAAAAAGTTGACGACGCAATTAGTCTGTATCCACTTTATTTTTGAGTCAAAAAGGGAGTGCTTTTTTATGACGGTGATAATAATCGAAGCATTCCCCGTCCGCGAGGACACGGGGAGTGATTCCCCGGGACAAACAAAAACGCAGGGACTCCTCAAGTGGATTCCTCGGGGAACGGCGAGAATTCGCCTCTGGTTGTGACGGCAGTGCATGACTATTACTTATTGCCAAAATTGTACCGCGGAAACAAAGTGACCAATACCGACTGTACTTCCTGTCGGTCCGTTCCGTCCCTCTGACCAATGGCTAGAAGGCGTATTCTCGCCGTTCCCCGAGGACTCCTCGGGGAATCGAAGGGAACGGCGAGAATAGAGGGAGTCACTCCACGCGGACTCCGCGTACAGAAACAGCGAGAATACGGGGAATGCTTTTAAAATGGATTTTGTTCGAAAAATGAATATGCAGCTGAAAAAATGAGTCTAGATCCACTTTATTTTTGGTTTTGTTTATTCTGAGTCTTTTTAATTAATTTTACATAGCACCTACAACAGCAAAAAATGATTCCCCTCCGAATTTGAAAGGGAGTCCTTTTTGATGATGGTGATGATAATCGGAGCATTCCCCGTCCGTGGGGACTCGCGAGAATACGGGGAGTGAGTCCCCGGGACAAACAAAAACGCGGGACTCCTCAAGTGGAGTCCTGGGAACGGCGAGAATACGCCTTAGGTCTGACCATAAGGACAAGCTAGAGCGGTGACACTTGCCATTCTTTGCGGAAAGTGGCACCATTTCACTTAACGTCGGAAAACGTTTTAATCCTCTTGAAATCCCCTCGATAGCTGGACAGTCGAAGTTCCCTAGAAATTCCCCCGAGTACTGGGGATTCCCCATTTCACAATTTATATTGATAAGGCGTATTCTCGCCGTTCCCCGAGGACTCCTCGGGGAATCGGAGGGAACGGCGAGAATAGAGAGAGTCACTCCACGCGGACTCCGCATACAGAAACAGCCAGAACACGGGGAATGCTTCCAAACTGGATTTTGTTCTAAAAAAAAATAAGCAGTTGACGAAATTAGTCTGGATCAACTTTAATTTTGGCTTTCTTTATTTTGATTGTTTTGAATTAATTTTACATTGCACCAACACCAGCAAAAATTGATTCCCCTCCGAATCTGAAAGGGAGTCCTCTTTGATGATGGTGATGATAATCGGGGCATTCCTCGTTCGTGGGGACTCGCGAGAATACGGGGAGTGAGTCCTCGGGACAAACAAAAACGCGCGGACTCCTCAAGTGGAGTCCTCGGGTAACGGCGAGAATACGCCTATAGTAAAGCAGCATGTAGCCTGTAACTATCAGAATAAACAAAATGAAAAATAAAGTGGATCGAGACTAATTTCGACAACTGCATATTTCTTTTTCGAACAAAATCTACTTTGGAAGCATTCCCCGTGTTCTCGCTGTTTCTGTACGCGGAGTCCGCGTGGAGTGACTCCCTCTATTCTCGCCGTTCCCTTTGATTCCCCGAGGAGTCCTCGGGGAACGGCGAGAATACGCCTTATATAGGTTAAAGGATGTGTGGCACTTGCTTTTAATTGTCCCTTTTCGCCGCTTCGTAACTTGCAGCCTCTGACTCAAGCCCGTGCAGCTATATTCTATTTGTATGGCTGAACCGTACGCGAACTTGAGCTAAAATACATGCTACATACCTTTGCAAGTGCTAAATGATCTTTCAGCTGTCCTGAAGAGGTCGTATCCGTTTCAACTGAAAGACAGGAATGTTCTTCAGCCGGAATTTGACATAAAACCTCCGACTTTCAAGGCCATTGCTAGACCACTGAGGTACAGTGGGGCTTTTGAAGACAGCTAGCAAGCCACTATAATAGTCCCGAAGAACCGGCCATAGGAACAGTGATCCCGCTGAAGACAAATCTATCTAAACACTTCAGGTTTCAATGTCACAGGAATAGATACGTATTAAGTAGATGGAATTTTATACAAGGGACTAGTATCGTGACAAATAAACCAGCTGATTTGTCAAGGTAAAGTCACTTGAACTGTATTCCATTTCCACACACATAGTATTTGGTCGTATTCGGCCCAGACTTCAAATGGCACATCCGGTCCATGACTTCTGCACCAAGTTCATTACTTTCTCTTTTTGATCCCTATGCGTACCAGAAAAATTCCGGACCCCATCCCCCTCCACCGTGTCCACATGCGATTTGGACACATAAATATTAAATCTAGGGCATTTGCTCCTATCAACCACCGAGTTTTACTCGAGTGGAAGCACTCCCGGATCTTGGACACAACACAAAGTTTCATCCCATTCCCTCCATCCGTTCGGTCCCTATGCAAGATACCATACCTTCCCGCCATCCCACCAACGTAACTGGATGCGATTCGGATCCGCAAATTTTGCATTTACGGCACTTCTTACCGAACAAGTTTTCCGTGAATCGGAGAACATCCGGAAAATTTCGGTGACACCCAACTCCTCCCACCGAGGTCGAATCCGGTCTGGACCTCAAAATAAAATCTCTGTTACCCATGACCTTTGTACGATATAGTCAGTACCTGCGCATGTGCAAAAACTTCCGGGCCTCCATCCCCCTCTACCCGCAAAGTTTCGGAAAAAAAACACTGTCTCATCTTATAGGGCTTTTATTTCTATGAGACACCAAGCTTCCCTCGAGCCGGAGTACTTCCGGAAAAATTTAACGTGTCCCTTCCAACTCCCCGTACCGAGGTCGGATCCGGTCTGGACTTCAAAATTACACTTCTGGGACCCCTGATCTTTGTTTTGTCCAAGTTTCATCCCAGTCCCTAAATTCGTTTGGTCCCCTGTATGTTCCAAAAGTTTTTGCTCCCACAACACACAAAGTTTATTTCAACTCGGGTCACTAAGGTCACACGTTTCCGTGTTCCTCCTCCCTCCACCCCCACACGAATTATTGAATTAATCAGCGAAACCATTAATCAGCGAAAACATGGTTTCGCTGGGCATTCAGCCGAATCCTTTAGAAGCTTGTCAAGTTTAATCGTCTTAGCTTACATAGAAGTGCCCGAACTAGCAAAGTGAGACAGAGGGACCACCAATACGATCGCAATATGGCACTTGAACCGAAGGCTAATGCCATAATACAACAATAACATTACAACGCTGACGATTTGGGGGAAAAAATTAAAGATATCTGCCGGAAAATTTAAAAAAATACCTTAAAGATGCAAAAAATAGAGCAAAGGCCGATAAATTGTCGGCACGCCACCAATAACTTTACGGCGGCGTGCCACCGACGACGCAAATTCTCTCCTCCGCCGCAGAATTTAAATTCGGCGTTGCTTCGGGGACTACCTACCTTGAGCATTCCACACGTTCTCGTTTTTTTTCGTCCGTTTATCCGCGGAGGCCGCGCGGATGACTCCGGCGAGCGAGAATATATAAGGTGTATTCTCGCCGTTCCTACACAGGGCGTATTCTCGCCGTTCCTATACAGGGCGTATTCTTGCCGTTCCCCGAGGACTTTACTTGAAGAGTCCCCGCGTTTTTGTTGACAAAATCCATTTTGGAAGCATTACCCGTGTTCTCGCTGTTTCTGTGGACAGAGTCCGCATGGAGTGACTCCCTCGCCGTTCCCTTCGATTCCTCGCCGTTCCTATATAGGGCGTATTCTCGACGTTCCTATATAGGGTGTATTCTAGCCGTTCCTATATAGGGTGTATTCTCGCCGTTCCCCAAGGACTTTACTTGAAGAGTCCCCGCGTTTTTGTTTTTCCCGGGGAGTCACCCCCAGTATTCTCGCGAGTCCCCATTGACAGTGAATGCTCCAATTAAAAACAACACCATCATCAAAATGGACTCCCTTTCAGATTCGGAGGGGAATCAATTTTTGCTGGTGTTGGTGCAATTCGAAACTAATTAAAAACAAACAGAATAAACAAAACAAGAAACAAAGTGGATCCAGAGTAATTTCGTAAACTGCAATTTTTTTTTTGAACAAAATCTGTTTTGGAAGCATTCCCCGTGTTCTCGCTGTTTTCTGTATTCGACAAACAAATACCCGGGTAAAAACTTCGCGGAATTGAAGTCCAAAATACCCGGGTTTTTGTTGCGGTTGCGGGGAAAAATACCCACGCAGTACGGGTAAATACCCTCCTTGTAAACGTTGCTTAAGCGGAGTCCACGTGGAGTGACTCCTTTTATTCTCGCCGTTCCTTTTGATTACCCGAGGAGTCCTCGGGGAACGGCAAGATTACGCCTCTCAGCTCACAAACAATGACTTTTTCTGCTTCCTTGCTAATAGCAAAAATAGAACAACAACCTAGAGCCTTTGGAAGATAAAGCTCAATAGAAAAAAAACTTTCACTTAAATAGATTCGACGGCATAATTTTACCGGCGGGCCGCTGCCGACCCAAACGGTGGCGCGCCGAGATGTTTTCGGCGGCGACCCGCTGAGTTGTTTTCGGCGGCGCGGCTTCGGGGACTAGCTCAGGGCTTATTATGGAATACCAGACAGGACAAACCATTTCGAACTAAAAATCATAGGTAAAAACCAGGAGTAAATAAAAAATAAAATAGATATTGATTGAAGATGTAAAGAAATCAAACGAGTACTTAAATTAGCAAGGATAATTTTTTCGTTCGGAACATTTTATCCTATTGGTAATCCGTAAGCACAGACCTCAAAGAAAAAAACAACAAATTTGTATATCATATGTTCTTATAATTTGACCTTTTATTTTTGCCGTTCCCCGAGGACTCTACTTGAGGAGTCCCCGCATTTTTGTTTGTCCTGGGGACTCACTCCCCATATCTCGCAAGTCCCCACGGACGGGGAATCAGGGGCGTCACGACTGGGGGGGGGGGGGGGGACGCCCCCCCCCAATGCTGCCGGCGAGTCGGTAAAAAAATACGAATCGGCGCGATCGGTTTTTCTGAAAATCAGTCGATTTTTTTCAAAAATGTCATTTTTGTTGCTGAAAACAGTCGTTTTTTCTGTAGAAAAAGTCGGTAAAAATTACCAGCCAGTCGGTAAATGTCTCGTCCCCCCCCAAACATTTTGACTAGTAACGCCTCTGCGGGAAATGCTCCGGTTATCATCACCATCATCAAAACGGACTCCCTTTCAGAGTCGGAGGGCAATCAGTTTTTGCTGTCGTTAGTGCAATGTAAAATTAGTTACAAAGGATCGGAATAAGCAAAACCAACAATAATGTGGATCCAACAGGGATCCAGACTAATTTCGTCAAATGCATATTTTATTTTGAACACAATCCATTTTAGAAGCATTCCCTGTATTAGGCGAAGTCCGTGTGGAGTGACTCCCTCCCAGCTCCCTCCATTCTCGTCGTTCCCTTTGATTCCTCGAGGAGTCCTCGGGGAACGGCGAGAAGCTGCTTCGTGTGCGGGCAGACTAGTACCTCGACAGAAACCCATGTTTAGTAATCTCAGTCTGGAGTTTGGATCAAAGTTTATTTATGTCCATTTGTTTATTAGGGTGCCTTAAATTGTACTTGCAAGCAATAAGAATGTTGTATCACGATGATAGCTTGCAGTAGGGTCAAATTATAATTTGCAGAAATAATCTGATGCCACTGAAAATGTGATGTCTCATCAGTGCAGTATTGTTTGCAAACTCTGGAAGGGTTATTCCCATTTGCACTGTTCATCATACTGTGTTGTCTGTGTAGCATAGCCAAAGTCAAAGGAATATTTGAAAGCAAAGAAGAAATCCATAAATTGAGCCTAACGTCTGCTCATGAAGATCTGAATCCTTGTCAGATCCTTGTGTAAGATTATTCAGCTAAGGTAAGTTCAAACAGGTTAACAGGTTTGATGCCCATATTGGAACCTGACTGAAAAAATCAAACCAAGTTATTTTTTTTGATGATCTCTGTTTTACTCTTGCGGTCCTGAAGTCACAGGTTGTAACAATTTTGGGAAAATCCTCATTTTCAGGTGACAGTCCATGACTCAATGAACGCCTGATTTGCTGTGAACCTTTTAGGATGTAAGATCTGCGTGAGATAGGTTAAAATAACTAAGCATACTTCCTTTTGTAGGTGCTTGATAATATAAATCTAAAATAAAAACTTATCCGAGTGCTAGATTTAGAGCAATAAGTGCTTTAATGAACTTGATGCAGTATGGTGGCGAATGTGGGCTAAGTTGTGATGACAGTGGATCTGGTTGTCCCTGATTTGCCATTTCTGGCGAATTTTATCGTGACCCATTCAGTCAACCACAAACCCCTGATTTTTGGATACCCCATGCCAAATGCTGGATATGTCTAAAGTCTGGCATACCCTATGCCTAACGCTGGATACACTATGCCAGGTGCTGGATACTGTAACCCAGTATAATATTGATGATTTGAGTGAAGCTAAAAAAACAACCAATCAGAACTCCTTTATATTGACGTAGGTCAGGGTTAAGTTACCAACAGGTATCCAGGGCTTGGCACAGGGCATCTAGCATTAGGCATAGGCTATGCCATATGCTCGACATACCCAACGTTTGGCATAGGGTATCCAACAATCAGGGATTTGTGGTAGACTGGACCCATGTTAGTGTTGCATCAAAAGCATTAGCTGTTTGTGATTTTTTTCCTAGATACCTCTCAGATAAACATATATTTTAGGATTTTCAGAATTATTGAAAGTCAAAAACTGTGTTCACACAAATAAAGTGCTGAAAAAATGGAGAATGTGGGCTGGTCTCCCCGATTGAGGTTTAGTTGTGCCTTTTGGGGGTCTCACCTCTCACACCCATCCCATTCTGGGGCAAATGGGCAAAGATTGCCCAGTGAATAATGTTCATAACTTGACCAGAGCTGAACATACTACAATGAAATTCCTTGCACTTGTAGATCCTTTGGCTGGGAAATTACTTTTAAACTTGCACCTCCCCCACCCATCCCATTATTGGTAGACCTTGAAGCCATGCCGTTTATTGGTACGCCAGTGCCAGTTTTCAAATGGTGCACCATAGCTAATGACATTTAAATGGCCACGGCCATTCTTTTTCTTCAGGAATACTTTTCAGTGTTGCTACTGTGTCTTTTGCCGGTAAAAAAGTAATCAGAAAGACCGTCAGATACTGTTTTCATTGTTGCCACTGTGTCTATTGACACTGAAAAAGTAATCAGAAAGACCGTCAGATACTATGTTGATGTTTGTTTGAGTGTGTTCATGCACAATGTCCCGACCATGGAGAATTGTTGACATTACTGATCCAGGTCTTATATCCTCCAAAAAATGTGAGAGCTAGATCCCATGTGTTGCAGTCATGAATCACTCGCATCATGCGAATGTCCATATGGTTTAATCAAATGTTGACGAAAAGCAGTGATCGTGTTCTTCTCTGTTCTTTGTTCAGTAGCAAATCTGGGAACACTTTAGGTGATACACTTGTATGGCACTTGCATTGTACCATATGTACCTTAGCTCAAGTACCAGAACTTGCAATTGTAAAGTCTGTTTTTCTGTCCGACTTTTGCTAGTTCGGGCACTTCGAGATAAGCTAGACAACAGTACTTGGAATGTGCAGAAATTAAAAAAAAATGCTGACACCTTCATTCGATGATTGATCATTGGGGGGGGGGGGGGCTACCTCGTATTTTAACCATAGTTTCAGGTAGTAATTGAATTTGAGAATGATTGTTTTCTTTATGAGTAATCGATCTGTAAAACCCGTGTCATTTAGATCATCCAATAAATTGATTTCTGTTTGATTCAGCTTGTCTAGACATCTGATAAGTGTTATTCTGGGCTATCGGCCTAACAGCCTACATTTTAATTTCCTTATTTGTTGTTAGTTCTCTCCCTGTTTCCCGGGGACTCCTTGCTGAGTCAAGGGGATCCAGGAGAACAGAGGGAGTCACTTCCTGGTAGCAACGAGAACACATGAAATGTATCCGTATCGATTTTGTTCGAAAATCGCCAAACTCATTTAGGTGATGAAACAAAGTTAGGCTGTAAAAGCTATTTACACTTTATTTGGTTTGATTTGCTTACTTAATTTTACAACTGCACTGTTTACAAAAAAAATCAGTAAAACAGACTTTTAACATTTTCTAAGCAATAGTCCTTTCCTTAAACCACATGTTGATCTTGGAAATTCATTTTAACCAGTACTAATACCGATTTTTTTTTCTAAACCAACAACACTAGCGACTCCACATCGATTCCTAAAAGAGTTACTTTTTAGTAATGATAATTGGAGCAATCGCCCTGAAAATGGGAAAGTGAGTCCCTAGTCCCTAGTACAAGTAAACATGCAGGACTCTGCAGCGAGAGTCCGTATGGAAGGGCAAGGTGACATCTTATACAAGAATAGCTGAAAATTTTTTGGTAGGCTACCTGGCTGGTCAGTCAACTACTAATTTTATACTAATCATCTACATATACAGCTAATTCAGTTACGAAAATGCTCCGAATTATGGCCCCAAAGTTCCAAAATTTTAGGTAAATAAGTCGGGAAAACGGCGCCAAACAGTGGCGGCAAAAACAAAATCGGTGCGGCTTCGTGGTCTAGTTCGTGGGGAACTGGGCGCAGATAGCCCAAGAGTAAAGTTCGTGACCTGTAACAGGAATGAACAGGTATCAAGTTGAAACTTGGTAGGCTTGCGAGCATTGGGGTCTCTTTTTGCTTTGTGGGGGTCCCAAACCCCGTTCCCACTTGATTCAGGGGCAGTTGGGCTTTGATTGCCCATTTTTTGACAATAAATGGAAATAGGGCGCCCCCCCCCTCCTCCTACCCTCCCGTTCATGGGCAGCTGGGCCCAGATTTCCCATAAGTTAAGTTTGTATATGGCAGGTCTCAAGTTCAACTCTTGTATTCTTGGGGAGATATCTGGATAGATTTTGATTTTGTGTAACAGCAACAAATACGACCACGCGGCGTGCTTCAATCCTTAATGAAAAAATGGATTCTGGCCGCTTTTGTCATATGACCGATGATATGCCGTTCTTAATGAAGTTGTAAAGAAGGGGGTATTAAGCTGCTACGATTTGTTTTATTGCACTTGTTAATACCTTGCTAATGGAAAAGAGCTTTAATGGGTCGGACTGGCTGGCACGACCTTCAGTATTGGAATTAAACTGTTCTTGCAAGATCTTGAAGATGTCTTTTGAATTCTGCATGGGGTCTGTTTACATTAAAAGCTTTTAAAGTGGGATGATTTCAATTTAGGTTATTTCAGTGCTTGTTTGTTTATTGGGGATGTGAAATGTCTTGATTCTAATGCTGTTTGTATATGAGGGTGATAAATTTTAATTTAACACTCCAAGTTTGAGCGCTTGCGTACTTGTTTTACCTCTTGTGCCCCAGAGGGATACCAGTTTACTCATTTTTTTTTCTAAGCCAGAATCAAATCCTGGTTTATTGAAAATAGCCTCCTGTGTACTGGTATTCCACTGGAGAAGATTCCCCAGCTTAATGGCACAGTGCCTGACTGTTGGTAGCACAGTGTTGCCGCCAGTTTTTGTTCAAAATTTGTTGTTAAAGGTCAATCAAATTGATCGTCGTTCCTTTTTCGAGGCCCCTGGGACCAGGATTAAACAAACCCATTAAAGGATTTTCATTTGCCGTCCTTTCGAAACACAAGGATTGTGTCCTTAGCCTACTGTTCGTCTGGCTTCAGCTGGAACGCTACGTGATAGCGTAGTGACGACTGACGATAATCAATTCTGGAGTGGCTCTGCATAGCTTAGGCCTATCATCACCCGACGCTCTCTCTTTCTATGCTTTACTGTGCTCTTGTTTCTGATTAAACTATCTACCCGCGATACTCATATTAAGCAGAGGCGTTACTAGCCAAAATGTTTGGAGGGGGGGGGGCAAGGTATTTACCGCCTGGCTGGTCATTTTACCGACTGTTTTTGCAGAAAAAACTACTCATAAGAAAAGACGACTGTTATGACGGAAAATCGACTGCCCCCCCCCCCCACAAGTGACGCCCCTTATGTAGAGTCCTAATGTACAATTCGCCGTTCTGAATCCGTATCCGTTCGTTTATACCCTCTCAGCACAAAGAAAGGCTTTACCGTGAACATTATAATTATAAAACCACATAATAAAACCAAGTAGTAAAAAATGCTTAGATTTCTGTAAAAGTTTTTCTTGGTAGTAGACTTTTATTGTACAGCCAACAATTATAACCAGCCACTAAAAGCTTTAAAGTTTAGAAAAACTCCTTTACATCATGTTTCGCAGTTAACACTACTAATACAGAAAATTTGGTGATTGATCCGAGTTCTCTCTTTGCTAGACTCAGTGAAAGTAATCGTTCTCCGATTTGAAGAAAATGGGCAAGAAAAAACAAAAGAGGAAATGCTCTAAAAACACGCATTCATGACCAGTTGACAAAAGGTAGCGTCACAACTATAGTTGGCGTTAAAAAACACAGATATCTACAATGGATAGCTTACAATTTACTGCCTTTCCAACCTCTATCGTTGTTACATACTTATTAGTTAGCAGTCTAAGACGGTTGCATGTTTTTAGTGGAGTGTTCCTTGGAACAATCCACTATTGCGAGCGCTGTAACAGCTTTCGGCTTTCGGTTTTCACCGTATTTTGTGAAACTCATAACTCGTGAACCAGTGAATAATGTTCGTAACTTGACCAGACCTCCTAGCATCCTAGGGCTTGGAAATTACTTCCAAATTTGTACCTCCCCTACCCACTCCGTTCAAGGGCAACTGGGCCCAGATTGCCCAGGAGTAAAGTTCGTTAACTGTGACAGGAATCAACAGGTATCGAGTTGAAACTTGGTAGGTTTGTAACCATTGGGGTATCTTTTTGCTTTTCGCGGGCCCCAAACCCCACCTCCACTGGGTTCAGGGGCAATTGGGCCTATATTGCCCATTTAACTTGACAATAACTGGAGATAGGGCTATGAAATTCCTTAGTGCTTTTGGATCATCAGGTTGGGAATATATATGTGGAGTTGAACCACTCCCCACCCTCCCCGTTGATGGGCAAGTGAGCCCAGTTTGCCCGTGAGTAAATTTTGTGACCCGTGACTGGAATCAAACTCTATAAGTTGGCAAAGTCTAGGATATTTAAGTCTAGATATGCAATTTGAGGGGTCCCGACCTCCCCTCCCCCACCCTCCCGTTCATGGGTAACTGGGCCCAGATTTCCGGTGAGTTAAGTTCGTCTATGACATTTCTCAAGTTCAACTCTTGTATACTTGTGGATATATATGTATAGATCCGGATTATGATGTAACCGCAGCAAATAAGACCACGCGGCGTACTTGAACCCTTAATGATGATTTGGAAACTGGACGATTTTGTCATATGATCAATGATATGCCGATCTTAATGAAGTTGTGACAAGAGGGGTATCAGGCAATAAAACGATTTGGTTTTATTTCACTTGTTATTACCTTGCTAATGGAGAAGAGGTCTAAAGAGTCAGTAGCGTATATTCCGATTATTTTCGGGAGGGGCGACTGCTCAGTGGAAATATTTTCGGCGTTTTTTGCATATTTTTACCGTTTTTAACACTAAAAATACCTCTAGGTGCCAAAAACACCTTTTAATCTTGTAATCATGCACACTACGACTCAAAAACTGTTTCTATGATCAATTACTGAACCATACTGTAAATAATTTCAATTTAGCTTCTCAGTTTGTATTTTCGCGTACGTTTTTCCCGTAAAAAACTCCTTTTTCGAGAATTTCGGATGAAGATCGTCCCTGCCACCCGTATTTCGCGCACGTTTTTTTAATTAAAAACCCTTTTTTCAAGAATTTCGGGGGGGGGGGGAGGGGCGATCGCCCCTGTCGCCCCCCCCCCTAATATACGCTACCGTAAAGAGTCAAACTGACCGGCTCAAGTATTTTTTAATTATTGGGGATGTGAAATGTCTTGGTTCTAACGCTGTGTGTACATAGGATGTGGTAGCCTAAACATTTTACTTTCACACTCCAAGCGCACTTGTTTTTAACCGTAGTACAAATGATTCGTGATTGTATTCGTAATCGATACACGATCTTCAATCCTAACGAAAAGTTTCGCATTTTCAGTAGTTACATCGAACAGTTAGAATTTTATATGGCAAATCTTGTTTTTCTTTTTTTTGTGCGTTTATACAGAGCCACTTTTATTTGTGTGATGTGCAGTCGAATTTTATCCCAAGAGCTGTGAAGAAATCTCCATAATTTTTGTTTTGTTCCAGAAAGTTTTCATCTCAGATCCCCCCCTGGTGGGGGAAGGAATTGCACAGACGTATCCTACTATTATGCTTGTGTCAATAAGACTAAGATTATTTTGTCCTTTCCTTTTTGGGATTGCTTAGTGAGGGTATTTTGATTCTGGTCTAGCACGATCCCTCATAAATCGGATCCACCCCTCTTGCGCCGGAACTCAACGCGGCGTGCGCGGAGACGGGCCATGCCTCTCCATTCCAGCGACACTCTCTTGTTAGGTTTCCGCGTTTTTATCGAGCTGGGTGGATTAGGAAAGTAGCTGGGAGAGCTGCTGGATCCCTTTAGTAATTTGTGGTCAACCAGTGAAGTGAACCAGTAAAGTAGTGATGAATATTGCGGCGAACCGCTGAATTATCAATCGCTGTGCCCGCGGGCCCGAGAAAGTATAGAAGTGCTATGCTTGTATCGCATCTTTTAGCCAAAATTGTTTTTGTCAAGGTTCCTACATCCCGTTTCCGCCCTTATGCTTCATGTGGTTGAAATTCGCATCGATTGTGTGAAGAGTGAAGTGTTTGGTTGCGCTTGATGAGCAGTGCGTAAAAACGGGTCGGGCTGACTCATTCTTGGATCCAGAGCGCGACAGAAATACGATATATGGTCGAGGATTTGTAGGGATGTTATTTCTTTTAGACAGTGGAATATGGAATGGGTCGAAATCATCGAACCGAGGACGAAAGAGCGGATGTATGCCAACCTTACATCGGGAGAGTGTGTCTGGGAACCACCCCCTGGTGTGCCTGTGTAAGTATCGCCTTTTCTTTAATTCCTACTTTTATCACAGTCACTTTTAAAGGTTGCTTTGCTTTGCCCAGGTCTTTTATTAAGCGTTTGTACTGAAACAGAACTGAAACACCTATACCGAACGTTGGGACCGAACGCTGGGTCCCGCCATGTATGGAGCAGTTTCTGTGTTTTAGGCGACTATTCACCGCCGTATATAGGGGGTGGGGGTAGGGGCTCGCCCACCCCCTGAAATCGTTTTTATAGGCTTTAACCTGTTCTTGTCTTACTGTTTGGTATGGACTAAGTCCGACCCGCGGGTAGACCCCGCCCCCAAATAAATTCCGGGGTACTGACCGTCAACATTTGCTTGCTTTTCTAGCGTTTGGTCCGTTTACTCAGTGTGTCAAGGCATTCCCTCGCATGTCTCTCAAATATCTGCCCTTGTCACACTTTTTTGTGAGTTCTAGTGTGGTTCGGTTTTCAATGTTTCTTTTCGCATTGACGAGAAAGTGTCAGGGGATTCACATCCGCATTCGTTGGTTCTTCCGCCCTCGGATCGGTAAAAGGTATGCCAAGTCGATATTTATTCCGCTTCCTTAATTGTGCTAGTTATACTATGAATGCCACGCGAAATGGGATGCACTCTAGGTCGGCATTGTAGGTTCCTTGCCAAACAACTTTGTTTTTCGTCCAGTGTGTCATTTCGACCTTTCATCACCCTTGTAGCACAAGACCGGGAATTCCTATGTTCTCCGCCTATTCTGCTGAGTTGAGAGACGTGGCTCAAAGTTTGGCCATTTATTGATCTCGCTTTCGGCGTTAGGAGTCCTAGACTACGCCAGAAACGGAGAGATCGTTTTCTCGAAATTTATAGCCAACTATTCCTTCTAACGCAAAGCTAGGACCGTAAAACACGAAGCGGGGCGTTAACTGAAAACAACTTAAAGCACAAGTCACAGTAGGGATAGTTTTTAGTTGCGTACTTTGTTCTAGTTGCAGATTTTCATGGGGACGCAATAAGTCTGTCCTAGTAGTTCAGTAATGACTGCTTTGGATGTTCCTTTTTCTGTCATGACTACTAGGTGGCTCATGATTTTCTCAGTAGAGGTAGTGCTCCTTAATTCGTCAACCAAACTGTAACGAGGGAACATATTTTCTGAGAATTCAATACAAAAGGTGGTCCAGATTCAAGTCATACGTGATGGGCGGTGTTACTAGATACCCTAGGCGCACCTTTGGTGGGTCTAAACTGCGTCCAGCCATGGTGGGGGGAGTTGGAAATTGGTAATATGATTGGGTCACCCAAATGCGAGTGGATGGGTGGTAGGAATAAATGCGCTATTCGTGGGTTTGAATTGCATCCGGCCACGGCGGGGGAGCTGGAAGGGGGGGGGGGGAGGGATTTTGTTTCTTCCGTAGGGATCAAACGACCGTAGGGTTTCCTTGAATTTGCCATAGCTGCATCCGTAACAAATGCTATAAGAGCTCGTGGCTCGTTTTTTATGGCACTTGCAGCCTTCTCGCTCAAATGCCGTATACCGGTCGCAATTCCGTCGACGGCCCGTCATCAGGATTGCGAGTAAGGGTACTTCCAGATGTGCTAGGACGATGAAACTTGGCAGGTCCTATCAGGGACCCGACCTGACTTACTTGAAAATAATCAGTTTCCCGGTCAGACCATCTGGGATTCGGATTCGAATGAAACTTAATAACTGAATATAAGACATATCTCATGTCCTCTTTAAAATCTAGACCGGATTTATCAGATGTGGGGGAATTGGGGGGGGGGGGGGATCTGGTGAAACGGTTAGATTGGAGGGATCGGAGTGAGAACTTGCAGGAAGAACTAGTATCTACTCTAGATACTTCGTTTATACAATCGGACTGGATCCGACACTTTGGGGTGAGGGGTGGAAGGTAGGTTTCCCGGGAATTTCCGTGATGGCGGTTTTGGGGATTTTCATGGCGAGACTTGGCAGGCGTATGAGGGACCCGACCGAACTGACTTGTAAATAGTAATCTTCCCGATCAGATCATCGTGGGGGGGGGGTGGAGGGAAGGGGAATCACTAATATTGAGTCATGCGTAACTTTGGAACTGGTGATCGGATTCAAGTGAAGTTTAATAGTTCAACAGAGGACATGTCTCATGTTCTTTTTCATGTCCGGACAGGATCCGGCAACTCATGTGGGGGGGGGGGGGGTACATGTTACCAAACGATGCATTCCCGTGATTTCCAAGGGCCCCTGATCATTCTTATCTCAAGGTTTTTGCCGACAAATGGTCAGAACATACCCATGAATTGGCAAATTCGTACTTTAATCCTCTAAACCAGCCTTGCAAGTGCCATATCAGTTTCTAGCTCTTGTTTTTCTTTAAGATAAAAGCAGTTTCATATTTGCCCGCAATTGCCCGCAAAAGAGGGCTATTGGACCACAATGAACCATTCGTAGCTTAGGGACCAAAATACCGTAGGGTTTCCTTGAATTTACCGTACCACACCTGTAAGAAATGCCATATTAGCTCGTGGCTCTTTTTTTTTAGTACGAACAAATCATTTAGTATTTGTCCGCAAAAGAGGACGAAGAGCACCGTCTACTTTCTGTTCCTTTCTGCGATCTGTGATGTGGAAATCGGGGAAACTTATAAGGAGAAAATAAGATGGCCGATAAATCCTGCTAGTCAAAGTCCCTTGTCGCTTTGATTAGAATAGCACCGGTCTTGGACCATAGTCTGCCGCATTTTTGTTTTGCACGAACGGTTCGTTGTGGTCCAGTAGCCTAAATCATCTCTTCGGCGATTTATAGTGCACCAAAAATAAAACTCATTTTAATCCGTGTCAACCTGACTCACGCCCATGTTTCTGTTCCGTTGAAAGGAAGACATAGTGTGTGAACGCTTCATAATGGTGATCGATTTAGTGACCCGAGCATCGCCTTTGGTGTGCATGAAAGCTTGATAAATCTGTGAAAAAAAAGAAATATATCGTCCGTCGTCTTCTGGTTAAACAGAAATTTTGAAATAAGCATGAAGAGACTCCTGGGAAGGTTGGAACTTTAGGCAAGCTGGTGAATTTGAGTTCGAGCACAACCGGGGGTCGAGGAGTTAGCGGAAGCTTAAGGACAACGCAATTATTCGTCTTGTTTCGTAGTTATTCGAAAGAAGACTGAACGGCTTCTCAAGGGACCACGAGCTTGTGGAAAAAAAACAGTTTTCCACAAGTTCGTTTTTCCAACTTGAGCGGCTTTGAGCCTGAAGAGGACCCTCGCCATGAGGGTCAAATATAGTGCTAATAAAATTTCAGCTGTCTCATCCATTTCTCACTGTCAAATATATTTGAAACCTATTGATTTTACCCGGGGGGGGGGGGGATATGATCGAGATGTACAAACTGTGGCATGGTGCCTGCGACAACCTTCCGGTGGAAAAATTGCCATGTTCAGTGAAAATAAGAAGCTCGGGGTTGTTGAGTCAATCTTTGACAATGACGTCCGCCGTTAGGCATTTGCGAGCATAGGGCCGTCCGTAGAATTCCACCCTGTGTTTTGTTTGCGAAAGCGGTCGTCAGTTCAAAAGCCGTTGGCAGAATTATACATCTGGACGACTTTTTCGGTCCCGAAATTTCGCAGAGAGCCTTACTTCTACTATTGTATTTAGATTATCAATATTATTATTGTCTTCATGTCAATATGACACAAAAGCATTAAGCTGTGTTTTTTTATTTATAAAATTAGCAGGAAACCCAAGCCAATAGAGCTATATTGTTCACAGGAAAAAGACGAATGAGAATCAATGGTGGGAGCTGTTCGACCCAAATACATCAAGGTTCTATTACTACAGTGCGTCGTCCCAGAAAACAGTATGGCATAAGCCAAGCAACTGCGACATCATTCCGTTGGCTAAACTACAGGTTTGTGGTTTTCATTTTTTACTACCTTTTAGGTCTTGTTCCTTGTCTGCCACGTGCGTGAGGTTGCCTCGTTAGCATGACCTCTTGCTTCTTCCCGGAGTGAAGGGGTACTCACTCGAGAATTTCGTGTATACCAATATTTGCCTCTGGATCTGGATATTGAGTAACCCCACGGAGCACCTGCTGTATAAAGGCTTCTTGCTTTGGTTAGGGTTGATTCAGTTTTCGTGGCTCAGTTGTTGGTTCAATAGCGTGCGCACGTTTTATCTTTACTATTTTTTTTTGTATTTGTAGTTATATCAGTTATTACGTAGTTATATCAGCTATTACTTGACGTGTAAGGTCCGGCCTTTTCGTGCTTTGCGCCCTGTCGGATTTGTGTACATTTTTATTTTTGTAGAAGTAAGTATATGATATGATATGATATGATATATATTTACACAAAAAGCCCGAGGGCCATGGCAATACAAAACAAAATAAAAATAAATTTTCACTAAATTACTAATAAACCTAAATGAATCTTTCACGATGCTTCATCGAAAGCTTAAGGAATCTTCCCAACTGGCGAACTCCCGAAAAACATTCATCCTTCATTACTTTAACCAACCATTCCTCATCGTACACTCTTTTTCCAAACCCTTCATCCCTCAACCCATCCAATTCACTACATTCACACATCAGGTGCAACACATTCTCATTCATCTCCCCACACATAGGGCAGTAGTAAGGACCAATCCGACTTAAACCCCTTCCCACATACCTCCTCCTATCCCCTAGCGGTAAACAATCACCCCTCATACTTATCACCCACGCTAACTCCTCCCTATTCAACCCTGCTTTAAAATAAATACTTTCCCCCCATGTCTCTTTAGCATCTCTGTAAAACCTCAACGAGCTAGACTTACCGACATCACACTGCCACAGCTGTATTTCCTGATCCATCAACACCTTTTTAACCACACCTGCAACATCTCCTACTTCATGACCTTGCCCCTCCCCGTTATTCCAAAGCGAGCTAACCCCACACTGGTCCAAAATTTGTTTTATTTGGGACGCCCAAGAATCACTCGACTCATCCCGTAATGATTCCATATATGCTGCTTTAAGCACCCGTACTCGCGGCATATTAATAATTCTTTCCCAAAAACTCACCATATTAACCAACCTTCTATTTCTTAACGAAACTAGACCTAGATCTCCTCTCACCACTAATCCATTAATCCTATTGCTTAACCCTAGTAACCTCTTAAAATAACCTAGTTGTACTTGTTCTATTTTTTCTGCCTTACTAAATCCCCAAATCTCTGAAGCATAATGCATTACTGGCACCACTTTCGTTGAAAATATTTCTTTATGCAGCTTCAGATTCGTTACCTCCTTTAGACTACTTCTTAAAATCAAATTACCACAATTTTTTCCCTTTCTCACATTCTGTTCCACCTGCTTACCAAACATTCCCCCAACCGCTTTAAATTTACATCCCAAATAAACACATTCCTCCTTCACCTCCAATACAGCTCCACCGTACTTAAAAATCTCTCCTTCTTTCCGCTTTCCACCCTTTCTAAATACCACTACCACCGTTTTCTTGACATTCAAATCTAGCTCTTTCTTTTCAAGGTATAACTTCAAAATATCCAATAGTTTCTGCAATTTTGTATGGGATTCTGCCACCAGGGCCATTCTGCCATCATCTGCAAAAAGCAACAAACAAAGAGACACTACGTCAAGCGTTAACAAAGGAGCATTATTGTCTACCATAAACTTTTCAACATCATTAATAAAAACAGAAAACAACTTAGGGGAAAGCGTGCAACCCTGCTTAACACCTAGAACAGACTTAATCTCTCTTGACAGTTTACCAAGTACTCTCACCACCACCCTCGTATTAACATACATCTCCACAATCAACAATACAAACAATTTTGGAAGACCAATTTCTAGTAATGTCTGCATTAACAACTTTCTATTTATATTATCAAAAGCCCCCCTCAAATCCACAAAAGCTACATAAAGTTTCTTTCCTCTACCTCGAGTATATTTTCTAATTAACACATGCAACGCGAAAATCTGGTCTAACGTACTGTATCCTTCCTTAAAACCTGCCTGAATATATCTTAATATTTCATTTTTATTCAACCATTTTTTCAGCCTAACATCTATTACTTTACATAAAATTTTACTCAATACATTACCTAGGCTAATCCCCCTGTAATTCTCATGCTTATTCCTATCTCCTTTTTATGGCACTTGCAGCCTCTGGCTCAAGTGCCATATACCGATCACAATTCCGTCTGTCGGTCTGTCGGTCTGTCGGTCTGTCGGTCGGTCCGAGTTTTTTTGTCCCACATATCCGAGTTAGGGTACTTCCAGATGTGCTAGGACAATGAAACTTGGCAGGCGTATCAGGGACCCGACCAAACTAACCTGGAAATAATCAGTTTCCCGATCCGACCATATGGGGAGGAGAGCGGGGCGCTGGAAACTTGCAAATTTAGGGCATTTTGTCACTTTTTTCTGAGTTAGGGTACTTCTAGATGAGCTAGGACAATGAAACTTGGCAGGAATATCAGGGACCCGACCAAACGAACCTGGAAATAATCAGTTTCCCGATCCGACCATATGCGGGGGAGTGGGGGCGCTCGAAACTTGAAAATTTAGGGCATTTTGTCACACTTTTTCGAGTTAGGGTACTTCCAGATGAGCTAGGACAATGAAACTTGGCAGGAATATCAGGGACCTGACCAAAGTAACCTGGAAATAATAAGCTTCCCGATCCGACCATATGCGGGGGAGTTGGGGCGCTGGAAACTTGAAAATTTAGGGCATTTTGTCACACTTTTTTGAGTGAGGGTACTTCCAGATGAGCTAGGACAATGAAACTTGGCAGGAATATCACGGACCCGACCAAACTAACCTGGAAATAATCAGTTTCCCGATCCGACCACATGGGGGGGAGTGCTGGGCGCTGGAAACTTGAAAATTTAGGGCATTTTGTCACACTTTTTCGAGTTAGGGTACTTCCAGTTGTGCTAGGACCATGAAACTTGGCAGGCATATCAGAGACCCGACCAAACAAAATTAGGAATAATCAGTTTTCTGATCCGACCATTTTGGGGGGGGGGGGGGGTGGAGGGCAGGGGAATCCGGGAAACTGAGAAGTGTGTAACTTTCGAACGGATGATCGGATTGTAATGAAACTTCATAACTGAAGAGAATATATATCTGTAATGTCCCGTTTAAAGTCTTGACCGGATTCGGTAGCCAGGGGGGAGTTGGGGGGGGGAGACCGGAAATTTCAAGAAACGGTTAGAATGGAGGGATCGGAGTGAAACTTGCTGGGAAGAACAAGCATCTGCTGTAGATAAGTCCTTTAGACCATTGTACTGGATCCGGACACTTATGGGGGGGGGGGGGGCCGGAATTCCGGTGATGGTGGTTTTTTGGATTTTCACGATGAAACTTGGCAGGCATATCAGGGACCCAATCAAACTGACTTCAAAATAAAAATATTGTTGATCAGATAATGGTGGGGGAGTGGAGGGAGGGGAATCCGCAGGGGAATCCGGGAAATTGAGAAGTGTGTAACTTTCGAACGGATGATCGGATTGTAATGAAACTTCATAACTGAACAGAATATATATCTGTAATGTCCCGTTTAAAGTCTTGACCGGATTCGGTTGCCAGGGGGGAGTTGGCGGGGGGGAGACCGGAAATTTCAAGAAACGGTTAGAATGGAGGGATCGGAGTGAAACTTTCTGGGAAGAACAAGCATCTGCTCTAGATAAGTCCTTTAGGCCATTGTACTTGATCCGGACACTTATGGGGGGGGGGGGGGGCCTGGAATTCCGGTGATGGTGGTTTTGGGGACTTTCACGGTGAAACTTGGCAGGCATATCAGGGACCCAATCAAACTGACTTCAAAATAAAAATTTTGTCGATCAGATAATGGTGGGGGGAGTGGAGGGAGGGGAATCCGAAATTTTCAGTCATGCGTAATTTTAGAATGGTTGATCGGATTCGAGTGAAATTTAAGAATTCAACAGAGGACATTTCTCCGATGATTTTTTTCATATCCGGACCGGATCCGGCAACTATTGGGGGGGGGGGGGAAATACGTGCCCCGTTTAGAATGGAGGGATCGGGATGGAACTTTGCGGGAAGAACAAACAGATGCTCTAGGTAAGTCATTTGCTGAATCGGATTGGCTACGTGCACCGCGGGGGAGCTGGGTGGGGTGGGGGGGGGGGGGGGGTGGACCGGAAATCTCGAGAAACCGTTAGAATGATGGTATCGGAGTGAAACTTGCTGGGAAGAACAAACATCTGGTCCATATAAATCTTTTACATAATTTGACTGGATCCGGACACTTGAGGGGGGGGGGAGGAGGGGTATCCCGGAATTCCGTTTTTGGGGGATTTTCACGACGAAACTTGGAAGGCATATCAGGGACCCGGTCAAACTGACTTGGAATAAAAAAAAAAATCCTCGATATGATAATCTTTGGGGGGGGGGGGGAGTTGAGGGAGGGGAATCCGGAATATTGAGTCATGCGTAGCTTTGGAACGGGTGATCGGATTCGAGTGAAATTTAATAATTAAACAGAGGACATTTTTCTCTTGTGACCTTTTTCATTTCCGGACCGAATCCGGCAATTATCGGGGGGAGGGCGGAAAATACTTGACCCGCTTAGACTGGTGTGATCTGGATCGAACTTCGTGGGAATGACAAACAGATGCTCTGGATTAATCATTTACAGAACAGGATTGGCTCCGGTTATTGTGGGTGGAGTTGGAGGTGGGGGAGGGGGGTCTGGGATTCCGGTGATCGCGCGTTAAGGTACTTCCAGATGTGCTAGGACGATGAAACTTCGCTGGAATATTGGAGACTCAACAACATTTGCTTAGAAATTGCTACTTCCCAAATCCGATTATTCCTTAAAGTACCAATCTTGACCGCAAAGTAAAAAAAAATACTTTTAAGCAATATATGCATTTTCGTGATGCCCATCAGCCCATTAGCAGTTTTGCCTCAAGGGTTTTGCTTACAAACGAAGTTCCAGCTCCCTTATAGCGCGCATCTCAACCGCAAAGTCGAAACTTACTCTTGATCAATCAAATCATCTTGACACATGCAAGTGCCATATGAGCTTACAGCTCTTGTTTGAAAACTGGAACCATCATTGAAATATTCCACTGCTCAGGCCATCTTGCTTTCTCGACAATACATGTAAACAAAAGTGCCAACAATGGAAGCAAATGGACTCTTCCCCATTTCCAAATTACTGCTGGGATACCATCCATACCAGGTGCCGAACCACCTTTCATCTGCTTCAATGAATGCCAAATTTCCTCCTCACAAACTGCATCTGTAAGCATGTAATCAGATTCTTTCATCGGGAATGGAACTTCTGACCTTAGCGAAGTGGCAAATTCATCCGTAAGAATCTTTCCCGGGTCGTTTTCCGACTCCAGATGTTCAGGCCATGTATCAGTAAAAGTACCTGAACCTGAACTGGTAACAAAACAGAAAAGTATGCAGTGTCGGAGTCTCGGTCGGAGTCCAGGACACAAAATCGATTGGCATAAACCCGATACTGGAATCATAAAAACAAAATCCTAATTTGGTCTCGATTGGATTCTGTGGATTCTCTGAACAGGGTTCATCCAAGTAGAGTTGAAAAGGTGAAAGTGGTGGGTGGGTGGGTGGGGGGGGATTGATCAGCTTGTATTTTCATCCATTTTGAAAAAAACCTTTAAAGGACCTGTCTCACCTATAATACTAACGCAACCTACTTCCATAATCACTCCATATATTTCTACACCCGGAAACCTCAATTTCGTATGGTAGATTCTAACCCCTCTAACAAAACCCCGCTGATTTTCTCACTTGCCTTGTTTTGCTGCCTTCGATGTGTATCACGCTATCGACAGTTGTCTGCGAGAAGTTTTTCCGTCAGAAAAACCGGTTGTGTAATTGTTTCCCTGTTTTCGCTATAAGTCAACGCGTCTCGTAAAAGGCTTAAAACAGCCAAAACCGTGTGTTATTTGTTGAAAGCACAGCCTAGTTTTAAAGAATTCAAAAATTTTAAAATACTGTAAGTTGAAGAGTAAATAGTGCGAGGGGTCCTTTAAGTATTCGTAAACCGCGTAAAATAACTGATAAATGTGAAGTTGGCCGAGGGACGAATTCTAACGAATTATATGGCGGCTGGAGAACAAGACAGCTAACGAGACGAGACAAATAATAACGAGACAACAAAAGACAGGCATATCAGCACGCAGGATTGGCATAGAATGGTCGCCTTGCAATTGCTTCGTGGATAACATGTCAACAGTTTTAACGCCTTTGCCAGGAATAAAAGGAGGCAGAATAAAATGAACCGGTTTGAATGCGCCGACTTGAGCAAAAAAAAAACTGTAAAAAAACATAAGGATGCCGCTTTTGAAATTACCGAGTTGGTATTAGTTCTTTCAAGTGTTGTGAAAGTTAAAAATGCTTATATAATCAGTTCGGTATTGTCTATCTCGTGGTATCTGCCCCAGCCGAAACTCCGAAGCTCAACATTTCAATGTCTGTGACTTGAATAATCAGAAATTTGCTTTGAATTTTCGCCTGGGACAGACGTCTCGGAACAAAGATCCATTATGGTGACAGCTGTCTACATTTCATATACCGCTTTGAGAGTAGAGTTTCTCGTCCCTCTACCCACTGTCATGACACACAATGGTATGGTTTTTGCCCATGTCTGGGTTCATGAGTGTCGTAAGTACCTTTTTCGCTTATCGGCAACGTTCCAGACCCGAAACTATTCGAGAGGAGAAAAAAAGTTATTTTTTGATTTCATCTCGTCAAATTTTCGTAAGGGGCTTTTCTCGAAAGGTAGAAACAAGTCCGCGACTTGAGAGCTCGAGTTTTCGACGAAAGGCTACACTGTCAGAAGTTACATAACGACAACAGCAGGATGCGCGGTTTCAGCAGATAACACTTTGGGATGTTATATGTTATGTTTCTCTCGTTCCCGTTAGTATTTTTACCAATTGAAGGTGTTGTTGGAGATCTAGGCACGAAATAGTGTAAACTTAATTGGTCATAACACTTTATTTCTAAGTGAAAAGGTGTTATTCTTGAAAGTGTTATGCGCAATCTGTTATGAAACTTCTGACAGTGTAGGAACCCCTTAGTTAAAGTCTTGAGCGTGGTGCCCGCAATACATGGGTTTGCATTCTCCCAGGCGAATTCGTCGCTGGCGGAAAAAAAAATTCTCTTCACCAAGCCGAAATTTCGTGACGCGCCGTTTCAGCTCGAAGTCGATCAATTCGCCTCTTGAAAACAAAAAGCGGCCAAAGCAGAAAAGGATGTTATTGACAGGAATATTATATATTGACCTGCTATAATTTTTTATATAGGATATTGACAGGGTATTATTCACATATTAAAGTGATAAGGCCTTTTCCTGGTTTGCGTTTTCCTTGCGATTTCGTTCAAGTTTTCGCGGTGGTGTGAGAGGGGGGAGGGGGGCTACGAAACGAAGTCGCCAGGCGGCGCGAAAGGGAAAAAATCATAAGCGGAACAAAATCGCGTTCTGTGGGTGCCGCGCGTTTCAACTTGCAGATCAAGTTTGTCGCACAAACTTCTTACCCCGTGGTGAACGTTCGAAACTACGTCGGGTATACATACTGAGAAAAAACCGACTTTAGTGTTGAAAGATTCCTGATATTATTAGGGGGGGGGGGGTAATGTTTATTATTAAATCTTTTAATCCATCATAATGTACACTTACTCAAAAATGGAGTTAGAAAGAAAAGGAGAAACGAATAAAGTATATCACTACTATCTGCGATGAAATTTATTGTTACTATATTTTATTACTATTATTAAACATGGGTGGGGTTGCCTTGGGGTCGTATCTTGCTTTGGGACACATGAAAATCTAAGTATTTGGTACGTCATCTTTTGCCGATATTTCCCGACTTCCCATTTCCCTGTTGATGTGTGTTAGTTGTTTGTTTGTTTTTTCTTTATAACGCCTTAGGCTAGGATTTTGTTAATAATTTTACAAACAAAACAGAATTAGTGAAGGGTCGTTTTCTTATGCCACTGGCATGTCTGACGCTTTTAAGCAACATGAAGTTTATTTTTTAATAATTTTTTTAATTCGTTTAATTCCATGTTATCTTTTTACAAAAATAGTGGTGGATCGTCATACATGGTCAACATAGTCATAAATAATCACATATATGTTTCAGTTTCAAAATATTTGTCAATAAAACTCTACCTTACCTTAGCTCATCTTCTGGTTTCATTAAAAAATGTCGGCTTTGATTCATGGTTAGCTTTGATTGTATTGTCCTCTTCATCACACTGTCTGCCTGCGATTGTCATCTGATACGGACATTGACAGCTTGGGACCAGGTGGAAACCAGACCAGAAGGTGTCTCGGCTTTACGTGTCGGGTTTCCGTCCCACACTTAAAGACACAAGCCTCTTCTAAGACTGTCTAATGGTGGCCATGACTGGTCAGAGCCAAAGGCTTTACTAGCCAAAATGTTTTGGGGGGGGGCAAGGTAATTACCGACTGGCTGGTCATTTTTACCGACTGTTTTTGCAGGTTAAAACGACTATTATTGAGAAACGACTGTGCGGACGAAAAATCGGCTGATTTTAAGAACAAGACCAAAGTTTTCGATGGGATCCCAAAAATTCAATATCTTAGCCAGATCCAGTCATCGCCAGAATCCTTGAACATTCTTACAATTAAAATTCAGAAACAGATTAAGGCCAAATAGCTAATCATCTGAGAAAACCAAGCTCAGATATTGATTCAGCATGTGTGTTTACCCGTATAAGTCATATCTGTTTTGACGAAAAGTTCCTGCCACTTCTGCCAATTTCCCGGTTTCGGCCGAACTCTAGAACTACTTGTCCGGCGAAAAAAGAAAGCTCAAAAACGAACTCAGGGTATCTTCTTTCCCCAATAATGAACATCTAATCAACTTCAAATAAAAATTTAACTTATAACAAATTTTCCGACTCCAGCCGGATTCCGGTCGAACTGTATGTCCGGGTAAAATATGATTGTCACACACGGGTTCAGCGTCTCTTCTTACCCCAAAATCGGTTATCTAACCAGCTAGAAATAAAACTTTAACTTCTAACAATTTTCCGGTTTTGGCCGGATTCCGGGCGAACTACATGTCCGGGTAGAAAATTGTTTTCACATAAAAGTTCAGCAAGTCTTCTTGCCCTAAATCGGACATCTGATCAACTCCAAATTAAACTTTTAATTTTAACAAACTTTCCGGTTTGGGCCGGATTCCGGGCGAACTACTTGTCCCTTGAGAAAATGATTTTCACCATCGTCTTCAGCATGTCTTCTTACCTCTAAATCGAACATTTAATCAACTTCAAATAAAACTTTTACTTTTAACAAACTTTCCAGTTTTCCGGGCGAACTACTTGTCCGATTACAAAATGGTTTTCACCATCGTGTTCAGCATGTCTTCTTACCCCATAATCGACTATCACATTAGCTGTTTCAAAATATTTTGTTTGCCCCTTAATTTGAACCCCCACCCCTAAATGTAGGGCTACAGAGCCCATTTACGAACTCGACTGGTCCGCCGACCCAACGAATCCTCACACCAACTTTCATCAAAATATCTCATTCCCTTCGAGAGTTACCGTGCTTACAGACGGACGGACGGACGGACAGACGGACGGACGGACAGACGGACAACTTTTGCGATGTCATAGGTATCCCTCCACTTACGTTTTGGATCCCAAAAACTACTAATTTTAAGAAAAAAATGACTATTTGTACAAGAAAACCGACTGTTTTTAAAAAAATCGACTGTTTCCAAGAAAAAATCGACTGTTTTAACGAAAAATCGCGGTGCTTCGCGCCGACTCGGCAGTTTTTTACCGACTAGCCGACAACATTCGGGGGGGGGGGGGCGTTGGCAATTTTCCAGTTGAGCGCTTCTAGCGGGCTAGGTAAGACTTGAAACGCTGCTCCGGATTGACTCCTGAAACTCCTCGCCTAAGCTAGGGTGTCGGATTCTGAGGTTACCTTTGTTGTTCTTTAACTTATTTTTTTTTCCAAACGGGCTGAGCTTTACCAACTTTCGAGTCTCGTTTTGATGACGTGTTTTACGTTTTAACTTGGAATAGCATTTTCAGTCATAGTTACTTCCGCTAGGGACGCTGATTTGAAAGAAACTTAGTGTTGGGCGATATTCGGATTTTTCGATATATGGATATTTTGACTTTCGGTAATCGATATAGATATTTCGGTGCCATGTTTCGCTATACCATACGTTTCGTTTTTCCAAAGTTTAAGAACAAAGTCGTCGTGAAGAAGCATCTTGCTTCATCTCAAAGTTCGAATAAATAAAAACTGAATTACGAAGAATACATTGCTACAATGTCGGATATATTAATGTAAGTTATGTTAGATTACTTACAGTAATTATAAATGAACAAATATCGTTTTCGATATCGATGCTTACGTTTCGATATTCGATATCGATATTTGGTGCGATATATCGATGTATCGTTATCGATATCGAATATCGCCCAACTCTAGAAAGAATAGCGAATTACTTCCTCAGCGTGTCAGTTACGTGACCATAGAAAAACAAGCTTACAATCCAGTCTCCAGTTGTAGGAAATTGACACTTAGAAAGTCAGGAGATAGCTAAGTTGTAGCGTTTGCTATGAGTGGATTTTTTAATAGTTGTTTCAGTCAGTTGACCATACAAAATACACCAACAAAAGGAAAAAATACATTAAGTCATGTAATCACCTTTTATTTAGCTAAATCTTTTTAAAAAAGCTTTGTATCCCCTTTTCAGATTTTTTGTAGGCTATTGAATAAAATCAAAGGAATTAATGTTTGAACTGCGGTTTTATTCGGTTTCCAGTTATTATGTGTGGACGTTGGCTATTTTGTCGTCGACTTTGTTTTCGATCTCCCTTTCGATAGTGTTTTCCATAGATATTAATCTGCCTAAAACACGTATTATGTTTATTTTAATGACCATTTTGCTTTACCTTGGTGAAGGTCCGCAGTTTTGTTCTGGCTCAGTTGCATGCTGACAATTCCTTGTTTGAGGAGGCATACAGCCCTTCACACCTAAGTAGGCCTATTCCATCAGCTCAGTTTGGCGGCTAATAATGTGTGGCGGTTCTTAACGGATTACTCAGCTGACATTAAGAGCGTGTTCCATCCTTACCGTAGTTACTACGCATGACGTCACAGATTCTGCCTTTCTTTCGTCAAGGCGAACGATTTATCTACTTTCCAGCAGAATATCATGCCGCGGGCGAATCCGACCAGCGAACCCGACCAATCACGTGACAGAGATCCGTAGTTACTACGCTCCCGAGCGTGGTAAGCAAATAGTTACTATTAGTTACTGTTTCGAGAAGGCTGGAACGGTCAGCGTAGTAACTTTTCGTGAGGTTGGAACGGAAATAGTAACTAATAGTTACTATTGGTACGAGGGTGGAACACGCTCTAAGTTGCAGACACACAGCTTGGATCCGCTTAGCTGTAAAGGATAGAGACAACTGGTAAATCAACCCAAGTCTCTAGTCAGATGCGGCGACAACAGCTTTTAGTCCCGTATTGCCAACCCGTATTCGAAGAACAAAAACATATAGGAAAGCGTCACAGCGCATATGTCAGCTCTTAGCCCATCTACCTAATAATCACGTGACTTATTTCGTTTTTCCTCGGATTTTCACTCGTTCCGTTTGAAGTGAATAAAGAACCGATGATATCTACGTCCTTTACAAAAGGAAATTAGGAAATTCAAAAGCTTTAAAACCGGTTATTTAAAAACACACCGCTGGCCAACCACAGAAATGTACGAATTTTTCGTTGAAACTAAGAAGATTACCAAGTTTCGTGGGCATCAGAATGGCATAGGTTTTCGCCTGTGACAGAAACAGCATTAGCGATCAGCCCTGGGAAGTTTTGTCCCATATTTTTGATGTGAAAAATATTTTAACCTTAAGTCAATCCCGGGCCTGGCCTAGTTCGATTTGTACACAAACACTCTTCACATCATGGACCTTCTACCTCTGTCTGCAGTGTTGTAACAAGTACTTCAGATTTGTAATTAAGTATTAAGTACTTCCAAATTTTGTACTTAAGTATCAAGTATTAAGTACCAGACCACAATTGTACTTAAGTAGTACTTGAGTTTTAAGTACAGAACTTCTACTTAAGTAGTACTTCAAGTACTACTTAAGTACAACTCTACTAGCACTATTTCTAGCTCAGTCATATTCAGTGGTATAATGGAAATAAAAGAAAGTCATATAAATAAAGGCATTTGGCAGTTTAAACAAATAATTAAATACCAAGAAAGACATTAGAGCTACGCTTCTTTGAACGTTAGTCAGTTTTGAACAGTGCCACTTGTTTGCACTTGACAAAAGTCATCTACCAGTCCACCAAAGTAACTACTTACGGGCTTCTAGAAATTCCTCAACGTTTTTTTTTTTCTTTTTCCATTTAGTCCGAATTGCACTGTTCTAGGTCAGGAAACATTCAAAGAAGTGTGCTTGCTTAAGACTAATGATTTGTCTTTTGGTGGAGATGCTGGTACTGAGAATCTGCTTTTAGCTTTTTTTGCCGTCCTGAAATCGAAATACTTATGAGTCTTGAAATTCCCTTTTCTGAAAAATCATTTTCTGTTAAAAAAAATCATTCGATCGAAGCGGAATGTACTTGGGAGAGTACTTGAAAGTACTTAAGAATGTATCGGTACTTGAGAGCTTCAAGTACCTATTTATTTTACTTAAGTATTAAGTACTCCAGGAAAAATGTACTTAAGTAAAATTCAAGTACCTTGATTTTGTACTTAAGTAGTACAACACTGTCTGTCTGCAATACCTGGTGGGTTGAGTAAGAGGTGGCTGGACTTGTGATCCGGCACGCGGCCATTCGTACAACACTCAGACGACACGTCTGAGAGGGCTTGCTAAGGTTTAAGCCCCACCGCAAATTGGTCTTCGGACTATCTCTTGGAATCCTTCACACCAGACCTGTAACATCTGTCTGCAGAACCTGAGTAACAGGCTGCTGGGCTTGTGATCCGACACGTGGCCACTCATACGACACGCAGCCGACACGTCTGAGAGGGCTTGCTAAGGTTTAAGCACCACCGCAAATTGGTCTTCGGACGTCTCTTGGAATCCTTCACACCAGACCTGCACCATCTGTCTGCAGGACCTGAGTAACAGGCGGCTTGGCTTGTGACCAGCACGTGGCTACTCGGACGACTCGATTGTGAAGGCGTGCGAATGTTTTAAGCACCACCGCAATTGGGTCTTCGGACAAGGAATCCCTCTTCTGCTAGCCTTTGTGGCGGTCCGCCTCGTATTTTGCTAATGGAAAGGATCAGATCCGTGATTCGGGCAGATGTGGAATAACTACAAAACCCGCAGAAAGATCGTGTATGATCTTATGTTAGGTGCTCTTATCGATCTCGTGGTTTGTGTACCTTTCAGCGCAGTCGGATTCATAGTTCTGTTGATGAACACCGAAAGTGTTCGAGTCGTAGGTTCCTCGCCGTCGGAAGCTGCTTTCTGTAGCTTGTCATCCCTTGCACTATTTACTCTTCAACTTACAGTATTTTAAAATTTTTGAATACTTTAAAACAAGGCTGTGCTTTCGACAAATAACCCACGGTTTTTTTCTGTTTTAAGCTTTTTCCGAGACCCGTTGACTTGTAGCGAAAACAGGGAAACAATTTGCAAAACCGTTTTTCTGATGGAAAAATTTCTCGCAGACAAGCATTGGCAGCGTGATACACATCGAAGGCAGCAAAACACGGCAAGTGAGAAAACCAGCGTGGTTTTGTTAGAGGGGCTAGAATGTACGGTACGAAATTGGGGTCTCCGGGTTTAGAAATATATGGAGTGATTATGGGACTAGGTTGCGTTAGTATTATAGGTAAGACAGGTTCTTTAATGTCTCGTATGGGTTATTTGTCACGGCAAAAGTCCCTTGTCTAACATGCCATCTTTACGTAATATTCTCATATAGGTTTTACCGGATGTTGTTTTCAGCATGAATATCCGTATCTAGGCCTACTTTCAAAAAAGAAAAGATTAAAATAGACTTGGTAGCCAGTTAATTAGTGAGAGCCTGTATAAGGGCATTCACTCTCTTCTGCAACTCTTAATATTCCTTCAGCCCAAGCTGACTGCGAGTCTGTATGGTGGTGCCAAACTGATTAGTCAACAGAAATTTGTATTGGCAAAATTTGGCCCATTTGGGCCTCTTCAGGCCTTACCAAAAATCTGAACTTGCGAAATCGACCAAGCAAGGCCGTATTTCACCCCCCCCCCCCCGAAACATACAAAAATAGTCATTTTTATAGGCTTTTCCCTCTGATCTATGTCTTTTTTGTACTTTTTTGTCCGACCCGCAGGCAACCCCCCCCCCCCCGAAAAGCAACCCCCTCCCCCCCCCCCCCCGAAAAAAATTCCTGGATACGGGCCTGCGACCAAGGCATCGATTGCAAGAGATCGGCTCGAAATTGTGTTGAATATGTCATTTTGGGGTTCTTCTGTTATGGTCTAAACTTGTGATTACGTGTTTACATTTTTAGCTAGGGCATGGATCTCAGCAAAGAAGGGTCAAAGTATCGCCGAATAGAAATTTTTAGCTGACCGACAACAATCAATCAATCAATCAATTTATTTCTTGCCAATATCGTCATAAGATAGTTTGGACGCGTCACAAATAAGACAATGGTACAAATCTCACAACACGCACACATGAAATTAAGCAAAAAGTATTGACAATTATAAATACATAAACTAAATCAAAATCAAAGCATATCAAACATAATCTAGTCGATAGTGATGATAATATAGTCGTCGCTCTTACTGAAGTAGCCCGAGTTACAGTGACAGCTCTATTGCGCGGCTTTTTTGGGACGAACAAGTGATATTGCATTAACGAATACACATGGTGTGTAGATCGTCAATGTAATATAAACTCGTAACATTTAGCTTAAACATGCGTTAGCAACCGTGACAGGACATCGCTTCGCTCGGCTACTTTTTAAATTTTATTGCATGTAATATCAATCAAACATATCAAATAAGGAGGAAGTTAAATGGGTGATTTCAGTCCGGTCAAATTTCATGCCACCTGGAGAAAGAAGAAAATACCTAGGAAAAGCTAGGGTAACGGATGGTCTTTTCTCTTGCCAAATGTGTGAGCAGGTGCTAGAAAGTACTGAACATTTTATGAACGATTTCGATGAAGTAAAAGATTTAAGGATGGACGTTTTTGGAGTACGGGGGAAAAGAATGGTTGGTACAGAGGTTGGGAGAAGAATCTTTTTCTTGGAAGGTTCGTCTGTATGGGAATGTTGCAAAGGGAGCATTTTCTATAGTTTAGTCCGGTTTAAGGATTGGATTGTGTCTGTAACAAATGTAAACTTCATTGTGGTTTACCATGGCCGAAGGCTTTAGCGTAATAAGCTACTACTGTAGGCTTTTTATTGAAGAAAGTTCAAGTTATTTTTGTTATTACATAGTAATATAATAATCATTGTACAATAAACGCTAACATAAACAGAATCTACTTATAAAAACAAAATAAAGGGCTCTGCAATGGCCCGTTGGTTGGGAAACAGTTATCACATGGAACATAAACTGGTCAATGAGGTGTCGATTTATGCAATAACTAGGCTACTACTTCAGCCCAAGCTGATTGCGAAACAGTAAATAAAAAATGTCACTAAACAGATCAGTCAGACGAGATTTGCTCCATCCATATTCTGGCACTTTTTGGAAAGGATACTCGTTAGGCTGTAGCTACAACGAACAAACGTGCACATTTTTTTGTATGGATTTGTGTATTAGTGGCCCCAGAAAAGATGTTGATGTTATTATATCTATGACGAAAAATCCAATGTTCGGCTTGCCCTTGAAGGAATTTTGAAAATAAATTGAAACTGAAAGCAACCATAACACTCCACACAATCATTGTTAGTTGATTCTTATGGTGTCATATGTTTCAGTCTCGATCAATTTTCACTGCCATATCTCATCTTGACTTCAGCGATCGGGATTTCCGCCCGTTTGGGAGTTCATACGGGCGCTGAGAGCCTCGGAATTAACGCAATCTCACGGAATCTCTCCCCCTTTCCCTTCTAAGCATTCCAAGGTAAGGGGTGAAAGCTCTGGGTGGGAACTTTAGTCGCGAAATTCCCTGGGGGGGTATTCCGCGAGGGTTTGAACATTCGCCTACCCGCTATCAGAACAAATCTTAGCCAAGGGGTGGGCAGTTCCGGGTGGGTTCTTTAGCAACAATTTGCGGAGGTGGGGGATTTTGTGTGGGGTTGAACACCGCCTGACCTCTATTATACCAGAAAAATAAAGTTTTAGGCCAAGGGGTTGAAAGCTCACTGTAGTCAGTGAGTTCCCGGAGTGGTATAGTCTGTGTGGGATTCAGTTTTGGTGAGGATTGTCGTGGTTGTGATTCGTCGCCTGAAATTGGTAAGATGTAAGGAGAAGAAGCCGAAATACCTTATGTGAAGACTGCAACAGCCTACAGCAGTGGGCAACGTTCTGTCCATCTGTCATTTATGGCTCGAGGCTACAGCGAGCGAGTCCAAATGTCTGTTTCGCATTAACCGACCACCGCGATTATTTCGTGACGGCACGAGGTGACCTTCATCCCTCTTTCGTAAGAGGTTAAATGTTGGTAGAAGTGAATCCTTGCTGGAAGCGAGATATGTATGTAAGCTACTGTATGTAAATCTATGCACTGGTTTTTTGTTGTGGAATGACCATAAACCAATTATCGGCTATGACCGTTTTCAGTTTGAGAATAAATTATTGACTGATTGACTTGGTCGATATGCTGACGTAAATCGAGGGTATAGAAGCTCGCACTCGGGTGGCAAAGTTGTACTGTTCGACCGTGGCGAAAAAGAAAAATATGTACTTGCGATTCGGTCGCAATTTGTTACGGTTAGATTAGGATCGCTTGGTGAGCGCACGTCTAGAGTTTTAAGCATGGCCTGCAAAGGGCCTTGCCTAAAAGGGCCGAAATATTTCCGAATAAGAACACTCCGCAAGCACCTTAGGTGGAAGGAATGCTTATGTATAATGTAAGCTTTGTTAATCCTGAATGCCATGTTTCTTGTCTCTTTACCATTCTCTGAACGTTACGCATGCTTTCCGACTCCTCTTCAAGTCCTCTTCATTCCTTACCGTTTTGTTTTTGTCCTGGGCTGGAAGTATGCCCATTGTTCTTTGCCTTGAGCCTGTCTTATATATAAGAATTCTTTCACCGGGTTTCAGTCGACGCATTGGTAATGTGTCTCCCAAAATTTCGCCTTTTTCCCCTCGAGAGCTTAAAATACATCTTTTGTTTATTCTCCGGAGAAACAAACGTCCATCATGTTTTAGTTCACCAGGTTCTGGTTCCAGAGTTGTGATAGCTCCAAGTGTGGAAGGCTCTGATGTTTCACTTGGGTCCAACTAGTTGTTCCGTGGTGTGTGATATGTCCTTCCGCCAGGTTATTGATACTGTTAATTGGTGAAATCATTTATTTAAACAATGTATATAATATAACGGATACGCCAGCTACGATGCTTCATCAGCGAAATTTCGGCCCTTCAGGCAAGGGTCCTCGTCAGGCTGTCAATCTTCAGGTCCAACGTCGGGGAAGGAAAACAAACCTGTAATTTGGACCTGAAGATTGACAGCCTGACGAGGACCCTTGCCAAGAAGGGTCGAAATATAGCTGATGAAGCATCGTAGCTGACGTAACCGTTGTATACATTATTTGAATAAATGTTTCAAAGTCAGCTATGGCTCAAGGAATGTTGAAAGTGAATTCGTTGCAAACAAAAATACAGAAACGAGGTTTTCGGATTTTTTCTTGATCAGCTAGTTATCCCCTAAGATGATGTGCGAGGGATAAATAAAATTATATTATTTTTATTTGTATTAATTTTATTTATCCCTCGCACATCATCTTAGGGGATAACTAGCTGATCAAGAAAAAAACCCGAAAATCTCGTTTTTCTATTTTTGTTTGCAATGAATGGTCAGATTTGACTGAAGATTCTTCCTTAAATACCCGATTTTGTGAACTTCTTCTTTGAAAATTGGTTGGAGTTGAAGCTGGTCCTGTGATTTCGTTCTGAACATGGCTGCTGCTTTTGCTGTTTGATTGGGTCGTCGAAAGGGTAGAGATTCTTCTGCATTTTGGTTTAGGAGTTAGGAGGAGAATGGTCAGCTTGGCTTCAAACCTTATATTAGTGAATTCATTGTAGATTGACCACTGTTCACCGTGCCACTTGTGTTAAAAAGGCGACATTTATCATTCACGAGGGAGAAAATGCAACCATAGGGGGAAGGGTGGAGATCTGGGACACTGGGAGGTATGGACACGTGTACTTTCTCGCATCCAGCTGAAAGGAAAATTCTGAATATTCGACTGAATGAGCATTATCTAGTGGCCAATTTAGTTAGATAATATCCAGCATGATTGTAAAACTTTCATTTCAGAAATTTATCAAAAGTAAGTTTTTCGTGGTCGTTTCCTCGATCTTGTGCTGATTTTGCAATCGAGACAAATCATTGTTTATCGACTCGGGACTTTCGTTGTGGTTTTGTTACATAGCTAGGTCAATGCTGCACATAGTAGTCCCTTTATTTTTAATGTGCTGCCGCCTTCTTCGGATATTTTGTGAAAAACTGAAATTTGACCGTCAGAGGAGGAATGCGACACGGTACGCCAACGAGCGTTGGGACGCGAGGCCCCAAAATCAAAGCGATTGGGGCACTGTGTCCCATGCCTCCTCAAAGCGACAAATTTTTGGAGACTCAGTATTTATGTCTGTCTCTACTTTTAGTTTGTATTTTCACTGGCCGTTAAATAAGCGAAACGATTTTTTTTTGCGAGAAATGCTTTGAAGGTGTTACAACTCTTCAGCAGTGCTTGCCGCTGTAAATATTTTTAGTTTAGCCGAAGCCATCTCGTAATTGCCTAGATTATACTTCTAGTTTCTCTTAAAGGACCCATGTTACCCAAAATACTAACGCAACCAACTTCCACGATCATTCCATATATTTCTAAACCCGGAGACCCCAATTTCGTACGGTACATTCTAACCCGTCTAACAAAACCACGCTGATTTTCTCACTTGACGTGTTTTGCTACCTTCGATGTGTATCACGCTGTCGACGGTTGAGACGTCTTTCCATAAGAAAATTTTCTTGATTGATTGATTGAAAAAAGAAACTGGTTGTGTAAATTGTTTCCCTGTTTCCGCTAATAATTCAACGGGTCTTGGAAAAGGCTTAAAACATCCAAAACCCTGGGTTATTTGTTGAAAGGACAACCTAGTTTTAGAGTATCCAAATAAAGTAAATAGTGCGAGGGGTCCTTTAAAACTAATTTGTATTATAGTGAATAGATTGTACTGAATTGCCACTGTCGCTGTCGCATGCTGCTTATTCGTCGTGTCGACTCGACGCTCGCAGGTCTAGTATCCATTGTACTTTAACAGTCGTTCTCTCGTGTCCCCTGTTTAATTCAGTTCAGTATATTTATGGATAATTTTCGAATTGATATAGCAGTTGTGTGAAACAATCAGTGACAGCGTGTTCACTAGACCTGGATCCTCGAGCAACGTGTGTCATGATAGAAGTAGAATCTTTTGAGCTGAAAGCTACGGTTGTTGAAGCTGTCCATTCCAACTTGTGGAGGGGTTCAGAGTTGTGCAGAACAGTTTTATTTCGTAAAAAATCACTGTATTTATAGCCTTTGGTTGTGTTTTTCTGTTTGATTCATTTTTCTTTACATAAGCGAAGTCAAAGTACGTTGTGTCCCAATCCACCTCACCATTATGTCCTAGACCTCCACGCGTCCTCATGCATTGGGACAAAACCGACGGTGTAATTTTTTTCCTGGTAAATAAATACAGAAGGAGAAAAAAAATAAGAGTCTTAGCCGAATCGCTAAGCTATAGTTTGGTCTATGGCACAATGTTGTAGCTCACTCAGTTTTGACGCCATGATTCGGAGACTGACTTTGGTCCCAGACCTCCACCCACTCCCCCTCTGAAATTGAGCTTTAAAAAGAAGAGGAATTAATTTTTGGTTATTCTGGTTAATGAGAGAGTGAACAGAAGTGTTCCACCTTTCTTTTGCAACGAGGCGAAAATCGCTTTAATTGGACCCGGGCTTGATAGGCTAATGAGTTCTTTATGATAAAAGACGTTAGTTTTGAACCCCACTTTCGACGTTCCTTAGTGCTGAAAGTTTTACAGGGGAAGATATTTTAAGAGAGTATATTTCATACCATGGTGTTTCTTCAGTACATGGCCCTTCTCCAAACCATTCTCAGCGTAAACCTTATACTTAGAAGGGCTTTGTTCACTGTTCCTAGAACCGTTTATACTGTGTTTCTGCGCGGTGAGCAAGTAGAATAAGGAGCTGTTACGACACGATGACAAATGCGACATATAATTCATGGCTGGCTGAGCGATTACTACAGTAACAGACTCGGTGAGAAGTGTTGACAGATTTCCTTGTGGTAAACTCCTTGCGGGTTGCAAATTGGCTGGGGAATCTCAGACATCCATCTGAGGCTATGGCTAAGCCCTCACTTGACCCTTCCGGTATAATAATAATAATAATTGTATTCAAAGCCAAAGGCCATATACAAGAAAATACATATCAAACAACAAAACAAAATAACTTTAGATGTACTAAACTTCACCAACGCTCTCCCAAAATTTCACCACACCGTAAACAAATCTGCAAATTTTACATACATCGCTTGTCGTCGTGCTCTTTAAGATGTCAGGAAGTAACATAACCTCACCCCCTAATAATTCCCTTCTTAACCCAGAAAGCTCTGGACACCGGCACAGAACATGGACCAAATCATCAACTCCATTACCGCATAGAAGGCAAGCACACCCGGATGGCTGGTCTTCATCTTTTCTCTTCAAAAAATAACTATGGTATATTCAGCACGATTTTATTTTCTAATTAGTGTTGACGTATTTATGTAGTCCATCTTCTGTATTAAGGACTACCACGAAATCGGCTTTAACCGCTGTATCGCTTGCGAAATTAATTGATTTGGAATGGGTTGAGCGGATGAAGAAAGCAGGGGAAGAAGTAATAAGTGGAATGCTTGGCCTTTAATTTCCCGGATCTGATGTACGGTGTTTGGTAAAAATCTACTCCACTTCCTGTTTTTTCATAGTAAACTTCTAACCTATAAACATTGGCAAAACTCCGAATGCATTCGGTTTTTTAGGTTGTTCATCACAGAGTCTTTAACCCTTTGCTCACTTTTCTGTGTGGTTCTGCGACGTCGAGACCTCCAGTCATCACTGAATTATTAGCGTTGTCATGGTCTTGAGTTCTACATATCTGCCTGTAAATATTTTTCGTGTCTACTTTCATTTTTATTTTCTTTCTCGATTGAAATTTGTTGCTAGCCTACATAGGGTAAGAATAATTACCCTCTGAAATCTTCTTTGGCCTCGGCGTTGGCCCAACACAAAGGGTGGGTTTGAATGAAGCTGAAGTTGGGGTTTCGGTAGAGAAGTCCAGATCTGGTTACAGACTTTAAGCAGCTTACTTGGTGACGCCTGCTTTCCCTTTGCTTGGATATGTCCGCACGACGCGACCAGAGGCGTCACTAGCCAAAATGTTTGGGGGGGGGGGGGACGAGGCATTTACCGACTGGCTGGTAATTTTTGCCGACTGTTTCTGCAGAAAAAATGACTGTTTTTAACAACAAAAAATTACAGTTTTTAAAAAAATCGACTGATTTTCAGGAAAGTCTACTGATTTTCAGAAAAACCGACTATTTTGACGAAAAATCGACCAATTTTCAGAAAAACCGACTGTTTTCATGAAAAAAATCAACTGTTTTGACGAAAAATCGCGCCGCTTTGCGCCGACTTGGTTATTTTTTACCGACTGGTCGACAGCACTGGGGGGGGGGGGGGCGTCACCCCCTCCCCCCAGTCGTGACGCCCCTGGACGCGACAGTCAGTTATTGCAGTGACGTCAGATGGACTTCCACTCTTTTCCTAATAATGGCGTGTGAAAAGTGCTTACCTTTCTTGGTTGTTCAAAGATCATTAATTGTAAATAATAAATGACGATTTAATCCGTGATATCTTTTAAATACATAAAAATAGCTTTGGATATGTCAATTCAAATAAAGACCCTTCAAGCACTATCAATCAACTCGACAGGTCAGTATTACTAGTCTGATAACATTAGAATTTCTAAATAAAATAATCAAGTTCATAAATAAACTACATCAATAAACAAAGTACAGGTCAAAATACATATCAGTATACATACCGTATCTCGTATAAAATTTCAAAATAAAACAATCAAGTTCAGAAATAAACTACTAAAAAAAAAACAAGTCAAAACTGCATAGCCTACCGTAGCTAGAAACAGTTAAACTGTTCAATAAAGTATGGTACTTTAGGTAACGCTCGGATGAGTGTATCGGAGGAGGAATTAGCAACTGAAGAATTCGGACACGATATAATTCGGAGGCTAGTATTTTTGTGCCAAATCTCATGCTAGCTCAGTGGGACTTTTTTTTTCTTCCAGACGCTGAAACAGAATACGGAACCTAAAGATGCTGGGTCCGGTGGAAGCCTTGGTAGTGCAAGACTGTCGGATCAGTCGAGATCTTCTCGGAAGGAGTCGGTGGCTACTCAGACTCCATCGCGAACTGGCGTCGAAAAGAAATCGGTAAGTCCGATTTTTCTTTACCACAAGTCCTCTCGAAGACGTTGAATCAGTGCAAATCAGAGCGTGCCGCATTATGCTAGGACTGAAATACAATGTTTACGAAATTTCCCTCCTCCTATTAAGACTTGAGCCACTCCATGTCCGCCGGGAAAACTTAATTTTACGTTTTGGCCGATCAATCCTTGCCAGTGAAAAATATGGAGATATTCTGCCCGATCTAGCACCTGCGACAGGGTGGACGCGGCACCGTGCCAGTTAGATTTCGCACTAAACGGTATTCGAATTCATTTGTGCCATACTTTATTGAGAAGATTAACAAAAAATGAGTGAATTCCAAGTGATTTATTTTCTCTTATGTAATAATTGTATATATTTAAATATTGTAACACATTAAATGTAATGGTCGACGTATTTAGTGCCATGTCGGCGCTACGAGTTAGATCAATAAAAATGAATTGAACAAAGTCGCAGTGTTGCCAAATGCCTTTCCTCTAAACACCTGCTGACCACGGCCTAATTATTTTTGCACCAGCTTGCAATTCCCATTTTCTTTTACGCCTTTCATGGATTTGTTGCACTACTAGGTTCACCCAATCAGATTGAGCATGACTACTTGCCCAGCATTTTTCTGCTGCATGTATCTGCGCCTTTTGGACTTTGTTGCACCAGGAAATCCTTCAAAGAAGAAATAGGGTCACAGGACCAGTTATCGGACAAACTTCCTATTTTTCCGACTTAAAATACTCTAGAACTCGCAATTTTCAACTTGCAAACTCCAAATTTACACCGTTAGAAAGTGAACATTTTTGGCTTTTTGAATATTTCGCCAAAGAAACAATCCGACGAAACAAAGTTTCAAAATCCCTCCGACTGTTACGACTGTTATCTATCTCTCCCTTGGGGCCTGCCCCGCCGTCTAGGCCCTTAACATCTCCTAAGCAAGGTCAGTTCCAAGGCCGTATCCCAGGGGGGGTGGAAGGGTAGGAGGCTCACCCCCCTCCGAAACGTACAAAATAATCGTTCTTATCTCCTCCCCTCGAAATAAATTCGTGGATACGGCCCCGGTTTGGTCCGTCCTTATGTCTAGAAATCTAGAGCTCTGGAGGTTGGCTGGTGAAGGGGGGGGGGGAGCCTCTGGAGCAAACAGTGGAATTCGATCGCGCAACCCCAGTTTTACCCTGTTTCCATGCTAGTTCTTATCGTAGCCGTTCGATTCCATCTCTGGAAGTATTTACATGTACCTTCAATTGCACTTCAAGATTTTAATATTCAGCAGAAACTTTAATGAATAATTTATAAGCGATGCAGAGAAAGAGGTTACTGTAGACGACTCGTTTAGTTGGGACATCATGGTTAAAGCAGAAATGATTTTTTAACAATAAGATGGTAGAGCAATATCGTTTTTTGACGATACCAATACTTGCCCCGTGAAATTAGCGATTTTCTGGTCGGCGCTTGTCGACTCAGTCAGGACTTCGCGCTATCCGGAGCGGAGCTTGGACGCAAAATGTTTGAAAACTGTGCGCGTCGTGGTTAAAAAGTGGAAACCAAGCACCAAAACACAATATTGTTGACCTACCAAGCCTTCCAAAATTAAAACACAGTTTATGCCCTTAATTTTGAAAGACCTATTGGCGGACGTTGAAGCTTTCGGTGACGTTTGCGCTGCTTGACTGGCAAACTCGGCTCAACTAAAAAAAGCGCTGAAAAGTCGTGGTCATAAAACGAAACAGTTGCGAAGGGTTGGGGATTTCTGGAGCTTATAGTTTCATAAGAGAACTAGGGATCAGATAAAAAGCAGAATAAGTAAGAAGAGCCCTTTAAATAAATCTTGGAGAAGAAGAGGAGAACGTTTGCGCAGACGAGGATTGGGGTTCAAGATTTATCTTTGCCCCCCCCCCCCGCCCAAAGTTTACTCAAATGGCACCACTTCTTCAGGATCCGCGAAACACTTATCTTTTCTGATTTTTGTGGATTTCTTACCATCACTCCCGGAATTTTCTTCGTGGCTTTGGTGACATAACCGAAAACTCCGGTTGATTTCCGGATCCGTCCGACTGTGAAATGGGAATGAGGATCATCCTCGAAATCAGAAATGCCAAGCTTGTCGCAGATAATAACTTCTAATACGGTTCGATGAAGAATATTGTCTGGACATTCCTAGGAAAATAAATCGTTTGAAAATAGCCGCTACCCTCGCAAAATTATATTTCAGTATTACCTTCATGCGATATTCATTGGGCCAGGTTGTCCTGAGTTGGCAAATCAACTCCGTGCCAGTACCAGTTCCCGACTCTACAGCTCAAGGCAAAACGTTTTTCCTTCTCAAGCCATCATGACGACAAAGAATTGGTCGACGAGTCTGCTCGCTTGTCCCAGAGATACGTGTTGTTACCTTTTGCATGGTCGGGAAATGATAATTTCAGTTTCAGTTCCGCTGGACTATTTTTTACAGACAAAAAAAAAATACACAATTAACATTCCTGCCAGAAAAGCACAAAAGGAGTGCTTGGCTAGTTCAGAGAAATAACCGATATTAATTAAACAACAAACATAATCAACTAACTGAATACTCTAGATAAAGAAAAAGGGAGGAGACAAAAAAAACCCAATGCTTTCAGCTTTAAACGAAAAAGAGAGAAACATAAGGGAAACAGGGAACGAGAATGACGAAAAAAAGAAAAACAGGGGAGGGGTCCAAAGGAGGATAACACTAAACAATTTTCCTGTAATGACCTTTCGCTGCTCGCTTGAAGGATATAAGTTATTCGAATTCCGGGTGTCTAACGGTAGTAGATTCCAAATTGACGGCGCAAAAAAAATTCGAATTAAGAAAGATACTGGCACAGGAGCTATTTATTGATCCACGATGTGCAGTATTCTTCTTAATGAAGATTCAGTAGCTCATGGCTTTGGTATGTGTCATACTAGTTCCAGGACGCTGCCAAGTTTGGTGAAAACCTGAGACCATTCAAAACTTCGTAATCCGTTATATCCTCCCATCGGGATCTTTCATGGTGATGATAAAGAAACACATTCAGTCACATGCCTTCCGGTCGCTTCTGTTAATTCTCACACCTTGTGTTGAATATATGCGTAGAGATAATAGCCTAGTATTTGTAAGAGATAGAACATAACTTCAGTATTTTAGTCGTAACTTTGAGATCGCATACCTATCACAGGAAGAAAGTGAAATGAGAAAGTGAAATGCCCTATTATTTTTTTGTTATTTCATAACCGTGTATGCCATATTGTATGATCATCTAACATCGTACAGTATGGCAACATAGTACAATACAATTAGGCTAACAAGAAAACACACACTAATTAGTGTCAACAGAGGCGTTACTAGCTAAAATATTTGGGAGGGGGGGGGGGGGCAAGGCATTTACCGACTGACTTTTAATTTTTAACGACTGTTTTTGCAGAAAAAACGACTGTTTTCAAGAAAAAAAAGAGAGTTTTGAAAAAATCGACTGATTTTCAGAAAAACCGACTGTTTTGACAAAAAATCGACTGTTTTCAACTGTTTTGACGAAAATTGCGGCGCTTCGTGCCTTCGGTTATTGTCTAACGACTGGCCGACAAAAAGGGGGGGGGGGGGTAGGCGTCACTGATACAGAGAACCAAATTATTACGTAACAAAACGAGTTCGGAGAAGACAAGCAGAAAGGTTGGGTTGGCATATTCTGGGAGCCCAGCCGAACCGTCCCATCCTCTGATTACACTATTTCAGCTAGTATTATCACAGTGAGGCATCAGTCTTGCGAACCAGATATCTAGTCAACATTATTATTGCATTGTTGATGGGATTTTTAACTCTGATCAGTTCGACTACTCAGAATTTCTTAGAGTTATTTAGAGGCGAAAGCCTTTTTTCTTGCTTTGTATTATTATTATTATTAGCCTACTCGCAATAGAAATCGTACGGCATTGGATAAACTTGTGCTGGCTGTTGACTGCATTACCTAATATAGCCAGCTTGATCAAGTTCAGAAGTGTATTTGGAGCATAGTCCAACTTATTTAGCCTGACAGGTTACAGTACTATAGGCCCAGAGTAATCTACGATCAAAAATGAAAAAAAACACGAAACAAAACTTCGTAAGCAAGTTCACTTTTTCAGGTTTTTACATTGCTGTTTTGAGAAATCGCACATAACGTGGATCTTCTTCTTATTTGTGTCCTTGAGGATGCAGGGACACATGTACTGTACGTTCACTCTATGTGCCTGATTGGTCTATGGTATAATAGTCACGGTACCGAAAATTTGCGGTTTGCTCTCTTAACTGAAGAGGTCTGTGATTCCGGGAGGTCCGGTTTCCGTACATGGATCACAAATTGACGTGCGCCAATTTAGGACTGATTAAGTCTTGTTTTTATTGGATCGTTTGGATTATACTTTGCTGACTAATGATGTACCATATTCAGGCCATTTGTGGTAATAAATGCAAGGTGCCAAGCCCCTAATATCACTGAGTAATGGGTGACGGAAGGCTAACGTTTTTCTTCATTCTCGCATCACGATAGGTCTTAGGTAGAAATTGCGAGGGGATGCTCACTCCAAAAATAGCTGTAGGCTACAGTTAGTGCGTAATTGGTGCCCGCGGAGGAAGTACAGTGAGTACCCCCTCGAGAAATCCCCCAGCTCTTGAATGCTTTTTCCTGCTCTCGGTTTTCTCGCCTGCGCAAGTTTAACCTCGTTGGTACATACCCCAAGCACTATTTTAGAATATAAAATAATTCAGCGCGGATATATTCTATGATTTCATTTATTTTGTACGGTCATATATTCAAATAATGTATACAAGGGATACGGCAGCTACGATTCTTCATCAGCTGACGTATCCGTTGTAAACATTATTGAATATATGTTTCAAAGTCAGCTTGGGCTCAAGGAATATTTTTTTTTTGTATGGTCAGTTTGCTAGTAAACTGTTCATTAGTTCTTTCATATTCCATACAGGCTCAGTTTACTACTTATGTAGGCCTAAGGACTACATTCCAAATTCCGTCTCATAGAAAGGAAATATGCTGCTGTTATTTTATAGAATTAGTTTGGTGGCTTACGGGTTGAAGAAAACAGCATGAGGTATAGCCAGAGGCGTTACTAGCGAAATTATTGGGGGGGGGGCGTATTTACCGACTGCTGGTCATTTCTACCGACGGTCGTTACAGAAAAAAAACGTCTTTTCATAAGAAAAAACGACTATTTGACGAAAAATCGACTGATATTCAGAAAAACCGACTGTTTTCAAGAAAAATTGACTGCTTTTACGGAAAATTGCGGCGCTTCGCGCCGACTCAGTTAATTCTTACCGATTGGCCTATAACATTGGGGGGGGGGCGTCCCCCCCCTGCCCCCTCATACGTGACGCTCCTGGGTAAAGTATATATTTGCCTACTGACAAAAAATATGTACACACATACATTAATAACACCCAGGAATTTATTTCGCGGGGGGGGGGGGGGGGGTCGCCCGCGGGTCAGACCTAATCAATACTAAACAGTAAGACAAAAACATAGATCGGAGGTTAAAGCATATATAAACGATTATTTTTATATATTTTTTTTTGGGGGGGGGGTCGAACCCCCCTCTGGATACGGCCCTGCTATTGACCCTATCCTAAAACCACCGACGTTATCCCTCAGACATGGAGGCCAACTGTTGAGGAGGGGTGGGGCTGTGCATATATTTAGGCTGATTTTTCAGTGCTCTTTGACATTAACATTGGATACGGATACGGCCCTGCTATTGACCCTGTCCAAAAACCACCGACGTTATCCCTCAGACATGGAGGCCGACTGTTGGGGGGGGGGGCTGTGCATATATTTAGGCTGATTTTTCAGTGCTCTTTGACATTAACATTGGATACGGATACGGCCCTGCTATTGACCCTGTCCAAAAACCACCGACGTTATCCCTCAGACATGGAGGCCGACTGTTGGGGAGGGGGGGGGGCTGTGCATGTATTTAGGCTGATTTTTCAGTGCTCTTTGACATTAACATTGGGTAGGCACCTTGGTTTACAGTCCACCACTTGGCGTTGTCATTAATAACTTGTTCTTGGCGGTTTTCGCATCGCAGACGTACAAACCTCTGCCGAATTTTCCCCCCTTCACCTCTCCAGTGCAATGTGCTAGAAGAGCCTATCGATCTGTTCGCTGGAGACGGTGCTGAGTTGCATTCGTGTGGGGAAAACTAACTCTCGAGACTTCTTTACGTTCCTACTCGGATTTGGCAAAATAGGAGGACTAAAAATGTCTTTCGGGGCTTCCTGCGGTATTAGTGGCGTTTTTGATCGCCGATTAGTTCGGCGATAGCGTAGCCGTCTGACTTTTTGTCGTTTTTGACGTTTGCCGGAAGCCGATTGCCGTAGCTGTATATCTTATTTTCTGTTTTTGTCTGATCGGAGCCTCGTTTTTGTTGCAATAGCGCTGCCGCATCGCTGCTGCAGCACTTCTTTGAGTATGCGTTTTCGGATTCACTTTCTTCTTGGTTGAAGCGGCAGCGCTGCAGCATCTTGCAGGGAAGCACGGACTTGGTCGGTGAGCAAGTCCGTGATTCTCGAGAAGCGCTGCCGTCTTCCTCGGAAGCGCTGCAATTCAAAAACGGATGTGGAAAGAAACAGTCCGAAATCGGCCGAGAAGTGGACCTGCAGCATGCAACAAAAACGAGGCTCGGCTAACGTCTATCGCCTGAATTCCTGTCCATCGCCGATCGGCCAAGGACTCGCCGTTTGCCGTAGACGTTGGGATTGGCGTTTCTTTAAAAAATGGAGGGAAATGAGGATTATGTTCTGCGTTATGAGAACAGCCTCTTTGAAGTCCGATGTGAGTAGACATATCCAATGTGTAGTTTATGCTATAACAGAAATACACTGCCAGCAAAACAAAATCCCTGTTTTGCGCACCCAAAAACAACGGCGAACGCCAAAGGCTATCGGTTATTGAAAACAGTAAATAAACACGAATCGGCAAACTCGCTTCGTCTACTGGTGAAATTTCATCGGCGATCAAAAACGCCACTATTATGTCTGAAAGCTGTTTGTTAGATTTGACAGTTGGGATAATACCTTCTGCGTCATCTGTTGTGATTTAGGGATTTGCTTATATCTGACTGCTTGTGTTCCAACCAAGAATAATCAGTTGAACATGAATATGAATATAATCCCCAAAAAAGCCCTGTGCTGAACCCCACTCACAAACAAGAATAAAAGAGTGTGAGCCGCTTACGCGTATTTGTTTATTTATTTATTTGTGACCCGCTTTTTGAATAACAACGGAGTATGAGTAAAATACACATAAAAACAATATGCGAAACAATGTAAATAAACACGACTACATTCTTTTCATATAGTTTAAAAACACACTAAATAGCCTTGAAACTTTAACACAGTGACAAGCACATTAAACGGGTTCAGGAAAACTCGCTAATAATTTCGTGGGCTGAGAGGGCAGGATGTTTGTGGAGGGTAAATAGATTTGAATGCGAACGAAAGAGTGTATTGATACTATCCTGAACATACAAAATTCGAAACCAATTTACGGTTACGAAAGGATTTTGGAAGATACACCAGAAATTGACAGTACTTAAAAAAACAACTTCTCAAATTTTGTACATCTTTTTTCCTTAGGATATGGTAAATTCCGGAACATTGTGAATATACGGGCCGCAAAAAGCACTATCCGAGCGCCTTGCGTGAATATTTTCCTCTATTCAGGTTAGGTTATATAATGCCTGATCGGTGAAGTTTACCCTAGTTCAGGTTATTTTTCATAAAAATAATTACTACATTTGCTCCTTTAACGGCTTTAACCCCACCATAAAGCTACCGCCTGACATGACCGGCTTAACACCGAACGCCGCATTGATAAGAACCTCTTGGGTTGTATTTGAACAGGCGTGTGTATTAAGACGTAAATATCGCGTATAGCGTTATTCAGCTTATTACACCTATTAGGACAATGCTTTAGCGGTGATTTGAACGCATCACGTTGCAAGTCCAACACCTTAAACCCTCGGCGACCTGATAAAATGGCAAAATAATTTATTCTAAATCGCAGAGAAATTCGTTTGGTGCTCTCAGAGGCGATTTAAATCTGTCAAGGGCCTCATAAACATTCTAGAGCCCAAGACTTGGAATTTCCGCTAGAAACTTGACGCACCGGATGCACAACCGTTTAGAAATGGAAGCGCATAGATCGGTTCCAAATGAGGGGTGGGGTAGGGGATGTCGTTTATGGACATGTTGATTACCGGTATCAGCTTGAAGTTCGTTCATTCATTCATTCATTGGTACTGCAAATCCTACGTAACACAAAAATATGACAAGAGACGAGATCCCCTGAAGGTATTTTGTTGGGGGAACCACTACCTATACACTATCCTACATGAGAAGGTAATCACAATTCAGTTTGGTTTAATACTCTTTGTTATACAAACCAACTTTTGCTTGCTAAACTCCATGGACACACCTTTTGTAACACTCTTAACATCCTTTATACATGTAGCTGAGACTTCTGACCGCAGGAAAAACTTCAGAAAACTTCAATTTAGCCTACATTAATTTTCACATACTTTTTTATCACAATTCATGTTTCACCATGACGTCTTTATCCCAGAACGCTAGTATTTTAGGTAATATGTTCGGTATCTAACTTTGTCAGATCCGCCAGCTTCATTTCCGTGCGATCTTCTTCGATGGGAAATTCCTTTGTAAAGAAAGCTTGCAGAATCCCTTCGATCTTTCTTGGTTCATGACTGCTGATGATGATGACCACTATTGTTATGATAACGATATATATAGTGTTGGGATAACGATAACGATATATCGGACCAAATATCGATATCGAATATGGAAACGTAAATATCGATATCGAAAACGATATTTGTTCGTCCATAATTATTGTAACCCCCTACCCCCCCCCCCCCCGGTTACGGCCCTGATCGCCCAACACTAACGACCACTTCTAAATGTTGATTCATTCCAGCGGAGCTCCCGAGAGAGCGTGTCTTGTGAATCGAGCACCAGGTCGATCGGCTCGTACAATCGCGTCATCAGCAGCATTGAAACGCAGACGTCACCCGTCTCCTCCCCCCACTTATCGAGAAGACATCACCACCATCACCACAGAGATGGCTCTGGTGAGTGTCAGGTTGTGGAATCTCGACCTAGGAGCAGTCGAAGGGGTTGTCCAAGTGCGGGGTGGCATAAACGAGTTGGCACTCAGGTAAGGGTCGCATCTGAAATTCTATTTAGTGTGTAAAGTGTCCCGAGAAATTTATAGAGGCGAAAGCCTTATTATTGCAATTATGTTACTAGTGTTATTATCTACCTTCCAACCTGAAAGACAAACATTTCTCTTTATTTTCTGCAGTTATAATCAAGCGGGATTTGAAAAAATAAAATTTGAAGCTTGGGTTTGTAATTTCTTTTTCATTCTCCTTAATCTGTTTCTGTTCCAAGTATCGTCTTCGAAGAGCGGAATTTTATACTTTTCGGGTGCCCTTTGGCCAAGTGCCATATAGCGATCGCAATTTCTGTCCGTCCGTCGGTCTGTCGCTCTGTCCGTCGGTCTGTCCAGGTTTTGCTAGTTCGGGCGCTTCCACATAAGCTAGGAGAGTGAAACTTGGCGGGTATATCAGGGACCCCAAAAGATTAAGTTGGAAATAATCACTTCCCCGTTCTGAGCATAGGGGGGGGGGGGGGGGGAGTGAAGGGAGGGGAAATCCGGAATCTATAAGTATTTATATCTTTTGAACGAGTTTTCGGATCTTAATGAAACGTGATATTTGGAAAGACCCCGTGTCTCAGACGGCCCACTTAAAATCTGGACCGGATCTGACGACTTTGGGGAGAGCTGAAGGGGGGGGGGGACCAGAAATCTTGGGAAATGCTTGGAGTGGAGGGATCGGGATGAAACTTGGTGGGAAGAACAAGCACAAGTCCTAGATACATGGTTGACATAACCGGACCGGATTTGGGCACTGTTGGGGGTTTAAAGGGGGGGGGGGGGCGGAATTCCGGTGATCCCGCGAGTTCGGTACTTCTGGATGTGCTAGGACGATGAAACTTGGAAGGCATGTCAGGGGCTCGAACAGACTGACTTGATAATAGCCTTTCCACCGATCTGACCACCATGGGGGGAGAGGAGGAATGGGGAGCCCGGAATCTGTTGACACGCATAATTTTTGAACGGGTGATCAGAATTGAATGAAACTTGGCAAGGGGAAAGAGCTATCGTCTCAGGTGTTCCATGTCTAATCCTGGTCGAATCCGATACGTGTGTGGGGGGGGGGGGGTGGAGGGGGGCACCGGAAATTTCGTGAAACGCTTAGAGTTGAGGGATTGGGATAGAACTTAGGTGGAAGAACAAGCATGAGCCCTAGACACGTAATTGATAGAACCAGATCGTATCGGGGTTCTGTGGGGTGCGTTAGAGGGTGTTTCCCGGAATCCCGGCGATTGCCAGACTCCAGTTAGGATAGTTCCAGCTATTCTAAGGACGATGAAACTTTGCAGGCGTATTAATGACTTGAGGACCCGACATAATGCCCTTTGAAAACTTGTGTTCCTGGATCCGACCATCTTCGGGGAGTTGAGGGTAGGGGAATCCGGAAATCACTGGCTTCCGTAGGTTGCGAACGGGTGGTCCGATTCGGATGAAACTTTATGGGTGACCTAGACAAGCAAAACAGTCGTCCGAACCACATGCGTTCACGGTTGGGAGAGTTGGGAGGATGGGATGCATGTTGGACAGCTTCGAGTTAATGCGGCCTTGATTTGTTATTGGTGTCTGGATCGGATCTGACCACGGTAGGGGATGGGGGTGAAGTGGGGACTGAAAATTTGTGGATGTGCTATGCTCCGGTTGCAGTCGAACTTGATGGACCGGAATGAGAGATGTCTGAGATGCGGCGTTGATGTTTCTGAGTCGTATTCAGCCACAGTGGGGGGGGGGGGGTGGAAGGGGATTCCCGGAAATGTTTTGGCTCGCATAGGGGTCATACAAGTGGAGCGATTTTAATGAAACTTAAAATGCAGAGAGATCACATGCTCTAGATGACATATTTTAGGGTCCGAGCTGGATCCGACCACGCTGGGGGAGGGTTACCGGAAGTTCCCAAAAAACTCTCAGATTTGAGTGAAACTTGATAGGTGGTAAGAGAAAATGCTTCAGACGATCCATTTTGTAGTCCGAACCCGATTCGGACTCGGTAGGGGTAGTTGGAGGGGGGGGGGGGGGACCGTGTGCATCTGTAGGGACCAAACGAGTGGATCTTTTGGGGTTAAACTTGGAAGGTAGAAAAGTCATATTGCCCTAGGTAATCTGAGGCGATGCCGGAAATGCTCAGACTTGAGTGAAACTAAGTATCGTATTTCTAGGTCCGAACCGCATTTTTGGATGGCGGGGTATTTTGGTTTGTCATTTTCTTTTTTGTACCACCTACTCGTATCAAGCGCCATATGAGCTCGTAGCTCTTCTTGGGATCCCAAAACTGTAAGTGGAGGACACCTATGACATCGCAAAAGTTGTCCGTCTGTCTGTGAGCACGATAACTCTCGAAGGGAATGCGATATTTTGATGAAACTTGGTGAGAGGATCCTTTGGGGCAAGGGAAAGATCGAGTTCGTAGGGCTCTGTAGCCCTGCATTGAGGGGTGGGTTCAAATTATTTGACAAACAAAATATTTTTAAACAGCTAATGAGATAGTCGATTAAGAGGGTAAGAAGACATTCTGAACACGAATATAACAAGACCAAAGGTGTCGATGGGATCCCAAAAATCTAATATTTGATTCAGGCAATCGGGTCTTGTCTTCACCAGATCCAGTCTTCGCCATGTTAATCATCAGAGAAAACCAATTTCAGATATACCTATAAGCCATATCTATTTTGACGATACTGACCGAGACTTCCTGCTTTATTCTGCCAAGTTTCCGGTTTTGCCCAAATTTCGACGAACTACTAGTCCAGCAAAAAAAGAAAATTCAGAAACAAATCCAGCGTATCTCCTTATCCCTATAAAGAACATCCAATCAACTTTGAATAAAAGTTTGACTAAAAAAAAAATCCGGTTACAAACGGATTCCGGACTAATTGTATGTCCGGGTAAAAAATGATTGTTATATACAGACTCAGCCTCTCTTCTTACCCCTTAACCTGTCATCTAATCGAACTTTTGCTTTTAACGAATTTTCCGGTTTTGGCCGGATTCCGGGCGAACTAGTTGTCCGGCGAGAAAATTGTTTTTACCACCGTGTTCAGCATGTCTTTTAACCCCTAAATCGAACATTTAATCAACTTCAAATGAAACTTTTTCTTTTAACCAACTTTCCGGTTTTGCCGGATTCCGGACGAACTACTTGTCCGGCGAGTAAATGGTTTTCATTATCGTGCTCAGCATGCCTTCTTACCGCATAATCGACTATCACATTAGCTGTTTAAAAATATTTTGTTTGTCCCTTAATTTGAACCCCCTCCCCTTACAGGTTTGTTTCCTTCCCCGAAGTTGAACCAGAGGATTGACAGCCTGACGAGGACCCTTGCCAAAAAGGGCCGAAATATCGCTGATGAAGAATCGTAGCTGACGTACCCGTTGTAAACATTGTTTGAATAAAACCTCCCCCACCCCTAAATGTAGAGCTACATAGCCCATCTACGAACTTGACCTTACCCTTGACCCAATGAATCCTCACACTAAGTTTCATCAAGATATCTCATTCCATTCGAGAGTTATCGTGTTCACAGACAGACGGACAGACGGACATTTTTGCGACGTCATAGGTATCCCTCCACTTACGTTTTGGGATCCCAAGAACCACATTCTCGCCGGACAAGTAGTTCGCGCGGAATCCGGCCAACACCGGAAAGCTTGTTAAAAGTAAAAGTTTTGAAGTTGATTAGATGTTTGATTTGGGGGTAAGAAGACATGCTGAACACTTACGTGAAAACCATTTTCTACCCGGACAAGTAGTTCGACCGGAATCCGGCCAAAACCCGCAAAATTGTTAAAAGTTAAAGTTTTATTTGTAGTTGATTAGATATCTGAGTTAGGGGTAAGGAGAGATGCTGAACCCGTGTATGAAAATCATTTTTTACCCCGGCATATAGTTCGCCCGGAATCCGGCTGGAACCGGAAAATTTGTCATAAGTTAAATTTATATTTGAAGTTGATTAGATGTTCGATATAGAGGAAAGAAGATGCGCTAAGTTTGTTTTTTAGCTTTCTTTTTTCGCCGTACAAGTAGTTCCGGAAATCGGCCGAACCGGGAAGTTTGCAATAATTAAAGCACAACTCTTACTAGAAATGATCTTTTCCCTATAAAATGGATCAGAAAAAAGGTTTTCGAGAACACCATTGCTTTCCACCTGAAACTAGCGATTCTCTTGTTAGCGCTTGTCGATTATATCCAGCCTTCCTGCTCTCCGACGCGGCGGCTGGGCGCAAAAGATTTGAAAACTGAACGCGCCTCGGTTAAAAAGTGGGAAAATGAGCAAATTAAAGAAGTAATAAACAGAAGATTATCACATCCTTATGTGTGAAAGAGCTGTCAGCGAACAATGAAGATTCCGGCAAACTTTTCTTTGAGTGACGGGAACACCCGGCAAGGCCGAAAAAGCGCTACAAATTCGTAGTTACGAAACGAAACAATGAAGAAAGCTCGGGATTTTAGAAGCTTATAATTCCAGATGGGAGCTAAGTATATTATAAAAGGCAGAATAAGCAAGAGGGGTCCTTTAAGGCAGGAACTTTTCGTCAAAATAGATATGACTTATAGGGATAAACACACATGCTAAATCCATATCTGAACTTGGTTTTCTCAGACGATTAGCTATTTGGTCTTAATCTCTTTCTGAATTTTAATAGTAAAAACGTTCAATGAAGGAGTCCGGCGAAGACTGGATCTGGCGAATACAAGACCAAATTGTCTGGATCAAATATTAAATTTTTGGGACCCCGTCGAAACCTTTGGTCTTTTTTTTACGGAGAAAAGCCTCTCTGGTCTCCTTTCTCTTTTGGGAATTCGCCCGAATCCCGTCTCCGTCTGTTTACATGTTTTAACCTTGGCAAATAATGTTGGGCTAGTTTCCAGAAAATTGAATGGTAGTCGAGCCTGCAAAGAGGTAGAAGTCTTTATAGTTCCATAGAATGTGGGAAAAAAATGACTCGGACTGTAGGTCAGATAACGTATTGAACAAACGGGAGCTCTTTCTTTTCCTTGGCTAAAATCAAAAGTCTACACGAGGCATAGATGTCCAGTAGAGATGTTAAGTAGGATCTCTGCCATCGTAACGAAGGGAAAGAGTATGCTGTAACGTAATACTAGATAATAGACATGCAATAATACCAAGCTCAATAATCAGATAGTCTTTGGTACCATGCAGCGACTATGAATACCCCGACAAAACTGAGCGGACGTGGAGGTATTTACTGTAGCTTTTTACCCGTCTACTCTACTTCCGTCTTCGCCGTTGCTTCTCGCAGAGAAAGAAAATGCAGGAGGCATACACGTTGCTCTTGAGCGTGTCCCAAGAACCAATCAGCTTTGTCTTCTACTTTTCCTCAAGGTGGTTTCACAGCGATATAGCTAATTGTAGAGGTAACGAAACGTGATGTGGCGCGAAGCTACTAACCTCCGCTCGTTCACAGCGGAAAAGTTACGGGGAAATACTCGACTCCGCATAGTCATAGTACAGAGATAGGGAGACGGAGGTTCTATCTGATTATTTGTTCTTGATAATACTGACCTCCATTCGCCGCGCTCTCTGCCGTCGCTGCTCCAGGCTTCATCAAATCATCAACTGACACAACCGTTTGCTATGTCTAGCCCAGAAATGGAATCAGGGCTCCCTTGCCACACTTAATCGAACAAGTATGCCGTAAAAGATGTTAGATTTAAGGTGGCTTCACATTGCCACTTAAGAACTAAAGTTAAGTAGCAAAAGTTACGTTAAGTTAAGTAAGCCTTTCACACTGTACTTAGGGCTTTCACACCAAGGAGCTGAAGCTAAGTAAATTTTCTTCATTTATTCCTAGATTTTCTCCCTTTTCATCATCAGCGAATAATTCATCAGGGAATAACTTTTCTCCTCTCTTCCTTAAGTCAGCCTTAAGTGCACTTAACTTTGAGTGTAAAAAGTTGAAAAATTTTCAACTTCGAAAAATACTAAAGTTATGTGAGATTTCTTACGTTAACTGCGACTTTAGACGCATAAAGTACACTTAAGAGGCCTAAGTACTCCAGTGTAAAAGGGTTCTTAAGTCAGTGTGAAGCCGCCTTTAGAACTAGGCTTCTAGAAGGCGTAACTTCGGTACTAAAATTGACCGTAAAACTCGTGATGAGCCAGCGAAACAAGTACCGAAAATAAAACCCCAGCCATTTAGCATCTGCTTCGTCATACTTTCGGACTATCGTGCTTAAAAGAAAGTCAGTAGTTGCCTACTCATTTGCAAATAGAAATAAATGGAAATTTGATTTCAGTTTGATCCACAAAAAGCCCGAAGGCCATGGCTTCAGGAAAAAATGCTAATTAAACATTGATAATTACTTCTAATCCCCATTATTCTCAATCACCTAACTTTATTTTTAAAACGGGAAGGAAGCGGACATGCCGACTATTCATTCAGTCGTCAGTGAATATATATATATCTATATATATAGGTATTCCTTCATCCCAAGCTGACTGCGAATCTTATTTGACAGTGCAAAACGGATAAGTCAGCTACATTTTATTAGAGCTATATTTCGGCCTTTCTTAGCAAGGGTCCTCTTCGGGCTCGAGTCGCTCAAGCTGGACAATAAAATGTAGCTGACTTATCCGTTTTGCACCGTCAAATATATACAAATACAGTTTGTAGCCAAGAAAAAACAATACGTCGCAAACCTGAAGTAGCGTCCCAAATTGTCCACACTCAGAAGACATTCATCTCTACCATCCCTACTTCATTGAGAACACGCGCTCCATGTTTGTTTGTATGATAGCCTCATTATCGTGCAAAGTTACCGCACAAAACAAAACTCCATTTCTTCCCTTTTCCTTAAAGGACCTCTCGCACTATTTACTATTCAACTTCCAGTATTTTAAAATATTTGAATACTTTAAAACTAAGCTGTGCTTTCAAGAAATAACCCATAAATTTGGGTGTTTTAAGCCTTTTCCGAGACCCGTTGACTTACAGCGAAAATAGGGAAACAATTTACATAACCGGTTTGTCTGATGGAAGAACTTCTCGCAGACAACCGGTGACAGCGTGATACACATCGAAGGTAGCAAAACACGGCAAGTGAGAAAATCAGGGTGGTTTTGTTAGAGGGGTTAACATGTACCGTAAGAAATTGGGGTCTCCGGGTTTATAAATATATGGAGTGATCATGGAAGTAGGTTGCATTAGTATTATAGGTCAGACATGTCCTTTAACTGAGAAGAGAAGAATTGTTCACAACCACTTTCAAAAACTTCGATGTGGGGGGATTTGGGAACAGAGTGGCCATATTTGACAGTGCAAAACGGATACGTCAGCTGAATTTTATCAGTGTTTTGCACTGTCAAAGATGATTCGCAGTCAGCTTGGGCTGAAGGAGTATTTAGAGTGGCCATCCTGTAGAACTCCCTACCTGATAACTGAAACTTCAGTTTGATCAAGGACACGTATACACCGCATATAGCACCACACAGCTTATTACACCTAATTGAATAATGCTTAAGTCATCGATGCGGAGACGGTTAAAAAATACCTTAGACATCTTTTTCCGTGGAAAAAATGTTTATTGTCATGTCTTAATGTTAATTTTCGCATGGGCCTTTAGTTTAGTTAGATTTTCTTTATCATAATTAGGTGACTACGCCTGCCCATGTGTGCTGTCTTTGGGGGGGGGGGGGGAGGGTAAATGGATTGAACTCGCAGGCCTATTGGGAAAATAAGTTTATGAAAGTTTTCGAATTCTTGTTTGTGGCTTTTGTTTTGTCTATAAAATACTATAGAATCCTTTAGCTCAAAACAACACACAGAATAGGCCTACAAGATTAAAGCAAAACAGAACATTAATGTGATGCCAGGAAAGTGGAACGAAATACTCCTAAAGTATGCCTGGTTAGCAGAGGCGTTACTAGCCATAATGTTTTGTTGTTTTTTTTTGGGGGGGGGGCAAGGTATTTATCGACTGGCTGGTCATTTTTACCGACTGTTTTTGCAGATAAAAACGACTGTGTTGACGAAAATCGGCTGGTTTTTAAGAAAAACTACTATTTTCAAGAAAAAACCGACTATTTTTATAAGAAATCCGACTGTTTTTAAAAAAAATCGACCGTTTCCAAGAAAAACGACTGTTTTTACGAAAAATCGCGTGGCTATATTTTACCGACTGACCGACAACACTGGGGGGGAGGGGTGTCCCCCACCTCCACCCCCCCTAGTCGTGACGCCCCTGCTGGTTAGTGCTATACTGTACAAGTTCGTAAATTATAACCTGCCTCTCTGGAATTTTGTTCCTCGTACGCTCGTAATTCTTTATTTCTTTTGACAGGACTCTGGCCGCTCGAGTGATTCCGGTTCCATCTCGATGAGTCGAACTTCCTTGGAAGCCGGCTTGATGAGCAAATTGGATTCCCCGCGACGCAATACAAGAGAGAGTCAGGATTTTAAGTATCCCTCTCTCGAGCCCTCCGTGACTAGAAAATATAGGGAGGGGAGCCTAAAAAGCTTGGACAAAGTAACTTCCCCCTCCAAGTCGGACAGCTTAAAAAACAGTAGGCAGTTGAGCTTGGATGCGGAACGGCATCGACTCTTTGATTACTACCACGAGCGCCCGAAAGAGGGGTCGTTATCACGGAGCTTGTCGTTTATGCAGCAGAGGGTGGAGGAGGACAAGGGGGGCCCTATGAGCACTCCGCAACCTCGCAGAAAGCTTCAAAGCTCCGGATCCGGTGACGTGAAGAACGACAGTTTGGATAGTCTGTGTACGCCCATGATTCACCGAAAAAATCGGTCCGCGGAAACCGGAAAAATGCGCGAGTTTGGGAACCGGAAATTGCTGGATAAACTGCGGGATTTAAGTGGAAGTTTCCATTCGGATTCGAGCCCGAGTCCTTCGAGCCCTAAGTGTGAATTCTCTTCCCCCTTTAGTACCCATGATAGTGGAAACTCGACACTGAATGAAAAAGATGCTTTGATGCTCCTGCGTGGGCGGTGTAGCGCGGATAGCTCCCCTCACTCGCAAGGTGACTCTGGCCTCGCTACCACAGGTAGTCGCGCATCTCAGGATAGCAACCCGAATACGAAAAGTCTCTCCTCGACCCGGAGCTCTGATAAATTCGACACGTCTCGAAGTTTCGAGTCGATGAGAGGATCGGATGGTGGAGCCAAGGGGGAGAAACATTCAAGTGATTCTACTAGTGAATCGACGGCGAAAAATTCGTCGCCGTCGACCAATGTGGATGCAGCATCCCCCATGTATGGAAATCTGGATGTTTTCAAATACGCTTCTGAGGATAGGACGGAATCTCATCTCTTGCCGCTTCAGCAATATATCCTGGAACAGGTGAGTTTTTTTAAGAATAAAAACCTGAAAGTTTTATCCCGCCAAAATGACCTTAGAACAAAAACAAGAAAGTTCACGGTTGCAGTTAAGTTTTTGTTTTGAATTTTGAAATTTTTAGTTAAAATATTAATGTTTTTAAAGTTTTTTGTTTTAAAAGTTTGCGTCATTGTTTGCGGTTTTTGATCTGCCTTCGCCATTTCCATGTTTTTTTCCCTTCCGATGGATTAGAGTTTGCTTTAGTGTTGGTTTGTTTTTTGAGTATTTTTGAGTACATTTGTTTTATTATCATCAATTTTGGTGGGTCAGTAAAACATAATAATAATAAAAAGATGCCGAAGTTCCTTCATTTTCAAACAAATATGTACCAATAAAACTAAATGACAAAACTAAAACCAGTGAAGTTTTGGTAAACTTGGGCGTGTCTTAGTGCGAATTCTGTCGCAATCGGTGTTGGTCATACAATCCATTTGGCGTAACCGGAATTTGTTGTAAAGAAATCTGTGTATGCGATAGTTAGATCGACCTGTTTCACTACGTAAATGCAGAACTGATGGGAAAATATGTTATACACTGTAAAAAGTTTCTCCGAGTAAGGATTAAAGTTAACTGTTCCTCTAAAGGATTAAGTTTGAACATCTTTCAATCAACACCGAAGCCATCCAGAGGGCGGCCCGGCGGATCGTCCAAAGTTCTCACTAAATCATTCAATCGGTAGTAGCGACGGGCGGTGTGTACAAAGGGCAGGGACGTAATCGACGCAAGCTAATGACTTGCACCTACTAGGGATTCCTGGTTCATGGGGATCCTTGCAGTCCCCAATCCCAACCACGAATTTGCTACTGGGATTAATCTTATCTCTACTGGGATAAGAATAATCCGAATTAGAGACAAACTTATCTCAGGAGAGACAAGATTAGTCCCAGTAGCAAATACTGCAAGATTTTTTTTTTTTACAGTGTAGGGTGAAAGCTAGCATACGATTAGCATGTCAAACTTTTATGTCTTTTAGCTGAAGACTCCTACTGCGTATATCTTATACTTTCTTGTCGGATCTATACCATAACTTGCGGGTGTTCTTTTTACAAGCAAATGCAACATGTGTCCTGGTGGGTGGTATTCCTCAAGGTTTTGCTAAATCCCGTGATGCCCTTTGATTAGTTCAGACGTTGTTAGTGCGTAATTGTTCATGTCGCCTAGTTATGGGACTTGTTTCTTAATAAGGAGTACAGGAGGCCTTTTCCTTAATTTTGTTTTTTTATTGCCTTATGTCATGCTCGCTCAGCTCTGATATAGAGCTACAGGTGAAGAAGCCAATGTAAACCAAGAAGATAGTTGAACTCCGGTGGGTTTGTTCGTGTGTTAAAGTCACACTTCATCTTCTAGTTTTTCTTCCGGATTCTAGACACTGTTTTTTGTCGAGATAGATCTGAAGGTGAAGCCAGGCCAAAAACGTCTGGAAGTCCGGGGCGTTGGACGGTATTGACTAAGCTTTAGCCGATTATCTACGACCCGTGGCGTTTTCATGACGTCATGAGAGAAATAGGAAAATTCGATTAAATTAGCAGAGTATATATTTGTATCTGTATATATAGAGCTGATCGACCAGCGAGGCGCCGGACGTGTTTACACTTATAAACCGTTCTAGGGACAATCATTTCCGTTAGTAATGGGAAAATATAGACTTTTCGTGTGACGTCACGACCCGTAGATAATCCGCTAAAGTTTAGTCAACACCCGTTGGACGAATACCGGAGTCTGGACAGGTGTCATCCAGGCCACACATTTGAGAAACCAAATTAATATGCAAATGAATGGAGTTGGAGAAAAAAGGGAGAGCGATTGACAGCTGTGACTGGGAAGCAAAAAGACATTTGAAGGGGAGGTAGGACAGGGTTGCCACATCGAAAACATTTAGAGAGTGATTTTTCGTCAAAAAGAGAGAGTGAATTCGGAGTGAAATTATTAAAAATGTGAAATGGTGACTTTTCGTCTGAATCAATGCCGCAAAAATGACAGATCTTAGTTTTGTTTCCATGAAAAAACGTGAAATAGTCACTTTTGGACGGAATCACTGCTGGAAAATGACACATCTGGACATTTTCCGAAATAGAGTGACAATTCACACTATCTTGCGACATGTGGCAACCCTGATGAAAATACAGAAGGATTGGATTGACTGTGCGGAAGTCCCAGAAGTCTGGAAGGTGAAGCCTGGGTTTTAGTGACAATCCTTCATGCGCAATGCAGGACATAAACAAACTGAAGCCAGTACTGGCGAGAGCAATCCTCTCAATTGTGAACGTGGTACTCCTATTCCGAAGAACGACAAATGAATGTGTGCTGACAGTCAAATATTAGTTGCGTTTTTGCAGATACCATGGTATTTGTTACCAGGGTAACTGGATCTGCAATTAGTCGTTTTTGCAGTTATCGTGGTATCTGATATACTGTTGCTCTGCGAAAACGACAATTGCCGAAATTGCGCTTTTCGAAGTCATTTCCCACCAATTTGACAAAAATTTAAGAAAGTGAGATGACTTCTATCAGATACCACGACTAGTTACCACGGTCGGACCGTGGTATCTGAATACCACGATAACTCGCCAGATACCACTAACTGCAAAAACGCCTTTTGACCGTGGTATCAGATATCACGATAACTGCAAAAACGACTTTAGACCGTGGTATCATGCAAAAACACAACTATTGGACTTCGATAATTGAATACCATAGAAGCAGGGACCCATAAATTTCCTGTAAAGACTCGCCATTCAGGGGGCTTGTCAATAAGAGATTTCTGATGCGCTCTTGACCGAGCATCAGATAGTTTGGGAAATACCCACGGGGATAGAATACCCGACTATCCAGATAGGCAAAATTTTTCGCAGATGTTGTGCTGAACTAGGAATATTCTCTGTAATGGAAGAGTATCTTGGATCTTTTGTCCTAACTAAGGTACCTGGTGGCATGCTGAATAGTCCTGACTGAAGATGGCTATCTATATCTGTCTGAGCAAGAACGCCGATTCGACCCAAGCGGAATTTTTGGAAACTAGGTTAGGCTCGGGCAACATAGCAACATAGAAGCATAGGAAATGATAAGCCCCCTGAATGGCGAGTCATTACAGGAAATTTATGGGTCATATTTGACGGTGCAAAACGGATAAGTCAGCTACATTTTATTCGAGCAATATTTCGGCCCTTCTTGGCAAGGGTCCTCTTCAGGCTCAAGCCGCTCAAGCTGGAAAATAAACTTGTGGAAAAATAATTTAAGATTCTTCCTTAAATATCTGCTTTTGAGAACTTCTTCTCTGAAAGTTGGTTGGGGTTAAAGCTGGTGCTGTGATTCTGTTCTGGACTCGGCGACTGTTTTTGTTGTTCGATTGGGTCGTCGAAAGGGTAGAGATTCTTCTGCATTTTGGTTTTAGAGTCACCTGTCTCTTCTTCTTCTTTCCAGCTAAGATGGATACTTGTTGGCGGCATGTATGGGCGATTAGTTCCGTACTTCGGTGATAGATGTTCCTACGGCCCAAGCTGACTGCGAATCATATTTGACGGTGCAAAACGGATAAGTCAGCTACATTTTATTCGGCTTGAGCCTGAAGAGGACCCTTGCCAAGAAGGGCCGAAATATTGCTCGAATAAAATGTAGCTGACTTATCCGTTTTGCACCGTCAAATATGATTCGCAGTCAGCTTGGGCCGTAGGAACATCTAATTTATGGGTCCCTGATAGAAGGTAATATTGCTGACATGACAACGTTGAACATCCTTTTTCTCCCTCGCGAACAAATTAAATTTGCTGAAGCAGAGAGAGATTCGGCTTTTCTAACTTTTATCGACACAGTGCAGGCGCTTGGCATATGTTTGTCTACAAGGCTCTTTGAAAAGGAGGAGCAAGGGGTCTGCGGATCCAACTATCCACCAGACGATGTTCGGAGATAATATGATGAAGCTGTGAATGGCCCTTTTTAATATGATTCAGTTCAGTTCAGTTTTATTTCAACACCAATTACCGTTTTGCCGAATAGCAGGTGGTAACGTCAAACATGCATTAAAAGCTAACCAAAATTATCAACATATGCTAAAAGTTGTCGAATCACACATAAAATACTGAGAACAAACATTATAAAAAATAACGATTGGGGTAATAGACAACGGGAGAGGGGGGGGGGGGGGGGTAAAATAATAACCTAATAATTTCTGTTGCGTAGGGAAACAAAGGAGGGGACACAACTATTCTTGTATCTCACGTATCGGGAAAACACTGGTTAAAGGGTAGGGACTGGTTCGGAAGCTTGTCTTTGAGGCCTCTCCCTTTCTGTTGTAAAGTGGGGGGCAGGATGTCGCGAAGGACTGGGTTCAGAAGAGTCTGGACACCAAACTTTAAGCATAAATTTTCACGACGATGAGACAGGGTTGTCAGATTATATTTTTTGAGGAAATGGATATAAGGGACTTTCAGCTCTGGAGCGGAAAGTTTGCCTGGTAAAAAGTGTTTCTAGTATGTGACGGAAGTAGCCTTGTAACTTGTAAGTGTCACTATTGACTTATACTCCGAAAAATTGAGCCACCACCGCCCTTTATTTTTAAAGGAGTTTGATCTGAAGCATTCTAGATCAGTGCTACCCCTAATCAAGGTTCGAAAAGGTTGCGTATCCCCTTTTCGCAAACATTTTCATTAGCTTAATTCGCAACCTGAATGACAAAATCACTTGCAATATCTTCGATTCTTCTTGAAACAGTATTCCCTGACAGAGGAACATACTTTACGGGAGTAGGCTAGCTCTTTTGGAGTCAATATTATATCATTGACTTTTACTAGGGCTTGTAATCAGAGCCGTTACCCACTGGTTGGGAACACCCCTCTCCCCGAAGTGGTATTCCAGACGGTTAAAAAGAAAGGAGTCGATTTTTCGTAGAAACAATTTTTTTTTTAACACAGTCGGTAAAAATTACCAGCCAGTCAGTAAAAATACCTTGCCCCCCAAAAAAAAACATTTTGGCTACTGATGCCTCTGCTGGTAGCATTAGGCTTTCGGCAATAAACAAGTACAAAGAATGAATTGAATTGACTTCGATTTTTCCCTTCCCGTAACGTTTAATATTCGTATTGCATACACTGTAAAAAGTTTCTCCGAATAAAGGTGCAGTATTTGCTACTGGGATTAACCTTATCTCTATTGGGATGAAATTAATCCGAATTAGGGATAATCTTTTTTAAATAAAGACAAGATTAATCCCAGTAGCAAATACTGCAAGGTTTTTTTTTACAGTTTAGATACCCTGCCTATCCCTATCCCTTTTTGGAAAAATATATCACGCGCACGGTATGAAATTCCGCAAAATCCTGGAAGGAGAAACACTGATGCCGTCCAATGTGTGTACTGGACATTGCATGGACGTGGGAATGTGAAAGTTTTGGGTGCAGGGGTAGCCCTCATTTGGTGGGGGATGGCGAAGCCGGGCCAAGGGTATATTGCTGTTGGAGCGACCAATGTCGTACTTCCCCGTTTCTTCGCTAGTCCCGTTTCACGGTTTGAACGAAATGTTACCTCAGGCTGAAACCGAATCAGTTCGGTGTTAGTCACTCTGTTTCCTTGCTAAGTGACATATTTGTTTGAAATCCAACCTCCTAAGTAGTCCGCTCTCGTCGCGTAGAAGAAATTTATGGTTTTGGGGAGACGTTGAAAATTTTCGTTCTATTTTGATAAGCCCTAGGGTGTGCGAACACACGCCCAAAGAATTTTGATTCTGCACGTAGAAATGCATAAAGGAGTTCGGTGAAGCCAAGTTCCCACTGAGGGTGATTTTGGCTTATCACTGCGATTTTATTTTTGCTCTGGAGGATTGTCCTTATACTAGGTCAACGCTCCAAGGTGAGTAGTTGTTTTTTGTTCACCCACACATCGGTACCATCATCAGTGACACATAGATGAAGAAATAAACCCATAAGATAGAAGAGAGAATAGAAGCTCTCCCATTTTGAGTTTAAAGTTTAACTGAAAATCCATCTTATTCTTGTCATTTAGTTGAATGCACTGAATTATTTGGATTCTGCAAAGGATTTTTTTTTTCCACTATCTACTCTAGTTCTGACGATCAGAGTATCTGCAGCCGTCTCCACAACGTAAATTCTGATATAACGCTGGAAATTTTAATCTCAACACAAACACGGCTTTTCAGCGTGCAGTGGTGAGACTGGTGAAGATTGCCTAGTGCCTGAACAGAAACAAAAATCATAAATCTTTCTCGTAAGACATACAAAAAAGATACAAGCGCATAGAGGTACCACAATCACATGGAAATTCCAGTATTTGAAAATCGATTATTCGTGAATAGTGGAACAATGAAGTAACGCATTTTCAACGGGTCATAAATCCAACTTAACTGAATCAGTGAGGGGTAACTAGATTGTCCTATCCCATCCCTTTTCGGTTAAACTTTAAAGGCTTAAAACAGCCAAAACCGTGGGTTATTTGTTGAAAGCACAGTATAGTTTTAAAATTCTCAGAGTTTAAGTGTATATGTATGTACTGGTGTTCAGTTTTTACTCAGTCAGAGACTCTCAGTTTGTAATTGTCGATTTCTTGTGTGTTTCTTATGAAAGTGTTACGTTTTGCTTTTGTTTTGTTTTTTATTTTTCGTTTTTGTACTCCGTCCTTTTTCTGTTTGAAATGACGGGTGATAAATAAATAAATATAAAAAAAAATATATTTTTGAATACTGTAAGTTAAAGAGTAAATAGTGCGAGGGGTCCTTTAAGGATACTTGTTTCCGACTGCAGAAACATAATGGAACAAATAAAATGATACAATAATGTAGTGCAAGGAATAGTCAATTGGCCTCCACTTAGTTCGTCTAAACACTTTTCATCATAATTCATTTCATCGCAAAAATTGTCCAAGGGATCCTTGAAAGCGCTGATGGAGTCAGTCAATACCATTTCGGATGGGGGGGGGGGGTCCAACAGTGCACCATTTCTGTTTTCTAAAGTCCAGTGACCATATCCTGGCAGAGTTAGTAATAGTGATGTTTCTGGACCATGTGTCCGGAAAAAAACCGGCGCTATATTTCTTGGATGACAGTCTAGGCTTTTATATTTAATCTTTAACTTTATATTTAGTCTTACCTATAAAACTAACGCAACCTACTTCCATTATCACTTCATATATTTCTAAACCCGGAGACCCCAATTTCGTACGGTACATTCTAACCCCTCAAACAAAACCACGCTGATTTTCTCACTTGCCGTGGTTAGCTACCTTCGATGTGTATCACGCTGTCGACGGTTGTCTGCGAGAAGTTTTTCCATCAGAAAAAGTGGTTGTGTAAATGTTTCCCTGTTTTCGCTATAACTCAACGGGTCTCGGAAAAGGCTTAAAAAAGCCAAAACCGTGGGTTATTTGTTGAAAGCACAGCCTAGTTTTAAAGTATTCAAATATTTTAAAATACTGCAAGTTGAAGAGTAAATAGTGCGAGGGGTCCTTGAAAGAATTTGAGGCATAATCGTAAGCCACACTGCGCGGACAACATCCAGATCTGAAATGTAAATTGATCTTTATAGGAGCCAGGACGAAACGTTTACGATTGCCAAAAAACTTTTCCTTTCACTTTATTGACAACAAAACCACGTGAGATACGAGGGTTACTTAATTCAAACGACTTGCATAATGTAGAAGTAACAGATGAACAGCTGCTATGCGCTGTCGAGATAGTTGAAACTTAATTGTTGTATTTTGGAAAGTCACAGGAACGAGAATCGGGAAGTAATTAACTCAGCTGAAACAAATTTGCTGATATTATCTGCCACTATTTAAAGTTCTTGTGGACTACGCTGGAGTAACTGAGTGAGACTGGGTCTCACTGGGTGAGAACGAGAAAGGTTTCTCTACTTGGTAGACTAACTGGAAATTTCCGAATTTCCTACCCACTCCCGGTACTAGGCGCACTTCGGACGCCGAATGGGCAAAAGTATCTATACACTTGCTATCAGGAGGAGCCAAACTCAACTGCAGAGCAAAATAACACTAGGGAGTACCGCTGTGGACACTGGTGTACACTGCTGCGTTGGTGTTCTGTCTCTTTACAGTGTCCACATTAATGTTAGTAGTTGTACACAAGACTAAGTAGACGATTGTTCTATATTGGTTCTAAGGACTAATACATGTATAGGTGGCGAACGTAGGCACTGGACTAACAACAAAACGGGCAAAAGAAACATTCTCACACTCGGGACTAGCAATTCGACCCTGCTCCTCTATCCCCAGATGTTGACCGGAACAGGACACATAAGTCCGTCAAGCCTGGTCCCAAAGTGTGGCCAATAAAAGAATCACTTTTTCTAAAGAAAGAAACCTTTTCTCAGGGCACTAGGATTCCAAATGGCACTAAACAAAGACAGACTTTACAGATCCACCCCCCAGAAGAATGAAATTTTTACCAAAAATTTAAGAAACTAGTTACAAAGAAAAAAAATGCAGTTGAACAACAATTAGATAATGGGAGGTTGGCACTAGAAAATTAGACACTAAAGCACAATCAGTAGGAAACAACACTTTCCATAAACGGCGCTCAGGCTCTCGTTTCCAGAGGCAGCGTTCATACTCGCGTCTTTCTGTGACGGCACTTCGAATTAAGTTTCACACTTCTCACCTCACTTCACTACGGGGGACGAAAACGTCTCCGAGACGGCGCTAGGCTCACGTCTCCCTACACCTACGCTGATACATACATGTAAACGAATACAAAATCATAATTTCACAAGCAACTTTAAAATGAAGAAAAATGAAAAAGGTCTGGCAAAGTCAGTTATTAAATCTAGGGAAAATGGGTGAGATGGGGAAATAAATCATCAAACTGTTGGTATATTAAAAGGAGTGGATTTCTGTCCAGCTTGGAAGAGAGAACATTATTACTCGCGGTAAAATCCTGTTGATTTTGCTGCAGAAGCCCGCTGTGGTCGTGAACTACGTGTAATAGGGCTACTTCGGACATTGCGGCGACTGTCGGCGTTTGACGGCCTGGTAGTACCGACCCCGGCACTAGGACTACTACTGGTACAGTCGGAATCACCTAATTCTGGCGAGTCATCGAACTGACTAGCTACAAATTCACTACCCTCAACTGAACTAACTCTAGGTGACGCCTGAACTGTAAGCTCGCCATTGTGACTATTACTAAGTCGTGAGCTTCCAGTTCCAGTGTCACTTACCTGGTTTGCTGCACTCTGTACCTTTCCTGTTGGACTATCTACAAACAACGTTAATTCCCTTAATTTTCGACTCAGTTGCGGAATTTCTTCAGCTTCCTTGGAAGTTTCTGCGGCACTATCTTCTACGTAGGTTTTGCTACATTTGTCGAATAATTCTTTAAATTCCGGATTGCGGGACAAGAATAGAGAGGAGTCTTTTATCGGTTTGATCAGGCGAATATTCACGGTTCTGCGGGTCCCTTTGCAAGTTAGCTCTTGCAACAAGAAAACGCGCTGTGGTTGAAGAACTTTCAGTATAACGTATGGACCTCGGAACTTCAGTTTCAAGCCTCGACACGTCATATCTCTAACGTAGACTAAGGAACCTTCTTCTAAACTCTGAATACTCGTACAGGCTTTGTTGAACTGTTTTTCCTGAACCTTTCTAGACACTTCCATCTCCTTTCGACACACGCTATGAATGACAAAGAGCTGGTGGACTTGAGTAGTTACGAATTCTTCGTAGCTACCATAGTCTTCCATTCGCGGTCTAGGCAAACGCAAATCAATATATGAAATGGCTTGTCTACCGAACATTAGTTGGTACGGTTGATATTTTGTCGTTGCGGACTTAGCACAATTGATCACGAGCTGAACATTCGGAATGAAGTTGGACCAATCAGCTTCCGCGTCGTAGCAATATGCTTTGAGGATGTTTTTCGTTATTTTCACACGGTTTTCGACTAATCCGTTAGAAAACGGGTTATAACTCGTGGAGAATCGGTGGTCTATCCTATATTTTGTGCAGAAATCTTCCACCAGCTTAGAGCGATACGAAGCGTGCTTGTCCGACAACAAAATTTCAAAAAATCCGAAATACGCGATAATCTTTTCTTCCAAAAACTTCAAAATACTTTTCGCTGAGATCGTTTTGACGCTCTGGAGTACTACATATTTCGTAAAATGTTCTACCGCAACTATAATGTGTTCGAAGCCTTCCTCTGTTTGACACAGTGGACCGGCTGTATCTATACTCCATATATGTCCGACATAACTGGGATTTTCACTAAGTCCTAAAGGTGGATGGGGAACTTTATGTTGCGGATTTCTACGCAAACACACATGGCAGTTCAGGCACACTTCTTCAACACGTTTCGACATACATTCAAATACACAAAAAGCCCTGACGCTCTCTAAAGTTTTCTCAGCACCTAAATGTGCACACGCAAAAGGGTGTTCATGAATCAACTTAATTGTGCTGTCAACCAGTGTTTCCGGGAGGATCAACTTTGGGGTTGGATTTAACGCTAGGCGTCCTTCCTTCTCCGGTTGGCAGTACAAGACACTGTTGTTCAAGAACGCTGCAGCAACAATTTTTTTCAACCATGGTTTTCCTACCCTACTCCGGATTTCTTCTAACCCTTCTTCCTCCCGATCGCGATCTTCTTTCAGCATATTTACACATTCCCGGGAACCCCGTGAAAACGCATCCCCACGAGCTGACCCATCACTGGTCAGTGCAGTACCTTGGGGTCTTTCCGCCAACGCATCAGCGGCAGTGCTCACCCAACCAAAACCCCTAACTGAGTTTGTCGACGTCGCTTCCACTGGAATCTCTGATACATCCAGTAGGCATCCTCTAACCACAAGCTCCTGACGCACAGGTGGCTCGTCTTCACTAATTGCAATTCCAAATTTCCCGGTTTCTCCAATACCCACGAAACCATCTGCAGATTTACGTTGTTCTAACTCGAGTTTCCTATCCTTGCTTTCTAGGTATTCTATTATCGGTCGTAATTCCCTATCGTCTCTCTGGAGTTTTGCTAACTCTTGATTATCCAATCCCAAATAATCAATCTTTTTCAGCCCCGCAGGTGCTGCAAAAAAATCTAGTTCATCATTTGTCATGCTTACAGGCTCATTTGCTTCCACTATTTGCTTAGCGTTGTAACACGGAGATTCTAAACAATTTCGAGGACCTATCTTTACAGCTACGCAGGAACGTTATGGCTTTACAACAAGTTAGGATATGAACTTCTCTTCCCCAAATATAATATTCAAAATTCTTATCTTACCTTGGTAGGAAAACTAAAACCCTGGTGACCTGGTTTCCTACAAATGCCACACTCCTGAAAACATTCCATAGCCCTATGGTTTCCTCCACATGTAAAACATCCTCTATCTCCTCCTGTAGCATACCTGTCGTTACTTGGTCTACCTGCGTAACTACTCCTCCCACGCGCAAAACTACGACCTCTAATACCTGTTTCTGTACGATCTTTACCATCACCATTACCGTACAAACCACTAAATTTGAGTCCATTACCTACATTCGTCGCAGCACTCAAGTATTCTTCAGTAGACGTAGTTGAAGACGTCTCCCCAACTATCTGGTCTATCTGCTCATACTTTTTGGCAATCCTATACGCACTATCTAAAGAATCAATATCTGCACTATGTTCTAACAGGTACCTCTTATACGATGGTTTGACGCCTTCTTTGAACGCATTCAATGCCAACGTTCCCAAAAGTGTGTCATCATCGGTTATACTCAGAGAGGACAAACATACCCTTTGTAACTTTTGTATACGCTTGTAAAACAGGTACACAGTTTCGTCGTTTCCTTGTTTCGCACCCACAAATTCTTCCATTCTTTTTCCTGACGTTTTCCCGGTGGTATAAGCAGCTAATAATTCCCTTCTCAAATCTGCTAAATTTCTTATACTAGGGTCAAGGTCCTCGAAGAAATGACGAAACGGCCCGTGTGCTAAAAGGGATGCGGTCTGAATTGCCCTGGAATCGGTCCAGTTGCACAATTCCTGAAATTTACGTAATTGCGACACGATGGTCTGGATAATGGTGTTATTGCGGCCATAGGGTCAATCATGGATCCGACAAACTGCGACTGATTATTATCACTTAAAAGGGTAGGGACTGGGGTTGAAACAGTTCTTGGAGGTGGGGCTGACTTGACTTTTGCAATATACTCCAGGAATTCTGCAACATCATAATCATCATCACTCGAATCAAAAATAAGGGGCGGGTAAACGCCTTTCAATCTCCACACTTTGACAAAATCGAGAGCAACTTTCTTGTCGTATTCTGCAAAAGACGGATCGAGAACCAGGACTGGAAATGACATGATTCAGTAAATACGATTAAAACAATCAATGATAAAAGGTAAAAATATTTCGGAACACTCCTGTCAACTGGGCCTAAACTTTCGCGGAACTTATCTTTATTTGGTTGAGGTGGATCCTGTCATCCAATCGGTGGATCCTGTGCCAAATCCTGGCAGAAAACACTTTCACTTATGTTTGTAGTAATTGCTGGGAAAACTGGAGTTGACAAACGGAGAAATGGGCAAACGCAGAAAACGAAGATATGGGCAAACGCAGACACACGAAGATGTGGGCAAACGCAGACAAACGGAAACTTGAGCAAACGCAGACAAACGGAGAAATGGGCAATGGCAGAATCGGTGATACGTTCAAACGCGGACAAATGTAGATTTGATGAAACGCAGACAAACGTGCTAAGCGGACATAGGTGGGGTCAAACCCATAGGCAACGGGCCTCAGATATCACCGCCAACTGTTCTTCAAAATCCTGATAGGGCACCTGTTGAGCACAGCAATGGGTAGCGATTTGCTTTTCGGCACAACTGATTTGATTTCACACAGTCAATCGAGGTTCCAATGGCACACAAGATACCACTTTCCGCTGCTCACCACTCTGTGGACACTGGTGTACACTGCTGCGTTGGTGTTCTGTCTCTTTACAGTGTCCACATTAATGTTAGTAGTTGTACACAAGACTAAGTAGACGATTGTTCTATATTGGTTCTAAGGACTAATACATGTATAGGTGGCGAACGTAGGCACTGGACTAACAACAAAACGGGCAAAAGAAACATTCTCACACTCGGGACTAGCAATTCGACCCTGCTCCTCTATCCCCAGATGTTGACCGGAACAGGACACATAAGTCCGTCAAGCCTGGTCCCAAAGTGTGGCCAATAAAAGAATCACTTTTTCTAAAGAAAGAAACCTTTTCTCAGGGCACTAGGATTCCAAATGGCACTAAACAAAGACAGACTTTACACCGCCACGACCTATGCTTTCGATGCTTTATAAACCGGCCATACTCGTAGCGCCACCCACTACTCTTGTCCCATTTAAAGTGAGACAAACTTGCGGGTGTAGAAATTCCTAGTAAAGCAAAGGTGCGGCCTGCACACGCCAAGGAAACAATGGAGACTGTATCATTTGTGTGCTATGTCCAGAATATGAAGTTATCAGAGCCAGCGCTGGTGGACGACTGAATGAGTTTCATTAAGGACGTTCACTATCGCTAGTGGTGCTAGTATCGCTGCTATTCAAGTGTGTCAATTTTGTCAAGTCTTGGCGGTACTCCCTCGTGTTATTTTGCTATGCTCAACTGTCTATCAAACATACGGCTTTATTATAAAAAATAAATATCTAGGTCCTTCCTCCGATCGTGGTGGGAGGCGTGGTTCTACTTGAAAGTAATTCGATGAGTTCTTTGAGGAAAAAATAAAAAAGGTTCGAAATGAAGAAAGAAAAAAAAATGCAAAAAATCGACCACCTACAGGGCGATGGGTGTATGCACAAGATCGAGTGGACGGCAATCTGCAATAATTTTATCGTTTATTCAAATAATGTATACAACAGATACGTCAGCTACGATGCTTCATCCGATATTTCGGCCCTTCTTGGCAAGGGTCCTCGTCAGGCTGTCAATCTTCAGGTCCAACGTCGGGGAAGGAAACAAACCTGTAATAAATAACTGAATGTTTCAAAGTCACCTTGGGCTCAAGGAATATTTATAATTTCATCGGTTCTTTCCGCTTTATCCAAGGCAGTTGACAGTTGTAAAAGTTTGAATTAGGCCTGCGTAATCGGCTGCAACAGGAGCAAAATAACACTAGAAAGCAAAATAACACTAAATTATCTTCCAATAATAAAGAGTAGCGCTAAGACTGGAATAAAGTGACACACACTCGAATAGCTGCGACACTAGCACCACTAGAGATAGAGAACGTCCCTACTGAACCTCAATCAGTCTTGCACCAGCGCTGGTGTTTCGCGCGCCCCTGTTTCCTCGATGTGTGCCGACCGCATCTTAGCTCTACTAGGAATGTTCTAAACCCGCAAGTTTGTCTTGCTTTAAATGTTCCGAGCCTAGTGCAATGGGCGGCGCTACGAGTAATGCCCGCTTCCAGTACATCGAAAGCAAATAGGTCTTGGCGCTACTCCCTAGTATTATTTAACTAAAAAAAAATAGCGTAGATAATTGTAATTTAGTTATCGAAATCTTATGTATTTTTTATAGTATTTATGTGTCATTGAATGGACCATGGTTTAGGCATAGTTCTGTTTATCCATTATTTTGTAGGCTACTCCTCAGTTCTGAGTAAAATAAATACATAAATAAATAAATAATTTTGCTCTGGCTGCGATTGTGAGTTTGGCCTACTTTAGTCGTTCAGGTAGCCCCCTAACTATGAATTCGGCCTACTTCAGACGTTCAGGCAATCCGGATTCTAAACGTTTTGGATACTTTAGGTTGCGACAGTAAAACAGTTGCTATGGGAAAATACGTTGTGATTATACTATAAACCATACAGTTTTTGTTCTATTGGATGTTTACTTGTTGCATGATCGCACTCTTGCACAGTGATATATTCCCCTTTTTTCTAATCAGTCGCTAAATCTCTCAGTTCCTAGATTCTGATTATGTTCTTTGTTTCATTTTGGCCATTTGTTTTGTTTTGATTTAAGCCTACCTTGAAAATTCGACTCAGATCCATCTTGCAATTATCACACTGAGTGTAATAATAGCCGTCGTTGACACGGCGGAACCATTTTTCAAACGCCTTCTCAAAAATCTTAACTGTGCGTTCGTCTGAAACCCTTAGGCGTGTGCACGCAATTTAGAGTAGGGCGGAATCTCTCATCATTCAATTTTATTCCTAGAGTGTTCCAGCAGATTGACGCATTCCGTTCTAGTTCAAGTCGTATTTCTTAACGGTTGACTTAATGACATAGCAAACTTCCTGTTACGGGTTTCGTCGAATACTGTAGCATACACTTAGTGCCAGTCCGGTTTTCGCAGTCGGATGCGAATTTCCTCCTTCGCACAGAAATTCGACGCATTGCGTTCAGTTTTACCAATAGTGACGTGAATTTCGCATGCTTGTTTGGAGCGAAATCTCATGGGACTGTGTGTGCTTTTGGTTTTGACATGTATTTTTCGCACCGGAAACAGAAAACTTTCGCATCGTTTTAAACTTTTCTCTTGTTGATCCTTGATCTATGGATGCCGAGGATTTTCACATCTTTCTCTTCACGATTTTTTCACTTGTCATTTAGTGGGAGATTTTTCAAGGCCCCCGTAAGGCGTATTCTCGCCGTTCCACGAGGGCTCCTCTGGGACCCGAAGGGAACGGCGAGAAGAGAGGGAGTCACTCCACGCGGACTCCGCCTACGGAAACAGCGAGAACACGGGGAATGCTTCCAAAATGGATTTTGTTCTAAAAAAAAATATGCGGTTGACGAAATTAGTCTGGATCCACTTTATTTTTGGTTTTGTTTCTTTGATTGTTTTCAGTTCATTTTAGATTGTACCAACACCAGCAAAGATTGATTCCCCTCCGAATCTGAAAGGGAGTCCTTTTTGATGATGGTGATGACAACCGGAACATTCCCCGCCCGTGGGGACTCGCGAGAATTCCTCGGGGAACGGCGAGAATACGCCTTTAGTCCTTTTTGCTTATTTTTGTTTTGGTGGAACTTGCGCATTCACCAAGTTATCGAAAGCTTATATTATTTTTTTGTTTTTGTTTTTACTTCCTGTACTATTTCCTTTCGCTGTTGAATGCGTGATAAAATTCATCATTATCGCCTTCAAATCGTGCTACACTGTGACACATCAGATTTAGTAATTATACAATAGCGGTGAAATTCACGATTGAGGAGACAAGCTTTAGACTAGTAGAAATCTCACTTCCCTTCTGAGCGTCACTAGACACTCGTCTCAAACTGCTCACGACATTCTTGACTAGTTTCACGGACTATTAGTTCTGAAGAAAAAAAAACGGATTTTGTGGCTCTTCTGTTCTGTTTTGTTACAATACGCCGCGTTTTAGAAACGGTGGGTCCGACATAAAGGCGATTCTGGTGATCTGGAAAGCTCCTTAGTCTATGTGCCGGCTGTTTTTGAGAATTCTGCTAAAGCTCTCTTCGCTTTCCAGAGCTATTTTTTCGCTCCGCTAATTTTGGAAAGTGAACCCACCACGTGAGTGGAAAGTGACTGAGTTAGGGTATGCTTTTTAGTTTGAATGTGGTAAAATTACTCCTGCTTAGGACCAGAGACGTTACTATCCAAAATGTTTGGGGGGGGGGGGGGCAAGGAATTTACCGACTGGCTGGTAATTTTTACCGACTATTTTTGTAGAAAAAACTACTGTTTTCTAGAAAAAAAAGAAAGTTTCGTTCATGAAAAAAATCAACTGTTTTGGCCAAAAATCGAGGCGCCTTCGCGCCGACTCGGTTATTTTTGCCGACTGGCCTACAACATTGGGGGGGGGGGGCGTCCCTCCCGGTCGTGATGCCCCTGCTTAGGACACAAATCAAAAGAAGAAACAGAAAAAGATTAAGAGCATATATTTTTGGAGGTGACACAGTCTCAGTATGATAAACTACAGGAGGGGTATCCAACCTCAGACAAGATTTCAAATTTCTAGAGAAGTCTTTCCTTCAGAATAATCTGTCTGGCTTAAAAAGGAACCAACAAACATGACAAGCATACTGGACTGAAGCTAATTGAATGGTTTAGATATTGGATAAATAAATATTGCTTCAATGTTTCTAGTTAAAGGCTCGGCAAGTAAACGAGAAGCTGTAAAGGCGCAGCAAGTTACAGTTAGTTCTTGCGCTAGGCGGATTCTCGCTTTGCTTTTTTTCGCGGCAAAAATTCGACTTTCCTACTCTTTGGACGAAAGTTTAGATATAGTACGTTTTTCTTTCTCCGTGTGGCTGTTGTTAACTATAGTTAAAGGACCTATAGTATCTATAATGCTAACGCAACCTACTTCCATAATCACTCCACATATTTCTAAAACCGGAGACCCCAATTTCGTACGGTACGCTACATTCTAACCCCTCTAACAAAACCACACTGATTTTCTCACATGCCGTGTTTTGCTACCTTCGATGTGTATCACGCTGTCAACGGTTGTCTGCGCGAAGTTTTTCCATCAGAAAAAAACGGTTACGTAAATTGTTTCCCTGTTTTCGCTACATGTCAACGGATCTCGGAAAAGGCTTAAAACAGCCAAAACCGTGGGTTATCTGCTGAAAGCACAGCCTAGTTTTAAAGTATTCAAATATTCTAAATACTGTAAGTTGAAGAGTAAGCAGTGCGGGGGGTACTTTAACTATAAGTTCAAGTGTTTTTTGTTGTTTTTTTTCAAGTTCAAGTTTTTTTATTTTTTTTTCAAGTTCAAGTTTTTATTTTTCAATATTCACAAATAAATAAATAAAAAACAACACTTTCGCACTGGAGAAAAAACCTATTAGGGTTTGCATTCGCGCGAAAGTCCACATAACTACTTACCTGCATAAATAAAAAAAAGAAAAAAAAATCCAATCTCTCTCACTCATCAATACTCAACTCCCCCCTTTCTTCCCTCCAACCTCACCTTATAGTTCAGGGTTTAATGCCACTGATATTTTGGACAGTGATATTTGTGGGCACGCTGTCTGAGAGATACACAAGAGTTTATGCGCAAAAATTAAACAGCGCCGAAGACCACTTTGTTTTATTTATTTATTTATTTCCCTCAGAACTGAGGAGTACAAAATAATGTATAAAACAGAACTATGCCTAAACCATCTAGTCCATTCAATAACACATAAATACTATAAAAGGTACACACGATTTCGACAACTAATTTACAGTTGTTTACGCTCTATATTATTCACATGTTAAAAAATGGGTACAGATAGTGGGTTTGGAGGGCTACCGAGGTTTTTTTTGTGGTTTTTCTTCAAAATTAAAACTGGGTCTTGCACTTTAAAAATTAGAAACCAACTACAAATTACTGAAAAAAATGGGGAACCCAAGGAGAAATTTGGAAAATTTGAAATATAATATTTTAACAGCAGACATGTCGCAAATTCGAAAATTTTCTAAGATTGTTGCAGCAAAAACAACATGAGGTAAAGCAACGGCCGTGAACAATGACCCGAGGATGTCTTTCCTAGTATGTAGGCGGCCGTCATTCTGGATCGAGCCTCTGTCCGTGTACTTTAAAATTAGAAACCAACTGCGAATTACTGATAGAAATGGGGAACCCAACGAGAAATTTGGAAAATTTCAAATATGATATATTTATAGCAAATATGTCGCAAATTCGAAAATTTTCTACGATTGTTGCAGCAAAAATAACATGAGGTAAAGCAACGGCGGTGAACAATGACCCGAGGATGTCTTTCCTAGTATGTAGACGGCCGTCATTCTGGATCGAGCCTCTGTCCGTGTGCCAAACGCTCAAGTCCCACGCCCGCCGTGCTGACTCTATTCCTCCTTTACAGGCAAAGCTCTCCGGTTACCGACTCGCCGATCCTCTTCAAGAAGAAGTAGACTCTCTTCACTCCGAAGACGAAGAGGCTGAAGAGTCTAACGGTCGAGATTCTGACGCGTTTGCTGACGATGAAGGACTTTCGAATCCAGATTCGGCGTCGTCACATGACGAACTGGACGGTGCTGGGTATCTAAAGGAGGATGACCATTATCGGCAGTTTGTCGGCGCCCATTCATCGCAGTCGAGCAGGTCGCACTACCGCTCAACGAACGGTCAAGGTGAGTGTCCGTCCGGCAATACTCTTGATGACTATCTCACCCTGCCGATGCAGAATCTCCGGGTCCCTGCGGAAGAAAGGAAGAAACGGTGTCACAGCTGTGCTGACTCAGCATTTGAGTCATTGAGTTTGCGTCGCTACGGATACGTTTACTCCTTCTTCCTGAGAATCACTGGCGTGTTTTGGACTTAGTCATATAGAGTATCTGGCCTCAGGTCCACACTTTCCGTACAAACCGCGCAGCTTAGATCCATAACTTTCCAGAAATAGGCGGTATAGGAAAAAAAAAAAAAAAAAAAACAGGACAAAATCAAAGTGTTGCTCTTGCAGCACCATTAGTTTACCGGCCTGGAAGAATTAGGACAGTTAACTGGAGACTACAACACGACATTAAAGAAGAAAGGAAGTAATATAAAGATTATGAAAAAAATAAAAAATGAAAAGAGGAAAAGAAATAAAAAACAGGTTAAAAAAGAAGACAAAACATCTGATAAGGTAGGCTATGTGAGTGTATTCTTACAAATAGTGTTGAGGTCAGTTGGCAGGCGAAGGGATGTTGCCATGCTGTTCAGTTTGATGCTCTTATATATTGTACAATGTCGTGAGTAATTATCAGAGCAATCGATCATCCAGGTGCTTAGACTCTCGTTTACTTTTAGAACCAATCAAAGAGCCCGAGTACGTCGAGGCCGAATATGGAAGCATTTACGGAGCTCTATTTGGCATCGGTTCAGTGCGTCCTACGGGCTTAAGCCTTAGCCACACCGTCAGCCATCACGTACCAGAACTTATCCCTGGATCCCTCCGCCGGAGGAAAGATCCCTCCCCCTCTAGTCAACCGAACCTTTATTCCCCTGTTATGGAAAGGCGAGATGTAAGTATGATGATGAAGTTTTATTTACGCACTTAAGAAGAGGAAAATAACGCAGTACAGACAAATAAAAGGAAAAAATACACTTAGCTTTCAATAATGTAGTAAATGCACAACATGAGTAGATGAAGAGACAAATACTCACTTTGTTCAAGAGTGCCCAGCATGGACAAGGCAACGTCTGGAAGCTTTCCACTCTCCGAATATTGATTTCCACAAGGTAGTGAGAAAAGCTAGATTAAAGGAACTGACCAGGTACCTTCAGTTGACAGGGAGGCTAGACAGGTTTTAAGGTAAGAACGCGAGAAAAAGCGGTAGAATGAGTGATGGTTTTTTTTTTAAATTATTTTGAAAGAGTTATGTTTTCATCAGTTGTATTGTAGAGTGATGAATTGTTTACATCAGTTGTGAATCGGGGGAATGAGACAATGGGCCGTTTCGGCTGGAGTGTCTGGCCTACCCCACAGAATAGTAATAAATGCACAACATCAAAAAATAAACATTAAAAAAAAAGAAAAGGGACTACTCGGGTCTAAAAAATCTTCTTTTGTATCTTTGGGTCATAGAAGAGAACCTAGAGTTGTAGGCTGAGGTGACATACCGTCCAAATCCGGAGATACTACAGATCAGGTGTCTCTGTTCAGATATAGGTACTTCATAGACTCGAAATGCGGACTGCAGGCTAGGCAACCAAGACAAATTCTTACCGATTTAACGGTCTCAAAGATACCTGCGAAAGAACAAATGCTAAAAAATCCAGTGAGGGACTCTTAGAAGAGTTATTAACTAATAGTAATTCGTTTAATTCCATATTATCCTTTTACAAAAATATTGGCGGAGACTCATACGTAGGTCACATAGCCACGTATGTTACAATTTAAAAATATAACGATAACAAACATAACTACAAAAAATTTCAGTTTAAATTCGGAATACATACAAGTACAGCTCCTTGGGCTTCGGCAGTTAGGAGTTACCGATTTTTCGATAAGTAAAAAAATTAAAATTGATTTCCTGTCGTCTTTAAAATCAACAATTTTCCAACTGGAGATGTGCCAGCTTTTGTCTGATTCATGGGTGGAGCTTTCCAAAGGGGTCTGTTCGTCTCTTCTTCTATTTTCAGTAAAGGTCAGACGACTCGCTAATCAACCTTATTTTATGGCACCTATAGTCCCAATACTCGAAACTTTCCCATTGGTGGCATACAGGGATTTTCCTGTAATAGGCCGCTTTTCGGGTCAGACCAGACAAAAGAGTCTAGAGATGTGGCGCAGTGTTTTCAAAGTTGCCAATGCCGCCCAGCGACTCGATTACCTTAAAAGACCTGTTTTACCTATAAAACTAATTTAACCTACTTCCATAATCACTCCATATATTTCTAAACCCGGAGATCCCAATTTCGTACGGTATATTTCTAAATCCGGAGATACCAGTTTCGTACGGTACATTCTAACCCCTCTAACAAAACCACGCTGATTATCTCACTTGCCGTGTTTGCTACCTTCGATGTGTATCCCGATGTCGACGGTTGTCTGCGAGAAGTTTTCCATCAAAAAAGCCGATTATGTAAATTGTTTCCCTGTTGAAGACGGGTCTTGAAAAAGGCTTAAAACAGCCAAAACCGTGGGTTATTCGTTGAGCCTGTTGACGTAACCGGTGTTACGGTCTATGAGTGTTGGATGCTGATAATAAGGCGACGGCAGACACACAGAGGCTAATCTGGTTGAACTGCTCTACTGGTGCAAGGTCAGTTGGTCTTATGTATGGGGTTGAATTTATGATTTATCCTACATGTCTGTTCTACTATCATAAAGGAACGAATCTAAGTTCCCGGAGCGACTATAGAATGTGTCGAAGAAGGTAGAAAGAGAAGACGGGTTGTCGGTGGCCCAATAAATTACTCGTAAACATGACAACCCATTTCGCAGAAGTGCTATACTGGTATAAGGTCAATTGGTCTTATGTACAATGTTGAATTTATGATTTACATGTCTGTTCTCCTATCATAAAGGAACGAATCTCAGTTCCCGGACCGACTATAGAATGTGTCGAAGAAGGTAGAAAGCGAAGACGGGTTTTCGGCGGTCCAATAAATTACTCGTAAACATGACAACTCATTTCGAATTGGATTGTCAAAGTAGGAAATTTACGGTTGGGACTTCTTTCAGTAATTACTGTCACTGCTTTATCGTCCATCTCCTGCGAGCACGAGCCTTGTGAAAAGACAATGGAGAAAACAAATGATATAGCTCGTTATTTTGATTTTGATTTCTTGATAATTTTGATTGATATTTTGATTTTGATTTACATTGTTGATGTCCCATTGTATACCGCGACAGGTGCCCCTGACTGACTGCAGCTCTTAAACGACACAAATACTTATGATACCAGCTCATTCTATTTCAGTAGCCTAGTATTTCCAACCATTCTTGTTCCCGAGATTCTACAATTCATAAGCCATTTGTCGTTCAAGGCAATGGGACATGGAAAGGGGCTAAAAAATCTCCTCTATTAACATTACACTGATTGCCACGCTTGGCACGTTTGTTCCCTCATGTTACCGTGCTCAAATTTGGGCACTGTGGCAGTGAAAACTCGCTTGTTTCAGTGCTAATGTTACCAGATTTTTGGGATCTCACTAGTGGCCAATATTTTACTTAATTCGGCCAGATTACTTAAGAGCTTGATCACACTTGGCTCATTTCCTTGCTTTTGGGGTTGAAGAAGTAGAAAGAAGAAAAAGAACAAGATACAACTAATTTTGAATGGTGTTGTTTTAAATTCAGGAGATCAGTTAGAGCAAAACAGCATGTATGGTTATGTTACAGGAACCCTAATTGGCCCCTAATTGCAGTCGGCTCATTATCCCCAAGCTGCCACAGTTGTTTGTGGAATAGGGGAATAGGTGGCTTTTTGAGCCCAGTGTGACCAAGCTCTAAAACTGGTTACAATCGAGTTGCTCGCCGCCCAGACAAACTCCCAAACATTTCAAACGTGAGCCATGAACTTGTCTCCCGTTGGTGTTATACACTCAATGAGGTAGTGAGGCGAACCAAAGCGTCCCCCATCAGATTATTCTCTGGTCTGAAAATGTTCTTGTTAGGAGTGCCGCTGATTCCCTTTTCAGCTGTATACCTGTGAGGAAGGCGCTCCTCAGGGACGTGTGCCCATATCCCGTTTTGTGTTTGTTTAAAGGACCCCTCGCACTATTTACTCTTCAACTTACAGTATTTTAAAATATTTTAATACTTTAAAAGTAGGCTGTGCTTTCAAAAAATAACCCACAGTTTTGGGCTGTTTTAAGCCTTTTCCGAGACCCGTTGACTTAAAGCGAGAACAGGGAAACAATTTACATAACCGGTTTTTCTGATGGGAAAAACTTCTCGCAGACAACCGTCGCCAGCGTGATACACATCGAAGGTAGCAAAATACGGCAAGTGAGAAAATCAGCGTGGTTTTATTAGAGGGGTTAGAAGGTACCGTAGGAAATCGGGGTCACCGGGTTTAGAAATATATGGAGTGATTATGGAAGTAGGTTGCGTTAGTATTATAGGTAAGACAGGTCCTGTAACTTTTGTTGTGTTTTTGTGTGATACATGGCCTTTGGCGGGAATAAAACTATTATTATTAATATTTACATGACATATATGTTAGGCTCCCGATCATTTTTTCCGAGGAGCTTATCCATCCGGAGTCCGGTTATGCAGATTTTTGCCAAGATTGTCATCCAAGGCAATGGGACGTGGAAAGAGGCCAAAAACAGTCAAAGCCTAGGTGGGGGTTTTGCTTAGAAAAGATCAGAACAGATTCCAACTTTCATCCTGCGACCCAGCCTTTAAACTGCCATATGAGCTTCTAGCTCTTGTTGTCTTCAAACATATGTAATTCTTACGTACGTAGTAGGCTTTGAAACACTATTTGGTCCCTGTCCATTGGTACTATGTGTTTTTGGGATCACACAACGTATGTGACGGGATACCTATGATTTCGTAAAGGTGGATCTGTCCGTCTGTTAGCACGATAGCATCGTTTGCACCAGAGACATGCTGAATCCGAATATGAAAATTATTTTCTCGCCGGAGAAGTTGTTCACCCGGAATCTGGCAAAAACGGAAAATTTGTGACAAGTAAAAGTTTAATCTGAAGTTGATTAGAGATTTAGGGGTAAGGAGACATGCTGAATCCGAATATGAAAATTATTTTCTTTCCGGACAAGTAGTTGGCCCGGAATCCGGCCACGACTGAAAATTTAGAATGAAGTTTCAAATCCCAACGATATATAGTAGATATATAGGTTGAGGAGACTTGCTGTTGCAACTTTTGAACATACTAAAGATTGATTAGAGATTCGGTATCGGAGTAAGGAGACATGCTGAATCCAATTTTGAACTTTATTTCCTGACGGATAAGCTGGCAAAATTTGCAAAAATCCGGAAATTTGGATCAGAAGATTCGCCTCTCAGTGTCACCAGCTCTTTTCTCTCTGCATGCAGTTCGTCGAGAGTAACAATGCTAAAAAGAGGAGTCAAGTGGTAAAGTTGGTTTGAAGTCGATTAGAGATGAGATGTTGGGAGTAAACATGCATGCTGAATCCATCTGAACTTGGTTATATGTTATAGCAAAATGTTGAAGGGGTTTGGGTTAGACCGAAAATCTGCAAGATTCCCTTGCCTGGATCAAGCAGTCTAATAAATATTTTGGGATCCCATCGAAACCGTTGGTCTTGTCATTAAGGTCTGTTTCCAAAGATTGTTCTCTTGTGTCCGAACTAGGTAGTGGACCTGTCGCACTATTTACTATTCAACTTGCATTATTTTAAAATGTTTGTAAACTTTAAAACTAAGCTGTGCTTTCAACAAATAACCCACGGTTTTGGCTGTTTAAGCCATTTTCCGAGACCCGTTGACTTACAGCGAAAACAGGGAAAAATTTACATAACAGGTTTTTCTGATGAAAAACTTCTCGCAGACTTCTGTCGACAGCATGATACACATCGAAGGTAGCAAAACACGGCAAGTGAGAAAATCAGCGGGGTTTTGTTAGAGGGGTTAAAATGTACTGTACGAAATTGGGGTCTCCGGCTTCAGAAATATATGGAGGGATTATGGAAGTAGACTGCGATAGTATTATAGTTAAGACAGGTCCTTTAATAAAAAAACCTACGCAAATTAGATAATAGAACTGATCAAATAATTAGTTTTCATTGCCAAGATTTCCATGCTCTATTCCCATACTCGAGTAATCAATACACTTATTTATGATTTTTTTATTCTGAAAAGTATGCGCTGATTTGTTCTGGCCAGTCATAGAAGAAAGCCAAAACCTCTCAAGCGCCCAATGTGGGGACAGCTGATATGACTTGTAGGCCAGTAGATATTTTTGTTTGGCAATTGCACAATCTGTACCTCGGGAGCGAGGCGGCATTTTTGTTCGCAGCACTTGGCAAGCGTACCTTTGTTGGAATCCGTGGCCTTACTGTCTCAGTTCCGCATGAGAATTTTTCAATATCAAGTTTTCCTCCAAAGTTTTCATTAGCTTCAGTTCGAAGGTTGGCATTAGTCCTGGGTGCAAGAGTGAAATGTTTGATTGCTGGGAGAAGTTAACGTGAATTTGTTTAATTATTTTCAAGTGGTGACGTGAACGCTCACGGATCTAAAAGAAGCGTGTGAAGCAGTTATGCGGTGCAGTATAGCCTTCTGGCTCTCCGTTAAAGACGATCTTTGAAGCGACTGCACTCGAATTAGCTGATAGTGAGGACCAGCGGTCCAATCTATTAGGCAAAGCCTTTCTGAAGTTGGTGGAATCCCGCGTCCTTGTAGAGCTTAGATGTCCGGGGATAAGCTTCTCTCTCTTTCGACTAGATATGATGTGACAGAATTTCGTACAAAAATACGACCCGTCTCCAATAGAATCAGACTAAGTATGTAGCCAGGTACCAGCACCAGGGTAAAGGCTCAATTTAGGCTGTCTAAAATTAAGACTTTGATATTTTTTTGTTGTTGCTTATTGTTTCTCTCTACTAAGGAGCAAAAAATAGATATTGCGAAAGTACAAGCGATCCTTCTCCACTTGCTCCCCTGTTCTATGCTTTCGGTCCTGACCAAGCCGCAGATCAGGATAGCGCGGAGCGTCGTATTGATGTGGGGAAAGCTTTTGGAATTCCCGACAATAAAGATAATCGACATGTACATCCGTTCAACTATTATTCAGAAACGTTTTTTTTGTTTTGTTTTACTCTAGTAAAGAATTTGCGACTACCTTAACCCGTCCTCTTTACTGTTCTTTATTCTGTTTATACTGATGATAAATATGATGATGATGAAATTTATTTACGCACTTAAGAAGAGGAAAATAGTCTTTTCGTCTCGGAATACCAAAATTTCCAGAAAGATTGCAGACAGAGGGAGAACAAAAACTATTAGATAAACTACCAAGGGCTTTTTTGTAATACCTTAATCTATTTGGAACTATATTCAGTATCATATTAGTATAAAGGTTGTTCTTCGAGTTGAATATGGCCCTAGCGATACCACCGTTAATCCAGAATAAATACATAAATACTGTGCTCGGGTCCGTAGCCAGGAATTTATTTCGGGGCAGGGGTTCTACCCACGGTTCGGACCTAATCCATACCAAAAGTACAAAACGATATAGATCAGAGGTTAAAGCCTATTAAAAAACGATAATTTTGCATGTTTTGAGGGATACGGCCCCCTCCCACCTGGATACGGCCCTGACTGTGCCCTAAGGTACTTTGTGAAGTTGACGGCCATGTCCGCTATGAAGAAATGTAGCAAACACTGCATAAAAACTTAGAAAGAGAAGTTGTTGAGACGGGTTGTATTTTTCCATAAAAGAAGCTAACTCACTCTTCACGATTTGCGGTGTAACTGAATGGACCAGTTGCGCTTCACGGATCTGATTGGAGCGCCGATTACCGATGTGTGTTTCGCCTGTTTCTTGGGAAGTTATTGTCTTGGCTGAGACTGGAATTAGTCTCAGGTTCTGGGATTTGTTCTTCGCCGATAATGTTTATGCTCAGGTAAACAAAGTTCTTGTTTGACTCTTGTGTGATGAAATGATCTCTTGGTACTGGTATTTAGTTTTCAGGATGGAATAAAAGAAGCCCACAGGAGCTTACTCTGTAAAAACGCGATTTTTTTTATCTATTTTTTACCAGCTAGTATCCCACGTAAGGTGTTAATCGGGGTATAAATACATTTTCGGAAATTTCGGTTGCACTCCCCCGGCTACCTTGTTCAGCGAAAAACAAACAAAATCACGTATTCCAAGACAATAACAACAGGAGAACGATGCGGGCTCGTACCGATGGTGGAGGGGGGGGGGGGGGTATCCCCTGTGTGGTGTTTATCATTCCTACCACATGTTCAACCTGGTTGTAAAGCAAACGCCCACAGTTTGTATTCCCTTAATGAGTTTTTTTTTAATCTTCGAGGGAAACACAGTTTTAAACATTAAACATGTTTATTATTACATGTTTACCTACCCTTACCTTATGCAAGATGCTACCCTGCTCACAAGAAGTGGAGTTTCTCGAGGACTATTTTTTATCAGATGTTGTCCACAAAAAAAAAACGAATACATTTATTTAAATAAAGAATACTTTATTTCATTTCAGCCTTTCCGCGATGGCTGTTCTACACATTCATTCCGTCCCATGTCTATATCGACCATCACCGCTGCATCTAGTCCTTCTCCTCAAATGCATTCAGCGCACACGCAAATCCGATTCCAGGTATATTATCTGTTCTGTTCTTATATTTATTCGTTTATTGTATTTATTTATCTGCCATGGCCGGTCCCAAGCCCAGTTGGGAAATAGCATGGGTTGGGCGATAGGCTTGTACCTGTCCCTGTAAAAAAATGAAAATAAAAAGTTAGCAACTAATTGCGGACATTAGCCTCGGGAATATTTCTACTTCCCCAACGACAACACCACGGTAAGACATAACGGACAGCTTCTTGATGAATGGAGAGACTTCGGTTCCGCGGTACTCAAAAAATTGGCTTGATGAGTCCCAACCCCAGGTTTTCACACATACTCTAAATTCATTAACGCTTTTGGGGTTTAAATTTAGAGCAGTTTTCAGATATATCAGATATATGAGAGAGAGACAGTACCATAACAGACCTGCCACGTGAAAATCTATTCAGATTTTTTTTGTGGCAGGACTCGATAATTTAATCCTTAGCATAATTATATTGGGAACAAAAAAGAGTATATCGAGCAAGTGTGGTAATAGATACGGACTAAACAAAAATCCGGTGAATTACCGAATTCGGTAACGACTCAGAAGAACCAAATGAATCTGATTAACCACCGAATTATGAAATGGACTGACCGAATGCGATGGAACAGATTTAGAACTTATTTTAAAGAGGTAAAGTTAAATTCTGTTAGATATACTTACCTGTTTCATACTTTAATGATTGCTCTATTCCTTCCATCTACCGACATATGGTACGAAAACTGAATGAAATGGACTGACCGAACGCGATGGAACAGATTTAGAACTTATTTTAAAGAGGTAAAGTTAAATTCTATTAGATATACTTACCTGTTTCATACTTTAATGATTGCTCTATTCCTTCCATCTACCGACATATGGTACGAAAACTGAATGAAATGGACTGACCGAACGCGATGGAACAGATTTAGAACTTATTTTAAAGAGGTAAAGTTAAATTCTATTAGATATACTTACCTGTTTCATACTTTAATGATTGCTCTATTCCTTCCATCTACCGACATATGGTACGAAAACTGAATGAAATGGACTGACCGAACGCGATGGAACAGATACGGACTTTCGACGTCCCATGGGCCAGTGACGGTTCGGGTGGACGTAAGATCTAAGCCAATCTTTCAGGCCCCAGAACAAGAAAAGAGAAGCTAGGTTGTAGCAAGAATAAATAAGGGAAGAATTGAGAAGACTAGAATCATGGGACGTTGTTTTCTGCCCGATCCTCAAGTACCGGGGGTGGAGCCTATTCGGCGCGTGTCCAGACCACAGAGTAAATATTGGCGCTATTTCTTCTGATCGCCATGCTTCGCGTCAAGGAAGTGCGCCAAATTCAAATTATACAGAAAGAGGCCGACATTTTGCCCTTCTTCTTTCAACAAATCGCTGCTACCACTAGTTTAAAAGACGAGACAAGGGGCTAAAGTACAGTGAGATGATAGAAGTCGTGCAATTCTACATTCAAGGATGACGAAAATAAAGGCAGAAAAGGACCGATTTGGACTGAACACTATAGGCGTATTCTCGCCGTTCCCCGAGGACTCCTCGGGGAATCGAAGGGAACGGCGAGAATAGATGGAGTCACTCCACGCGGACTCCGCGTACAGAAACAGCGAGAATACGAGGAATGCTTCTAAAATGGATTTTGTTCGAAAAATGAATATGCAGCTGAAAAAATTAGTCTAGATCCACTTCATTCTTGGTTTTCTTTATTCTGATTCTTTTTAATTAATTTTACATAGCACCTACAACAGCAAAAATTGATTCCCCACCGAATTTGAAAGGGAGTCCTTTTTAATGACGGTGATGATAATCTGAGCATTCCCCGTCCGTGGGGACTCGCGAGAATACGGGGAGTGAGTCCCCGGGACAAACAAAAACGCGGGGACTCCTCAAGTGGAGTCCTCGGGGAACGGCGAGAATACGCCTTATAAGTTTAAAGAAGGAAGGGACACGCTTCCAAACATTCATGCAATCTCTATGGCAGATTCTTAGTGATGAAAAAAAAGACTGTCAATAGGATAGATGGTGAAACATTTAGCCAACTACCCGAGATAATGATATACATTTTGACCAAAAATAATAAATGGTTATCTCAAATGTAGACGTTTTGAATGGTACCGTGCAATTATCATTTTCAGTAATAAATTAAAATTTCAAATTAGAAATACTTCAAGCCAACGTTTTTCGCAACTAACCGAGAAATGTTATGAACTGAATTTTGTGTACAGAGTACAACTTAAAAACAAAACATAACAACTCTTTGAGTACAATTCGCCAGCTATGCCCAAATTCCAACTTGAATGATGTAAAATCATGATAATAAAAAAAAAAAACATTACGAAAAGGCATAGACAATGACAAATGTGGGCAGATGTAAAGTGCAACTATCCGAGATAATGATATACCTTTTTGACCAAGAATAATAAGTTGTTATCACAAACTGATACGTCTTGAAAGATATCCTACACTCAGCAATCGTTAATTAAAATTAGGACTTTATACTGTTTTTCGCAACTACACGAGAAAATGATATGAACTAAATTTCGTGTAGAGTACAACTTAAAAACAAAACATAGTAACTCATTGAGTACATTTCGACAGTTAAATAATGTCCAATCTTAATACCTTTTCTAGAAGCGATTCTTTACAGTCCTGAGAAGACCAAAATAAAATTACTAATGTTCACACCAGTCCTATTGAATCTGAACTAAATGCATGCATGTTAGATCTATGCCTCAGCGTTCAAGTTGCTTAATTGTTCCCCTGAGTCATCAAATGCCGCATTCCCTTGGGCTTCACCGTCTTTGTGAAGGGTGGTGACAACATAAGCTTCATAATGCAAATCTGACCCGAGATTGAAAAGGAGTTTCCATTTATATAATCCTCAGAATCTGCACTGTTTGAACTTCCCGCCATTTCTGACTGCTTCATCACTTTTGCTCTGGAGGTAACATTTAATACTGCAAGAGGCAACACGCGAAGCTCCACCCAGGCTCCACCCCCAGTAAATAATATCGGACGAAAAGAGATCTAGGATGCTTACATCGGGATTATGTGAGTTCTCAATTCTTCCCTTATTTATTCTTGGTTGTAGTATCGGGAATATAGATAGATAGATTTTTAATGAAGCCCTTGGGCCATGAACAAAAACAAAACAAAACAGTACATCCTTTACATTTAGTATACTGGCAAACTTTTCATCAACTTAATAAACAAATTCCCTCAGTCTCTAACTAACCTCACATACTTTTAATTGTCTTACTTAAATGGTCCAGAAGTGTCCAGAAATGTAATATCGGCAATATGATGGCCAAGTAGACAGAAAGATCCATGAACACGTGAATAAGGCTAGCACGTGTAATTACGACCTCACCTTCGATCTTGACGAAGGTCTGTGTTATAGATGGATAGATAGAAAAGTATATTTATTCACCAAAAACTTGTCATGGCGTAGCCAAATTTGTCTGGTATAGTCATGGATACAACCTGTGAGCACACACATAAATCATAATAGGCCCACGTATATAGGGCTACAACGGTCATAAATAACAATATAAATTTAAACTAGCAGCTCAGGATATGCTTTGTTATACAACTTTAGAAATAAAGGGACAATACTCTTTGCGAGCCTCTGGTGGGCGCATTTGATTGGCTGCAACTTTTCAATCGCAGTAGCTACCTTGCGAGGGAGCATTTACGTCAGCTTTTCAGAAGGGAATTATTTTTGTAGATTGGGTGATTCAGAGATTTGACACCATACTTCATGCACGGTTTCAGCGTCTTCGGTGTTCGAGAGAGACGCTGATGATGATGCTGATCATTTGAGGAGTATCAGGAACTAAAGTGCATGGTGGCTGTGAACTGGTTTAAGGAGATTTTTCACTGGGACAGAATAAAGCCTATTTCAGTACGACATTTTTTTATTTATTTATTTATCACCCGCCATTTCAAAAAGAAAAAGGACGGAGTACAAAAACGGAAAGAAAAGCAAAACCAAAGAAAACATAACACTTTCATAGGGAAAAAAATCAACAAATACAACTGAAAAACTCTCTGGTTGACAACTGAAAAAAACGATTACGATTAGTCTACACACTTGGACTTTGAGAATTATGCTCCAGGGGTGGGACTGGAATTTTTAGTTGTACTTGTTAATCAGGTTAGCAATAGCTTGTCCAAGGGAGGAGACGAAGTAAGTATTTAGAGAATCTGAAGAAGTTTTATTTTTTTTCACTAGCTGAGAATATTTGCCAGAAAGGAGCTAGGTAAAGAAGTTGGGGTATTGCAACGGAGTTATATAGGGACGCTAGGATTTTCTGGTTGAAACGGGTTACATTCTTTACAAGTAGAGCATAAGAAGTGCATATTTTTCTTTCAGAATGTTCCGAAAGAAGCCGATAGTGTGTTTTGTCTCCGATAGTGTGTTTTAATTTTGAACGGTTTTGGTGATTTTGTACAGAATTCTGTTAAAGTTAAACTGAAGAGGACTGAGATGAGACAATTTAGTTACCCATCACTAGTTCACTTAAAGAGGCTTGAAAACCGGATGAAAATGCGTTACTTCTTTTCTCCGCTATTCACGAATAATCGATTGTCATGTAGTGGAATTTTCCTGTCGGATTTGTGTAACTCTATGCGCTTGTATCCCTGTTTTATGCTTGACGAAAACGATTTAAGAAAAAAAGGTGTTCACGCAGTGAGCTACCTTCAGCGAGCTGATCACTGTCCATTGAAAAGCCGCGTTTGTGTTTAAAATCAAATTTTCCGCGTCCTAGTAGAATTAGGCGTTGTGAGGACGGCCATAGACATTCTGAGCGTCATACTGGAGCAAATAGTGAAAAAGGAAATAAACACTTAAGGCGTATTCTCGCCGTTCCCCGAGGACTCCTCGGGGAATCGAAAGGAACTGCGAGAATAGAGGGAGTCACTCCACTCGGACTCCGCGTACAGAAACAGCGAGAATACGGGGAATGCTTCCAAAATGGATTTTGTTCGAAAAATGAATATGCAGCTGAAAAAATTAGTCTAGATCCACTTTATTTTTGGTTTTGTTTATTCAGATTCTTTTCAATTCATTTTACATAGCACCTACAACAGCAAAAACTGATTCCCCTCCGAATTTGAAAGGGAGTCCTTTTTGATGATGGTGATGATAATCGGAGCATTCCCCCTCCGTGGGGACTCGCGAGAATACGGGGAGTGAGTCCCCGGGACAAACAAAAACGCGGGGACTCCTCAAGTGGAGTCCTCGGGGAACGGCGAGAATACGCCTTTAACGCAATCCAGATAATGCAGTGTATTCTACTAGATGAAATAAAAATCAGTTGGCTTTTCAGTTAAACTTCAAGCTTTTGAGTAAAAAAGATTATCTCCTTGGTGACCGTATTTTATTTTCACCCCTAGATGATGCTACAGGCACCATCCCTACACCGAGAGCGCTGCGCCCTTCCCACCCTCCCCCCTCCTATGATTGGTCCCGCGAACGCTGGAGGTGGCGATATCGAAAAATACGCCGCCGATCATCTGGCCGTTCACAAAAAGGGGCTCTTCCGAAAAAACGTTTCAGTCCGCGATATGCTTTCGTGGAGCAAGGTAAGAGTACAGTTGAGTAATCTTCATTGTATATTGAAAACTTGGTAGACTAGGACATGGTTCAAGGATTTTCCGATTAAATAAACTAAAAGGATAGCCTGTACTGACACAAATTTAAATCGTCTTGAACGACCATCACATTACTAGTCAATAGTGGCGTTTTTGATCGCCGATTAGTTCGGCGATAGCGTACCCGTCTGACTTTTTGTCGTTTTTGACGCTCGCCGGAAGCCGATTGCCGTAGCTGTATGTCTTAATTTCTGTTTTTGTTCTGATCGGCTAACGTCTATCGCCTGAATTCCTGCCCATCGCCGATCGGCCAAGGACTCGCCGTTTGCCGTCGCCGTTGGAATTTCTTTTGACGATTTGGCGTTTCTTTCAAAAAATGGAGGGAAATGAGTATCTTGTTCTTTATGTGTTATGAGAACAGCATCTTTTTAAGTCCAATGCGAGTAGACATCTCCAATGTGTAGCTTATGTTATAACAGAAGTACACTGCCAGCAAAACAAAATCCCGTTTTTGCGCACCTAAAAACAACGGCGAACGCCAAAGGCTATCGGCTATCGAAAACAGTAAATAAGCACGAATCGGCAAACTCGCTTCGTCTACTGGTGAAATTTCATCGGCAATCAAAAACGCCACTAATGTCTCAGTATCCGCCGAAGGATACTCCTCCATTACTTTGTACGTTGTTTTAATTTTTGTTTTTCATCATTCCATAATCCTTTCATTTACTTTCTTCAATAGTTTCGAGTGTATTTATTTATTTTTATTTCCCTTAAAGCGGAGGCAGCAGAATATAAAATGGTGGACAAATTTTCTGACACTTGATTTAACAGCTATGCTTGACCTTCTATTATTTGTAGTGTATTCGTGATCTGTTGACGCCAAATGTTGTGGTAGACCTTCTATTATTTGTGGTGTTTTTTTAAAGCATCGTAGCTGACGTACCCGTTTATGCATTATTTGAATATTTGTAGTGTATTTGTGATGTGTTGACGTAAAATCAGTTGGTCGGCTTGCGCCGTGTCCAAGCTTTTTTATAAATAAATGAAATCGGATGAAAAAATATTTGAACAAAACTATAGCCTACTTTTAAATCAACTGATCCATTCACTAACACTAAAGACTGTGGAAGAAAAAAACAAGGGTGGAACAAGTAAACTAAGTTCGCCAACATCTTTCAGTACTCACTTCCCTGGCTAGGCCTAGTATCTTCAAGTGTTCCTCTCTATAGGCCTAGCCAACTTTTGTATTGAGTTATAGTGTACAAGTAAAACAAACTTGAACTTGAAAGAAGTGGTATAGGTTGGGTTTTTTATTGCCTTTTTTTTTTAATTGGAAGTGGATCTTTCTTTTATGGTAGATACGATTAGATTGGTGAAAGCCTTTGTCGACGACGTATGCGATATTTATCTCGCCCAGCTAGAGTATTTTTATCCCTGTTCTTTGTCTCATTTTATGAATCGGGAATTCCCTAGCATACCCTTCTTCTGCCATTTATCGCAATTAATCCCCTCTAGATTGACGTTCTTCATTATCTTCGCCTTTCCCCCAGTCCCCCTCTTAGTTTTACTACCTGCAGCTAGGAATTTATTAGCCGAAGGAAGTTTCCCGTGCTCTTGCCCTTATAAGGGAATTGGCTGAGGCTATGTGTCACGGAAAAATGATGGGAAAATTTCCTGATGCCCGTGTGTCGCTTTAGAGCAAGGGACGATAGGGGGACAAGATTCCGCATACTAATGTGGGATTTAGGTCCCATGTTCGGCCAAATAGTTAGAAAAACACCACGGTTTATTCACGGAGAGAGCCATAATTGTAAATTTAATTTTTTCAAATAAATGCGGCAGAACATTTCATGCGCGAGCAAATTAATTGGCACTTGTCACTAACCTACAACTAAAACATAAATACAATTGTCATAGAATAAATAGAATACAAATGTTAAGTGGCAAGTTTACAAAGGACTCCGGAGATAGCAGTCAGCATGTTGCTAGATGACTTGCCTGATTTCTTCTAAAAACAGACCGGAATTTTACCGACTTGTATATTCGACCTTGATTTAAGAAGAGTGAGCCAGGGCGCCGAGTGCAGGTGTTAATGGCTTCAATCGTTGACGAAAACCAAGAGCTACGAGCTCATACTGTAGGCTAGTTTTTACGAGTAGGCTGTACAAAAAGTAAAGACGTCACAAATCGCCCTCCCTTCTCTCGAATTCCCCCACCGCCACCTCATATGGTTCGGACCTAGGAATAGAATAGTATAGAATAGAATAGTAATTTATTCGCTCACACTTTCACGGTTACAAAACCAAAATTGGTGAGTTCTGTCATGCACAAATTTATCAGTATAACATATACATTTAAAAGTACGTACAAATGGTCAACGGCTATTTAAAATTTTAACAATCTTTGCTATAAAACTATTTTCGTAACGGCTGTGTTTGGCCGCTACTGGTTGGAATATTGGGACCTTCGTAGAGACTGCTCGCTCTTGCCTTTCCCTTACATTGTTGTATGGGGGAGGGAGAAACTCATTGTAGATGGGGGGCGAAATAAGTTATTTTACCGATCTCGAAGCATCTCGAGACATCGTGGGCATCTACTCCTAGCACACATAAGCTTCATATTTTTCGTCGAGTTCAACATTACAGTCAAGGACATTCCACTAGAGTGTCGGACATCTTCTTCTGAATGTATGAATGTATCCCTGGCTTTCTGCGAAAGCCCTATGCCTACAATACGAAACCATAATTACGAAAAAACTAAAATAAAATAACAACAACGGTTTGGCCAGGGCCGACCGGTAAATATTTTTCCAACGATGTCAAGTCGTGGAAAACATGACTGAATAAAAGTGATCGTTCTTAGGTAGAGCTACGGCTTTGCCTTTCAACTACTTTTTGAGAGACTGGGAAGTGCAAAGCCGAACAAGTTGGAACGAATGCTAATTTTGTAACCTAAACCAAGCTGAACAGCCTAAGGTCTTCCTTCGGGTCAAAACGCCAGTCGGTTCAAACTGTGCTAGCTTTCTCCATGTTTGGCGCTTTTCGATTCGGGTCGGATCGGGAGCGTATCGCTCCCGACAAGGTCATTGGTGAGAAATGTCAGTTATACAAGTTTTGTCATCTTTCCCATCACAACCGGGAGGCTGCGCGAGGTTGAGCAAAAACAAGACCGGTTTGTAATCACTGAGAAACCCAGCAGAATTTCAAAGGAAATTCAAATTGGAACATAAAATTGTATCTGCTGTGACTTGTGCTTTAACGTTGTCTTTCTTCGCAGGATGGACTGAACAAGCCTATGTTGCCATTTGTAGACAAATTGCTCAAGAAAGATTCATGCAATTTGTTTCGCCTCGTTCAGATTTACATGGGGGACCGGAAATGTAAGCCGGACATGACCTGTAATGGCGTGGCCCTTGACCTTTGCAACATGGGATGGAATAAGCCTGTGCTTAGAGACGAACTGTACCTGGATCTGTGTAAGCAGACAACCGAAAATCCTAGAAAGTAAGTTCATTCATTCGTTTACTGGTGCACTGCGCACAACACAAATGTTATCCTTTTTTTCTTTTTTTTCTGAAAGCCCTTCGTGACGAGGTGACCTCGCTTGTCGTTGCGTCTCAGCTTTGCGCGAATTACTGTAAGAGGAACATATGATTATGTTCTAGCAGAAAAAGGGATCGATTAAAAAGAGTCACGGCATGGCGCAGGAGTCACGAGTAATAGCAAGACCGAAGGTTTCGATGATGGGATCCCAAAAATTGAATATCTGATCCAGACAAAAGGGACAATATTATCCCTTGAGCTACCTTGTTAGGGTAGTGTTAGTTTTGGCTAGCGAAGAGTTTCGAATTCTTCGGTGACAGTGCAATTTTTCAGTTTCCAGTTTCTTTTCCGCTCTGTTAAATACAAAAATAAAATGAACGAAACGAGTGTCGACCCCTACAAGGAGAGACATTAAAAGGATTTTTAATTTAATTTAATTTAATTTCAAAATTTAACTTAGTTTAATTTTAAATAAATTAAATTATTAAATTATTAGGCCAATGTGGTTAATGAAATTATCTTCTTATTTTTAATTTAATTTCAAAATAAATACGTTTCATGCGCGAACAAATTAATTGGCACTTGCCTAACTAAAACATAAATACAATGTCATAGAATAAATACAAAATACGAAAGATTTCGCGAGCTACGAAGCAAACCAGGAAACATTTTCCTTTCCTGTGCGTGAATCGTTACTATAGAGACTTATTTCTGCCGCAGTATTAAACAAAAGAGAACAAGTGGATAGAAGGAAACAGAAAAACGAAAAAAAAAGACTCGAAATAACCAAACACGGAACAAACCAGAAAACAATAACAAAAAGAGTAGAGAGGAGGAAAAAATAGAACAGCTAACAAGGCTGAACGTTTTGTGGGAGGGTGGGTGCTTCTAACGTTAACCAGAGTATATTTTAAAATCGAATATATTATCTCTGAAATCCAGGTATTTGCAAATCATACAAAGAGAGCAGTTTAAACTTTCATGCATGTTTGTTCATAAATCAAACGATAGGGGGAGAAGGTCGAGCAGCGTAAGTCGCAGAAATGCAGATCCTGACAGTTTTCTATGCAGTAGCAGAAATATCTAAGACTGCGAACTGGTAAAGTTCTGAATCGGTCTGTAAAGTTTAGGCTTACCGCTTGAAAGTTCAGCAAGGCTCAGGCTAGGCTCCATTTATTAACAACAATTTGTTCTTTTATTGTCGCAGTTTCATCTCTACTCAGATGGGGACATAAGCGAGTCCTAAACATCAGCCGCACTTGGCTGAAAAGAAGTTCGATCCATAAGTGTATCAGAAATTGCCAGGAAAAGTCAAAAAGTCAAGGCAACAATATAAACAAAAACAAAACAAAAAATTTATTTAAAGGAAAGGGAAAAAAACTTACTTCATTAATAACCTACAAAACGCCTAATTTTTCGTGTTGCAAGGCGATCTTTAAATCGACGAGTATTAAATCACACTGTTTATCTATCTACCAGGGGCGTCGCGAGCCTTTCTTCATTGGGGGTGGGGGGGGGGGGGGGGCGAACCTGGTAAAATGGACCGAAACGTTTACCGAATATCAAAATATAATTCTAAAGACACGACGAGTTGCTTTCAAGAAGCTAAAATGAAAGAAGTTCCATAGTATGTACAAAATCAAGTTAAAGAGACAATTTGGAGCGTTTTCACACTCTTCCACTTTTTTTCAGGGATACGCCGTCACTAGCCTTTTACTTTTGGGGAACGTCCAGTTTTGCCAACAAGACTTAATAATGTGCCGTCAAAAAACGCCGTTGCTTCAAAGCGACTTCAAAAAATCTGAGTGAAAACAGTATTTCGCGATGCTCAAATGATTTGTGAGCGGACATTATTGTTAGTCAATGTGTCAGTCCTTCTTGGCAAGGGCTTGCTTCAGGCCGTAGCTGATAGTTTAGGGAGTATGGCTGCCCAGTTTGGGGACCCTTTGTACAAAGGAGTGTACAACATAATGTAGACATTGAATAAGTGCAAATCAGAGCGTGCCGCATTATGCTACGACTGAAATACAATGGTTACGAAACTCTCCTCCTCCTGTTAAGACTTGAGCCACTCCATGTCCCCCGGGAAAACTTAATTTTACGTTTTGGACGATCAATCCTTGCCAGTGAAAAACATAGAGATATTCTGCCCGATCTAGCACCGCGACAGAACGGACGCGGCACCTCCTGGCGCCAGTTAAATGTTGCACTAACCGGTATTCAAATTCGTTTGTGCCATCTTTCAGTGAGAAGATTAACAAAAAACAAGTGCATTCCAAGTGATTTATTTTCTTTTATGTAATAATTGCTTACACTGCCTTGTAAGCAGATGGTCCTGGGTTCAAATCCCCGCTGAGGAGCATTTTTGTCCATCAGTTCACTACTTATAAATGTTTCCATCTCAAGGGCGTCTTCCCCATTAAAATTATATATTTGGTTTTATTTGGTTTTCACCATGAGACCCCGTCTTGTGGGTCCTGGTTTGTCTACGTGGCTCCGACAAGGGAGTCCTAGACCTCTAAATTATATTCGAAAAACTGTTTATGGTATTGGTCACGGTACAAGTCCCTTGTCTAAACCGCCATCTATATTATAATTGTATATATTCAAGTATTTTAACACATTAAATGTAATGGTCGACTTATTTAGTGCCATGTCGACGCTACGAGTTAGATCAGTAAAAATATCTATCTATCCATCGTAAGGTACAGTTTTATTGACAAATATAAATAAACCTCATGTTGCTTAAAAGCGTCAGACTTCTTCTGATTTGTTTTTACAAAATATTAATAAAATCCTAGACTAAGGTAACCTTCAAGTTTAACTTCCTATTCTAGGGAGAGTCTGCGTCGCGGATGGGAGTTGATAGCCATCTGTCTCCATTTCTTTCCGCCAAGTCCTAAGCTCCAGCCTCATTTGGAAGGATACATAAAGCGACATCGGGACCCTTCCCTTCATTTCTCGGAGATTGGGAAATGGCCTATTCACGTAAGTTGTACTAATGCCTATGTCGGCTTTAGGGGACGTAAGGTTATTGATCAAACAAAAAGGACAGATATTTCTGCGGAATCTTCGGAGATTCCTCTTTCCTTGGCTATGAGAAGTGCCATAGTTGCGTTTTTGCAGATACCATGGTATCTGTTACCACGGTAACGGTAACTGGATCTGCAATTTGTCGTTTTTGCAGTGACCGTGGTATCTGATATACGGTTGCTCTGCAAAAACGACAATTGCCGAAATTGCGCTTTTATAGATAACGTTTATTTGCTGTATATTATCTTCACAGATAGATGCACAGCTGTAAATAGATAAATAAATAAATATACAACTTTTATTACATAGTCATATTAATTGGCGATTTCATTGCCATTTGTCACTCTCTGTTTATGCCTACATGTTCATATAATATACAAAATACTGCCTGAACGAGCGCCTGTATCGCGAGGACGCAGACGCTTTGCAAGGCACAAACTTGTTTTTGTGCCTTGTTGCATATCTTGGCTGCGGCGCCTCAGGTGGTAGAAGGTTTCGCTGCTTCCCCGACATAAATACTTGTTTTACCAAGTCATCCCAAAAGAACAAGACCCAAGGGTTCGATGGGGATCCCAAAAATCTAATATTTGGTCCAGACAATTGGGTCTTGTCTTCACCAAGCTAATCACCAGAGGAAAGCAAATTCAGAAACACCTCTTAAGCCATATCTATTTTGACGACAGAAACTTCCTGCTTTACTTCTGCCAAATTTCCGGTTTCGGCAGAATTTAGAGCGAACTAATTGTCAGCGTATATCCTTATCTCTATAAAGAACATCTATCAACTTAAAATAAAACTTTAACAAAGTAGTTCCTTGCGTCGCAATCTCAAAAACTCTTCCTCTTTCTCTCCTTTTTCTCTCTCTTCTTTTTTCGCTCCGATGGCGAATTCTCGATTCTCCTCTCTGCGTTCTCCTCCCTGATTGGTCAACAGAGTGCGGGTGCTCAGTATACATAAACACGTATACCGGGTTGCGGACGAGCTGCAAAATTAGAGTTTTTGTCAAAAGCGAGAATGGAGAAGTAAGAGGAGCAAAAACGGTAATTTGTACGAGAATCGAAAATCCGGAAGCGAGAATTCGGACCAAAAACGCAACTAATATGTTGGGCGTCAAATTGTACTGGTGTCCTTGCAAGTAGTACTAAGAACACTTTTTCTGATCTTTCGAAACTCGAAAAACTGTATCAGCGTGGCAACACCGAACGCTGCATTCATAAGAATCTCTCGGGCTCCTATTTGAACAGGCGTGTGTATTAAGACGTAAACATCCCGTATAGCGCTATTCACCTTATTACATCTATTTGGACAACGCTTAACAGTCTACTTCACAACCCTTGACTGGCATGATAGTCTTATCGGTTATAGTATTGCACAAATTATAATATAATTTATTGCACAAAAAGCCTTGAGGCTATGGCAAAAATTTCAACAAAAAGAAAACACTTTAACAAAATAATGAAAATAAACTAAAGGAAATTCTCTCTGTGGGCTAAAGCTACCTTTAGGAACCTTGCCAGCCTCTTCAAATCTTGAAAACACTTACTTCCAATAACGTACATCATCCACCCTTCATCATTTATTGTAATTACATTCCCAAAAATCTGAAACCGCAGGTCATCTAGCTCACGGCATTCAAGATGTAACAAACTCTAATTCGCACTACCACACATCGGGCAAAAATAAGGGAGCAGTACGTCCTAATTTATTCCCCAACTCTTTCCTCCGATTTCCCGATGGCAAACAATCAACCGGGCGGCTAATTAAAATTCTTAAATCCACCCACTTAATGACTCATGGGCAGCATTCCGTATATACAAAGATTTACTGTCTTAATGAGACATGAATCGTACTATCTTGGCATTTGCATTACTGTCTTAATGGTACATGAATCACTGTCTTGATTTTACTTTTGGTTTTAACATCATCCTGAACTGGAGCCAACTTACGATGATACAGTAAGATAGCGATTTTACCGGAGTGTCGATTGAACCACCATGGAGTATTGGTTTCTGCTCAGGAAATCGGGGATATCTAAGGGGATATACGATCCGGTTGATTAAAGTCTTTGATTCTTGTGGGCCGGGAAGGTGGGAGACACCATCATTTTTCGATGGGTTGGATTTTTACGAACATACTGTTACCTTTGTTTTCCCCAAAATCCTCACGGTAGCCAACGTTATCCACAAATTACTTGAACACAGTTCACTCCTGAATGTCAATCCGCCATTGCCAGTTAACTATTAATTGATCTCTTGGCGCTGGTCAAAACATTACTAAAACCTTCGAGAAGATCGATGGCGTGTAAGAGGTTACAACTAAGTATATCACCATGTGGACGTTTAGATATGTCGGAAGAAGAAATAATCGGCCAGTTTGAAATTTTTTGGTCTCGAAAGCTGAATATTATTTAGCTCAGTTGCAGAATCTTCAAGAAGTCACTATAATGAATTTAGTATAATTAGGGCGTTTGTTTATTGTGATCTAGTTTACATCCTTAATTCTTTAGACTTACGGGAATTAACAAGAAAAAACAGAAAACAAAATACTCAAAGAAATCGATAGTGCGAATAATTAGTCTAATTTTTCTACACCTTTTCCATATGCCTGCTACAGTAAAAACATTTTGTTAGATCCAAAGTCAAACTATGATTCCATCCTCCACATGTCGGGCGCTTTTGACCCGGACCGCTAGATGACCCAGCGGTCGGATCGAGTCGTGGCTTCATCTTGGGTCTTGGGTGGGGGGTTCTAGACGTTACAAGTGCTAGAATACTTATGATCTAACTCCTTGAATTGATTGTGATCAAAGCGGTTGTAACACAGAGTACGGAGTAACAAAATCATCTAAGCTACTTAACCAAAATCATGAAGAAAAAGGCCGCAGATGGTCGAATACACAAATCAGGTTTACAGTGTTATCACCTAGTTCGTCGCAAAGTGTGAATGCAAGAAGACGCATTCGAGTCGAGTAATGACTCTGCTGTTTCGGTGCCATCTAGGGAGTCAGAGGAGAAATTTGCATTATTTGAAATAAGCCACTTAGTATATTTTTGCGAAACAGACGAGCCATGCCAGACATAGACAATAGATCTGTTTCGTTACACGAGTTTGTCGGTATTGGTTGTTGGTCGGTAGACAGAGCGAATCTGAGAGCTTGATCAGCTGTATGTGTAGTAGGCGTGACAATCGTTGATTAGGTGAATCTGATAACGTATAACGGGCAACACTTAGAACGTGATAACGTATTTGAAGAATAGCGGAAATATTACCTATTGCTGCGTATCCTTTAAAGGACCTATCTTACCTGTCATACTAACGCAACCTACTTCCATAACAACTCCATATATTTCTAAACCCTGAGACCCCAATTTCGTACAGTACAGCCTAGTTTTAAAGTATTCAAATATTTTAAAAGACTATAAGTTGAAGAGTAAATAGTGCAAGGGGTCCTTTAAGGATCTTTGAATGCGGAACCTTTGTAACAGACTTATAAAGCCCAAGACCGAAAAATATCATTTTTATTGCGAACTGCGTCATTTTATCCTTCTACATTGTTGTAGAAAGGTGTGGGAGCGGTGTAAAAGCCCTGCTTTTTTCTCTTGCTTATCCACCTGTAAGTGTTTTGCCGTGCCCTTTTTTTCGAATGTTTTGACAGCGGTTGAAGGGCACAGTGTTTTCTTTGACATTAGGAAAAGTGCTCTCTGTTTCTGAGAGAGGAAAGACTAAAGTGTTGTTTTGTTTGTAGGTACAAGTCAGCCATTATGCGACCATAAGCTCTAAGAGGTTGGAAAGGATCGGTAAGGGAGGTCGGCGACCGGCGAGGAAACCGAGCTTTGAGGAAATTGAACAAGCACGGGTGAGTAGCCTATAAGTTTAGCTGACTTTGGACACTGATTCGAATTGTTTCTTGAAGTTATATTTCTTGAATTCTTTTCCTGTCTACTCCGTCTTTGGACCTTTCCTTGTTTTAACAGATAGAAAAACAAGCACGGGTGAGTAGCCCATAAGTTTAGTTGACTTTGGACACTGATTCAAATTGTTTCTTGAAGTTATATTTCTCGAATTATTTTCCTATCGACTCCGTCTTTGGACCTTTCCTTGTTTTATAAGTTTAGTTGACTGTGGACACTGATTCAAATTTGGATCTTGAAGTTATACGTCTTGATTTTTTTTTCTGATCTACTCCGTCTTTGGATCTTGTATTGTTTCGAAAGATAGAAATATAGAATCACCATTTCTTCGTGATTAGGCCTTTTGATCCTCACTCCTGCTCAGTGACACTCTAGACCCCTTCCCCCATGACGCTCTTCTTCTGAAAATAACAAAACATTTATGACGATGCGAAACGGATACGTCAGCTACATTTTATTAGAGCTATTTTTCGGCCCTTCTTGGCAAGGATCCTCTTCAGGCTCAATCCGCTCAAGCTGGAAAATTAACTTGCGGAAAGACAATTAAAGATTCTTCCTTAAATATCTTCTTCTCTGAAAATTGGTTGGAGTTAAACTTAAAGTTAATTTTCCAAATTGAGCCGGAAGAGGACCCTTGCCAAGAAGGGCCGAAATATTGTTTTGTATCGTCAAATATGATTCGCAGTCAGCTTGGGCTGTAGGAATATCAATAACGAAACAGCTGTGGGTTCTTATTTGTGTGATATAAAGGATGGAGTATGGAGTGATTATTTCAAAATGGCTTTAGCAACACGGAGAAGTTCAATCAGTTTTCAGTTTCAGTTTATTTTCAAAATTCCTTCACGGGCAAGCCGAACAGGGGCAAGGGCAAGTAATAGGGCCCTATTAAATCCTTATTTTTTGCCTAGTGGCACAGAAAAAGGCAGGTGTTCACTAAAACGTAAATACTGAAACGAGTTCAGGTACAAATTAACAGATTCGGTTGGAGTTAAGTCCCACAACCCTAACTTGTTAGTGCGGGGAGAGTGGAGTTGTCGCTCCCCACCACGTTCTTGGTTTTGTTTCTTTTTTCAACCAAGAGGTTCGACTTAAAGCCGAAAATGGTTTTCAAATGTACCGTGTTCTTCAAAACTGTGCTAACTACATTTTCATAACTCTTGGGCCCAGTTTTGTGCATGTCATCTGCATGAACAAAGTAGGAACTCAGAAAGTTAAAACTAATCTACATGTTAGGTGATGCTCATGTCGTCATCTAACACTTAGCACAATTTAACAGAATACCAAATCAGCTATGTTCTTTCGAGTTGTACAGTTAACTCAGTTTTCAACAATTTTTCAGTTAGCACAGTTTTGAAGAACACGGTACAAATCATCATTACCCTTTTGGATGTTTCCTTATCGCTACCAAAAATCATGTACAACAGGGCCCAACCAGCGCACGACGTTATCCACTGCTTCCTGGCCGAAGATTGAAAATTAAGTGTCTTTTTCTGTGTCTTTATGTGTTTTAGTTATATTCTTTCATTTACTCCGCTTTTTCAAAATAGTGGGTTATAAATAAATTACTTACTTAATCCCGAAATTTTCCGAAAAGATTCCATGCGAAACTCTTAAAGGATTTCGATGAGTGGCGGGACTATTGTCAACAAGGAAACACAATTAATGTTTTCCCTGGTGTATAGGGAAACCAGGGAATTATAGGGAAGGTTTATAGGGAAACCAGGGAACACTAGCATATGTGCTAGCATTTTTGTATGTATAATTATCTTAGTATTTTCTTCCTTTATTTTTCCTTATTAGACTCCACTTGTTTTTCCTCTAGAATTCGTGGGTAAGAAATAAATTATAATTATTATTATAGCTGCAAATCTTTCGACCAAGCATGTTTGGCAATACCCTGGAAGAGATCATGACAGTTCAGCGTGAGCGGTTCCCGCACAGGAAGCTACCGTGGATCCAAACGACGCTGTCGGAGGAAGTTCTGCGACTGCAGGGAGCGTCGACCGAAGGAATTTTCAGGTACAGCAAATAGATAGATAGATGTAACCATTGCCCCTGCCACAACATTTCCTGTTCCGTACACATTCTATGCAGGTTTTTAACATACTAGTACCCCCCCCCCCCCCCCACACACACACACACAAATTTGGACAATACACAACATACCCACGGAAACTTCCGTTCCTAGATCCGAGCATTTTTGGGGGAGCGAGGGAAGGGAAATGTGGAAATTGACTTATGCAAATGCGAACGAATGGTCTGATTCGAGTGAAACTTATTGGGTGATAAGAATCGATGAGCTAGACATGTAAAACATGCGTTCGAACTATATGCGACCACGGTTGGGGGTGTTGGGGTGGCGAACACTTTTGACATGCACAAAAACCAAACGGATGGACCGAATGAGATGCAAGTTCGACGGTGCCGAGTTTATGCGGCCTAGATTTGTTATTTGGCATCCGGACCGGATTCGGCCAAGGTAGGGGGTGGGGTACTGGAAAATTGCAGATAGGCCATGCTCTGAGTACAGAAAAACTTGATGGACAGGAAGAGGTGATTAAGAGATACGACGTTCATGTTCCCAAGTCCTCTTCGGCCATAGTGGGGGGAGTTGGAGGGAGATTGCCGGAAACTTTGAGGCTCGCATAGGGGTCATAGGGGTCAAACGACTGCATCAGTTTAAACGAAACTTGGAATGTAGATAGAGCATATACCCTCCATGGCATAATTTAGGGTCCGATCCAGATCCGACAACGATGGTGGGGGGGTACCGGAATTTTCCAAAAATGCTCAGATTCGGGCGAAACTTGATAGATGGTATAAAAGAAGATGCTTTAGATGATCCATTTTTGAGTCCAAACCAGATTCGTCCACGGTAGGGGGGATGGAGGGAGTATCGGAAATCGTGTAGCACGTCTAGGGATCAAACGAGTGGATTTATTGGGCTGAAACTTGGAAGTTTGAACAGTCATGCGCATTTGCTACAGATAATCCGAGACGATGCCGGAACTGCTAAGGATTGGGTTATTCTATTTCTATTTCTGAACCGCATTTTAGATGGCGGGTGTATTTTGTGACGTTCTCATACTTCTCATCTACTTCCTTGTGCCGCCTACTCGTAACAAGTGCCATATGAGCTCGTAGCTCTTGTTTCATTCTGTGCCTACGAATATTTAGCGATTTTTTGGCAGTGTCGAGTTTTGCTCGTCATACAACGCAAAGTTTGCCGAAATCCTTAACATCCACTGATAACTCTTTCACACATATTGATATGAGAATCTTCCGTTTTTATGGCACGTGCCCTTCGGCCAAGTGCCATATAGCGATCGCAATTTCTGTCCGTCCGTCGGTCTGTCGGTCGGTCTGTCCCGGTTTTGCTAGTTCGGGCACTTCCAGATAAGCTAGGACGATGAAAACTTGACAGGCTTATCAGGGACCGGACCAGATTAAATGAGAAATAGTCGCTTCCCCGATCCGAACAACTGGAGGGGAGTGGAGGGAGGGGGAATCCGGAAAAACTAGGAAAAATGAGATATTTTTAGCTTACGAACGGGTGATCGGATCTTAATGAAACTTGATATACGGAAGGACCTCGTGTCTCAGACGTTCCATTTTAAATCCAGAACGAATCCGGTGACATTGGCGGGGAGTTGGTGTGGGAAACCGGAAATCTTGGAGAACGCTTAGAGTCGAGAGATCCGGATGAAACTTGGTGGAAAGAACAAACACAAGTCCTAGATCGAAGACTGACATAACCGGAACGGATCCGCTCACTTTGGGGGAGTTGTGGGGGAGGGGGTCCGAATTTCTAGTGATCCCGCGAGTTCGGTGCTTCCTGATGTGCTAGGATGGTGAGAATTGGCAGGCATGTCAGGGACCCGACCAGATTGTATAGAAAATATTTACTTCCCCGATCCGACCATCTGGGGGAGGGGGGAGTGGAGGGAGGGGGATGCCAAAATTTGAAGTATTTTTAACTTTCGAACGGGTGATCGGATCTTGACGAAAGTTGATATTTAGGAGGACCTCGTGTCTCAGACGTCTCACTTTAAATCCGGACCGGATCCGATTACGCTGGGGGGAGTTTCAGGAGGGAACCGGAAATTTTGAGAAACGCTTAAGAGTGGAGGGATCGGGATGAAACTTAGTGGGAACAATCAGCACAGGTCCTGGATACGTCTTTGACATAATCGGACTGGATCCGGGCACTGTGGGGAGTTGGGGGGGGGGGGCAGATTTCTAGTGATACTGCGAGTTCGGCATATTCCCTGATGTGCTAGGGCGATGAAACTTGGCAGATTTGTCAGGATCCGAAAAGATTGATTGGGCTAAAACTTGGAAGTTTGAACAGTCATGCGTATTTGCTACAGATAATCCGAGACGATGCCGGAACTGCTCAGAACTGAGTGAAACTAAAGATCCTATTTCTGTTTCCGAAATGCATTTTTGGGTGGTGGGTGTATTTTGTGACGTTCTCATCTACTTTCTTGTACAGCCTACTCGTAACAAGTGCCATATGAGCTCGTAGCTCTTGTTTCATTCTTTTATTTGCTTAGTTTTCCAAAAAAAATTTGCCACCGTGCATTCAGTTTCAAATGTTTTGAGCCCAGCCGCCGCGTCTGAGAGCGGGAAGGCTGGATTAAGTACGATAGGCGCTAACAAAAAAATCGCTAATTCCAGGTGGAGAAGTAATGCTAAAGTAGAGGTATGCTTATTTGAACACTTTTTTTTAACTGTTCCACTACCTTGGCTTTGTTACTTACATATAAAAAACTAAAATGAAAAAATTTTTCTTCGGCGATCGTTCTCTGTTAGCATACGTTCACTTAAGCATACCTCTACTGTATTTTCGGACAACTTTTTTCCTGATCCTTTATATAGGGAAAAAATCATTTCTAGTAAGAGTTGTGCTTTAAAAGGGTCGTAAGAATGTGTTCTCGTAAAGTATGACATGCGCAAACATGTTTTATCTGTTATCAAACAGTGTGCAATGTGTTCGATCTCTGTGAATATTATTGGTTCATCAAAAAGCTCCAACAGTGAAAGACTGAAAACGGCTACTTTGAATGCCTTTTGTAGAGCCTTGTATACGATAAATTTTTCGTTAATCATTGTCATTTTATTTCTCATTAGTTGTGTTTTTGCAGATACCATGGTCTAAAGTCGTTTTTGCAGTTAACGGGGTATTTGATACCACGGTCAAAATGCGTTTATATAGTTATCGTGGTATCTGATATTCAGATACATGGCCCGACCCTGGTAACTGATCGTGGTATCTGCAAAAGTCATCTCACTTTCATCATTTTTTGTCAAATTAGTGGGAAAGAAGTCAGGCACTTAGTGATGTGACTGGATATCAGTTTTTCTTTTGTGATGACTTCGACAAGTGCAATTCCGGCAATTGTCGTTTTGCAGAGCAGCCGTATATCAGATACCACGGTAACTGCAAAAACGACTAATTGCAGATCCAGTTACCGTGGTAACAGATACCATGGTATCTGCAAAAACGCAACTATTGTTTTTTATGCTGTTTTGTATTGACGCTCCTCAGCTTTTCCTTTCATGGTGCGCTGGCAAAAGTAAACAATACAAAATAATTCCAGAGTACCTGCTGACATCGACGAGGTCAACACCCTCAAATCGAAGTTGGACCAATGGGAGCTTGGAGCCGTTAGTGACGCGCACGTTCCGGCGTCTTTACTGAAGCTCTGGTACCGGGAGCTGTATGAGCCCCTGATCCCGGACCATTTATATGAAGACTGTGTCCGACACTGCACGGATCCAGATACATGTGTCTCTATTGTACATCGCTTGCCTGAGCAGAACAAGCTCGTGCTCTGCTATCTCATTAGGTTCCTACAGGTAAGTAAACTTTACTTGTACGGTGTCGTGACTCGTGATAAGGCATGGGCACCGTTCCTGTCTTCTGTTTCTGTTTTTTTTTCTCGTGTTTTACTGTTTTCTGTTTCAGGGACCCAAAAATAAACAGATCAGCTGTTTTGAAGCCAGCTCCTTTTTTTCTCACCTGTTCTGTTCCGTTTTGGTGTGTCCTGTTTTGCCCTGTTCCTGTTTTTTTTTACCTGTGTAAACAGCCAAATCTGTTTTTGGGGCAATCCATCTTATCAGTACAAAAAATCTGTTAACTCAACATTTCCATCATTTCGAAATGCACATTCCGAAAGAGGCCAATTTTTCAACCTTACCAGTACCCACGCGGAATGTGGATGCGATGAAGGCTATTAAAAAATACTGAGCAAGAATCAAGCAATAGTAGGAACAACAGCAAAAATAAAATATTTCTTCTTATTTATTCGAAATCGTGAAAACCTGGGAACTCCAGATACCGTAAATAATTATTCAGCCTCAGCTGACCGCGAATCATATTGGACTGAGCTAAATGGATACGTAGTCAGTTAAGTCTTAGACTACTGTTGCAGCATTCCAAAACATTTCTTGTTCTATGAAAAGAACTCGACTACAGGCATCTGTGCGGTGCAAGGAAAACTATTTAAGATACTTCTTGGTACAGGGCAAACGATAGGTGAATTCTAACAGAAAAAATAATGAAATATACGGGAAATAAAAAAAAATCTGTTTTGAACAGCCGTTTCTGTTTTTTTCACCTGTTTAACAGCTGTTTCTGTTTTCGAAGTCATCATTTCTGTTAAAACATAACAGGACCTGTTTTCTTTCTGTTTCTGTTCTTACGTGACCCGCTTCTGCCTGTTTTGAACGACAAAGCAGAACAGTGCCCATGCCTACTCGTGATGTTGTAATTAATAAATTTATTTAAAGACAAATAAATATTACTTCAGCCCAAGGTGACTGCGAATCATGTTTGATAGTGCAAAACGGATACGTCAGCTGAATTTTAATGGAGCTATATTTCGGCCCTTCTTGGCAGGGGTCCTCTTCAGGCTCAAAACCGCTCAAGTTGGAAAAACGAGCTTGTGGGAAAACGAAAAATAAAGAAATATCGCTCCAATAAAATTCAGCTGACGTATCCGCTTTGCACTATCAAATTATTTGAAGACCTAATCCAAACATTCTGTTTACCTTCTCTTAATGGGAAGCCACCAGTTTATTTAGATTTGAACATGATTGCCGGGTTGCTGTTTTGGCTCGAGAAAAAAAAACACGCGTAACGTCTTCTTTTCCAGATGACGAAATTTTCCACGTTTGATTAGCAGACAATTATAAGACTCAATTGATTATTTTTTGTATGTCTTCAGGAGTACCACACTGGTCTTGGTTTTTTAATTTATTTGTCTTTGTAATAGAAAGTTGGAGCATTAGATGGAAATTATTATTTTGGTCCTTGGCTCCCTACATGCCATAACGGCTGTCCCGGATAATCGGCTTGGATTTTAGCCAGACCGAATTATTTCAAACCTTAGGAATTTTTTTTTTTTTTTAATTGCTCATTGTTTGACGGTATTTTTGTGGTTTTGAACATTCATAGTGGCAGTAGGGGTGGTTATCATTGTGTGTGGTAGAAAGACCATTTTTTGTGGTCCGCTTTACCGACCCGGCATTTACAGCGTGTTCCACCCTACTTACCAGTTATTATGCATGACGCCATGAATTCTGGCTTTTTGCCGTCAAGGCTGGAACGATTTGTCTATTTTCCAGCAGAATATCATGCACGGCGAATCCGACCAATCGCGCTACAGAGATGCATAGTTACCACGCTGACTACGCTCCCTAGCGTGGTAAGCAAATAGTTACTATTAGTTACTATTTCGAGAAGGTTGGAAAGGTCAGCGTAGTAACTTTCTAAGGGGTTGGAACGAAAATAGTAACTAATAGTTATTATTGTTAGAAGGGTGGAACACGCTCTTAGAGTAGCGTAAAAGAACACGTGCGCAAGCACTCGAAAATGGAGTGTGAAAGTAAAGTGCTGATCACATGTTGTATAGGAACAGCCTAAGAACCAATTGCCCCTTAAATGTATTCTGTTTGTTTGACACTAATCGCAAATTTGGTTTATAACAACGATAGTCGATTTTTACAATAAACTTTTTATCTATCTATCTACCTTGAACCGGAAGGGATTTGGGGGATGCGACCCCCTAAATGACATATCTAGACCACAATGCCGACAAGTAAACAAATTTGAACTTGAAAGGCCTGCTCATTGTCAGGTCACGAATACAACACACTGAGAAATCTGGGCCTATAGTTGCCCACGAACGGGTAATTTACCATAGGATCTGTTAATACACCAAATTTCTTCGTCCCTACTCCAACCGCTGCCATGTTTACTTTTTTGTTAAGCAGTTAGACAACTGATGGTCTCTCTAGTACAGAATGTTGAATTTGGGATGATAAATATCACTGATGCTTCATAGTGATGTACTTAGGGATCCCATATGCATCGTCAGCTAAGATTTCTCAGTCTATAGTTGTCAATCGTATACAAGAAAGAATTCGCAAGGCATTTGGCCTCTTAATTCGTTTTCATGGGCGATACAAGAAAGACATCATTGGGTCATTGTTCACCGCCGTTGCTTTCCTTGGGTTTCTCCTTGGGTTCCCCATTTCTTTCAGTAACTCACAGCTGGTTTCCTAATTTTAAAGGAAAAGACCCAGTTTTTATTTTGAAGAAAAAGATGACCAACTTTTATAAAAATGCTTCGGTAGCCTGTACCCATTTTTTAACAAGTGAATAATATAGTGCGTAAATAATTGTAATTTAGTTGTCGAAATCGTGTATATTTTGATAGTATTTATATGTCATTGAATGGACCAGATGGTTTAGGCATAGTTCTGTTTTATACATTATTTTGCACTCCTCGGTTCTGAGGGAAATAAATGAATAAATAAATAAATATTGTGGGATTTTATTAGGGGTTTATTTTCAGGTATTTGAAGCTTGTAGGTTGAGTTCGTCGCATACAGGTATGTGATGAACACAGATTTGCCGCGGACCGGTCTAAGACCTACTGGCTCTTCATAATAACAGTTGTCAAAGGGCCTGAAAACCCTGAGTAAAACTGTGTCAGGCCCTTAAAGCACAACTCTTACTAGAAATTATCTTTTCTCTATAAAGTGGATCAGAACAAACGTTTTCGAAAATACCTTTACTTTTCACCTGAAAATAGCGATTCCCTTGATAGCGCATGTCGATTATATCCAGCCTTCCTGCTCTCCGACTCGGCGGCTGGGCGCAAAAGATTTGAAAACTGAACGTGCCTTGGTAAAAAAGTGCGAAAACTAAGCAAATAAAAGAAGTAATAAACAGAAGATTACCACATCCTCGTGTTTGAAAGAGTTATCAGCGGACAATGAAGACTCCGGCAAACTTTTCGTTGGGTGACGGGAAAACTTGGCAAGGCCGAAAAAGCGCTAAAAATTCAATCAATCAATCAATTTATTTAATTCGTGATATTACACATCACATAATAAGATTACACTAACACATGAATTTTCTTACTAAATATATACAATCATTTTAACCATTCGGTGGCTCGGGGCAATAGCACAGTCGACGGAAAAGTCGGTAAAAATGTCCAGAACGGCATTCTGCATTCTCACGAATTGCCTTTAAAAGTGGATTATCGGAAACTTCTAACCTTGCAACAAAACTAACTATCGCTTTCCGCCTCATAACATCAAAAGATTCAGTTTCATTTTCTAAAAACATTTGACTAGCAGAGTAACGTCGATTATATGAAAGGAGATGACGGAATGCATTGTTAAAACAAACTTTTAGTTTACGCATCGTCGTCTCAAGATAGTTATCAAAAAGTGGGAGACAGTATAGTTGTGTGCAATACGTCTTAAATAAAAGAATTCTAACCGACACAGTACAAAATTTAAAATTACGAATTAAGTGGTTCGCACGCGCGCAAAGACCCCGTAGTTACGGGGGTAATTCGTAGTTACGAAACGAAACAACGGAGAAAGGTGGGGATTTTAGAAGCTTATAATTCCATATTGGAGCTAAGTATATTATGAAAGGCAGAATAAGTAAGAGGGGTCCTTTAAATACAACGAGATTTTCCTTTCAGATTTTCTCTCAGCTGGAGGTGGTCGCCACCACTAAGATGGATGCCGGTAATCTCTCAATGGTGATGGCACCAAACTGCCTTCGTTGCACCGCCACTGACCCCAGGGTTATCTTTGAAAATACCCGAAAAGAAATGGCATTCCTTCGAACCCTCATTCAGAATCTGGATACAGGCTTCATGGAAGGAGTTGTGTGATAGTGGCGCCTTATACACCCATCCTACAATTTTCGACGCGTCTGTCCCAGATGACACTAGTGTCGCAATACGCGGCTCGGAATTTTTTATTTATTTACGATTCGAGTCTAAAATAGTTGGCATATTTGGTTCGAACATCTGTGCATCTTTCAGTCTGTGATTTTAGGATGGGATGGGAGTTACTGACTGCAAATTAGCATGTTCACTGGAAAACAGTGCAGCTTTAGAGTGCAGCCCTGCTTTACCTAGCTTTACTGAACCTGTGCAGTGCCATGACAAGTCGCATCGAAGTTCCCAACCATCGAGTTATGCTTGCAATGCATTATTGGCTGAAGATGCCAGATAAAGATATATAGTGTTACAAAATGTGTATATAGTGTATGAATTCGGCCGCTGTTGGTTTAAGCAGCTCAGCAGAGCAGCTTTTAATTAGTATTATCTTTGTATGTCAGCTGGTGAATGTGCGTCGTTTTGTGAACTGAGAGCTTAGGGGAAGGTTGGAGAAATTAATCTGGACCAAAAGAAGAGATATGAATGAGATTTAATGAATATCATCACCGGGCATTCTTCGCCGCCATATTTAGATCTTCAGAATCATCGGAATTCTGACGAACTGTAGCTGCGTTCTTTGTCCCCGGAGTAGCCTACTCACCGATGGTCTCTGGTTTTACCTGTAAGGTGTTTTTGTGTATTCACATTGACTGCTTCCCTGTCATATAACCAGTTTTCGGACTAACCACCCGATGAAAAATTTGTAGCCATATGCAGTAGTACAGAATACTTTAATTTAGTGTGCCACACACTGGGCTAATCGTAAGCAGTAGTATTCAGTAGCATCCCGACATGCTCCAGTAGCATCCAGTCTAGCCAGAGGCGTTACTAGCCAAAATGTTTGGGGGGGGGGACGAGGCATTTACCGACTGGCCGGTAATTTTTACCGACTGTTTTTGCAGAAAAAATGACTGTTTTCAACAACAAAAAATGGCAGTTTTAAAAAAAATCGACTAATTTTCAGAAAAACCGACTATTTTGACGAAAAATCGACCAATTTTCAGAAAAAAACGACTGTTTTCATGAAAAAAATCAACTGTTTTGACGAAAAATCGCGGCGCTTCGTGCCGACTCGGTTATTTTTTCCCGACTGGCCGACAGCCCCTGAGTCTAGCTATAGTAGCATGTAGTAGCATCAGTTGGTACTGCATGCTACTTTTTCGTAGAACTTCGTACTACTATTCTGAGAAAAATTTTCATCGGGCAGTTTCTGGTTACACTGTAAAAAGTTTCTCCGAATAAGGATGCAGTATTGGCTAATGGGATTAATATTTTCTCTATTGGGATACAATTAATCCGAATTAGTGGTAATCTTATCTCTGTAAAGACAAGATTAATCACAGTAGCAAATACTACAAAAAAAAAATTTACAGTGTACTCCTCGCCGTTGTGGATTACACTGTAAAAAGTTTCTCCGAATAAGGATGCAGTATTTGCTACTGGGATTAATCTTATCTCTATTGGGATACAATTAATCCGAATTAGTGGTAATCTTATCTCAATAAAGACAAGAGTAATCCCAGTAGCAAATACTGCAAGATTTTTTTTTACAGTGTAACCAAAACCTGCTCGGGAGGTCGTGAGACGAAACAGGCGTTATAGGAGAAGAACTGCACCGGTGAGAAAGACCAGAAACAGCCCGGAGTGCGACGAACGCACCTAGCCCCCCCCCCCCCCCCACCGTAGGAAGATTGATGTGACTGCGCCGGTAAAGCGGTCGCATTTTTTTTTATCCAGGACTTTATTATGTGCCAGTTTATAGTGTGCTAGTTCAGATCTGATCCATAATCTATAGTTGTGTTTTTGCTGATACCATGGTATCTGTTACCACGGTAACTGGATCTGCAATTAGTCGTTTTTGCAGTAACCGTGGTATCTGATACACGGTGCTCTGCAAAAACGACTATTGCCGAAATTGCACTTTTCGAAGTCATCCCAAAATAAAAACAGATATCCAGTTACATCACTAAGTGCTAAACTTCTTTCTCACCAATCTGATAAAATTTGATGAAAGTGAGATGACTTTTCAGATACCACGACCAGTTACCACGGTCGGACCGTAGTATCTGAATATCTGATACCACGATAAGTGGCCAGATACCACGATAATTGCAAAAACGACTTTAGACCGTGGTAACACATACCATGGTATCAGCAAAAACGCAACTAATGTTTGTAACGCGAGTCGATGCAAACCTCTCTAGCTAACGGAACGACGTGCTTTGCTTTGACGAGTTTGTTGACTGCTAGTCGTCCTCGTTATTCCTGCTTTAACAGTGCTCTAATTTTTTTATCGCAAAACAGTGCGAGAACCAGTAGCTAGGCTAGGACGCCGTTTCCCTACTCCAGACAAAAATAGCCTTTTAGAGGGGTTTCTAAACAACAGCGATTTTTTGGGGGCTTTCAATCCATCAATCATCGTATTTATTCCTGAATATCTGTTTCACAACATGATAACAAAGGACTGTCAACTTTAACAATATATAATTAAAATATATACAATTCATTTTAAAACTTGTACGACTTCATGACTTTGTAACAAAGTCAAACGGTATGTCAAACATAATAAATATAAAATATGTAATAATTGACTTTTGTTCCTCTTTTATCTGATGAGACCTTTTCAGACGCCTTGGTGGAATCTCATAAGGTGTTCTCGGACTAACGGCGACCGGCATCGTCGCCTTTTTTGTGGAATCTCTAGGTGGAATCTCTTAAGGTGTTCTCGGACTAACGGCGGTATGTCAAACATAATAAATATAAAATATGTAATACTTGACTTTAGTTCCTCTTTTATCTGATCCTTTTCAGACGCCTTGGTGGAATCTCATAAGGTGTTCTCGGACTAACGGCGACCGGCATCGTTGCCTTTTTTTCATCCACAGTTCAGGCGAAAGTCGATGGTAAAGAAGTAAGCCTGGATTTGGAAAGCAAAGTAGTCCGGGCATTTATAAGTAGTGAAAGACCAGAAATTTTCTTCAGTCGGGGTTTGAGCCCAGGACCGATCAAATTAAATCTTTGGTTTTCTCCTCGAGACCCCATCACGTGAGCCCTGTTTTGTCTACGCTGCTTCAGCATTGGGATTTCTAGACTTCTAAATTCAGTTCAAAATCTCTACGTAATAGCAAAGCAGAGCAAAATAACTCTAGGGAGTAGCGCCAAGTGTTGAAAAAAGCGACACACACTCGAATAGCAGAGACACTAGCACCACTAGCGATAGAGAACCTCCCTACTGAAACGTCAGTCATGCACCAGCGCTGGCTCCAATAACTTCATATTCTCAACACAGCCAAAAAAGTACAACCTCCCCTGTTACAGTGGTGTGTGCAGACCGCATCTTAGCTTTACCATAGATTTCTAAACTCGCAAGTTTGTTTCGCTGTAAATGCCACAAGCGTAAAGGGCGGCGCTGCGACTATGGCTCGTTTGCGAAGCATGGAAAGCATAGGTGTTGGCGCTACTTCCTAGTGTTATTTTACTCTGTAGAAAAGCAACGATTCCCTTTTGCAGCGAACTTGTCTAAGGCCTAAGACCTGAAACACTTGTAAGCATAGACGAGCAACGTTGATGATTTTACGTCTATAAAGTCGGCTGTGATGAGAACTGTGACTAATGTCAGTGATGTCCGTTTGTCGACATACCCAAGAAAGCTCGAAAGTTAGTGCAAAGACCCATGGTTCGCCGTAGCAGGAGTTGTCTCGTCTGCTATGCAGATTCTGAGCATCGAACTTTATACCTGCGGCAGTAGCAAGGACCCTTCGACTATGTCGTGAATTGACAGAAGATGGGAGGGTTTGAAGTGGGTTTTGAGCTAGGTGAAGAAATATTTCGATGCCTCGTGATTTACAGTGTACCGGCAGCGGTAATAGTAGTACACTACTATTCCTATATTTCTATTCCCGCGGTATGCGACATGAGTTTTGCGCGACGCCGATTTTTGGTTCTTTAACGAGAAAAGCAGTGGGAGAAATGCCAAAAACATGATTCGCAGACGGCACGGTTTAATTAAAATATGCGGGAATTCGTTTTATAAGATTTCCTCCAGCGGTGAACCTTACCTCTCGGCATGCATCGGTCTCTGAACGCCAAAAGGAAGCCCTACCAGCGTTGGAGTTTCGAGAACGGTGTGTCGGCGCTTAGAGTAGCCGGGGATTGCTAAGCATTCAGGAAAAGGGAATTATTGCCTAGAACCGACAACTCTAAAACAGGTTGTAGTTACCACGACGAAAGGTTGTAGGAAACTGTGTCCTACTTAGTGCTACTGGTTCTATCTCACAGACTGTTGTACCGCAGCTACACTGATCTTTGCCATCTTTAATTGTTTGACGCGAGTCAAAGTTCTCTCTGATATAGAGGAATTGCACAAGCATATTTTATCCCACCAACACTGGGGACAAACATCCCCTGGAAGGTAATCTCATCGCGTCACTTGCACTCAAAGTACATAGTTCTTTGACTCGGACGATAATGTGCTTGTGCAATGCTCTATCATGTCTTTGTCTTCATTTTGTTTCCTAGTCTTGTAATACCAAAGTAATTTCCGATACTCTGCCTTTTCGTATCTTTTATTTATAAAAATAATTGCCTTTTTCGCTAAATTTCTTCATTGCTGTATAATTTTTGTAAGCTGGCGATAAATCGTTGATTTTCACTGAGTGCATGTGTTATGACTTTGGGAATCGAAGTGACACCACTGTCAGAAGTTTCATAACAGATAACACGAGGATGCGCTCAACAGATAATTTGTAACAGATAATACTTCGGATGCTATCTGTTGTGTTTCAGAGTGTTATGCATAATAAGCGTTACCATCAGGAGAACCGAAAAACCGCCAAAAAGTATTTGCCGAGTTTTCCGACATCATGACGATAAGGAATAAAGCCAGTAGGTGCTTTTTTGGCTCTTGTTAACAAAGCTTGTTACGCATAACATTTCATGCATAACGTTTTCAAACACAACAGATAACATCCGAAGTGTTATCTGTTGAAACCGCGCATCCTCGTGTTTTCTGTTATGAAACTTCCGACAGTGCATATAGGAGTTTTTTTTTACCCCTTCATGGTTTCGTTCGCAACAATATATTAGGTCCGCCCCTTCCGTCGCATCGAAGACACCGTCAATACTCTTGATGACTAACTCTCCTTGCCGATGGAAAATCGCCGGGTACCTAGCGAAAGAGCCAGAAGTGGTATCACAGCTGCTCCCGAAGATCGCCGTGATTGTTTGACGCATGATTTGAGTTGTTGAGTTTGAGTCGTTACGGAGACGTTTATTCCTTCTTCGTGAGGAGCTCTGGCGTGTTTTGGACTTAGTCAGATAGAGTATAGAGTATAGACAGACTGGAGCCTACCCGACGAAAACGGAAAGGGGCATAAAAACAGTAATTTAACATTGTGAGGTATAGGACTTTCGACTTTGAGACTGAATTATCAACGTCTGATAAACTATCCTGTAAATGATTGGGAACATTTCCCTGGCTCTTTCTTAACTCTTAGCTGCGTTCTTTGTCACAGGGATTCTCACCGGTGGTCTCCGGTTTTTGCAATCACCGGTGGGCGGTGACTACTCACCAGTCTTATAAACCATTTTGAACTAACCGGTGTCAGGTTTTACCTCACCGGTGCGGACTAACCAGAACCTGCTCGGGAGCCCGGCTTCAACGAGGAGTTAGCAAGTTTTCATCAACTCACCGGTGAACCAAAAAACGCGCTTAAGAGAAGAACCGGATACTGGTGGCAAAACACCAGAGACACCAGAAATGAGAGCTTCAAGGCTTCAAACTTTCACTACAAAAACGAATCTTGCTTCCTACTCGTTGGTTTCTGAAAGACGCATTCGACCAATCGGATGCGAGACCCCGTTTTTGTGTTCAAACTTTGAAGTCTCCGAGCTCTCACCTCCAAAGAAACTCTTGTGCAAAAACTTAATTATTAAAATAAGAAATAGTCAGTTTAACGTTTACAGCAACTCGCTGGCCCAGAATTTTAACCAGACGCCGAAAATTTAGTCTCAAAGTCGGAATTCCAATACCTCCTACTTTTAAATTACTTTAGTTGCGTTTTTGCAGATACTATGCTATCTGTTACCACGGTAACTGGATCTGCAATTAGTCGTTTTCGCAGTTATCGGGGTATCCGAAATACGGTTGCTCTGCAAAAACGACAACTGCCGAAATTGCGTTTTTCGAAGTCATCCCAAAAGAAAAACTGATATTCAGTCACATCACTAAGTGCCAAACTTCTTTCCAACCAATTTGACAAAAACTGATGAAAGTGAACTGACTTTTTCAGATACCACGATCAGCTAACACGGTCGGACCGTGGTATCTGTATATCAGATACCACGACAACTGACCAGATACCACGATACCTGCAAAAACGACTTTAGACCGTGGTATCATACCATGGTATCTGCAAAAACGCAACTTTTGTTATGCTCATCAGACGATGATGTGGAAATATCTGTTTTTGTTGGATAGGGTTCAGTATCTCCATACGCGAGCCCGAGGTCCAATCATCTTTTTAACCAAGAGAAAATTGCTTTGTCGTTTTGATACAAGCAAACTTGTACAGTGTTGCGATGGCTGGTACAATTGTACCAGATCCAGTACCTTTTTCGACCTGAACATCTGTACAACTTTTTTTAAAGTCGGAAAATCAGTACAATTACGTAGAACCGGTACAAATTCAGAACATTTTTTCTAAAACTAAGAAAAAGAACTTGACTACTTGACTTGCCGTACTAACTTAGGTGATTTACCTAGAGCTTTAACTCGTAAGAAGCATTTCTGTGTCCGTATGGCTCAAGGATCCAGTCGAACTTCTTCGCAACCCAACCACTTTCCCTTTCTGGCAGATTTTGTGTGACTTTCCAGCTCCTACCCGATGAAAAATTTATCTCAAAATAGTACTATGAAGTAGTACGAAAAAGTTGCATGCAGTACTAACGATGCTACTACATGCTTCTACTTAAAAGCTACCGTGTTACTGCATACTATTAGCAAGACTGGATGCTACATATCTGATGGTGCAAAACGGATAAGCCAGCTACATTTTATTAGAGCTATATTTCGGCCCTTCTTGGCAAGGGTCCTCTTCAGGCTCAAGCCGCTCAAGCTGGAAAGTTAACTTGTGGAAAAACAATGAAAGGTTCTTCCTTAAATATCTGACTTTATGAACTTCTTCTCTGAAAATTGGTGGGAGTTAAAGCTGGTGCTGTGATTTCATTCTGGACACGGGTGCTGTTTTTGCAGTTCGATTGGGTCGTCGAAAGGGTAGAGGTTCTTCTGCATTTTGGTTTTTGAGTCACCTGTCTCTTCTTCTTCTTTCCAGCTACGATGGTTTACTTATCGGCGGCATGTATGGGCGATTTGAAGTTCCGTACTGGATGCTACTATGGCAAGACAGGATTCTACTGGATACTACTACATAAGATTGGACCAGTCTGAGGCACATTTTCATACTACTACCATACTACTACGCAGGCTACAAATTTTTCGTCGGGTAGTTACATAGGTTTGGTAGAACTAATTCACCTCGATAGGCACATTTGGTCCTGAGCACTCCTTCCGCAAAGCTGTATCCCCAAAGACACAAATGTGCGGAAAAAAGGGGGGGGATAGAAAAGAAAATAGGAGCCAACGGGAGGAAAGAGAGAAAAATAAGCGAAAAGAAAGACACTGTATAGATTAGTGTAGTACCGCAAAGGAGGAAAGGAAGATTTTTTGAGTCTGGTAAATTTTTTCCCGGGAAGTACATTTTTAGACCAATGTCTAGTATAATTCAAAAAATCAGTATCGCAACACTGCTTGTACCAGGGACCCATATATTTCCTGTAATGACTCGCCATTCAGGGGGCTTGTCAAAAAGAGATTTCTGATTCGCTCTTCACCGAGCGTCAGATAGTTCGAGAAATACCCACGGGGATAAAATACCCGACTATCCAGATATACAAAATTTTTCGCAGCTGTTGTGCTGAACTAGGAATATTTCTTTGTAATGGAAGAGTATCCTGGATCTTTTGTCCTAGCTTAGGTACCTGGTGGCATGCTGAATAGCCCCAATAAATTTTGTCTATCTGAGCAAGAACGCCGATTCGACCCAAGCGGAATTTTTGGAAACTAGGTGAGGCTCGGGCAACATAGCAACATCGAAGCATAGGAAATGACAAGCCCCCTGAATGGCGAGTCATTACAGGAAATTTATGTGTCCCTGCTTGTACATGTATAACCCTAAAGGTTCGCGTAGCGCGGGTGCCACTCTGTTGTTTCACTGCCCTCGTCAGGGAGTGCAATGCATGGTTGAGGGCAAACCATCTGACGCTTCCCGTGCTTTACCCTAGATTTCTCTAGCTATCTGTTTTACAGCTGCGCCCGTTTTTTACAGAACTACTGGTTCCGTGGACTGTCGAGCGCGTCGGCGAGGATTCGAGCTCGGGGCCCACATCCGTCTTGTCGTGCGAATAGAGGATCAGGATTTCCCGACCGGGTTGTCTGTACTTCATGATGAAGCTGAAATCTCAACTTTTCCGTATGGACATGATGATGGTGCCGAAAATCCGGCCAGGAATTGCGATTCGCGAGCACCCGACCCTGATTGCCTCAACCACTGGGCCGGGCTATCGATGACTGATACGAATGAAGAGGTGTCACCAATCAGATAGAATCTCTGTCTTTGGTACCATGCAGAGACTATGAATATCCCGATAAATTGAGCGGACCTAGAGGTGTTTACTTTAGTTTTTACCCGTCTACTCTATTTCAATCTTCGCCGTTGCTCATCGCAGAGAAAGAAAATGCAGGAGGCCTACTCCACGCGCTGACCCGCTCTTGAGCGCATCCAGAGAACTAATCAGCTTTGTCTTCTACTTTTCCTCAATCCGGCTTCACAGCGATATAGCTAATTGTAGAGGTGACGAAACGCGATGTTGCGCGAAGCTGCTAACCTCCGCTCGTTCGCAGCGTAAAAGGTACGGGGAAATCCTCGACTCCGCACAGTCATAGTACAGAGATAGGGAGAAGGAGGTTCTATCTGATTATTTGGTCTTGGTATGAGGGAGTGTTGGCAGCTGTTATACATAGGAGTAGCTACAGTCATGGTTGCCACATCAAAAATATTTAGATAGTAACTTCTGGCCCGAAACAGAGAGTGAATTGGGAGCGAAATCCATTTTCATGCAATGTTCACTTCTGGTCGGAATCGCCTCTGTAAAAATGACACATCTTAATTCTACTTTCATAATGAAAAAAACTTGAAATAGTTTCTTCTTGTCGGAATCCCTGCTGTAAAAAATTACACATTTGGTAATTTTCTGAAATAGTGATTTTTACGTCCTCCGTAGGACAAGAGTGACAAAAACGAAATAGAGTGACAATTCACACTATCGTGCGACATGTGGCAACCCTGACTACGGTACACTGAACTAGACACGGGAAAGAAAATCGATACCAAAGGCTTTATTACTTGAACTTAATACTCTTCACAGTACCCGATTTAATTCCCGAAATTTCACCACCATATCTCTTAACTTCGCTACGCACTTCACGAACAGCCCCCTTCCTCCTTATCTTAGCTTTCCTGAACTTATTCCTATGTTTAACACGAGGATTCCTCTGTTCTTTGCTTCTTGAAGGCATAAGACCCTTATTTTTGGCAATCTGATAGGTGATGCCACGTCTTTCTTCATTTCCATCATTTTCGACTTCGCCAGGCTCCTCCTCCGAGCCCTGCTCGCTTCCTGATTCGTCAGATGAATCATCGACCTCCTTCGACTTGGGTCTGGTGGCTTTATAGAGTTCTACTGCAGCTTGTTCGTCAGCTGTCAATTCTTGCTTCTTCGGTTTGACCTCAGCTTTTTTGGGTAGCTGTTTAAGCGGTGCAACTGGAGCTTGAAGAATCTTCAGAGTCTTCTTCTTGGGAGCCTTGGGCTTCAAAAGGGCTATTACCTTCCCTTCTTCGATCGATGATAGTAGCCTGGTAATCATAGGTCGTAGTTGCTCTTCTGCTGGGGCAAGCTGCTTCAGAAGAGTTTTATACTGAACAAGTCGTTTCATGACTGGATGATTTTTAACAGGCGTTTTTGTACTCTTCAGTACAAAGTAGAAGCTTAAGTTGGTGCAATAACTGAGCAAAAGGTTGTACTTAAGCTTCATAAACTCAGTGCCAGAGCTGGGGGGCAACGCGCCGTCGTTAATGAGGTTGATGAGGGGTTTCAGCTCAGTGTTAAGCACAGCGAGTTGGGTCTTGTATTCCTCAATTAAACCTAGAAGTTCAGGGGATTCTTTCTTCAGAAGTTCTAATTTCTCCTTCGGGTTCAGCTTGTCTATGTCTTTCTGAATGACGCTCTTGGTGACCTTTTCGACTTTCTTAGTTGGCTCTTCCGCTTGCTGGAAAAACTCCAAGCCGTAATCAGCATCATCAAGACTGGCCGCCATTCTCTTCTGAATATCTCTCGCTTCCTGTTCTTCTAGTTCAGCAGCTTCTGCGTCTGAGCCTTCCATACCACCCCAATCTTCGTCTACATAGTCGGCAGAATAGTATGTTGACTTCTTCTTGCCCCACGCTTGACTATCAGGAATTCCATCGTCTTCCTTCTCAACTATATCACTGTCGAGATCACTATCATGATGAGTAGGTACTTTGATGGCTGGTGTTTTCTTCTTCTTTTTCTTCTGCTTGAGGACAGGAAGATCATCTTCATCACTTGTGTCAGCAACCCCAAGAATTTCTCGTTCATGATCATCGTCAACCGGTCGGTACTTGCCGTATTTGACCTACAGGATGAAATACACGTAAGATTACTAACATATGCGACCAGGGCCGTCGCAAGTGTATTTTCGTTGGGGGGATGCAGAGCCAAAGTTTTAAAGAATCTCTCAAAAATTTTACCGAATCCTAGAAACTGAGAATTCGTGCTTTAAATTCTGGAACAGAAAGGATTAGGTAGGACGAGTTACAGTAAAGGGCAGAATGAAAGGCGATAAGCCAACTATTAGGCGGCGTTTTTGGGAAGCCCACTTCGAGAAAATATTGCTGGGCACGACTGCAGTAACAGCTTCTCTCTATTGTGGTCAAGAGAAAATCAAATCGAGCGCCGCAGGTGAAAATTTTCGAAATCATTTTTTTTCTGTAGGCTAAAAAGTTAACTGCTTCCCTTACAAATTTTATCATTTAGCGCGGGTTAAATACCGAGAGTCTAAGAAGTTCCAGAAACCGGATGTAGCGACGTTTCGGAAGCAGTTCTAGTCAATACTACCATAATCACATAAAGTGAGCGCCGCAGGCGAGAATTTTTTTTAAGTTAGCTTTTTCCAGCCAAATTTAACTAATTCCACCCAGATTCTAGCATTTAATGTTTCGAAATCCCAATACTAAAACTGGCTTAAAACCCCAGTCAAATGACGCGCCCTTCCACAAAATAGAGAATATTACGAAAAGCGCCGCAGGCGTAATTTTCTATACATTTATGATTGGATGTTCTTTTTGGGATCCAAAATAAAAGTAAGGACTATCGATGAAATCATAGATCCGCCCCTTGACTGCGACCACTGCTTCACTCGGCCTCTTCCCAGTTTCGAGGTTCGTGGTAACTCCCGAATCCTGGCAATTATACCGAATCCCAATTATTGTACCGAATAAGTTTAGACCGATAGCATGTTCGGGATTGTGTATAAATACTGTATCCAGGATTATTATACCGAATTATTTTGGTATCGAAAGACTACCGAATATTATTAGTATTCGGTATAATTTCGTCAAAACTGGAACAAAAGTCGGGATTCGTGGTAACTACCGAGTCCTGAAAATTATACCGAATAAACTACCGAATAATTTTGAACCGACAGCTTATTCGGGATTCTAAGTAAGTAAGTAAGTAATTTATTTATGACCCGCCATTTTGAGAAGGCGGAGTAAATGACAAAAGTAAAGAAAATAAACAAAACACATATATACACAAAGAAAAAGACACTTAATTTTTAATCTTCGGTCAGGAAGCAGTGGACTACATCGTGTGCTGGTTGGGCCTTGTTGTCCATGAGTTTTGAAAGTGATGACGAAACATCCAAAAGGGTAACACTTGCGTCTTGAATTTTGAATTTCTCCGTCAATGTATGGTTATGACATAATTTCGACAAGTGGAGGAGGTGCTTTGCATATTTAAAATAACATGATCTCATCTTTTTAATCTCCTTCTTTCGCATTCTGTGTAACTATCTCCATATTTAGCCTATACCGAATAGTTCTGGCATCGAAAAATTACCAAATAATTTCAGTACCATAAATTCTTTCACCGAATTCGTGATAACTACTGAATGAAGGCAATTATACCGAATTCTGATCATTATACCGAATAGACTTGTACCGATAGCCTATTTAGGATTCAGTATAACTACCGAATCCCCGTAAATACACCGAATAGTTCTGCTATCGAAAAATACCGAACAATTTTAATAAAATTTTGGGCCTCCGGCCTAAAATTTTACCGAATCTCAATAAGGTGGGGGGTGGGGGGCTTCCCTCCGACGCCCCTGTATGCGAGGTCTGCCAAGAAAAAAATAAAGTCTTACAATTCTACTGAACTGAACAAGTTAAATATCGCTAGTGTAGCTAACATAGAAAGTGACATTTTGCTAGTATTTTCCCAGATGATCTAGGGACTGTCTAACCGATGAGGACCCTTGTCAAAAATTATGCATATGTCACCCGATACAAATTTCAGCTTACTTCCTCAGTTAGTAGCAGCTCTCTTTATGATGTTAGTATCAAGCTAAGAGATAAGAACAATCACAGTGCAGTGTGTGGTGTGATCTATCAGATTTACATGTAAATGGATTAGAATTATTAGAACTGATTGTCAGGCCTATCCTACCTTTGCCTATGGGTGAACAACACTATCAGAACTTTGACATTCATTTACAAAGAAGAAAACCATCTTTTTGTGTGCAATGTTCACTACGTCAGAACTAGAAGAATGCAGTATCGAATCTATAATCAGCCCCAGGAGTGGATGAAATAACCCCCATTAGGATAGGCGAGTCTAGCCCCACCTTCAAACACCACTTGCTGGAGACAACCAACATAGCCTGGAAGCAGAAAATGTTCCCACAGATTTAGAAAACGGCAACTATCCACCCGACACAGAAGCCCGGGAAACCTAGTGAAGATGATAAATCGTACAGACGGATCTCTACCCACAATGGGAAAACATTTGAGAAACTGGTACTGAAAAGACTGGAAAGGTTTGCAGAAAATAATACCATAACACCAAAACCCAAACACGATTTAGAAAAAGTCACAGCACAATGGATAACGTCACACGAATCGAATAAGATGCCAGAGAAGCTCTCGACGAGGGAAATTCCTTCTGGCTGTACTTTTCGATTCTGAAGACGCACACGGGAAGGTGGGCCACGAAACTCAGTCGGACAAGATGGAAAACAAAGATTTCCCCAACAAATTCACTGAATTTATGTAGATGAAGGAAATATGTCGTGACGATTAACCCAGAGCCTATTATACTCCCACAAGGATTGATACTGAGTGGCCGAGTGGTTAGCGCGCCGGGCTCGCAAGTGAAGGGTCGCTTGTTCGAGTCTCGGTAGTGCCTACTGTTTGGTTTGGGACGGGGGTTAGTGGCGTAACCCTGTAAGACAAGCCAAAGTCCACCCAGCTTCAAATGGGTACCTGGAGAAATCCGGGGAAGGTGACAGGAAGGGTGTGTGAAAGCACAGGATGGCTGGCCCCCAACCTTCCTGGCTGAGGGCCGAGAATCGGAGATCAGCACCGCTAGCTTGGCCTGTCAAGGCCAGTGCTGAAACCTTTACCTTTACCTATACTCTTTGGACTATACATAAGTGAACAAACTGTCAAGGCAACAGGCAAGAAAGAGCATGGCAGAACTGCAAAGAAGTATCCAAAAATCAATAAATGAGATCCTAGGATCAGAGGCGTTACTAGCCAAAATGTTTGGGGGGGTGGAAAGAGGCGTTTACCGACTGGCTGGTAATTTTTACCAGCTTTTTCTGCAGAAAAAAACAACTGTTTTCAACAACAAAAATTACATTTTCAAAGGATCGACTGATTTTTCAGAAAAACCGACTATTTTGACGAAAAATCGACCAATTTACAGAAAAACCGACTGTTTTCATGAAAAAAATCAACTGTTTTGACGAAAAATCGCGGCGCTTCGCGCCGCCTCGGTTATTTTTTACCGACTGGTCGACAACATTGGGGAGGAGGGCGTCCCCCCCCCCCCCAGTCGTGACGCCTCTGCCTAGGATTCTCCAAGGCGCTGGTCTCTCCCAATGTCAGCAAGGAAATGCAAACCAATCATCTTCCGTAGAAAACGACTCCCTTCGCTTCCAGCACTGAAAATCGGTCAAGACACAATTCCCAACGTTGAAGACGCCAACCTCCTGGGAGTAATGTTAGATAAGAAGCTGCTGTGACACAAACACAGAAAAACAGCGCAACTCAGCCCTAAATAGGACACAACCCCTAAAAAGACTTACGGGTACAAAATGGGGGTCATCAACCGGAGCGCTCCCACAATTCTACTTTGCTTACATACGACGTAAATGAAAATATGCAATGCAAATAGCCCGAACATGTGCTAACGCCCACATAAGCACACTTCAACAGCAAGCCCCCGAGAAATTGCGTGTCTCTGCCCCCCTCGCTCCGTAAAAGGATGAAATATCAACGCATTAGATAATCATCAAAGTAAGGGAGCATACTGTGTATGAAAGCATCATCTCAAACTCGACAGCCAGAGGGAATTCCAGAACGTCGTGGGGCGCGTTCACCAGAGATGTCCTGAGAAGTATTTCTAGAAGCTTATTCATTTGTAGAATACAATCATGAATTACACTGTCAGAAGTTTCATAACAGATTGCGCATAACTCTTTCAAGAATAACACCTTTTCACTTAGAAAAAGTGTTATGACCAATTAAGTTTATACTATTTCGTGCCTAGATCTCCAACAACACCTTCAATAGGTAAAAATACTACACTGTCAGAAGTTACATAACGACAACAGCAGGATGTGCGGTTTCAACAGATAACACTTTGGGATGTTATATGTTATGTTTCTTTCGTTCCCGTTAGTATTTTTACCAATTGAAGGTGTTGTTGGAGATCTAGGCACGAAATAGTGTAAACTTAATTGGTCATAACACTTTATTTCTAAGTGAAAAGGTGTTATTCTTGAAAGTGTTATGCGCAATCCGTTATGAAACTTCTGACAGTGTACCCCACCAGAAGTAAACCTACAGCTGATCAAGCAGAATAAATCCATATATTCGGGCGAGACAATTACCCAAGTATTCAAAAACAAAATGTTTACTCAGTATCCAGAACACCCGGAAGTCTACACCAACGGCTCTGTAAAGGGTAAGAAGGCAGGGGCGCATCATACATCCCCAAATATAACCTGAAAATTTCAACTGTGCTCCGAGAAGGGTCGTCGATTTTGACCGCAGGACTTAAAGCTATATCCAAGGTACCCGAAGTCATGGTGAAGAAGCCACCAACGTCAAAGAAAATGGTAATTCTGACAGACTAGAAATAATCCCTTCAGCTGATTAGCAAAGTGAAATAAGTTGTAACAGACCAGTCAACCACAAACCCCTGATTTTTGGATACCCTATGCCAACTTTGGATATGTCTAGCGTTTGGTATACCCTATGCCTAACGCTGGATACACTATGCCAGGTGCTGGATACTGTAACCCAGTAAAATATTGATGATTTGAGTGAAGCTAAAAAATCAACCAATCAAATCTCCTTTGTATTGACGTAGGTCAGGGTTAGGTTACCAACAGGTATCCAGCGTTTGGCATAGGTATCCAGCGTTAGGCATAGGCTATGGCAAATGCTAGATATACCCAGCGTTTGGCATAGGGTATCCAAAAATCAGGGGTTTGTGGTAGACTGTGACAGACGCAGATTTCAAACACTTCAGAATACTGCTAAGGAAGCTCACAGACCTGAATATTGAAGTGAAGTTCCAGCATTTCCCAAGCCACCTGGGTAGCACAGGTAGGGGCGTCATGACTAGGGGGGAGAGGAAATGCCCCCCCCCCCCCCCCCCGAATGTGTAAAAAATAGCCGAGCCGGCGCGAAGCGCCGCAATTTTTCGAAAACAAAAAATTGTCGATTTTTTTCTTGGAAACAGTCGATTTTTTTAAACAAAGTCGGTTTCTCCTAAAAATAGTCGATTTTTTCTTAAAATAGTAGTTTTTCTTAAAATCAGCCGATTTTTCGTCAACACGGTCGTTTTTTTTAAGTAATAGTCGTTTTTATCTGCAAAACAGTCGGTAAAAATGGCCAGCCAGTCGGTAAATACCTTGCCCCCCCCCCAAACATTTTGGCCAGTAACGCCTCTGATCACAGGCAATGTGGTTGCAGATGAACTAGCGAATAAATCATCGGAAGTGAACCGACCGCCGTCAACCAGCCACCTTCGCAAATCCACGATGAAGGACACCCGAAGACCGAGGGCCCCATCGCTCACCATTCAGAATTTCACAGACAGACAAAACACGGTACTGTACTACAGACTTAAGACAGAGTCAACACTTCTCAACAAGACACTGTTTGAGTAGAAACTCAGCCCATCCACACACTGCAGAAACTGTGGCGAGGGTGAAGAAACCTTGCAGCACATCCTGTTCCAGTGCAGAAGTACCAGCCTGATGATGTCGCAACTGAACATCCTATGCAAAAAGCACAAAATCCCCAGCTCCACCACCTCAACGATATTCGCAAAGAAGACAGAGTACCGAATTTGCAAAGCCCTAGTCAGCGTCATCTTGTAGAAGAGAATCTACCAACAGAGGCGACGAGAGTGGTAATCTGCCCTACCCAAAAGAAACATTTCAATATTTACTTTACTCTCTACATTTTTGGATTGGTGGTATTTGAGTCACTATCAACTGTGATATCAGCAAAATATCCAAAAAGCTACAAAAACGTGAATGGAAAAAACTTTTTGGCAAGTATCTTTTAGTAATAAACGCCTGGTTTGCAGGGCTGCCACAGGTTTAGAGGCTTAAAATAGCGACTTAAGGACTTCTCTAAACAAAAAAAGGGACCTAAGGTCACTTTACTTGCTAGCATCAGAGGTTAGGGACGCTAAGAAATAGAAACAGAGATCGATTCAATACAAATAGATGTTTGAAGCATTGGTGACTTATTTAGCAGAATATGGCTCTTAGATCTGAGCCAATAAATGGAGGAAGAGAGTACAATTAATTCCTCTCTATTTCAATTATTTCTTGTGATCAAAACTGTGATGAAGATAAGTCACCCACCTGTAACAATTTTGATTTTTGTATTTTTCTTACCATCATCAAATATTAAAGAAAGAAGATTTAACATAGCTTTTATTTAGTGAACAAGCCAATGTAAATAGAAAACGGTATTTCTCCGATGAGGTAATTTCTAATGCTGCTCGTGGGGTAGGTAGCCAGGGGGGACCATGCTCACCCCCAAACATTTACGTTTTCGCTCTAATTATTTGGAGGTAGTTTTAATCAGCTAGAAACAGAGAATATAAAAGGGGTAAAATTCAATGAAAATTAGGCTACAGTTCTTGGGAAGGAATTAAGAAATGTGTCCACTTGGCGGCATAGCATTCTTTCCAGCACAAACTTATCAGCAAGGATTTTGGGACCTTATGTGTTTTAAAACATAAACCATATACTAGACAACTCGAGGACAATTCAACTGGGCAAAATTTTTGGCTTGGACATTGGTCGGGCCACCTGTGACAATATACCCCCCAGAAGCTAGGCCCACATATTTATCAGTGACACAACATTTCAGATAGACTATACAATAGTTTAGGGGCTGGATAGCTCCATGTAGTGGCCAAACAGTTATTTTCAATTTGCACTTTATTTACTGGTTTCCTTTATTTCATAGCAGAATTGAAGCAATTAAAGTGAATGAAAAAACTAAAAGATGATAAATCAAATTGACTCGATAAATCAAATTGACTAAAAAAGATGATAAGTTAAATTGACTCTTCTTCAAGCTTAGGAGCAAAAATCCCAAGATGACTCCAGTGGAAACAGGTGTCAATCTTTTTTGCTACTAGTCTCCCTTAATCAGACAGTAACGCTATAGCCTAGAAAAAGGTTTATGTTCACAAGTAGGCAGACTGACAATTACTCACATAGTTCTTCTGTAGTGGCTCCATTACTTTCAGTAATAGATCCAATAAAAATGTAAGAATCTTTGCCAGGAAAAAGTCTTAAGGGACCTCAGAAGTGAATTAGAGACCAAAAGGAACCTAAGCTTGATTTAGCAACTTTCAGATAGGGTACTTTAGGGACTTAAGCTGCGTTCGACTTGAGTCCTCCTTGTCTCGGTCCTGTCTTCTTATTGCTGACTTGTCACGGTTTAAACCCGTTTTATTTAGGCTTGTCAGGTGGATGACGCAACGGACAAGCATTGCAAATAAAACGCAGTTGAGAAATCTACCCGAGACAGGATCGAAACTTGCTCCGAGAGCATGTCATCATTCACGGCGTCCTGTATGACAGGGCACTAACAATTGTCAGCTGACAGGACAAATAAAACGGCATTATGCGGACAGGACTAAGACAGGACAGGGACAAAGGTAAATCGAATGCGGCTTCAGTGGTAGCCCTGGGTTGGGTTTTATTTTTTTATTTTTTCTGCAATTGTTCACCGTTAGGTGAAATTCACAAAAGCAAACCTCTACTGTCAATTAGTTAGGACCTTTCAATATTTTTGTTTATTAATATTTTTGCAAGCTGTTTAGATAATACAAAAATGAAAAACAAATCAGATTAATTCACAGCAATTTATTTTTATTAGAGAAAATTATTGTAGCAGGGGGATTCTCGCCCTATGCTGATTTACAAACACAAAAATCAGCAAATTTATGCTACTGCTGACGGCCCTTTTGTGGCTACCCTAACCTAGCAGCATCCTAGCAGAGGGTTGATACTGAACTCACACCAAAGCTAAAAGGTAGGGGAATCTAACCTACTGATTGAAATGTCAGAATTCTGAATGGATCTGTATTATGGCATAATTAGCACAATTAGCATAGTTTAGGTGTTGACTAAACTTTATCTGATTATCTACGGGTTGTGAGCTCAGTGTGAGCTGGTTGTGAGGTCACACAACAAGTGTATATTTTCCATTTCCCAACAAATCTGAGTGACCCTAGAACGGTTTATAAGCCTAAACACGTCCAGCGCCTCGCTGGCTCTTTGGCTCTAAATGCATACATACTGGAGCCTATACTATTTCCGTCGGTTTCTATTTCCGTCACCACCCGACGGAATTAGTTTTCTAGCTTAGATGTGCCTTAGGTGCACCACAACCTGTCTAAAATGGTTAAACCTGTTGGAAGATGTGTGTTTAAAATCATATTCACTGATAAATCTTTCTAAATTCAGATATTTAGGCACTGTTGTGACGGAAATAGAATCACGGCATCCCGTGTCGTTACAGTACAAGAGAGTTGGCGGCAATTTCTGTAAGCCAAAAACTGGCCAAAAAGACAAAGATCTTCTCTGTTTAAAACACTAAATGTTTTTCTTATATTGAATTGATGTTTGTTTCTAACGATCATACAATTTGCTTTCATATTTTTCCAAGTTCCAAGGTTAAACAATGATTACGTGACGGAAACAAAATTTGGATGATCAGCCGTAACGGTAACAAAGTCCCAAGAAAATTTTTGGGTCATCACAGAAAATCATGTACTGGCAACTCAGCTTGCGCGCTGCTATCTCGGAAGAAATCCTAGGATGAAGAAAATGGCTTTCTTTTGATATGCTGTTTACCTTTTTCGGAAATTTCTGTGGTGAGAAAAAGACAACCAAAGCTGGACAATGGAATAGACAGGTTAACTTCTGACGGAAATAGTATAGGCTCCAGTACAAATATATATTCTGCAACATTAATTGAATTGAAATCTCCCTATTTCTTTCATGACATCACAAAGACGTCAACGGCCATAGATAATCAGCTTGATTCGGCTAAAGTTTAGTCAATATCATAATTTATGCTAAGAGTTTTAACAGACAATGGAATAATAACCTTTCTCAGAATGTTTTCATCTTGATCAAATTGAGCCTTGTCATGGTCTCCTTCAAACACAAGATTACGCTCGTCTATATCTCCGAAGTCATCAATATCTCCAGCTAGATCTGCTCTAGGCTTATTTCTTGTGGGATTCCTTGGTTTCGGCATCACTGCGTGCTTTTAAGAACTTCAAATATTTGCGTCGAAGGATGTTGGTTAGTTTTTGAATCCGAAATTCCCTAAGAGTATCTAAGAAAAATGTGAAGTAGACGTAATAACTTGATTCAGTGTCCGGTAACCGCAGTCCAGTCATACAAATCGAACAAATCTAACCAGCTTTCAAGTTCTATCCGGATCTAGATTTCCGACATACTCACCCATCGAGGTCGGATACGGAGTATTTCGGAGTTTGGACACAATAATGTCATGTCTACTGTTGTGGACGAACTATAAGGATAGTATCATTCGTTTATAGAGTGTTCTGCCCCTAGTTATTCATTACGTCTCCTGCATCTTGCCATTCATTCTGTATATTTCATTTACGCGCTTGTAGATAAAAGGTGTCGGATTCGGTATTTTTTGTTCAGTTGTTACGAGAGTTCTGACTAGAAATCAGATTCCCTCTGGAAGTGTGTAGCAGCGAGGGATCGTTACTACGAGGTACGTTTAAATTATAGCCAACAAATTCTACACTACGGGTCCTAGAGATCCGGTTCTTGAGCAACGGGTTCCACGATCCGGCTCGAGTAGGCTATTTTTGTGAATTTTGGTAGGTTGCGTTACGGGTCCTGCGATCCGACGCGTTGTAGTTCATTAGCGTACCCTACACTGTAAAAAGTTTTACGACACTTTCCTCTAACTTCAACACTTTTTTGTCCATTCGCAATCTCCATATGGCGCAAACACTTTATTCCCGTGGTATATAATCGTTTCTACGTTTCAACAGCTCTGGCAAAGCAGTTCTTGATCATTCAACATTTTCTGTTAACATTTTCCTCGGCCCCCAACCTTTTTTAATCTTCCGACAGTTTTAGGAACTGTATAACACTTTATTTCCGTGGCAACTCAACGTTTCTGTGATTCAACAGATTTTGCAAAACAGTCTTTGCTCATTAAACAGTTTCTATTAAAGTTTTCCCAGGTTCCCCAGAATTTTCGGCTGTAAGACAGTTTTAGAAAAAGTGTAGGAACACTTTATTTCTGTGGCAAGTCAACACATCTTGGTTTAAACACTTCCTGATTAGTCCACGATGACACTTTCTGTCAACATTTCTTACCCGTGTGATTCCGAAACTGAGGCATGCTGCAGCGGAGGTACAGCTGCAAAAGTGGAAGCATAATACCGACAATAGCAGTTATATATAGTATACCCAGAGCAACGGTTCTAACACCTCGTTGGAAGGATCCTAAAGTCCTTGTCGGCCGCAACCATAGCCTATATCATTAACGGAAGTCCTTGAACACACGTGTAAGAACTAATTTTTATTTATTGCTTCAGATCGAACAACTGACAGAGAAATAAATTACTACAAAAGTTATCCTTACCTTAGACTTTAGTTCCTCCTGCACCTCCAGCGGCGCTTAGGGCATCCAAGAAGAGTCGCCAGTCGTCTCTCATAAGGGCCGCTGCCCATACATCTTCCCATTCGGGCTGGATAGACGCGTTGATATTGTGAAGATCCGACTGGTAGGTACGGCGAAGAGTGTTCTTCGGTCGCCCTCTTCGTCTGGATCCCTCAGCATGCCACTGGAGGATAGCGTTGTCAGTCTGGTGCTTCCCATCGTGATTGTATGGCCCAGATAAGTTATAGTCGCATCAATGCAAAAGTTAAAGTCGCCAAAAAACGTTGCACTTCGAATAGATGTGTATATAAGACAGAACTACATATTATCAACTTTTAAAGATAAGTGGCAGTAAATCCCCAAAAGACATATCATCGTTTCAAGGGTAAGTTCAAAAGATAAAGTGTTGATCAAGTCTAACAAAGAGTTGGAAGCTCATTTGGCACTTGCAAGGCTGGGTCAGAGGATGAAATTAGGAATTCGTCAATTCGTGGGTTTGTTGTCATCTTTTGTAAGCAAAACCCTTGAGACAAAAATGATCATGGGTCATTGGAAACCACGAGAATTTACCGTTTGGTAATGCATTTGACTGTGATGATGCGCATTTTAAGGGCGCTAGAAATTCATATGTAACCAAAGCTCTCGAAGCAAAAATGATGATGACTCATCGGGAGCACGAAAATGTATATTTTACTCAACAGTAGTGTTTGTACTTTAAGGACTTCAGTTGTAAGTAAAACCATTGAGGCAATAATGATCATGGGCTCGTAGGGATCACGAAAATGTATATTTTGCTTCGAAGTATTTTTTGTAATTTGCGATTAGGATTAGCACTTTAATGGATGGTAGGATCTGGGAACTCACAATTTCTAAGCAAATCTTGTCAAGTGTCTAATTTCCAAGCCAATCGTCATAGCACGTCTGGGAGTACATAAATTCGCGATCACCGGAATTGCGTACCCCTCCAACTCCCCCACAGTGCCCTAACCCGGTCCGGTTCTGTCACTGATGTATCTAGGGCTTGTGCTTGTTCTTCCAACCAAGTTTCATCCCAATCGCTCCACTCTAAGCGTGTCACAAGATTTCCTGTTCCCCCCTCCGACTCCCCCCAGATTTATCTGATCCGGTCTGGGCTTGAAATGGTACATCCGAGACTCGGAAGTCATTCCAGATATCAAGTTTCATTAGCATCGATCACCCGTTCCAAAGTTATACGTACCTCGAATTTCCGCATTCCCCTTCCCTCAACTCATCCCCCCCACACGGTGGTCGGATCGGGGAAGTGACAATTTCTAAGTTAGTTTGGTCGGGTTCCTGATATGTATGCCAAGCTTCATCGTCCTAGCACTTCTGGAAATACCCTAACTCGAGAGCAGCGGCCTGACCGACCGACCGAAAAGTGATCGGTATATGGCACTTGAGCTGCAAGTGCAATTAAAATAAAAGGCCCCACAACGTGAAAACTTAATTGCAAAGGTAAGACCGGAAAATAGGAATATTCGTGTAGATACCAATTGATGCTGAAACTGCCTCCATCGGGTGTTTGAAGTTCAGCCGATCTCCAAACATGAAAACTGCGTCCTCTCTGTATGATGCTTTTATTGGATTGCAAAAATAGTGGTGGATCGTTATACATAGTCGACATAGTCATAAAAATCACATATATGTTACAATTTTTTAAATTTTTAAACACAATCCAATAACAACATATTTACAAAACATGTCAATTTAAAATTCATAATCCCGATCCGTTAAAAAACTTCACAAAATAGGGAATAAATGACTTGAGATACAGCTCCGTAGATTTTACGTGCGGTTTCTTGGGTTGTATCTTTGGTGCGTCTGTGCTACGGGTTGCCTTAATTTGCAGATTTGCAGTCACAGGGGGTAAAATGGACCGCTGCACATCCGAGGCCATACATTTTTTGCCAAATTTCACTAGGAGCCGTGTCTCCTATCAGAGAGGGTTTGCAGACGCAATGTCTTTAGACTTTCTTCATAGGACTCGTAATTCTGTCCAAGAATGATGCAGCAAGCTCTCTTCTGAATCCCTTCCAACTTCTCGCTTTGCTGAACTGTGAGTCCAGCGTGCCATACGGCACAGGCGTGCTCCATCACAGGTCGGACGTAAGTTTTATAGCAGGTGACATGAGCACCTGTAGAGAGACCAAATCTGTTGATGCTTGCAAAGGATTTGAGCAGAAATGACCCTTTTTTGACGAGATTTTGTACATGATTATCCCATTTTAGGTTGCTTTTACCAGAATTTTCGCAGGGCTGGCCACAAGGAATTGTGTCTCGTCTTCGAGGGGAGGAGGAGTTTGTTTTCTGAAGTTAATTCTTAGGGCGACGCTTTTTTCTTCACTTATGCCTAGCTTCATCTGATCATAGTCATAGGCCAGCTGCTTGGTTACCTCTTCCAGTGAGTTTCCCGGATCGTTCAGTGTGGCAAAAGTACGTGGCACCACTAGCATCAGGTCGTCTGCAAACTTAGCTCTGTGAATAAAGTTCACCATAAGCTTATTGACAGCAACAGTGAAGGCCAGTGGACCTAAGCGACTACCTTGGGGGGCCCCGCATGATATTGACAGGAGTTCAGATATATTACCTTTACTCAACTGCACGCACTGCTGACGACCCGTAAGAAAGCTCGCAAGCATTCGAACGATGAATTTTCTGGCTCCCATTGTTGTTGCTTCACTGATGACGATTTGGTGGTCAAGGTAGTCGAATGCCTTTATCAGATCAGCGATTAGTACGTCAACAAAGTGGCCCGGTTCTTCGAGATGTAGAAGTATTTCGTCCAACACACGGACCAGGTAGTGTACCGTGCTGTGTCCAGGTCGAAATCCGAACTGACGAGCATCTATTTTGTCTTCAATATCGCTGTAGAGCCATTCGAAAAGAAAGCCTTCGACTAATTTGGCGAACACGGGAGTTTTTGATATCGGTCTAAGATCTTTGACAATAGATGCTGTTCCCTTTTTCGGTATAGGTGTGACGAAAGCAGTTTTCCAGAGGTCTGGAAAGACTCCATCTACGAGGCACTGGTTCAGGATAGCGGTGAGGGGAAGAGCAAGTTCGCCGGCGCAGATAGCAATCAGACTAGTCGGTATTTCATTCGGACAGGAGGTTTTATTCAGATTGAGCTTACGTAGCCTATCTTCGACTTCTTGCGGTAAAATGACAGGGATGTTTTTCGGGCGGTCATTCTCCGGGAGGAACGCTAGCGCCGTATGTTTATTGCAGATTTGTGCAAAGTGTTTATTTACATCATTCGCCTACATCACGTCACTATCTTCCTTCAGGAGATTAAGCGGAGCCCTGTTTCTTCCCAACATTCCTTGCACATGCTGGTGGAATTTTTTTGGGTCGAGTTTAAGAAGCTTTGTGATGTTCATAGCTCCATAGGCTTTTCGAGCTTTCTTACACTTACGGACGATCGTGTTTCTTAGCTGCTTCGCTTTTCCCCGGTCACCATTTCTGAAGCAGTCGTCTCGTAGCTTGATAAGTGCTTTTATGTCACTTGTCACCCACGGCTTCTCTTTATCTCTTACCAAAATTTCTTTTTCAGGGAAAATTCTGTTGAAACTTAAATCCGAGTCATCCGAGTCAAAGTGCGGAGGATGAGTAGAGTCGACAAGCGCTTACAAGAAAATCGATGATTTCACGTGGGGAGTAATGGTATTTTCGAAAAACGATATTTCTGAGCCATCGTGAAAAGAAAATTTCTAGTAAGAGTTGTGCTTTAAGAAAAAATATTCTAATCTATACCTCTCTTCATTCGGACCTCCCAGGACAGTCGTGACAGATGAAAGCTTCCTTTGTCTTTTGTAACTGAGCTCGCATACGCGTCACCCCACTGACGAATTCATTGGTTTCAGCATGTCCTGCGATACCGCCATCCGTACATTCGGTCACGATGTTCCCGACCTAAAAAGAGAGGGGAAATTACTATAGGCCTTCTAGAGACGTCAAGGTTTCGTGTGGCTACCGGATCGTTCGCTTGACTGGTCTAGGCGACCCCCCTCCGGTACCACCCCTCACGAAAACCAACCTGGCGAACCCCCCGACCAATCCCCCCGAACGAAAACATATAGGAAATGGTAATTTAAAATGCAGTTTTGATCGCGAGCACCGTTTCTTCAAGTCCAGGAACAGCCTGGCAAGGACCCTTGGAAACAAGATCAAAGGTTTCAATGGGATCCCAAAAATCTAATATTTGATCCAGACAATTGCGATTACTATCATACTTGTCAAAAAAAAGTTCAGAAAATTGTGAACGAACTACAACACTTGTCAAAAAAAAAGGTCAGAAACGAATTCAGCGTATCTCCTTATCCGTATAAAGAACTTCTAATCAACTTCAAGTAAACTTTATCTTATAAAAAAAATCCCTTTTCAACCGGCTTCCGAACGAACTATATGTGCCGGTAAAATAAAGATTGTCATATACAGATTCAGCGTGTCTTCTTACCCGTAAATCGAACGTCTAATCAACTTCAAAAAAAACTTTTACTTTTAACAAACTTTCCAGTTTTGGCCAGATTCCAGGCTAACTAATTGTCCGGCGAAAAATGGTTTTCACCTTCGTGTTCAGCATGTCTTCTTACCCCTAAATCGAACATCTAATCAACTTCAAACAAACATTTTTACTTTTAACAGACTTTCCGGTTTTGGCCGGATTCCAGGCTAACTAATTGTCTGGCGAAAAAATGGTTTCCACCTTCGTGTTCAGCATGTCTTCTTACCTCAAATCGAACATCTAATCAACTACAGATACAACTTTTACTCTTAACAAACTTTCCGGTTTCGGCCGGATTCCGGGCGAACTACTTGTCCGATGACAAAATGGTTTTCACCATCGTGGTCAGCATGCTTCTTACCCCGTAATCGACTATCACATTATCTGTTTAAAAATATTTCATTTGCCCCTTAATTTAAACCCACTCCCCCACTCCTAAATGTAGGGCTACAGAGCCCATCTACGAACTCGACCTTACTCTTGACCCAAAGAATCCTCACACCAAGTTTCATCAAAATATCTCATTCCCTTCGAGAGTTATAGTGCGCACAGACGGACGGACGGACAGACGGACAACTTTTGCGATGTCATTGGTATTCCTCCACTTACGTTTTGGGATCCCAAAAAAAGCTGCAATATCACTGACCAGTATCGCAGCTGAATTTCCATATTTCGCCATTGTTGATTGTTTAATATATAGGCTAGTACAGTCCACCACAAAATCCGGAATTTGGATACCCTATGCCCAATGTTAAGTATATCTAGGGCTTGACTTGGCCTCTGCCTAACGCTGGATACCTGTTGGTACCCTACCCTGACCTGATCCAATAGAAATGGTTTTTGATAGGTTGATTTCTGAGCTTCATTCAAGTCATCAATATTTGATTAGGTTAGTTAGCATTTGGCATACTGCATTCAGCGTTAGGCATAGGGTGTGCCAAATGTTGGCGTCTGGCATAGAGAATTCGAAAATCAGGGATTTCTGGTATACTGGGGTAATCAGGCAACATCTTTTGTAAAAGAAAAAATAGAACTTGTTATTCGTAACTGAAGCAAATTCTCTAAAAAAAATTACAAAATTAAGGTTTAAGGTTTTGAAAAGTTTAGTAGATCGGGCTCTTCATGTATGTTCACCACAGTTTTTGGATCTTGAACTAGACCACCTCCGCGATGTTTTGTTTGGTAACGGTTATCCGATAAAATTGATTGACGCAACAATTGAAAAACGCAAAGAAAAGTTTCGTCACCCCCCTTCACCCCCAACCACTGAACCTGAGAAAAAGGTCTATGTACCACTTCCATATGTACATGGCCTCACAGACAAAATAAAAAAAATTCTTACCCCTCATAACATCTCGGCATACTTCAAAAGCTCCAACACAGTGGCATCTTATCTTTACTCTGGTAAAGATCCGATTTCCGAGACAAACTGCCAAGGGGTTTACAAGATCCCATCTTCATATGACAAATGGTATATTGGTAGGACGCACCAGCACCTGTCTGATCGCCTCCACGAGCACAGAACCAGCATAGACGCAACCCTTCGGTGCCAAAACAGACCCGAGAATTTCTCTAGTGCTCTAGCTGAACACATTTACGACCACCCCGATCACAGTATCCGATTTGATGAGAGTAAAATAATAGGGAGAGAGACAGGTCTGGGGCAGTTCATACGTGAAGCATTTGAAATAAAGAAATACGAAATAAGGGACCTAGCTCTAAACAGAGATACTGGTGTGTTTCGTATAAACCCATTGTACGATAGATCCTAGAAAAGGATGCCGCATTTCTAAGACCCCCTCGAACCCCACTTTGCGTTCCACCAAACCTACCAATTACTTTAAACATCCCTTCCAATAATACTCGACCGATCAGACATGCAGCAAGCATTGCGAACATGCGAATTCACCAAGCGCTGAATACGTAATTTATCCAACAGCACCCTTAGGGCATACAGAGCAAGGAGGCTATTTCGCGCGCGCATGAATCTGGTCAGAAGAGTTTTCTAAGTGCTGGGTGAAAGCTTCTGCGCTTTCCCAGGGAACTGGTAAATTGTAAATAGACACACAATTCAGAATTGTAAAATAATCGCAGATTTGTACATGTACACTTTTAACACGCACATTTTAATATTCGTTATTTTATTTGAATTTTTCTGTCGTTCAATCCACATCGTTCTTATGGTTTTTAGTTACATATCGTTGTATGTTTGGTTGGTTCCGCATCATTCTTCTGTTGGTATTGTGTTAGATTTTATGATTTAGTTTTTTGTTCTTTTCGCTGAGGACGGTTTGCCGGAAGTGCAACCGAAATATCCGAATTTATATTTATCCCTCGCACCTCATCCTAGAGGGACAATTAGCTGATCAATACAAAACCCCGAAAATCACGGTTTTCTATTTCTTTCGTAAGGAATGGTCAGCTTGGCTTCAAACCTTATATGGATTAAATATCTAAAAACGCTGACGCTGAACGCTAACGCTGAATCAATGTTTAAGACAGTGTCGAAGAATAACATGCCTATGCGGAAAGGTCATTGTGTTATTGTGGATCAATGAAATGTCAGTTCTTTAAAAAAAACTTCAACGCAAAAAAAGAAATATCCAATACGTATTATTTTAATTATTCAGGTGTTGATGATATTTACAGAAAATTAAAAGAAAATGAAGTGAACATTTCTAAGAATAAAGTAAAAAATGTATTGCAAAATGAGAATGTTTGTAGTTTACATAAACCATCGTATCATAATTTTGAAAGGAGGCGAGTCTTTGTTCACTTTGCTGATGAACAATGGCAAGCTAATCTTGTTGATAGGCTGAAATTTAAAAAAGAAAACAAATTACATTTTAACTAATATTAATTGCTTTAGTAAATAAGCCTGGTGTTCCTCTTTGAAAGATGAAACTGGTGGTGAAATAATAAACGCATTGAGTAATATATTTAAAGAAAGAATTCCTAAAAGATCTACAAACTGATAAAGGTAAAGAATTTGTAATGAGAAATGTTCAAAGTTTTTTGAAAAATAATAGCATTCAGTGGTTTACATCTGAAAGTGAATTGAAAGCATAAATCGTTGAACGATTCAACAGAACGCTGAAAGAAAAGCTATGGAAATATTTTACTCACAACAACACAAATAAATGGATTGATATTTAACCTGTATTCGTTGATAATTATAATAACTCTTATCACCGCTCTATACAAATGAAACCAGTTGATGCTAGTAAAAGATAAATCAGAAAAAGGTTTGTAATACTTTGTTTCCTACAGATTTAATACAAGATGACTGCAAAGTCACAGGAAATTACAAAGTGGGAGATTTAGTTAGAATTTAAAAAGGAAAAAGTATTTTTGATAAAGGTTATTGACCTAATCACACTAGTATTCCAGATAGCAACCGTGAAGTATTCCAGATAGCAACCGTTAGACCTACCAACCCCATTACTTATGAAATATCTGACAGAAGTTTGTAACTAGTTCGAGGCGGATTTTATGAAAAAAGAACTTTCAAAAATTATTGTTAAATGAAATTAGTTGAATATAAATAGATTCAAGACGCATGAGTGATATGTTATAAGATATTGTTAAGAACAGGGAAATTCAAAGAAGAAAGGTACAACAGTACGAGATGGAGAAAGCAGGGTTTCAGGAATATGCTTCACAATTAAACGCTCCAGTTCTTATGGCAGAAAAAGAAAACACTAAAGATACCATGAAAAAAAATTACAAGAAAATGCTGAAGCTATCATTAATAAACTACAGAAAGGTGATAATAAGTCAAGAAGACGGTTTGTCAGATTAGGTGAGACATTTAAAACAGCTTTACAGATTCCAGATTCAGAAGAAGCGAATCGGGCACCAAATCCTGCATTAGAACCCAATCTAAAACAACTAAAATATAACGTAGATGTAAACTTGAATATTGATGTAGAATTATTAAATCAAATTAATTTAAAACATAGAGAAGACTGGAATGACACTGATCATTATTTTAAAATACCATTTACCTTAAGCATAGAAATAGATCACGCTCTGGATCATTTAACAACTAGAAGTCAAAGTTATGGTGGTCTGAAAAGTAAAAGTGGTTCTAGTAAATATGATAAACAAATTGATTTTATAAAAGAATACAAGAATAGGTTAAAAACTTTTCAATCTAATATGCCATTAGTCAAACAACAAGGCACTGGTATATACATGAATCAGGATGAAATGAGTAAATCATTATACACTTTGATAGGTAGTAGAGTAAAATACAAGCGATGAAGTGAGGAATGAGGCGATTGATATTATAGATTCATTTCTTCGAAATAAAATTTATACAAACAAACAATATACTTAATTTTATAATGGGATGTACAATGATGATTGTTTCAACTATTTTTTCTGTCAGTACTTTGATACTCCAAAAGATAAATGTCCTGTTGTAATTTCATCAAATCCGGCATCTATGAGATTTGTCATATTATTACAAGAAAAATACGTGTTTAGATTTAATAGTGATTTGTGTCAGATTCAGGATTTGAGAAGGAAAGTGAGATTTCTAGGAAAATCAATGAAGGTACAAAGCTTACGAATATTACAAGAGGCGTTGATAAAATTCAAATTCACTGCTCTCTTGTAAAACAGTTCTATAGTAAACAAAAGTATATCAGACGTAATTTGGACATTTGTTCCGAATACAGAACCGAGTTGTCAAATTGTTGAAAACCCAAGACAATTAAATGATCTTCTATTCCGTGAGAATGATCATTACTGATCAATTAGGTAGACCGATTGATCTGAATGGAGATAACGTTGGATACGTATTGCATTTAAGAAAAGCTAAAAGGATTATTGAAATAAATTTATTTACTTACAAATGTTGATTAAAAATAAGCGATTACTTTATGAAAAGCAGTATGGAAGTGGAATTGGTAGTATATTCAAAAATATTGCAAATTCTTAGTTATTCCAAACGTCTGCAAAACAAGAAAAAGATGGCGCATTATCGATGTAGAATAGAATAATTCAACATAGATTTGAGTTGTTGAAAAATAGAGCAATAGATTATGGGAAAGATTTGATAGATATAAACAAGAAAGAATTAATTGATGTAATTCAAAACAAAAAATCTATGAAGGATCATATTTGACGAACCGCTTGTTGATGATACAGTGGTAAAATATGAATTTAAAGAAATTCGAGAAACAGATGTGAATGTATCTAATAAGTCAGAGTTTGAATTTGTAACAAAGAAATTAGATTCCTGGTTATATCCAAGCGAAAGTTATCTTGATGTTAGTGTAAGAATAGTGAAAGAAAATGGGACTAATACAGCTGCAGACGATGTAGCTACTTTAATGAATAATGGATTTAATTTATTCAGTACCGCTGAGTATGTCATAAACGATGAATCGGTTGAAAATGCTATACCAACTACCGTTCCGAAGCTGATTGAATGCTCTGATGATTATTCTGGAAGTGCAGCAAGAATTCATTTCTGGTAGAAAGATTATAATCAAGGAAAAGATACAAATCCTGTAAATAGTTCGTTTACCATACCTGCAGCTGGTGCAACAGGAAATGTATCTGTTACTTCTACACGTAATGCAAATTACAATAAAGGTTTTAAAAAAAGATAGAACAGAACTAAAAGGAGTAAATTAGTAAATATGTATTTACCATTATCAGAATTGTTTGGATTTTTTAAAGTAAACAAACGATTCTTCAGAGGTGCATCGCATAAAATATTTCTAAGAAGAAATGATGATAACAACATGATTATAAGAAAGGGAAATACTAGTTTGTAACTAATAATCGAGTATTTATCCTGGATAATCCCTGTTGTAGCTCCGAGTATTGAACTGATGAATGGAATGGAAAAGGGATTGGCAAAGGATAGAAAGCATAATCTGATGTGGGAAGCATGTAGTACTTATAAAAGTGATGTTAGCAAAAATAAGGAATACACCTGGAAAGTTATTTCTGAGAGAAACAATCTAACAAAAGTAATTGCGATGTGGCAGAATACTGAAAAGCATAATAATCAATTAATTAATAATATGGTGTTTGATCAATGAATTTACTAGACATAAAACTTAGAATTAATGGGGATAAATATCCTGAAGAACCCCGAAAATGTCATTTTAGCGACGAGAAATGCAAACACTCGAATCTCTACAATAGATTCATTCGTATGGGTTATAAACAATTAGCGTTTGATTCTGGTAGCGTTGTTAGTATGGAAGAATTTAAAGAAGTGTATCCACTATTCTGTTTCGACGTTTCCAAACACGAATCAAGTACTAGTATATATAATAGAGCATCTGCTGATATTGAAATAAGTTTAACACTGAAAGACGCTCAACCTGTACCATATAATGTTTACTGTGTTCTATATTTTGAAATAAAAGCTATATTAGATATTATCACTAAAAATATGTATGTCAGTTTGTTAGTTTGAATTTTTATTTAATAATATCATCCGCTGATAAATGGAGTCAACAAAGGAAGTCTTGAATACAACCAGAATAAACAAATACAATGAGACAATAAAAAAAAAAATCATTAGTATTATGAAAGAAATATAATGTAATTGCTAAAACAAAATATCGTGATAAGTTGGTTGTAGTAATTAATCATGATGACAAACCATTTGATTTGTTTATAACTCAGAAATATAATGCTATTGCTAACGAGTTGCTTTAAAAGAAAAATTTAGTTTTGCAACCGATTGTACTGGAAAACAAGAAACATAAGTGGATTTAGAACTGTTTTCTCAGTAGTATAAATTGTAGTAATTTATAGGATACCGTTATTTTTTTATAGTACATATATCAGTAGTTTACTGTGATTAAAGGGCAATATTTTCATTTCTTGACCCTTAAATTTTATAATTAGGAAAATAAAAATGTCGTTGAAAAGGGGGTTAATTGGACATAAATATGTTAAAATTGGTAAATTTCATGCCGATGAACTGGCTGTCCTGGCTCCGTCTGTGTCTGCACTCAACAAACTACTGGGTTTGTGTGATAGTTTTGCTAGTCGCCATGAGATTGTTTTCAATATTAAGAAAACATTATGCATGGCCTTCATTCCCCCTGGAATGAGACTCCTAGTAATTCCGCCAGTGTTTCTTTCAGGGGTCCAACTTGAGTTTGTTTCATCCTTCAGGTACTTGGGGTTCACTTTTACCCCCAAGCTGGATGATGAGATCCATGTGCCTGCAATGGCCAGATCACTCTGTGCTCGCGCCAACCTCCTGATCAGGAAACTCGCGAAGTGTGACGGAGTGGTGAAATCTTTCCTGTTCCGGGCTTACTGCAAACAACTTTATGGTATTTCTCTTGTGACTAATATCACGGTCAGACGCGGACATTCTTTTCGTGTTCCGTACAATAACTCCCTCCGGTGGTTGCACGGTTTTCCTTGGAATTGTAGTGCCTCGGCAATGTTTGTTGGTGAAGGTCTCCCATCTTTCTCTGAAGTCCGTAGATCAGCTTGTTTTTCGCTCCAGAATAGAATTTTGGAGTCCTAGGACCCTCTGTTGGTTATATTGTGGGTTTGACCCAACTTACTGTGTAAAGTGTAAGTTTGTAAAGTGTTCTTTTGTTTTGTATAATGGCCCTAGTTGGCCAGTATAAGATTCAAATAAATAAAACAGACTAAAGACTTGACACACTAATGACTAAAGTGGACAGACAAAAGTGGACAGACTAAAGTGGACAGCGGGAAAGGACAGACTGAAGTGGACAGACAAAAGTGGACAGACTTAAGTTGACAGACTAGAGTAGAGAGTGGAAGTGAACAGACAGTAGTGGACGGACAAAAGTTTGCAGGTGAAGGGGACACACTGAGGTGGACAGACTGAAGTAGGCAGACTGAAGTGAACAGAAAAAAGTGGATAGACTGAAGTTGACATACAAAAGCGGACAGACTAAAGTAGACAGTGCAAGTGGACAGACTAAAGTGGACATATTTAATAGGACAGTGCAAGTGGACAGACGGAAGTGGACGGACGAAATTGGACAGACTAAAGTTGACAGTTGAAGTGGACAGACTGGAGTGGTCAGACAGAAGTGTACAGCCTGAAGTGGACAAACTAAAGTGGAGAGACTGATGTGGACAGTGGAACTGGAGTGGACAGAATAAAGTGGACAGAATAAAGTGGACAGAATAAAGTGGACAGAATAAAGTGGACAGAATAAAATGGACAGAATAAAGTGGACAGAATAAAGTGGACAGACTGAAGTGACAGTGGAAGTGGACAGACTGAAGTGGACAGACTGAAGTGGTCAGACAGAAGTGGACAGACTGAAGTGGACAGACTGAAGTGAACAGACTGAAGTCGACAGACTGAAGTGTTCAGACAGAAGTGAACAGCCTGAAGTGGACAAACTGAAGGAGAGACTTAAGTGGACAGTGGAACTGGAGTGACTGAAGTGGGACGACTGAAGTGGAGAGACTGAAGTGAACGGACTGAAGTGGACAGACTGAAGTGGTCAGACAGAAGTGGACAGACTGAAGTGGACAGACTGAAGTGAACAGACTGAAGTCGACAGACTGAAGTGGTCAGACAGAAGTGAACAGCCTGAAGTGGACAAACTGAAGGAGAGACTTACGTGGACAGTGGAACTGGAGTGACTGAAGTGGGACGACTGAAGTGGAGAGACTGAAGTGAACGGACTGAAGTGGACAGACTGAAGTACACAGACTGAATTGAAGAGATTGAAGTGGACAGACTGAAGTGGACGGATTGAAGTGGACAGAATAAGTGGACAGAATAAAGTGGACAGAATAAAGTGGACAGAATAAAGTAGACAGAATAAAGTGGACAGAATAGTTCAGACCGAAGTCGACAGACGGAAGAGCACAGACGGGAGTGGACAGACTGAAGTGGACAGTGGAAGTGGATAGACTGGACTGGTCAGACAGAAGTGGACAGACTGAAGTGGCAAGGCTGAAGTGGACATACTAAAGTGGACAGGCAGAATGAAGTGGACAGGGAAAGTGAACAGACTGAAGTGGACAGACAAAAGCGGACAGGCTGAAGTGGGCAGACTAAAGTAGAGAGTTGAAGTGAACAGACAGTAGTCGACGGACTAAAGTGGGGAGTTGACTGAGTCAGACTGATTTGGACAGACTGAATTGGGCAGACTGAAGTCGACAGACAAAAGTAGACAGACTGAAGTTGACGTACAAAAGTGACAGACTAAAGTGGACAGTGGGAAGGGACAGACTGAAGTCGACAGACAAAACTGGACAGATTGAAGTGGACAGCGGAAGTGGACAGACTGAAGTGGAGAGACTAAAGTGGATAGACTGAAGTGGACAGTGGACAAACTGAAGTTGACAGACAGAAGTGGACAGACTGTAGGGAACAGGCTGAAGTGGACGTACTAAAGTGGACAGACTAAAGTGGACAATGGAAGTGAACAGACTGAAGGGGACAGACAAAAGCAGACAGACTGAAGTGGACAGACTAAAGTGGAGAGTCGAAGTGAACAGACGGTAGTGAACGGACTAAAGTGGGCAGGTGAAGTGGAAAGACGGAGGTGGGCAGACTGAAGTGGGCAGACTTTAGCGGACAGACAAAAGTGGACAGACTGATCTGGATTGATAGAAGTGAAGAGTGGAAGTGAACAGAATGAAGTGGACAGTTAAAGTGGACAGACTGAAGTGGACAGTGGAAGTGGACAGACTGAAGTGAACAGACTGAAGTGGACAGGCGGAAGTGTACAGACGGAAGTGGACAGACTGAAGTGGACCGACAAAAGTTGACAGACTGAAGTGGACAGTGGAAGTGGACAGTTTGAAGTGGACGGACTAAAGTGGACAGACTCAAGTGGACAGACAAAAGTTGATAGACAAAAATGGACAGACTGAATTGGACAGTGGGAAAGGACAAACTGAAGTCGACAGACAAAAGTGGATGGATTGAAGTGGACAGTGGAAGTGGACAGACTAAAGAGGACAGACTGAAGTGGACATGCTGAAGTGGACAGACTGAAGTGAACATACTGAAGTGGACAGACAGAAGTGCACAGATTGAAGTGGACAGATTGAAGTGGACAGATTAAAGTGGACAAACTGAAGTGGACAGACTGAAGTGGATGGACTAAAGTGGACGGACTAAAGTGTGCGGACTGAAGTGGACAGTAGAAGTGGACAGACTGAAGTGGACACACAAAAGCGGACAGACTGAAGTGGATAGTGGAAGTGAACATACAGTAGTGGACGGACTAAAGTGGACAGATGAAGTGGACAGTCGAGGTGGACAGACTAAAGTGGTCAGACAGAAGTGGACAGACTGAAGTGAACAGACTGAAGTGGACTGACGGAAGTGGACAGAGTGAAGTGAACAGACTGAAGTGGACAGACGGAAGTGCGAATGAAGTGGACAGCGGAAGTGGACAGACTGAAGTGGCCAGACAGAAGTGGACAGACTAAAGTAGAGAGTGGAAGTGAACAGACAGTAGTGGACGGATTAAAGTGGGCAGGTGAAGTCGACAGACTGGAGTGGGCAGACTGAAGTGGGCAGACAAAAGTTCACAGACTGAAGTGGACAGATAGTCGTTGAGAGTAGAAGTGGACAAATTAAGTGGACAGACGAAGTTGAAAGACTGAAGGGGACGGACTAAAGTGGACAGACTGAAGAGGACAGACTGAGGTGGGCAGACGGAAGTGCACAGACGGAAGTGGACAGACTGAACTGGACAGACAAAACAGTCTAAAGATTAAACACACTAGAGACTAAAGTGGACAGACAAAAGCGGACAGACTGCAGTGGACAGTGGGAAAGGACAGACTGAAGTGGACAGCAGAAGTGGACAGGCTAAAGTGGACGGACTGAAGTGGACAGGGGAAGTGGAAAGACTGAAGTGGACATTGGAAGTGGACGGAGTAAAGTGGAGAGACTGAAGTGGACGGACTGAACTGGACAGACAAAACAGTCTAAAGATTAAACACACTAGAGACTAAAGTGGACAGACTGCAGTGGACAGTGGGAAAGGACAGACTGAAGTGGACAGACTGAAGTGGACAGCAGAAGTGGACAGGCTAAAGTGGACAGACTGAAGTGGACAGTGGAAGTGGAAAGACTGAAGTGGACATTGGAAGTGGACGGAGTAAAGTGGAGAGACTGAAGTGGACGGACTGAAATGGAAAGTGGAAGTGGACAGACTGAAGGGATTTGAATAAAGTGGACAGACTGAAGTGGACAGACTGAGGTGGACAGACTGAAGTGGCCAGAATGAAGTGAACAGAAAACTGTGGACATATAAAAGTGGCCAGTTGAAGTGGACTGTGGAAGTGGGCAGACGGAAGTGGACAAACTGATGTGGACAGATTGAGGTGGACAGACTGATCTGGGCAGACTAAAGTGGACTGACTGAAGTGGTCAGACTAAAGTGTACAGACTGAAGTGGATAGACCTTCAGACGACCTTCTACACTGCTTCCTAGCAGATGACTGAAAATTAGTGTCTTTTTCTGTGTATTTATGTCCTTTATATATTTTCTTTTATTTTCTCGCTTTTTGAAATGGCGGGTTAGAAATAAATTACTTACTTACTTACTTATAGATAGAATTGGGGAGTGGAAGTGGACAGAATGAAGTGGACAGACGAAAGTGGAAAGACTGATGTGGACAGTAGAAGTGGACAGAATAAAATGGACAGACTGATGTGGACAGACAAAAGTGCACAGACTGAAGTGGACAGTGGAAGCGGACAGACTGAAGTGGACAGTGGAAGTGGAGAGACTCAAGTGGAAAGACGAAAGTGGACAGACTAAAGTGGACAGACAATAGTGGATAGACAAAAGTTGACAAGGGGAGTGGACAGACTGAAGTGGACAGACAAAACTAGACAGACTAAATAGGACAGTGGAAGAGGACATACTGAGTGGTCAGTGGAAGTGGACAGAATGAAGTTGACAGTGGAGGTGGACAAATGTTCAAAAGGCCTGAAAAATGCTAAAAGTTAAAGCCAAAAGGGAAAGGCAAAAGTCGAACAAAAACGTAATTATTACATTTGGGATACGTCGATTTCTGGGGTTTGGGTTTGGTTTTGAGCTGTAGGAGCTTCTGGCGTGTTTGGTGCTTCAAATCAACTGCTTAGACAACCGAGCATGCTTCCGGTTCTCCAGTCGACGAACTCTACGTGACAGTACAAAGTAGTTTCCGAAACTCTTACCCGATGTTGCATTATCAAATAGGAACTCCGTTTTGCACTATCAACACACTGTCAGAAGTTTCATAACAGATTGCGCATAACACTTTCAAGAATAACACCTTTTCACTTAGAAAAAAAGTGTTATGACCAATTAAGTTTATACTATTTCGTGCCCAGATCTCCAACAACACCTTCAATAGGTAAAAATACTACACTGTCAGAAGTTACATAACGACAACAGCAGGATGCGCGGTTTCAACAGATAACACTTTGGGATGTTATATGTTATGTTTCTTTCGTTCCCGTTAGTATTTTTACTAATTGAAGGTGTTGTTGGAGATCTAGGCACGAAATGGTGTAAACTTAATTGGTCATAACACTTCATTTCTAAGTGAAAAGGTGTTATTCTTGAAAGTGTTATGCGCAATCTGTTATGAAACTTCTGACAGTGCAGGAACTCTTAGGTTTGAGTGAAGAGTTTTATTCTAATGAAGAACATTCAAATCCATACAGGGTTCACTGGAATGAATCTCACAGCGTTGAAATACTAGAATTTAATAATAATCAAGGGCCCATAATAAATATCTAATAACTTGGATTTTCCCTAGGAACAACACTTCATGGGCCATTGATATGAGCTCGGTTCCACAGGGCTTATTTGGTTGTCTAACATAGTTATGAGCAACTGCAGTTGAATTAAATCGTAAGTTCGAGGAGCGACTGGTGACGCCAATGATCCTAGCGGACACAAAATCTAGTGTACACAGTTGACGACAGTTACTCGTCGTTCCATAAGGGCCCGAAAGGGCACGCAAGAGCAGGGTTGCCACGGGTGGTGATTTATTCACCAGGTTGCTACGCCAGACAAAATAAATCACATTATCTGATCAATTTCCGAAAAAATTGTATTTGTGACTCTCTTAAAGGACCCCTCTTGAGGGGACCCCCCCCTTCTACATTGTACCGTTTCGGAACTACGGATTTTTAGCGCTTTTACGGCCTTGCCGAGTTTTCCCGTCACCCAACGAAAAGTTTGCGGGAATCTTCATTGTTCGCTGACAACTCTTTCACACATAAGGATGTGATAATCTTCTGTTTATTACTTCTTTTATTTGCTTAGTTTTCCCACTTTTGAACCAAGGCACGTCCAGTTTCAAATCTTTTGCGCCCAGCCGCCGCGTCGGAGAGCAGGAAGGCTGGATATAATCGACAAGCGCTAACAAGAGAGTCGGTAGTTTCAGGTGGAAAATAATGGTATTTTCGAAAACGTTTTTACTGATCCATTTTATAGGGAAAAGATCATTTCTAGTAAGAGTTGTGCTTTAAGCTTAATAATTTTTGCCGCAGTTTTAAAGTGAAGATTACCAGAATTGAGTATCTGGTGAGATTGCTAGAACAAATCACCAAATTTGGTCAAAAATCACAACCGGTGGCAAACCTGTATATCGTCACATATCACGAATTCACATACTGTTATCACCAAATCAAAAGAAAAATCAACAGAATTTCCGCACAGGTTCGCCGCGATACTTCTACTGGTGGTTTATGTTCTCTGGCATGGCCAACCTGCGCAACGATCATTTCCATGTCGTACTTCGCCCGTGCAAAAACGAATCCTCCTTTTCATGTATGGTTGGTGAAGGACTGCAGTCAGCTCAAATTACGGCAATATTTCAGCCCTTCTTGGCAAAGGGCCCCTTCAAGCCGTGGCTTGAAATCTTCCGATCGCTCGAGAGGACCATTGCAAGGCCCCAAAGCAAACATTTCAGCTCATTGATACGTTTTGCACTACCAAACAAACTGAAGGAAGGGCTGAAGGAATATTGCGGCTTCTCTGGCAATCTAAGCACTGAAATACCAGAGCAAAATATCACTAGGGAGTAACGCCTAGACATATTTACGTATTTATTATATTATTTATTTTTACGAGGGATGTATCGCAGAGATGTTCTTGGTTCTATTTATACGGCTGTTGCACTTCCTCACATTCTTTTTCCGTCTGCTTTCTTTTCTTCTTTCCGTCCTTCTTAACTTTCTGCGTTAAAAGTTACTTATTATAAACTCTCTAAATTCCTTCTTGGATTCCCGATTTCTGCAAGTAACTCTTACTTAACTTCGAATTTTAAAGTGAAGAATCCTTTGGAAACTTTAAATGGTAAAATCCAGAACTTTCATAAAAAGGCTGACAACATTCTTCTTCATCACAACCTTTTTTCACAAAACGCCCTGATTAGTTTGTTTATTTTGAGCTTTGTTTATTTCCATGTACTTAGTTGTATATTTAGTAGGCTAATTTGTCTTTAACGGTCAGCTGTTTATTAGTATGTAAGTGTGTGTGAGTTTGACTCACATGTTGTTGTTCCTTTTTATACATTACTCTTCAGTTTTGAAGGATTCAAATAAATAATAATAATATATATTTCCCATGCTTTGCAAACGGGACATATTCGTAGCGCCACCCATTACGCTTGCGGCATTTAAAGCAAGACGAACTTGCGGGTACAGAAATTTCTAGTAAAGCAAAGCTGCAATCTTCGCGCACCAATGAAACAATGGAGGCTGTATCATTTTTTTGCTATGTTCAGAATATGAAGTTATCGGAGCCAGCGCTGGTGCTTGCCTGCTAGAACGCGTTGAAATCGGAATATTCATACCCTCAATATCATTGATGTCCTGTTACCTTAAGAGTAAGCGCCGGGTTGTGCACTTCTTCAATTAAATATAGAAGACGGATCGAAGCGAGTGCGATGATAATTAAACTTAAGGCTGGTAAAATGGTTCAGATTGTTTTGATAGCTTGTCCATCTGATGATACCGGCGGAAAAACTTGTTAAAAAACAATCTTAGTATAAAGAACCCGACGATCGATGTAATTAGTGTGATAATAAGAAGAGCATGATCATGAAAAAATGGAATTTGATGAACGACTGAACGAGTTTCAGTAGGGACGTTCTCTGTCGCTAGTGGTGCTAGTATCGCTGCTGTCCGCGTGTGTATCAATTTGTCAAGTCCTGGCGCTACTCCCTAGTGTTACTTTGCTCTGTTAAATACATCTTCTGTAATTTCATCAGCACTATAAAAAGCGACCAAGAGTATACTAAACAACGGTCTGTCTTCGACTCGCCTTATTAAAGTTCGGCGCTCTGAGAAGACTAGTTTCTAAAATCTCCCATTTTCTCATTGCCAACGCTTGTGACAGAGATTTAGTAAAATACGGATCCCCAAGGTAATGGTCAGAAAATAATAGCTTCACTTTCTACTCCAAAGATAGTACACAACTTCCATTGCTCGGAAGAAGATTGCAGATTTTTTACTCATCAACTTGTGCATCTGTTTTACTATATCTGTGAACAAGTGCTGACAATGAGACATGGGTGGATTTAAGCATTGTTTAAATAGGTGTTATAAGGTGTATAGCGGCGCAAAAGGCTTTAGATTCCTCGGGGCGCACTGTAATAAGGCGAATAAGGAGAAGTTCTACTTTCCCTTATGTAGAGCCAATCAGATCGCTTGGCTGGTTCCGCCAGCGGGCCGAGGAGAGGAGCAACGTCGTCAGGGTTGCCACAGGAAGCACTAAAGTTCTACTTGGTTGGAAGCTGAAGAAACCACTTTTCTCCAAAAGAACACGTTTCGTTCTGTTACGACTGCTTATTATTAGTTCGAGGATCGTCCATCCGTTAATTTAATCGCATTTCACAACATAAAGTGCGTCAAATTGTACTCGTGTACTCAAAGGACCCTCGCACTATTTACTTTACGCACTTCAACTTATAGTATTTTAAAATATTTGAATACTTTAAAACTAGGCTGTGCTTTGAACAAATAACCCACGGTTTTGGCTGTTTTAAGCCTTTTCTGAGACCGGTTGATTTGTGCAAAAACACGGAAACAATTTACATAACCGGCTTTCTGATGGAAAAATTTCTCGCAGACAACCGTCGACAGCGTGATCGACATCGAAGGTAGTAAAACACGACAGTGAGAAAATCAGCGTGGTTTTATTAGAGGGGTTAGAATGTACCAAACGAAATTGAGGTCTCGAGGTTTAGAAATATATGGAGCAACTATGGAGGAAGGTTGCGCTAGTATTATAGGTAAGACAGGTGCTTTAACACTTTTTCTGATCTTAAGTAGCTCGAAAAATTGTATCAGCGTGGCAACACCGAACGCTGCATCGATAAGAACCGTTTGAGTTCCTATTTGAACAGGCGTGTGTATTAAGACGTAAATATGGCACATAGCGCTATTCAGCTTATTACACTTATTTGAACAATGCTTTACAGAAACTAGTCCGCTTGGAAGGGCAGATTTAATATGGCGAACGTCGTGACTTGATGCGAATACGATTTCGGGGTAAATGAAACTGACTGACGCGAAAGTGAAACGGCGCATAACTCACCAGTGCCGATGTAACGCGGGTCACGAACAACTGCGCATTGCTGAATTACCATTTCTGTGAAATACTAAGTGATTGACTTACTCGGAGGGCGAAAGAAGAAAACATTAAAGGACCTCACTATGACCGGACGACCCCACACGACGTATATATATGTATCAAACAAGTTTGACGGGACAATAATCAATTCTTAACGATCTACACCATCATGCTAGAACGATTCAAACACGGCACACAGTACACCAAAGAAAGTTATTGACAGAATTTCAAGGACAAAAACTTTCCTGCTCAATTGGCAAAAGAGCCCCCCCCCCTCCCTCCTACTAAGGAAAGCATCAACGGTATAGTGATCGTTCGGGCTAAATCTAGAAAGTGGGGATACTAGCTACGTTCAACTTGAGCATTTACGTCGGCATCCGGTTTTTACTTAAAAGGAAATGCATCAACAGATGAGGTTTAGTTCTCGCCATTCTACGATGTTTTCCACATTTCTAATCATACCCGGCTTAAAACTATACCACACCCTTCTTAACTATTTTCTCAGCGTTTACAGTTTGTTCACAAACTGAAGAATTTCTTGCTACACCCCCAAAGCGTGTCGAGGAGACATCTGGCATCGAAAACTTCCAATACTCTTCTTATGAGAAGGGCCTGAATATCTTTCAAAATTCAGCCGCTTTCCGAAAGGCACCACCTTCTCGCTACTCAGTTCGGGTAGAAGAGTCTCCTGTCACCTGACGATCAGGACGGGCTGCCCGAGCTAGCGCCCAAGCGGGGTAGTCAGCAGCAACCCGTCTGGGAAAGAAATGTGATGGGCAGCTCCCTGATCTAGCGTTTACACGGAAGAAATCTCATCGAGTAGAAAGGATTTCCGGTTGACTTGGAAGGATTGCGTTCGTGAAGACGACTAGAAAAAAAGTTTAGCGGGACGAGCATTCCTTTCGTGATGAAAGGAATCTCGTCGGCAGTGCTGGTAAAAAGACTAAAAAAAGTCTAGCAGCATAAATGCTATCGAAAACATTTGTTTGTTGGCTAATGAATTTATTTTTTTCAGATTTTCTGGTCTGAAGAATTAGTTTTTTCCCTCTGCGTGTAAACATAATTTTGTCACCAGAACCGGATTCTCTTCAAGTTTACCTGTACTTGTAAACGCTGCTTCGACAACCCTCCCGTTCACCCGTCCTGACACATTAAGATGTCGTTGTCTACTTTGTCAAGCACCGCAACGGGAAAGTTTCAAAATCGTTATTATTTCTGTTATTTCTGTACTGATAGTTCCAGTGCTTTTGTATCTAATATTTGGGGGCTTATATAATAAAGCTAGCGAGTTAATCGCGATATGGCGAAAAAATCGCTAGGAAGGATCAGACAGACGGTCGGAGTTTCATAATCCGGAGATACCCAATGAAAAATTATCTAAAAATAGTAGTATGAAGTTGTACGAAAAAGCAGCATGCAGTACCAACTGATGCTACTACATGCTACTATAGCAAGACTGGATGCTACTGGAGCAAGGCGAGATGCTACTCGATACTACTGCTTAAGATTAAATTAAGTATTCTGTACTACTACATATCAATACATGCAACTTTTTCGTACAATTACCATACAACTACACAGGCTACAAATTTTTCATCGGGTACGGACCCGCAAATTAGGGAAAATAGTTCATCGGTATTGCACTTCCTTTAAGGTTGCTGACACCAACTTCGTGATTTAACTTCAGCCTCTTCAATACTTTTCCTACCCCAGGTGTCACAATAGACTTTACAGTACAGAGCGGTTTACTAAGCTTGCGAGTTTACTCTGCTGCTCGTCTACCGTGCCGAAGGTTCCCATATATACTCGGAGGCGGTGGCTACGAATACGAATATGAAGAGAAAGAGCCGTACTACAGCACTAAAGAATTCACCGTGAGCGTGATCCACCCGTCTAACAATCGTAACTATTAGTTACCCAACCTCGTAAAAAGTTACTACGCTGATCGTTCCAACCTTCTCGAAATAGTAACTATTTGCTTACCATCCTCGGGAGCGTAGTCAGCGTGGTAACTACGCATCTCCGTAACGTGATTGGTCGGATTCGCCCGTGGCATGATATTCAGCCGGAAAATAGAAAAATCGTTCCAGCCTTGACGGCAAGAAGCCAGAATTCGTGACGTCATGCGTAGTAACTACGGTAAGTAGGCTGGAACACGCTCCTTATTCCAGTTCAGCGCTCTATGCGGGCTACTTTCTGAAAGTCCTCCATTGTCTTTTTTCCAACACGAGAGACAGTGTCTTACTAGCAAGCACTGTCTGTGTTGAGAATCCCGAGCCTCTACAACCGAAGAACAGAACTGATACTAAACTTTGGGAAAAAACTGTTGGCAAAAGAGAACAAACGATCATTGCTCCCCCCTGATGCTCCGAAAAATAGCAGGACAAGACAGCAAAACAAACTAGTGCCTGTCAGAGGACGAACTTCAAGGTTCATGAACTCGTTTGTGCCTTTTTTTTTTACAGAGATTTTTAACAAAGTGAATAATTAGTGTAATATATTTTTATTCTATTTACTGTATGACCAGCGTATTTAGCATCTTCTGACGAAGAAAGCTACGAAGTTGGTTTGTCAATAAACGATTTGATTTGATTTAAATGCGGATCCATGGGGTGATCAGTAGAGACTAATATCTTCCACTCTCTACTCCAAATACAGTACTAAACTTCCGTTGCTCGGGAAGCAGACTGCAGAGTTTCTACTCGTCAACTTGTGCAGAGTGCGGGAGTTTCAGAAACTAGTCCACTTGGAAGCGCTGAACTGGGATATGGCAAATTGTGAAAACGCTCTAAGGATATAAGAAAATAGTAAAACTAGAGTGGCACACGATCGCATCTCGCATGGCCTGCACGTGGACCAGCACAAAATCGCACAAACACACCAATTGACTAGCTTCCGATCCCGCATTGGCAACACTAGAAATATCCAATAGGATGCTTAGCAAATCGAACACCAATATACAGACAAAGAAACTTCGAAGTCGGCCATAAGCCAGTGCTATGCTCTCGCGTTTTCAGTTCTGGCTGGTCCGACTTTGGCTTCGGGGCGATCCTTGTTGTGTCAGACCTGCGGAAATCAACACGGTTAGTCCATGTGTCACTCGCTCTAAACACCTAGCTAGAATGGGGGGGGGGGGGGGGGGTATCACCAGGTCTTCAAGGACCCGTCGTACCTATTTTGCCAATGCAACTTACTTCCGTAATCCGTTATTAAACCCGGGAACCTGAATTCAAAACTCTGTATTCCGACCCCCTTAACGACAACTCAATGATTGTCACAGATTCAACTATTTCGCTATTTTCGATGCGTAACATGCTCCTGACGGTTGTTTAGAAGCTCGCTCGTCAGAAAAAAATAGTTACTTAAATTCGCCCCGTTTTCCTAGAAGTCAATGGGCCTGAAAAAACTTAAAACTGCAAAAGCCGCGGCTAATTTTATTCCGTAATATCTTTAGATGTATAAAGTATCTGAAGGTTCTAAGTATTCAACTATTTTAGAACAGTGGAAAATAAACAGTGAATAGTGCTTCGGCGCCATATAGCGATTGCAATTTTTGTCCGTCCGTCGGTCCGGGTTTTTCTAGTTTGGGCACTTCCACAAAAGCTAGGACGATGAAACTTGGCAGGCCTACCAGGGACCCCAAAATTTAGTTGGAAATAGTCACTTCCCTGATCCAAGCATCGTGGGGAGAGTGGAGGGAGGGGGAATCCGGAATCTTGAGGTACTATAACTTTTGAAAGGATGATAGGATATTTTGAAACTTGATATCTGGGAAGATCGCGAACCTCGGACGACCCAACTCAAATCCCGACCTGATCCGGTGACTCTGCGGGGAGCTGGAGAGGGGGGGGGGGGGAAATCATGGGGAACGTTCAGAGTGGAGGGATCACGATGAAACTTGGTGGGAAGAACAAGCACAAGTCCTGGATACATCGTTGACATACCCGGGCCAGACTCGGGCACTTTGGAGGAATTGGGGGGGGGGGGGGTCTGGAATTTTGGTGATCCTGCGAGTTCGGTATAACTTTAATAAAAGGTTTAAAACTTTAGTTTTTTTTACACGAACTATAGAAATTCGCGCCTAATTACCGAATGGAGGTGTTGAAACTGACTTTTCGGCCACCGTTCGACGTTTCAGGAACGACGAATGAAACGGCGGTTCAACCGAACAAAGAAAACACCTTATTCTCGGCAGTCAAAGTTTAAACGAAAAGGGCTGGGATATGACAATCTAGTTACCCATCACTTCTTCACTAAAATTGGCTTGAAGACCCGCCGAAAATGCGTTACTTCGTTGTTCCACTCTTCATGAACAATCGATTTTCAATAGAGGAATTTCCGTGTGATTTGTGGTACCTCTATGCGCTTGTATTTTTGTTGTATGCCTTACGAGAAAGATTTATATATTTTTTTTGTTCAGGCACTAAGCAATCTTCACCAATCTCACCACTGCCCACTGAAAAGCAAGGTCTGTGTTGAGATTAAAATTTCCCGCGTCATAGTAGAATTTTAGCTGTGGGGACGGCCGCAGATGTTCTGAACGTCATAACTAGAGTAGATAGTGGGAAATAAGAAAATCCCTTTGCATAATCCAAATTCAGTGTATTCAAGTAAATGACACAAAAATAAGTTGGCTTTTCAGTTAAACTTTAGACGCCAAAACGTTTGGAGTAAAACGACGGCTGGAACGGCGAACCGAACGACGAAAACGAACACAGCTATTAACTAGCCCTATTTATATAGGAATCAACTCTCGTTCGCATACCCACCGGCTGCGATTACGAACGTGGCTTTGTGGCATTCCAACCATGATTAACTCTTACTAACAAGTCAAACCTTAACGCGCTCACTAAACCAGTGAACATGGTGGATGATGATGAAAGAATTAGGAAAATAATAAGCTTCCTGAGCTCATTTTTTTTCAGGTTCATTTTCATCATCACTAAATTTACAATATAAATATTTACCCAACTCCAGCAGAGACCAGGGCATGAACAGACCGGACTTTAAACATCAAACAACGACAAGTACAAATAAGAAATAAAGACACTCTGGACATTGCCTTACCCACCAACCGAAAATACTCTATATCCAATATCTAGGATACTAAAAGCCGACAAAATTAGCATGAGAAAAGCTATTCATATCCTATCATTTTTTTTTTTTTTTTAGAAAGCACGATATTAAGCCACACAAACAGTCAAAAACATGTCAAACCTGTCGTATAAACCGTCTGCTCACTTGATTTCAAAGCAGTCGACTCCGATGGGGGAGGCATGGCGAACACTGGGTGCGCTCCTCCTCCTCCAGGCGGCATTGCGAACACTGGCTGTGCTCCCCCTTGGCCGGGGGGAGGCATTGCGAAGACGGTTTGTCCGCCGGGAGCAGGCATGGCGAACGGGTTCGTCGAATTCCCGCCACTGGCTCCGTTTGACATCGGCTGCGCTGTCACCGGCGATGTGGCACGGCTGTTAATATCGATCTCGCTGTCACTGTAATCTTCCTACAAGAAGAATTCAGACAAATGCAAAGGAGCCAATCTGGCAAAGAGGCGGAGCAAAATAACAGAAGGGAGTAGCGCCAAGACCTATGCATGTAGCGGAAACGGGCTTTACTCGTAGCGCCGCCCACTATGCTCGGGACATTCAAAGCGTGACAAACTTGCGAGCTAGAAAATTTCAAGAGAGTTACGATAGGGTTTGATCATACCGAAGAAACAGGGGAGGTTATATCTTTTTGTTTGCTGTGTTCAAAACATGAAGTTATTGGAGTCACCACTGGTGCGCGACTGATTGAGCTTCGGTAGGGACATTCGCTATCGCTAGTGGTGCTGGTGTCGCTGCTATCCGAGTGTGCGTCACTTTTTTCAAGTCTTGACGCTACTCTTTAGTGTTCTTTTGCTCCGCAAAAAGAGGAATACTCGATTGTCAAACTAGGCATTATGTGGTTGCGCGAGAAGGCTGGTTCTACTAAAAATAGAAATCAGCATTCTCTGCGGCATGATTACGTCGTCCGCGGAAAGAGAATAACACCATCAAACGCGTAATAGCAAGTAAACAAAGCGCAAAGTTCGGACGCATTCGCTTCGCGCGTTTGTAGACATTCGCGCGTTAGCGACATTATTAACACATTTCGGATATTTAAAGGAGTGGATGATCTTGACCCCAATTCATTTTTCAAGTTCAATCACTACCATACAATCCGCCAGCACCCTTATAATGTACCCTCCGAAACCACATACAAAAATTGGTCAGTGTTCATTCGTCAATAGGGGAAACTGAACCGTGGAATAGTTTGCCAGCAGAAGTTGTTGACTCAGGCAGTGTCCAGACGTTTAACGTGGTATAGTCAACATACCCCATTTTACTCAGTTGCTTTTGTAGTTCGAATATTTGTTTACTTTTGTAGTGTGTTAGTTTCTGTGTGTTTCTTCTGTTTTTGGCACTGTTTGCGGTATTTTATCTGCCTTCGCCATTTTCATGGGTTGTTGTTTATTTTAGTCGTTCTGATAGATTAGAGTTTGCTTTAGTGTTGGTTTGTTTTTGCGTATTCATATAATCACTTATCTTATTATCATCAATTTTGGTGGATCAATAAAACATCAAACAATCAATCAAGTATATCTAATCCGTTTGTACTTGAGTAGTAATGACGACAAGCTAAAAGCTTAGCGCCAAATGTAATAATAAATAAACAAAATAAAGAGGCTAAAAAATGGTTCGACCCTAAATTTCATACAACTTGTTTTGAATCTTGCCGCTCTTGATGTCTTATCTACAGATTAGTCCGACTTAATCTTCTAGAGGAACTTTGTCTGGATATAATAATGTAACACTCTTTAACATTAGTTCTGTGAACGTCTTATGAGACTCAACCCTTGAACCCTTGTGACATGGTGTTTTTATGGCACTTGCAGCCTCTGGCTCAAGTGCCATATACCGATCACAATTCCGTCTGTCGGTCTGTCGGTCTGTCGGTCGGTCCGAGTTTTTTTGTCCCACATATCCGAGTTAGGGTACTTCCAGATGTGCTAGGACAATAAAACTTGGCAGGCATATCAGGGACCCGACCAAACTAACCTGGAAATAATCAGTTTCCCGATCCGACCATATGGGGGGGAGTGCGGGGCGCTGGAAACTTGCAAATATAGGGCATTTTGTCACTTTTTTTCTGAGTTAGGGTACTTCTAGATGAGCTAGGACAATGAAACTTGGCAGGAATATCAGGGACCCGACCAAACGAACCTGGAAATAATCAGTTTCCCGATCCGACCATATGCGGGGGAGTGGGGGCGCTCGAAACTTGCAAATTTAGGGCATTTTGTCACACTTTTTCGAGTTAGGGTACTTCCAGATGAGCTAGGACAATGAAACTTGGCAGGAATATCAGGGACCTGACCAAAGTAACCTGGAAATAATAAGTTTCCCGATCCGACCATATGCGGGGGAGCTGGGGCGCTGGAAACTTGAAAATTTAGGGCATTTTGTCACACTTTTTCGAGTGAGGGTACTTCCAGATGAGCTAGGACAATGAAACTTGGTAGGAATATCACGGACCCGACCAAACTAACCTGGAAATAATCAGTTTCCCGATCCGACCATATGGGGGGGAGAGCGGGGCGCAGGAAACTTGAAAATTTAGGGCATTTTGTCACACTTTTTCGAGTTAGGGTACTTCCAGTTGTGCTAGGACCATGAAACTTGGCAGGCATATCAGAGACCCGACCAAACAAAATTAGGAATAATCAGTTTTCTGATCCGACCATTTTGGGGGGGGATGGAGGGCAGGGGAATCCGGGAAACCGAGAAGTGTGTAACTTTCGAACGGATGATCGGATTGTAATGAAACTTCATAACTGAAGAGAATATATATCTGTAATGTCCCGTTTAAAGTCTTGACCGGATTCGGTAGCCAGGGGGGAGTTGGGGGGGGGGGAGACCGGAAATTTCAAGAAACGGTTAGAATGGAGGGATCGGAGTGAAACTTGCTGGGAAGAACAAGCATCTGCTCTAGATAAGTCCTTTAGACCATTGTACTGGATCCGGACACTTATGGGGGGGGGGGGGCGGAATTCCGGTGATGGTGGTTTTTTGGATTTTCACGATGAAACTTGGCAGGCATATCAGGGACCCAATCAAACTGACTTCAAAATAAAAATATTGTCGATCAGATAATGGTGGGGGAGTGGAGGGAGGGGAATCCGCAGGGGAATCCGGGAAATTGAGAAGTGTGTAACTTTCGAACGGATGATCGGATTGTAATGAAACTTCATAACTGAACAGAATATATATCTGTAATGTCCCGTTTAAAGTCTTGACCGGATTCGGTAGCCAGGGGGGAGTTGGGGGGGGGGGAGACCGGAAATTTCAAGAAACGGTTAGAATGGAGGGATCGGAGTGAAACTTGCTGGGAAGAACAAGCATCTGCTCTAGATAAGTCCTTTAGAGGCCATTGTACTTGATCCGGACACTTATGGGGGGGGGGGGTCCCGGAATTCCGGTGATGGTGGTTTTGGGGATTTTCACGATGAAACTTGGCAGGCATATCAGGGACCCATTCAAACTGACTTCAAAATAAAAATTTTGTCGATCAGATAATGGTGGGGGGAGTGGAGGGAGGGGAATCCGAAATTTTCAGTCATGCGTAATTTTGGAATGGGTGATCGGATTCGAGTGAAATTTAAGAATTCAACAGAGGACATTTCTCCGATGATTTTTTTCATATCCGGACCGGATCCGGCAACTGTTGGGGGGGGGGGGGAAATACGTGCCCCGTTTAGAATGGAGGGATCGGGATGGAACTTTGTGGGAAGAACAAACAGATGCTCTAGGTAAGTCATTTGCTGAATCGGATTGGCTACGTGCACCGCGGGGGAGCTGGGTGGGTTGGGGGGGGGGGGGGGGGTGGACCGGAAATCTCGACAAACGGTTAGAATGATGGTATCGGAGTGAAACTTGCTGGGAAGAACAAACATCTGGTCCATATAAATCTTTTACATAATTTGACTGGATCCGGACACTTGAGGGGGGGGGGGAGGGGTCTCCCGGAATTCCGTTTTTGGGGGATTTTCACGACGATACTTGGAAGGCATATCAGGGACCCGGTCAAACTGACTTGGAATAACAAAAAATCCTCGATATGATAATCTTGGGGGGGGGGGTGGAGTTGAGGGAGGGGAATCCGGAATATTGAGTCATGCGTAACTTTGGAACGGGTGATCGGATTCGAGTGAAATTTAATAATTAAACAGAGGACATTTTTCTCTTGTGACCTTTTTCATTTCCGGACCGAATCCGGCAATTATCGGGGGGAGGGCGGAAAATACTTGACCCGCTTAGACTGGTGTGATCTGGATCGAACTTCGTGGGAATGACAAACAGATGCTCTGGATTAATCATTTACAGAACAGGATTGGCTCCGGTTATTGTGGGTGGAGTTGGAGGAGGGGGAGGGGGGTCTGGGATTCTGGTGATCGCGCGTTAAGGTACTTCCTGATGTGCTAGGACGATGAAACTTCGCTGGAATTTTCTCAACAACATTTGCTTAGAAATTGCTACTTCCCAAATCCGATTATTCCTTAAAGTACCAATCTTGACCGCAAAGTAAAAAAAATACTTTTAAGCAATATATGCATTTTCGTGATGCCCATCAGCCCATTAGCAGTTTTGCCTCAAGGGCTTTGCTTACAAATGAAGTTCCAGCTCCCTTATAGCGCGCATCTCAACCGCAAAGTCGAAACTTACTCTTGATCAATCAAATCATCTTGACACATGCAAGTGCCATATGAGCTTACAGCTCTTGTTTTCGTACTTTTCCATTAGCTAACGGTGGTTCCAAAGTTTCGGTCACAGTTAGTTCAGCTGCGGCGCTACCAACTGAATCATCTCCGCAAAACGTCCTTTGCCCGTCCCGGATCACACAGACTTCTGGGATTCCTTTTACGAGTGACTTTTTCTCACTTGTGTTTATGTATGGTTTTGAGTTGTGGATTTCTGATACACTGTCAAAAGTCTCTCCTATATCGGACTTTAGTGGTTGCACATCACCGAATACGGTAATTTTTATTCCGAGTTCGGAGAGTTAAAATCCGAATTCGGAGAGTTTTAATCCTGTCTCGGATTTAAACTCTTCGAATTCGGAATAAAAATCGCCGAATTTGGTGGTCTGCAACCACTAAAGTCCGATGTAGGAGAGACTTTTTACAGTGTAGGTCACTTATAGAAGATTTAAAAATCTTCTCTTTCGTTCTTATTCTTATCTACTCTGTTGATCATAAGCATCCCATAAGATGCTTATGATGGATAATGACAAAAAATCATTAATTCATTTATTTATTTTTTATTTTTATTTAATCTATCAAAACGGCCAGCTTGGGCCATACTAAACAACTAACAATAAATATTAAAAATATGTATGTTTCAGGCCGAACACAGCTACTTTTTTTTAGAACCAAAGATCGCGAGGTGAAGATACTCACGTACCTTCTAAGAAGTGTGTGATAAAGTTTCGTATCTTTCTTTTTTGCCTTTCCCCAGTTTGAACACAACTTGTTTAATCTCTACATTATTATGAAATTACTGATTGGTCCATTGATTGACATAAATCAGGTACAGATTATATATTCATTACCCACACGGTAAAACGGTGCAGCGCCCGCAGCAGTGTCATGCTTTTCGGTTTTTTTGTTTGTTTTAAATTTCTGAAATAAATCACACTACTTTTCTCAAGGATTTCCCTCAAAATAATAATAACTGAGAGGGTACGTGCAAAAACGATGCTGGGACGGAAAGAGGTGCAAGGGGAGGGATGCCAGATAACTGGTATACTAAGGGCCCATGATTTGATGATTTTCCACCTTTTTCTCCACTGTTGCAACTTCTAACCCCAGCTGAGTGCGCTGAGTGAAGTTGTGCACACCAGTTGTGCACACCAGCGGTGATCCAACTCGCGTCAATATCTGACGGTTGACACATCACCTCTGATTCTACACAGTCATAAGTGTGGTTTCACTTAACACAAGAATGCTACATTTTTTTTCTCATTTTATAAATAAAAAAGGATTGTTTTAAATGCTGTCAACTTCTATTATCTGTAAATCAAACACTTAAAACTGTTTTGCCCGGTTATAAGTGTTATCTTTCATGAAAAGAACACCTAAATTGATCATAACACAAATTTTCTATGATTCACTCATAACACTCAACACAATGATGAGCGTCCTGGGTGTTACGAAAGGTCTTCATATCTTTATCAGTAGCATATTTATAGTTCTCATCTGTTTACTTTTTAAACTCAAGTCAGAATTCGAGGGAACAGTGTTTCCGAACCTTTTAAACTCAGCCAAGATTTAAAAGAGATACTGTGTAATATTTACTGGAAATTCCCATATGGTTCCGAAACTCTTACGTATCACAAAAGTACCGTGTTTTTGAAATAAGCGAAAAAATGAATGAGCTAACCAGTCGTTTCATCAATCGAAGTAGAAAACTGCTTGATTTCCACTGGCTAACCTGGTGTAATCATGTGATTCAAGTTTGTTCTTGTTTTGGTTATTTGTAGTTATCGCAGCCTAATTTTTGTCTCGTAGTGAGTGATTTCTTTTCTTTTTCTTTTGTTTCCTAACCAACTCCTCCGACCATCCACCTTGTATTTGTATGGAGGGTTTGAATAAAATTATTAATAATTATGTTTCCAAATTCAAACCCAAGTTCTTATGTTACACTTAGAAGATCGAGAGAGTTTTCGGTAAGGAGCGGGAGACTAGCGGGATATCAGCGAAATGAGAGTAAGGCGTGATTGACGTCAAAGAAATCTTTGACGAGGCTTCTTTAGCCACTTTTACTGCAGAGTGTGGAGAAGCTTCTATCATTGAGTAACGAACAATAAACATGTCCTGACCTTGAACTTAGCGAAAACCATTCGAACAAATTTACGCCTTCGTAAAACGATATCATACTGAAAGAGTTCGTGGGCAACTAAGTGAGCTGAAAGGAAGAGCCCTTCCTTTCAAGCCACTCTGTTGGACGGCTAGGGTTAAGGCAGAAGCCTAGAACAGTAATTCCCTAACGCAATGACGTAAAACCAATTGTTTTAATGTTATCAAACTTCTATTCAAACAATGTTTACAACGGATACGTCAGCTACGATTCTTCATCAGCGATATTTCGGCCCTTCTTGGCAAGGGTCCTCGTCAGGCTGTCAATCCTCTGGGTCAACGTCGGGGAAGGAAACAAACCTGTAATTACAGGTGATGAAGAATCGTAGCTGACGTATCCGTTGTAAACATTGTTGGAATAAATGTTGCAAAGTCAGCTTGAGCTCAAAGAATATTTATCAATCTTCTTTTTAAATGTCATAAATGTCACACAGTTTAACTGAAAAGGGCTGAGAAGGGTCAGTCTAGTTACCCATCACTTATTCATTTAAAGAGTCTTGAACACCCGATGAAAATGCGTTACGTCGTTGCTCCGCTATTTGGAATAACCGATTTTAATATAGTGGAATTTCAATGTCGGAGATGTGGTACCTCTATGAGTTTTTACCTGTGTTGTATGCTTGACGAAAACAATTTACGAAAAATAAGTGGTCACGCAGTGAGCTACCTTCCGCGAGCTGATCACTGGCCACTGAAAAGCCGCGTTTGTACTAAGATTCAGTTTTCCGCGTCATAGTACAATTTTGTGTTGTGAGGCCAGTTGTAGATGTTCGGAACATCATGCTACAGGAAATAGTGAAAAATAAAACAATTCCTTAACACAATCCTAATAATGCACTGTGTTCAGTTAAATGATACAAAAATAAGTTGGCTTTCAGTTAAACTTTAAAAATTGTCCTTTTTAAATGTTACCAAACTTCTTTTTTTTTAATGTTACAAACTTCTGACAGTGTACCAAAACCTCAACTGTAAAAAACCCATGGAGGCAAACGGTGAATGTGGAGAAATCATCGCACTTCAAATAACGAGCGATGGACGGAAAATCATGGGCCCTAGGGTGAAATAAATAATAAATTCTACCTTCTTCGCTGAAGAGGGCTGTTGTGTTACTGGTTCGCCATTTGGATCATGCGGCCCTCTCTAAAACACAAAACAGGTAACTAAGCAAAACTAAAGGAAAGGGTGGTGAAACAAAAAAAGAAGAAGGCCTAGAAAACACGTAAAGCAAGGAGAAAAGAAAAATAAATCTTTGCGGAAAAGCCACAACCTAGAGGTTTTCCTAAAAAGTGCAGTAATGACAGTAAAGGTGAGTCTTCACCTTCCGGAATCTGGGTTCCCAGATTTTCCGAGATTTTTTTTGAATTTCTTCTGCGATATTTAAAAAATCCGGAAATCTGGAAGTTCAAAAGCCCCTTTTTTCCGGATTATTTTGATATACTTTTGGACCCGTTCATATTCCAGATGCAATTTACAGAAGCCGTCAGAAAATTATCTGGAAGCCCAGATTCCGGAAGTTCCGGAAGGTGAAGACCGGACTTAACTATTGATCCAGTCTTCTTCGTAATCGCTCGATTCATTATTTAGCCCGAGACTTCAAATTTCGTACGATATATTCATTTACAGTGACTCTTCGCTTCTACCGAGATTCAGATCCTCCGGACCTCTGTGCCACTTACCAACACTGTAAAAAGTTTCTCCGAGAAAGGATTAAAATTAACTGCAGTATTTGCTACTGGGATTAATTAATCATATCTCTACTGGGATAAGGTTAATCCGAATAAGAAACAATCTTATCTCAGTAGAGACAATATTAGCAAAGTAGCAAATACTGCAAGATTTTTTTTTACAGTGAATATAACGATTCGGATAGACGATTAAGATTTCCGTCCGGATTTTCTCCACTGTTATCATACAGTTGAAAAAATCTCAACTTTTCCTTAAAGGAACTGATGATGGTGACGAATAATGACAGGAATTCCAGTCCACGAGCAACCGGCCCTGATTGTCTGTGCAAGGCATTAGACGCGGATGGTAAGAGAAGACCGGTTCCGCAACCTGTCTTGCCTTTCGCAATGAGGTGAACCAAATCAAAATGTGGAAGGTTTGATTGGAATGGGTGTATTATTTTTTGAAGTTAAACGACGATCGATTAGCAAGACCTGGAAGATCATATGGCACTTGCCAGGCCGGTTCAAAGGATGAAATGTAGAATCTGCCTTTTCGTGGGTTTGTTCTGATCATTTGTAAGCAAAACCCTTAAGATAAGAATGATCACAGACCCTTGAAAATGACGAAAATTTATAGTTTGGAAATTAGTTTTTTATGTTCGAACTTGGCTGTAGGTAATGATGCGCACTTTAAAGGCGCTAGAAATTTATCTGTAAGCAAAACCCTTGAGGCAAGAAGGATCATGACCTCATGGGGATCACATAAAATGTATAGTTAGCTTAAAACTATTATTTGTGCTTTGCCGTTAAGCGTAGTACTTTAAGGAATGGTCGGATTTGGGAAGTGACGACTTCTAAGCCAATCTTGTCGAATCTCTGATTTTCCAGCCAAATTTCATCGTCCTAGCACATCCGAAAGTACCTTAGGTTACGATCACCGGAATTCCGGACCCCCTTCCCCTTTGGCTTACCCCACAGTGCCCGGATTCAATACGGTAATGCAAATGATTTATCTAGAGCATTTGTTTGTTATTGCCACCAAGTTCCATCCCGATCTCTCCAGTCTAAGCGGGTCACGTATGTTGCGGCCTCCCCTCTCTCCCAGCAGTTGTCGGATCCGGTCCGGACATGAAAAAGAACACCAGAGACATGTCTTCTGTTCAATTATTAAATTTCACTGGAATCCGATCACCCGTTCCAAAGTTACGCATGACTCCCCCCATGACGATCGGATCGAGGAATGTTTTATCTCCAAGTCAGTTTGATCGGGTCCCTGGTAAGCCTGCCAAGTTTCGTTGTGAAACCGCCATCAACGGAATTCCGAGAAACCCCCTCCAGCCCCCCCCCCCCAAAGTGTCCGGATTCAGTCTTATTGTGTAAACGGTTGATATAGAGCAGATGCTTGTTCTTCCCGGCGAGTTTCACTATGATACCTCCATTCTAACCGTTTCCGAGATTTTCGATCTCCACCCCCCTAACTCACCCCACAGCGGTCGAATCCGGTCCGGACTTCAAACGGGACACCCGAGATATGTCATCTATTCAGTTCTTAAGTTTCATTCCAATTCGATCACCCGTTCGAAAGTTACGCACTACTAAATTTTCCGGATTACCCCTCCCTCCCTCCACCCCCCCTCCCAGATGGTCGGATCGGGAAACTGATTATTTCCAAATTAGTCTGGCCAGGTCCCTGATACGCCGGCCAAGCTTCATCCTCACAGCACATCTGGAAGTACCCTAGCTCGCGATCACCGGACTGACCGACCGACGGAAAATTTATCGGTATATAGCACTTGGCCGGAAGGCAAGTTCCATAAAAAGGAGCAAAATGTATCTTCTGAGGGAAAGATTATCTCTTGCCGCATTTGCTTTAAGGCTTGAGCGAAACCCTTTTTTTTGTGGAAGCACTACCAAAATTTGGTCCTCTCCGAGTGGACATCGCAGAAGTGGAACACAAATCAGAAACAACAGCACAAGCAATCATAAGACTGATTACAAGTTGTGAGAGTTTGATGGTGTGGACAGAGCGCCGGGTTATGACGCTTCTTCGGGTCGTAAATCAATACTGTACTGAGCGTATACAGTATAAAAGCACCATAAATCATTTCAAGATAATGTAAACGCGTAACGTCCCGCTTCAAACAAGCGTTAGGAACAATGGCAGGGCTTCAATCCGCTTAGTTACTTTTTAAATTATTTACATAGCGATATCTATAAAACGTACTTACGTAACCAACTAAAAAATCAATGCAGCACCGATTAATGACTCCGGAAAGCCACCTTACCGGATAACGAGAAGCTATGTGGAGTCACTGCATAAAATACATCCTGTCTCTCCCTTTCCAGACAGCAAATGCTATCTCTAGCGCTACTACAGGTGTTTAGACTCGAGAGATCATCAGTATATGGAAAATCGTTTAATGTAGAGGGAGGGTCGATCGCTTTTCAGACCAAGGCAAGTCGTTCAAGCTGAACCCTTGCAGACATGATCCGGCAAAACGCTTACCCTCAAATTGTGGTAATCTCCTGATTCCTCGGGTGGCCTGGGTTTGCACTTTCCACAGCAGAAGTTGAAGCAGCAGCAGAAACAACAGCAGCAGAAGTAGCAGCCCGTGAATATGCCGCAGCATACAAACAGGGCCTTTGCCCAGCCTGACGTCACTAGGAAGTACGTATTCACGTTCTCCTCTCCAAACTGCTCCGCGATATATAGGCCCATGGATCCATAGTTGTCGTAGATATTCCTTTTCGTTGAATCACTGAGGATGGAATGTGCGCGGTTGATCTCTTTGAACTGCAAAAAGATTGTTTCAGAAATTTTATTTGGGTTTTGGTCTCAATTCTCCTATTTCGCACATTTGACTGTTGAAATGAAGCCAATTCTCCTTTTCTTGCATTTTTGTCAGAATCCAGAACGGGGAAAGCTTCCCAATCCTGCATAATCGAGAAGTTGCATCGATAGTTACTTCTAGATTCTCGTTCTCCTTCCTGATTCGTTGGCGAAGGCTGGATGTTCAATCCGTATAAACACGTAATAACGGGTAGCTAAATTACTGTTTTTGACAAAAGCGAAAACTGAGAGTTTGGATGAAAAACGCAACTACTGTGCCACAGGAGACCCTAGTATCAGTATAAGCCCGCTTCACCGATTTGCAGTTCGTAAAAGCGAGTACAGCAGAGCCATCTACTCTGCTTACAGGAGTTAGACTGGAAGCATTCTAACGTTGGCAATGTCTAGACCATCCCATCCAAATCACCCTATGATAATAAAAAGTGTCTGTTGTATCGGTGGTGGAAGGGGTGATCAGAGTAGCGTGGTGGGCAAGCGGGATAATAGTGGAGACTGGTTTCTGGTGTTACGCACCTAGTCTTGCCGAAGGCGATCCCGATGAAAAATTATCTCAAAATAGGAGTACGTAGTAGTACGAAAAAGTAGCATGCAGTATCACTGATTCTACTACATGCTTCTCGGTCGAGACTACCGTGTTACTGCATGCTACTACATGCTTCTCGGCCAAGACTACCGTGTTACAGCATGCTACTACTTAAGCTTATCCGACGCTAAATGTAAATGTGTAAAAGCATCTATACTACTACATACTCCTACATAATATATACTACTTGTTGAAGCATTTGCATAGAGTAGCACTGATAGTCTTTCATACTCTTGATAAAGTCGCTGCGGAGTTGCTACATAGCACTACGTTTTTCGGAGCTACAGTAGTATGAGTGATATTCCGTGGTATTGCATATGATTCATAAAACTATATACACCTACATACATACTCCTTTATATGACTATCTCAGTTTGAATCGATTTCGCATGGAAGTAGTCTGAGTCGATCGTTCCGTGGTACCGATAAGAGTTGCATGTAGTAGTATGGGTGATACTTCGTGATATTACGAATATTCCATAGAACTGAAATCGGAAATTGTAACCGACCTGGAGTTGCTAGAAATTTATCACTGTCTTTCACTGTTTTGCAAGTGCCGTTTTTCTGTAGAGTGCGAAATATTTAATGGACCGTTTCCGCAGTTAAACTATATTATCTAATACTAAAGCATTATTGCCATGCCGGCAAAAATCCGCCCGGTAACCGGTTAATTATTTTGTTAACGCCTACTATATTTAGCAGCTTTAAGTAGTTGCATGGAATCGTATGCAGAGGTATGGAGTACAGGCGTAGCGATACCATGGAATCGTATGCAGTGGTATGGAGTATAGACGCAGCGATAGCGTGGAATCGTATGGAGTACAGACGCAGCGAGTTCGGAACAGATTTCCCACGCACCACGTATTAGCATGAAATACTACATTCGAACTCAGTAGTATCCGAATACTATGAAGTAGTATAATAGCATAGAAGTCTACGAAAAAGTTGCATTACTACTACATACAATTCACGGGGGTAGTAGTATCATACTACTACATGCCCCAGAAATTTTTCATCGGGATACTCAGTTCGTAGGTCAATAACTAAAGCACATTTAAGCTGCGTTCGATTTGAGTCCTCCCTGTCTCGGTCTTGTCCTCTTGCGAACGACCCAACGGACAAAAAATCACAAATAAAACGCAGTCGAGAAATCTACCCGGGACAGGACCGATACTTTCTCCGAGACCATGTCATCATTCATGGCGTCCTGTCTGACAGGGCACTGACAATTGGCAGAAATAAAAAATCTGCATTAAGTGGGCAAGGCAGTTAAATAAAACGTCATTTGGCTGACAGGACCGAGAGAAGGAAAAAATGAACGCGGCTTTATTTAGGTTCTTACTTACACTGGAGTTAGGCCGGTAAATACTTGTCACTAGGTCAACAGTGTCAAGTTGAACTCAAAACTGTGGAATCCGTCCTTTATACTGGCCCATAAATTCGCTTATAGTGCACCAACGAATAGGCTTGCCTTATCGAATTTCCTAGCAAATCTCTATCCAACGGGGTAATGTCTAGGTTCTTTCGTCCTGAATTGGGGAAAAGGTAGTAATCTCTTTGTCTGGAGAAAAGCGTAGGCGTTAGAGCTAGTCAGAAATAGAGAGAGATGAGGATAGAGTTTGTGTCTGTGAGATTTTGATCAAAATATTCGTTAATCTTAAATGCAACTTCACAACCCGTTCCAGCCAGGATTCAATACGACCGTCAGGTCATCTAAGGAGGGTTTTCGCGAGATCTCGGAATCACTTTCCGGCGAGCGAAGCGCATCGCTAAAACTGTGGTAAAGTGATTCCAGGAATCACTTTCCACTTTCCCGCTGGACTGATCGCGAAAACGCGTGGAAAACTGACAACACCGAGAAATTGTTGAATTACAAACTTTTTCGAGTAAACATGGTTCACTGAACAGTTCTTTGATTCTCATATATTCTATTGAAGTCACCTTAATTACGATTGCCATTTTTTTTATTTATTAGTGACACTTGCATTGTTTTTTCTCCACACTTTTGAAATTCCCGCTGAAAGATTCAACTTTCCGCGGAGCTTTCCACTAACCTCGTGGAATCACTTTCCGGGAAAGCTGCTTCGGTTTCCAAAGCGCGAAAACCGGGTTGGAAAGTTCGGCAACTTTCTGAAGTAGCGCGAAAACCATTGGAAAGTGATTCCGACTTTGCTTTCCAGCTCGCGAAAGCCCTCCTCTAGTGGCGCAGCTAGAAAGCACCCACATGGACAAGCTCATTATAGACTAAAGCAACAAGATCAGACAAAAAGAGAAAGATTTAGCTGGTGTATGATCTGGATCAACGATCTGGATATAAGTAAAAGACCATCCTATTCTATCCTTATCATCATACTGGTGCTGAAGCTAAAACCGTTAGATTTTCAAAGTGTGCCTTGTCTATTTATACGGTTGTTCAACCATGATGTTTTTATCAGCCCAGGAAGTAATATATGAAGTAGTTTTCGCCATTAAGAATCACAGACTGGAACACAAATGCTCTAATGGTAACACACCACTGAAAACACATAAATTAAGCACAATACTACATAGAGCGTGTCCGAAAGCTTTCAGGACTGTAAATGCTGCATTTTTATTTCTATTTTCGTCCGAAAGCTCTTACCTTATATGCAGCATTAAATGCAGCATTTACAGCACTAAAAGCTTTCGGACACGTTCTTTATTTCTTCTCTGACACTTCTAATTCCGAAATTTAGCCTTAATCGCCAGCTCCCCAGTTTCTTCTTGAAAATTCAGCGTAAAATTTAGCATCTTCACTGAATTTTTCGATGAATTTTATGCAGAATTAATGCTGCATTAACTGAGCGAAAATTTAAGTCCGAAAGCGAAATGCTGCATAAAATGCTGAATTAATTCAGCATTTTCGTTCGTTTCCGAGCTTTCGGACACGCTCATAGGCTATAACACATACATCGCAGGAGCTCTAAAGACGAAAGTAAACCACAAGTATGTTACTCACTTTTTCTACAGCTTCTGGATTATTTGGGTTTTTATCTGGATGATACTTCAAAGCCAGCTTCCTATATGTCTTCTTCACTTCATCTTGAGTCGAGGCTTTTTCTATTCCAAGAATCTGGTACAATGTGTCACCAGATGTCCTAGCAATTCATAACAACTATTAAATGCGCTTTCAGTGACATATTTGTATCCCAAATTCTGAATGTCCTTCACTAGGAGTGTGTAGGAGTCGAAACTAGCGGGAAGATTTTTTTGTCTGTTTTTTTTTCCTGGTACTGGTAATAAAAACAAACTCTCAGTAAATAGGACATCAGGATTATGTCCAAAAAGTTCCAGTAATAATAATGGTAATAATAATAGCAACACAGAATATAAAATAGCAACGAATACATTTAAACAAAGGCCAAAGGCCATGGCAAAAAATAACTTTGAAACTGATCTGAGTAAACATTATTAAAACATAAAAAGAAAAACAAGACAATTCAAGAATGACACTATTGATTATTAGTTGTCATCGTTATGAAATATGAAATATTAAGGACTGTAGTTTTTCTATGAGGTTGTTGAGGTTGTTGATATATGTGAATATGCGTAGGCTACCTATTGCTGTAATTGTTTGCATATTCCTGTATTTTTTTCTCTTTAGTGAACTCGCCGATTTCGGTGGACAGAAATATAAATAACTAAATAAAACAAGAGCTAGAAGCTCATATATGGCACTTGCAAGTTGTGTCAGAGGATGAAAGTGGGAATTTTCGTAGGTTTACCGTAATTTTTTGTAAGCAAAACCCTTTAGGCACGAATGATCACGAGCTCCTGGTGATCATAAAATGTAGCCTATAGTTTGGTCAAAAGTTTTTTTTTTATGCACTGATGATGCGCACTTTAAGAGGGCTAAGAATTTATTGTCTGCAAAACCCTCCAGGCACAAATGATCATGGGTCTTTCGAGATAGTGAGAATGTATCGTTTGGTCAAAATTACTTCTTTCGCTTTGCGGTTAGGAAGCGCACTTTAAAGGCGCTATAAATTCATTTGCAACCAAAACCCTTGAGGCAGAAACTATCACGGGCCTTTGGGAATCAAGAAATGTATTGTTTGCTCAAAACTACTTCTTACCCTTTGCGGTTGCCATGTGCACTTTAAGGAGGTCGGATCGGGGAACCGACTATTCTCAGTTAATCTGGTTGAGTCCCTGATATGCATGCCAAGTTTCATCGTCTTAGACCAGCTGGAAGTATCTTAAATTCAGATAACCGGAATTCCGCACCCCACGGTGCCCGAACCCAGTCTGTTTCTATAAATGATCTATCTAGGATCTTCGACTGTTATTCACACGAAGTTTCGTCTCAATTCCTCCACTCCAGGTGTATCACTAGATTTCCGGTCCCCCCCCCCCCATGTGTCGGATCCGGTCCGACCTTAAAATGGGATCTCTGAGACACATATTAAGGACTGAGGCAAATGTTAAGTTTCATTCAATCCGATCACCCGTTCGAAAATTACACACACCTCAAGAGTCCGGATTTCCCATCCGTCCACTCCCCCCACGATGGTTGGATCGGGGAACTGACTACTTCCAAGTCAACCTGCATGCCTTGCCTGCCAAGTACCTTAGCTCCTGCTCATCGTAATTCCGGATTTCCCCCTCCAAGTCCTCCCACAGTGCCCGAATCCGGTTCGGTACTATCACTAGTGTACCAAGAGCCTGTGCTTGTTCTTCCCATCAAGTTTCATCCCGATCGTCTCACTCTAAGCGTATCACAAGATTTCCAGTTCCCCTCCACCTCCCCCCCCCCCCCACACACACATTCACTGGATCCGGTCCGCACTTGAAATGAGATGCCTGAGACACGAGGTCTTTCCCAATTTCAAGTTCATTCAGATCCGATCACCCGTTCGAAAGTTATACACATCAAAACTCCTGATTCCCCCTCCCTCCACTCCCCCCACGATTGTCGAAACGGGGACTGACTATTTGCAAGTGAATCTGGTCGCGTCTCTGATATGCCTGCCCAGTTTGATGGTGCTAGCCAACCTTGAAGTACCTTAACCTCGGATCACCGGAATCCCGGACCCCCCCCACTCCCGCAGTAACCAAATCCGGTCCAGTTCTGTCGATAGTGTATGCGTGTCACAAGATTTCCCCCCCCCCCCACAGCATTCATCGGATCCGCTCCAGGCTTTAAATGGGACATCTGAGACACTAGGTCTTCCCGAATATCAAGTTTCATTAGGATCCGATCACCCGTTCGAAAGTAATACATGCCACTAAATTCCGGATTCCGCCTCCCCCCCCCCTTTCCCCCACGATGGTCGGATCGGGCAAGTGACTACGTTAATATGTTCCTAACACATCTGGAAGTACCCGAACTCGCAAACGTGTGACCGACCGACCAACCGACGGAAATGCGATCGATATATGGCACTTGCCTAAGTGCAATAAAAAAAAAAAAATATTGTGGCACAAACCAATACGGAGGAATTTTCCAAATATCTTCACATCCAACCAAAATAAAAGGACCAAAAAATCAAATAAAAGGATGAGTGGAATATGAGTTGATGTCTTGATAAATTCAACAGTAAATAAGCTGAATACTCACGATAACTTTCTGGCATCCATTTGTTAGAAGATTAGGGCCTGATTTGGAAAGAGGTCCTCTGATCCTAAATTTTCGATTGCTTGTCTGCTTTTTGCAATATTTCACAGGCTTGTGTCACGAATCCGACGGAGAGCACCTAGCTTGAACCTGAAAGGGGTTTTAGAAGTTTTTTTTTTTTTTTTTTCAAAATAAATGCAGCACGACATTTCATACGCGAGCATATTAATTGGCACTTGTCATTAACCTGCAACTAAAACATATATACACTTGTCATAGAATAAATACAGTAATTCAAGGAAGGTTGTTATGATACAAGGTAAACTGAGACACAAAACTATTATGGTACCTTTCAGTTTTACAAGCAACAGGTGTGATTTTGGTACTTTCATAGCTGCTTCTCTTGGAGATCTGGTTCTTTCCGGTTTAAAAGTAAGGGAAGGACTTTTTTGTAGAAGGGGTGGGATAACAAATTTGTTCCGAAACGTTGGCACAGCTGTCCTCTACGAACAAAAAGGGGTTTCAGCTTACACTCCTTTAGAAGATACGAGTGCTGCATTTTATGGCCACCAATTAAAATTTGAACAGCACGTTTTTGGATTCTTTCCAACTTATCTGAGTCACTCTTTGTAATCCATCATGCCTGATGTTGCCTTATGTACGACTTATGTTAATTCGATACCACATTCATCAATGGATCCAATGAATCATGGAACAATTTACCTGCAAATGTGGTCCAACGTTGAAATATTTAAGACTGATAGGTAGATACGCTGTTTCATCTGGTAGCATTGTAGGCTAACAATCCCATTTTTCCCTGTTTGTGAAATAATACTAGTAAATGTAGTTTCCAGCCATTCAAAGCAACAAGCAGCATAGTAGAAAATAGTGCTAGGGAATTATTAGGAAGATAGACGAAATAACTAGCAAACTATAGCAACTCCCGTGCATAGAGTTCCCTGAAAGCTCAACCAAATATTGCTGATTTTTCAGAGAAGATGAGGGACGTGATTTTTCCACAGAAGTTGCTCAGCACCAACAGCTATGAACAACTTATTATAAATGTCCAGCAGGACGGCAGGGCAATCAAAGAAACTAAAGCAATATCTCATCAAGAAATGGGAGCAACCCAGTTTCTTGGCAAACTTGGTTGTACCCTTGGGAACACCTTCAGCGAGGAGACTGTGACGGCGAAAACAGCAGATGCTTTCAAGAGAAGAGCAGACAGCAACTGGAAACATGTGACCTGGAAAAATACTACAGGGATCCACTGCCAGATGGTAATCACCGGCAACATCAACCGGCTACAAAGCCATGACACTTGCAAGTGGGATTTAAAGTCTTTCCTCTGAATAGTATATATTTATTTTGTGGGGTAGGTCAGACACTCCAGCCGAAACTCAGACCACAAATGGCCCATTGTCTCAATCCCCCAATTCACAACTGATGGTGATACATCACTCTATAATGCAATTGATGAAAACATCACTCTATCAAAACAATTGATAAAAAACATCACTCATTCTATCGCTTTTTCTTGCATTCTTACCCTAAAACCTGTCTAGCCTCCCTGTCAACTGAAGGTACCTGGACAGTTCCTTTAATCTGGCTTTCCTCACTACCTCGTGTAAATCAACATTCAAAGAGTGGAGAATAGTATATATTCCTACCCCTGCTGCTGAAACCTCAGAATTATAGCATACTCCTTGAAATAAGTGGTGCAATCAATGCATTCCTTGGTTTCCTTGCCAAGGTTTCCTTGGCTCAAAGCATCCACGAATGTGGCCCCCAGCTTTGAGGCAAGGTTTCTCAAAGGCAAAACCAGTCGATCAAACCCAGCATTCTCGTTGTTCTGCTCTATACCATGGGAAAACAGGCAAGGCCGTTAGAATAATGTGACAAGTAAAGAACGACAATCGTTTGGATCAGCAAGTTCATTATATATCATCAGATGAGTTGGTATCCTTGGCCAAATAAGCTCTCTATCGAATATCTATTGCCTGATGGACTGACCTTACCTGCGGTACACCGCAGGATACAAAATTAGCAGCATTACTTTTTCTAACTGTAATAAAAGAAATCCTCTCTGGAACTGATGAACAGTTCAATTTGTGGACTATGTTTCGTTGCTTTTCAAATACCTAATGGGAGGCCTAATCCCATACCACAGTTCGTCCCTACCTTTTTTTCCAGAGTCTAAGGAACAGTGCAAAACAAGCATGCTTGAAGCCTACTCTGGTCCAATATGCCTAAATTTGGAATACATGTGCCTATACTGCTGTTCCCAATTACAAGAAGCTCTACAATTCTGGGAGTAACCTTCAGCAATGACTGCTCATTCAAAGATCATGTCAAAAGCGTAGTATACAAGGGCCGTTCCTCACTGCTAACCTTAGTGTCAATGCATAGGCTTGGTTTCAAAGTTCCTGAACTTCGCCTTGCATACCTCAACCATGTGCACCCCCTTTTAGAATACTGCTGTCTGGTATGGCGACCAGAGGCGTTACTATCCAAAATGTTCGGGGGGGGGTTTACCGACTATTTTTGCAGGAAAAATTACAGTTTTAAAAAATCGACTAATTTTCAGAAAAAATTAGTGTTTTCATGAAAAAATAAACTGTTTTGACAAAAAATATTGTAACTGTTAACCGACTGGCCGGCAACATTGGGAACAACCTCACGACTGGGAGGGAGGGGGGATGCCCCCCTCCCAGTTGTGAGGCCCCTGATGGGGACCCCAAGTGCAGACCATGGTGTCTCTAACGAAAGGGCTAGAAGCCATGGGCTACAGAAACGCACAAGTGATGCCCAAATGACAAAAATGAGACCAACGCAAATATGAGACCTAGCTTCCAGTCATACGATTAGGCACTGTCGAAGTTGAGAATCCCGAGTCTCCACTGAAGAGAAGAACCAATATTAAACTTCGGGCAAAAGCTGTTAGCAAATGAGAAATACCAATCCTTGCTCCCCCCCCCTGATCCTCCAAAAACAGCAGGATAAAATGGCAAAATAAATTACTGTCTGCCAAAGGACAAACTTCGAGGTTCATGAACTTGTTTGTGCCCTTTTAAACAGAGATATTTAACAAAGTGAATTAGTGTAATATGTTTTATTTCATTCAAGTAAATGACCAGCACAAGTTAGCATCTTCAGCTGAAGAAAGCTACGAAGTTGTTTTGTCAATAACTGATTTGATTGATGCTAACAGCTGTACCATAGACAGATTGAAGGGCAACAAGTGAAATTTTTTTAATCTGCTTTTTTCTAGCAAAATTTAACTACTTTCCATGCAAATTCTATATTCAGACAGAGCCATTCAATTCAAACCTTCAAACTCCTAAGCCTTAAACACCAGGTAAATGATGCAACCTTCCTCCAAAAGTGAAGACTGCAAAACAGCAGCAGGCAAAATTTTGTGTAAACACTGATGATCGAAGTGCCTTTTGGCGGTCACAAATGAAATTACCAGAACTGACTATCATAAGTATCAATATTATTAATTAAGCATACCGGAGGTGTACCTGACCTAGTTTTTACGCTACTTCGATTTTGGCCGCAAAATGTTCAAATGAAACGAAAATGCTATCCTGACAGTCAAGAGACAAAATATGACTTTTTCAATAGTTATGTCTCCAAAATATTCAAATTTTGTGCCTTTTCTTTGTTCTGAGGCTGCTTTGAAAAGGGATTTTCTGGCTATCGACTCTGCTAACCCTACCTTTTTCAAAATTTGTAATTTAATCAACAGGAGTAGCTGTAGACTCTGCAACACCCAAGACGAAACTCCCCAACACCTGCTGTTTGAATGCCCCAAGAACTCCAGTGGAAGAGACAACATCACCCTTTTCTGCGAGAGAAACAGGATCCATCACAGCTTCGAAAGCATAAGAACGACTCTGTTGTCCAAAGCCCAAGAAAGAATCATCTACAGTGAAATGATCAAGATTCTCCGACCAATTGAAGCCATTTAGTGCGAAAGAGGTAAACCAATCGAAGCAACAGGAAGGCGGAAAGGGAGCTGCAGAACGGCGGAACCCAACGCCATATTTTGAAGGAAGGAAGGAGGGTTTTCGCGAGATCTCGGAGTCACTTCCCGATGATCGCAAAAGTTGTGGGAAAGTGATTCCTGTAATAACTTTCCACTTTCCCACTGGACTGATCTGGAAGTCTCATGTAAAGCTGATATCGCCAAGAAAATGTTGAATTAAAAACTTTTTCAAATAAATATGGTTCAACTTAACGGTTCATCTGTTCACTGATTCTCATATATTCCATTGAAGTCACCTTAATTACAATTGCCATTTTTTTTTATTTATTGGTGACACTTGCAATGTTTTTTCTACACACCTTTGAATTCCTGCCAAAATATTCAACTTTCCGCGGAGCTTCCACTACACTCGGGGAATCACTTTCCGGGAAAGCTGCTTCGGTTTCCAAAGCGCGAAAACTGGGTTGGAAAGTTCGGCAGCTTTCCAAAGCACTGGAAAGTGGTTCTGACTTTGCTTTCCAGCTCGCAAAAACCTTCCTAAGGTAAGGATAGATGGAAGGGATCTTGTTTGATAAGAACTATATGTTTAACTATGTAGAAATATTGAAGCAATATTTATTTGTCCATTATGTAAACCATTCAATTAGCTTCAATCTAGTATGTTTATCATATTTGGTTGTATTTATTGGTTCCATTTTAAGCCAGATAGATTATTCTGAAGGAAAGACTTCTCTGGAAATTTGAAATCTTGTCTGAGGCTGGATACCCCTGGCCATAGTCCCCTCGGAACGCCTCTGACAGTCTCTACTCGGGCACTTACCCATCTGTTCTTAGACAAGAATACAAATGAAAAGCAGAGAAACAAATCTGGCAAAAATCCAAATCAATTCTGAATCAATTTTAATTCTAAATTCGCCTTCTTCTGTATTATGTTCAAGGTAGTCTGTTCTTCTTGAAATGAAATGAATAGCGTTAGGGATTCGGTCTCTTCTGGAATCTGCGAATGGTAGTCCATCGAATTTGGCTGGTGATTCAAACTAAAGTGAGCGCCTGTGCTTTCCTTTCATTAGTTTATTCACAGGCCATGTCTTATTTATTCCACGTCCATTGCCGCATTATCATTCCTGGTTCATCATACATTAATCAATATAAGACCAAATAAACCTAGGCTATTCGGACTCTTCTGGAATCTGGAATGGTAGTCCATCCGAATTTGGCTGGTGATTCAAACTAAAGTGAGCGCCTGTGCTTTCCTTTCATTAGTCTATTCACAGGCCATGTCTTATTTATTCCATGTCCATTGCTGCATTACCATTCCTGATTCATCATACATTAATCAATATTGGACCAAATAAACCTAGGCTACGGTATTATTATCAGCTCGTTTTGAACACAAATCTGAAAAACAGTTATCCATCTTCCAAAGATGTGCATATTTCAATCCTGTTTCCAGTGCTGTTACCTGTCGGAATAAATAAATCCCTTCGAGTGTGACCATTGATGACTTGCAGCACAGTAAAAAACTGTAGTCTTGGGAATTATGTCAAACTTGCTAGTTTTCGGTCAATCCAGTTCAAATTCTAACCGACCAAGGTGAACATAGCATAAGCCTACCAGGATTACTAAATGGCTTCAGAAAAAGTTAGAATAATCATCTAATTTCAACAGCATATGCTATATTTGTGTCTATTTGTTTTGTTATTTTTCTTTTGAAAAAGTAATAGTTCAAATAATTTTGTGTGATGACAACTTCATAAATATCTCAATTCCATGTCTAATTCATTTTCAAGTTTAAATTTTGTACACTATTTTTTATATGGTAGCCTTCTTCGAGTTACCAATTCATTTATTTATTTTTTGATTCTTGGACTATTTATAATATCTATTGTTATATATTCATAATACATAGATGGCACTTTACACAAGGGACTTGTACTGTGACCAATAAACCAGAAACCCTTGTTTTTTTTTCGAATATAAATTAGAAGTCTAGGACCCCATTGTCAGAGCCAGGTAGACACAGGGTAGACAGACATACCAGGACTCACAAGGCCGAGTCTCATGGTGAAAACCAAATAAAAACAAATATATAATTTTAATGGGGAAGACGCCCTTGAGATGGAAACATTTTATAAGAAGTGAACTGAAAGACAAAAATGCTCCTCAGCCGGGATTTGAACCCAGGACCTCTCATAGCCCCTCGGTAGCTCAAATGGTAGAGCGCCTGCCTTGTAAGCAGAGGGTCCTGGGTTCAAATCCCAGCTGAGGAGCATTTTTGTCTTTCAGTTCACTACTTATAAAATGTTATATATTCATTTTGGTAGAAAAACATACATTTTGAAGTTAGCAAGCAGTAACATTCTCTTGTGAAGAGGTTTTTTTTTTTTTTTTTTTTATTCTGTGGGGTAGGCCAGACACTCCAGCCGAAACTCAGGCCACAAATGGCCCATTGTCTCAATCCCCCAATTCACAATTGATGGCCATCCATCACTCTATAATACAATTGATGAAAACATCACTCTACCAAAACAATTGGTAAAAAACATCACTCATTCTACCGCTTTTTCTCGCGTTCTTACCTTAAAACCTGTCTAGCCTCCCTGTCAACTGAAGGTACCTGGACAGTTCCTTTAATCTGGCTTTCCTCACTACCTCGTGGAAATCAACATTCGGAGAGTGGAAAGCTTCCAGACGTTGCCTTGTCCATGCTGGGCACTCTTGGACAAAGTGGATATTTGTCTCTTCATCTACTCCGCATTTGTTACATATTGGAGACCCAATTTTTCCTGTATTTGAATTATGTTTTCCAAGGTTTCCAATTCCAGTAACAACCTGGATGATTCCCCGGATTTCATCTTTTTTCATGGTGATTAGTCTTCTTGTCAGCGCCTCGTTGCACGTGGGTATTAAACTTCGCGTGGCTCGACAGTCGACGCGGTTTTTCCACGTTTGGTCTACCTGTTTTTTCATCCATTCCCGGATTTCGGTTTTCCACCTACTTTCCGAGATGGGAATGAAGGGCTCAGGTCCATAGGTAACTTTTTTGGTAGCTTCCTTTGCTAGTGCATCGGCTTCCTCGTTCCCTGGGATACCAGAGTGTCCCGGGACCCACATCAAAGTGATTTGATTTCCATTATTTGCAACTGCATTAATCTTATTAAAGCATTCCATCTCCAAAGGCTGTTTGCTTTTCGGGGTTTCAAGTGCTTTTAAGCAGGCTTGATTATCCGAAAATACAAAAATCTCTTCATTAACAGCTCCTTTATCTAGAAGACTATCGATAACTTGCAGAATAGCGAACATCTCAGCCTGGTAGACTGACGAGAACTCCCCCAGGTGAGTGAACAGCCTCTCTGGATCTACATTTGTTTTGAACAGTATAGATGCTGCTCCCGTCATCTCATCAAATCGCGAGCCGTCAGTGTAGCATCGGATCACTTCTGGATTAGTTAAACTTTCCAGAAATCGTAATGTCTCGGACCTTGTCTCAATTTTCACTTCAAAGCTCTTCCCACTTTTCATCGTAGTAATAGTTTGATCTTTAGGCATGTTCAGCACTGGCAGCTCATTCATCCATTTATTGCAAATATACAAATGACTTCTCTTACTGATCTGATTTCTCTGGCACCATGTGCCTTGGATCTCAAGTCGGACTCTCGTCCTTAGTGCTTCCCCTCTGAGCCAAATCTCAAGGGGAGTTAATCCGAGCAGCATTCCTAGTGATGCTGTGGCGGTCCCTGGGAAACCTCCACTAATCATCAAGCATGCTAATCTTTGTACCCTAACCAGGGGCATCATATGCGAATCAATTTTTGTGCTTCCCACCCATATTATGCAAGCATAAGAAATCATGGGCCGGATTATAGCAGTGTATATAAACATCATTCGTTGCGGTGCAAGTCCCCAGGTCTTGCCCACCATCCTTCGGCATTGCATGAGCGTGATTGTTGCTCTGCGTGCTCTTTCAATACAGTGTGTTTTCCAACATAGTTTACTATTGAGGGTGATCCCCAAATATCTGACTTGGTTGGTCATTTTTATTTCTTTATCGTAGATCTTCAGCGGAAATGGGATTACCCAATTTCGTTTCTTTGTAAAGACAACAGCTTCTGTCTTACTCGGGCTCAATCGTAGTTTTTTTCTGACGCTCCATTGTTCTACTACGTTGAGGATTGCCTGGCCAAGCTCGAATAGCGTGGACAGATTTCGGCCTCTGAGGAGCGACGCTCCGTCATCTGCAAACGCTTGTGAATAGCCGGGTTGTTTTTCCAGCTCTTTCAACAGAAAGAGCTATTCATTACAAGATTCCACATCCAGGGGGAGCTAACTCCTCCTTGCGGGCACCCTTTGCGAATTAGTCGCTTGAGCTTTGCTCCTTTTAGATTTACGCAGACTTCTCTGTTTCTAATCATGTCGGAGTTCCATCTTTGAACCGCGATTTCGAATTCTCCCTCCTCCATCGCTTCTTCTATAGATTCAAAAAGTAGCCCCATCAAAGGCTCCTTCGATATCAAGGAAAATGCCAAGAGCAAATTCCTTATTTTCTAGTGCCTGTTCAGTCCGCCATACGAGTTGGTGAATTGCGGCCTCTGTGGATCCTCCAGCTCGGAATCCGAACTGTCTATTCGACAGTTTTTCGTTTAATTCAGGTATGCTCATGAGATACCATTGTATTACTTTTTCCATCAGTTTTAACTGAAACGATGTCAGTGTAATTAGTCGGAATGACCGCGCATTGCAGTAATTCTCTTTCCCTGGCTTAGGGATTGAAAACACCCCTTGCCTCTTGCCATGCTTTTGGTACATGGCCTAAAGCTAAGCTCCTTCTTGCAAGCTTCAGGTAATGTGGTTTGATCTGTCCCCATCCCTTTTGGAGCATAATTGGATAAACTCCATCTGCTCCTGGGGATTTAAATTGTGAAGAGGTTGGAAAATAAAAGGAATATGAAAGAACTAGTAGGCTATCAACATGCTATCGATCTGGAATCAGGAGATTGATAATCAGTTTCTGCGTGTTGCTGTTGGGACCAGTTTAGCATTTTTATGGCATAGCCTATATTACTTACTTACTTAACTTAAAGTTACCGTACTTAAAGTTGTTCAGTACCATCCGGCAGTTGGCCTGCCTGTTCGATGTCCTCTGTTTGTTTGATGAGTTTGTAGTTGGTTGATCTTGTAGCTATTTTGACCATTCAGCCAATGTGTTGAATCTGCTGTTGTTTTCTTCCCAGAACTTTTCAACTCTGTTTTTAAAGCTGTTTATATTTGGTGCCTGGATGGCATGTTCAGGCAGGTTATTCCAAGTGTCGACTGCTCGCGTTGAGAAAAAGTTTGCCCAAGCTCTTTTTCTGGCTTCTGGCTTATATACTTTTTCCGAGTGGCCTCTGGTTTGGCTTGTGGCTGGTTTCCTGAAGAACTTTTCAAACGGCAGATTCTCTATTTTGGATTTCATTTTGAAAATCTGGATGGCGTCTCCTCGCTTACGTCTGTATGATAAACTCGGCAACTCGAGCGTTTTCAGGCACATTAAGGTCATGTGCTTGGTTTGTTCCCTCACCTGTAAAGTAAATGTTTGCTTAATTAAGTCTTGTTCTCTCCGACTTCAGACAGCACCATTTCATGAACTTGCCATGAAAACCATCCTTAAGGTTTCCTTAGAACATATGTCTTAGTGGATGTTTTAAATTATTAGGTTATGTTTTACCACTAGTCAGAATCTGCACACACTTCTATGTTCCCCTAGCAATCTGTTTCCAAAAGTAAACAAATAGTTCACACTTATGCAATGATGATGACTGACAAATAACATTAAGGTAGTGAAACAGCACTGGGTGAGATGTCTTTACTGAAATGGACACAGTTCTGTAGTTCCTTAGAGTTAGCCTACTGTAAATAAAGTAATAGGCAGTTATTGTTAACTGAAAAAGTGTCTTAAGATTGCCTTACTGCAAAATAAATCTCACTCTCTATATTTTTCGCAGCATGAATGATGTTATTCTGCTCAAAAGAAAATCTATCATCTGCTGCATCGCATTTGTCAAGTGTAAGTAGCCAAGGCAATGCTTGTGTTAATGTCTTGTTTCTTGATTAAACTATTGTACTGTTAGAAAATAGCATAATCCAAATTAATTTTCAAATTTGCTTGCACATGATTGTTGCAAGTTCTCTCTAGGCCTAGGCGGTCTGGACCATGCCTAATGCTCCTAAAGATATCCAGCAAGAGAGGAACCCCTGCCACTACTGATCTCCTACCGGACTAGATTCCCAAAAATTTGCCCTAAGCCGACTCCACCAGCAAACAATTCCCGGTTTGGGACCATATTGCAGCAAAGGCTGGAATTCTGATGACTGGTATAGGCGTTGCAACATACTGTAGCATAAGCTATAGCACAGAAGACCACCATGTCTGGCACTGGAAAACTAAATATCGTTTCTGAATTCATTTTAACAGAATTGCAAAGCTGTAGCACTTTTCCAGGAGTTGGTTTCTTACGGATTTAAAAGCCTGATAAGCGATGGACAGCTTGACATAATTCAGATGGTGAACTCTACAAATGACCTCTTGCAACTGTTCAAACATCAGGCCCTGAGTCCATCTTCAGAAGATAAGCTACAGAAGACACTCTCGGAGCTTTCTCACTATCATGTAAGTACCTGTGTTTGATAGTTCTTGGCAGGTGTGTACCGAAGGGGAGGAGGGGGCCAAGTTTTTGCCGAAAGCGAAAATTTCGCTCGAAACGGGCATCGCGACGAAACGTTTTATAAATTCTTTTGGCCCCACTTTTTCAAATTGTGCGGTTTAACCTGTTTATTAGTTCCCATTCTTTATCGTATTTGGTAATTCATCCAACTTTTGTTCAGTACTTATCGGTTTCACCGCATTCGGTCCGTCCCTTTTTAAACTCGGTTATTTAACGTGTTAATTCGGTCTCATTCGTTGCCAAATTCGGTAATTCACTGGACTTTGCTCAAGTCCGTATCTGTTCTGTCGCATTCAGTCAGTCCATTTCTTAATTCGGTGATTAATTAGATTTATTAAGTTCGGAGTCGTTACCTAATTCGTTAATTTCACCGGATTTTTGTTTAGTCCATACCTATTATAAGACCTGCCACATGCGAGAGTTTTATTCCATTACGAAATTCGGTTGTTTTACCGCTCCCGATCTGTTCCTTATTTTTTTAGTTAGTTTTTCGGTAGTAGGCTACGGGTTCATTATTTGGTTCACCCCTGTTACTGAGCTCGGTAATGTGGCATTTATTTAGCTCTTGTTCTTGTTCGTTTAACGGTAGTTTCAGCTGGTTGCCATTCATTACTTAACTTTTACGTTTAATGTTTGCAGTACGTCAGGAAAAAGCTCGTCTCTTGACGTGAAAACTAGCCTACTTTTGTTTGCTGTAAATTCAGAATAAATGTTCATTGTATCTACTTTACCCTGGCCTGGGATTGCAAAGAAGCACTTGATCAATCAAATTTCGCCTGCGGCGCATTTCGCAGCCTTCACTATTTAGAAGAAGGGTGTGTCATGTAGTTGGCGTTTGAGGCTTGGAATTGGGGAGGCTTGAACCAGAATAAAAGCTGGAATTTGCATGGAAAAGTAGTTAAATTTTGCCAGAAAAAGGCGGATTAAAAAAAACTTCACTGCGGCGCTTTAATTTGTCCTGGGTAGCCTACAGCCGTTAGCGACGTTGTCGCTTTGGAGGAACGGCGTTTTTTTTGTCGGCACATTTACAAGTCCTGTTGGCAAGACTGGACGTCCCCCAAAGGTAGAAGGCTAGTGACGGCGTATCTCTGAAAAAAACAGAAGTAGAAGAGCGTGAACACGCGCCAAATTTTCTCTTTAGATTTGATTTTGTACATACTATGCAACTTTTTACATTATAGCTTCCTAAAGGCAACTCGTGAGACTAGCCATTGTAATGTGAACGAATCCATACGACATTTAGAAATTGTAGGACCTGGATCAAGCATATCTACTTAACTGTCAAGAACAAATAAGCCAACAGAACCTCCATCTTTGGTCCCAGGCAGCGACTATGGATACTCCGGCAAAACTGAGCTGAACTAGATGTACTTTGTGAGCTTTGAGTTGATGCCCGTCTACTTCCCTCTTTCGCCGCTGCGCATATAAGAGGAAATTGTGCAGCTGGCGTGCTGAAACGCTCTGCAGCGTTTCACATGTGACGTCAGAAATGTAGACAACCAGTATGCTTTCACTTTCGAAATTTCTTCTCCGGGGTCTTACTGCGATGTTTGTAGAGGTAACACATTGAGATGTTCCGCCTAGTTCTTACCCTCCGCTCGTTTGCATCTTGCAGCGTATCGGGAATATGTTCGACTCCGCATGGTTGTATTCACAGAGATAGGGAGACGGAGTTTCTGGTGCTTATTTGTTCTTGGTATTATTGAACAACCCCTATCCTCTAGGCCAAGTGTCAGAAGCTGGAAAACGACTTACTGAATCAGCAGCGGGAATCGAAGCAGTCCACAGAACGAGACAGGCAAGCTCAGACGAAAATCAAAGGCCTGGAAGACTCCATAAGATTGCAGACAAAGGAGATCAAGAAAACAAGAGCCGATGCCGAAGCTAAGACTCAGGCATATCAGAATCTGCATCGCAAGGCCCAGCAGGACCATATGAATTTGCTTGAGCAAATTAAAAAATTACAGAAAATAAAGCAGATTTCACAGCCAGGTGTTGATGTCTCCTCCCCTCTTAGACGAGGGGACTCGGCGAGGAGACGGTGGGAGACGGCGTCAGAGACGAATAAGTAAGAATTCCTCCCCCCACCCCCACCTTTCCCCAATCCTGATTCCCTGTGTCTCTTCACGCTACTCTGTAGATTTTGCGTCCTTGTCAGGAATTTTAGTAAAGTAGAATATTCGTCCACAGTTACTCCAGAATAAATATACAATAAAAATAAATAATAAAAGTTGTAACGACACGAAATATTTACTTCAAATGTTTATAAAAACTCCTGCAAAGTGCCTTTTTCTCGAAGTAGCATTTCCTCACGCCGTGTTGAAAATGCTTGATGTTTGAGAGCTGGCCAAGAGTTGAAACGATTTAAGAAAAAGCAGGTATATAAGGTCAGTCAGTCCTAAGACAGTAGTGATCGTTGGAATAACATGTAGTGATCATTGGATTAACAAATTTAGATACACCTGGCAATCGGATTAATTTAATTACAATTGACTTAAAAAAGACTTTCGATTTGATTAGCCATAGTAAGCTCGTCGAGAAACTATTAAATAAATTTAAAATTGATGTTTTCCGTGTACGAATTATTGCGAATTTCCTGCCAGATCGAACGCAACGTACTAAATATAATTCAACCTATTCGGATAGCCTCGCCATTTTTTGCGGTGTAACACAAGGCACTCTTCTTGGCCCTTTGCTTTTCCTTGTGATGATCAACGAGATTGCCATAACTTTCCAAGACAAATGGAAGTACGTAGACGACTTTTCCATCTTAGAGATATGTCGTAGTGATATAACAAGCAGTGCCCAATTATTGTTAGATAATATTTGTGTTGAAGCCGCTGCTGAGCAAATGGTTGTTAATATGGAGAAATCAGTGGTTCTGACAATGTCCTTTTTAAAAAGTAACCCTGTTTTTTCTCCTCCAATTCCTCACTCTCAGCATGTTAGGGAACTTAAACTCTTGGGAGTTCACATAACGGCGGATCTGAAGTGGGATAGACAGGTTGAAGTCATGCTAAGGAGAGGTAACATGTCCCTCCGTTCCCTCAAAGTATTATCCCGTTATGGAGTCCCACCAAAGCATCTCCTAAGAGTTTATCTTTCTTTCATACGCCCACTTCTGGAATACTGTTGTCCCGTGTGGCACTTTGGAATTACTCGTGAACAGTCTGATTCGCTTGACAGGATACAGTTTAGAGCCCTCCTTGTAGTTTCCAAGTCCCCTAAAGTACCGTATATAGACCTCCTTAATACTTATAATTTAGAAACCCTGTTGAAGCGCCGTGAAAAACTTTCGTTAGTGTTTGGAACTAAAATCTTGAATACACCAGAACTACGTGATATCCTCCCCCCAGATTTGTCAGCGGCAAGAGTAAGACCTGAGAGAGTGGTAGCCCAGCCAATACCCAAATTGCAGCCAATTAAACATACAACGACTCGTTACCTAAGAAGTTTTGTTCCCGCTTTCGTCAACCTTTTTAACTCGCATCATTAATTGTATATAGATTCGAATATTGTTATGCTTGAAAAGTCTTTGTTATATCCAAACTAGTGTAGAATGATCTTTTGTATATAATTAGTGTTAATATGGACGAGAACCACCAAATCGGCTTGACCGCTGTATCGGTTTTGAAAATAAAATTGAATTGAATTGAAAGATGCATTCGATGTATGCAGAACTTCAATATTAAAAGTAAGTGTGTTTTCTAAACACGGTTTATTGAATGTAGGACCTAGGACCAGCCGTCCGAACTCCCCCTCCACAGTTACGAACCAGCCCGTCGAGGATTAAGATCAGAGTACCGGTATAGTCGAATATGTACCAACCGCTCGGGTACACGCTACACGTATATTAGACACTCGGTTTCTTTTTTTTTCTTTTTTTTTTTTTTTGCTAGTATTTTTGCTAATATTGCTAGCTTTAGCTGCGTTCTTTGGCACCGGAGTAATCACTGGGGGTCTCTAGTTTATCCTACACGGCGTTTCGGTTCACTGGTTACTACTCCCTGGTGTTTATTGTCTCACCACCAATGTCTGCTAGTTCCCCACCAGTTTTAACTGAATAGAAATGGTCGGGAGGCTGGTTCGTGACAAGTCACCTAAGGGTGACTCCAAAAACTCCTTTACAGAGGAAACACCAGACACCAGTGAGCAAACAACTGAAACTACTAGGAGTGCGACGACCGTGCCTGTTGAATGTAATTCAGAGAAGACAACCCGTCGTAATCTTTGTTTTACGATATTTTAAAGGACCTGTCTTACCTTATACTAACGCCACCTACTTCCATAATCACTCCGTATATTTCTAAACCCGGAGACCCCAATTTCGCACGTTACATTCTAACCCATCTAACAAAACCACGCTGTTTTTCGCACTTACCGTGTTGTGCTACCTTCGATGTGTATCACGCTGTCGACGGTTGTCTGCGACAAGTTTTCCATCAGAAAAACCGGTTATGTAAATTTTGTCCCTGTTTTCGCTACAAGTCAAAGGGTCTCGGAAAAGGCTTAAAACAGCCAAACCGTGGGTTATTTGTTGACAAAGTATGTTCTGTCGGACAAAGCATAGAGCTACCAAGTTGACTCTGCGCTCGTTGTTTCAGCTCCGGGGGCACTGCCTTATAGTGCGCTGCCGAAATTATTCGGAAATAAAGCATGCAGTTGGTATACATCATTGTGATAATTAGGGGGCAATTTTCAGAGCGATTACAAGCAACTTTCGGAATCCAGGAATGAGCTTCTTATTGGGTCCCGGGTATTTCAAAGATCCGAAATAATGGTGAGAAAATCATAAATTAGTTTTTGTTAAAGGCTTTAAATAAATAAAATGTAAGGATTGTAATGAGTAATGAGTTTTATTTACTGTAGGCTACCACTTGACAATCTGACTAATAACACATTATTATTATTATTATGCCTGCGGTACCATATGCGTTTTCTTACAGGCTACATGAAGATAAGTGGAAACACAGCGTGGAATCACTGAACATCAGACTGCAAACCACACTGGAGCTAAACCAGAAGCTTAAGTCTCTAACTTGCTCCTTCGCCAAGGAATTGGAAGTGCTCTTGGACAGCTTTCATTTATCAGCGGTGAGTCCTTTCCTTTTAGTCTGTACATCCTGTCTCGCAGGTTGATGCAAGAAGGGTTCGCCGAATCAGCTCGCGCTAGAGTCAGGTCTGATCCACTGTCCAAGAAGAATTCCGTCTCCTTGCCGTCGAGTTTTCCCAGACAAACTCGATCCGTGGATGCCACTGACTCCTTGACTTTTTATGGACTGCGGGCAAGCGTACTGAGACCACCAGGCCTAGTTTGCACCTCGGAATAATTTGGGCTTCTTGTGTGACTAGATGGGCCAAGCTTTCCATCTTTCTTCGAGGGGCAATCTCTTATTCTTGTGTGACTAGATGGGCCAAGCTTTCCGTCTTTCTTCGAGGGGCAATCTCTTATTCTTGTGTGACTAGATGGGCCAAGCTTTCCATCTTTCTTCGAGGGGCAATCTCTTATTCTTGTGTGACTAGATGGGCCAAGCTTTCCATCTTTCTTCGAGGGGCAATCTCTTATTCTTGTGTGACTAGATGGGCCAAGCTTTCCATCTTTCTTCGAGGGGCAATCTCTTATTCTTGTGTGACTAGATGGACCAAGCTTTCCATCTTTCTTCGAGGGGCAATCTCTTATTCTTGTGTGACTAGATGGGCTTCTTGAGGCCAGCTTTCATTTACCAGCGGTGAGTCCTTTCCTTTTAGTCTGTACTGCATCTTCAAGGTTCTTGCTGCATAAGTGGAGGGATACTTACGGCAAAAGTTGTCCGTCTGTCCGTCCGACTTTGACCGTCACAAACGGTACAAAGTCTTTTAGTCTGAACTCCATCTTCAAGGTTCTTGCTACATAAGTGAAGGGATACTTACGGCAAAAGTTGTCCGTCTGTCCGTCCGACTTTGACCGTCACGTCTTTTAGTCTGTACTCCATCTTCAAGGTTCTTGTAAGTTTCATAGAATATTTTGTATTGCATTGTATTTTGTTCAAATAATGTATACAACGGATACGTCAGCTACGATGCTTCATCAGCGATATTTCGGCCCTTCTTGGCAAGGGTCCTCGTCAGGCTGTCAATCTTCAGGTCCAGCGTCTGGGAAGGAAACAAACCTGTAATAAATAACTGAAGCTTCTACCAACTATAAATATCTTATTCGGGCAAATTGCTTTCAAATACCACTGTAGGGAAAAAACTAGTCATGAGATTATTATTATTATAGTTTTCCGGTGACGATCGGCGTTTGATTCTGAGGACGCCCATCGTTTTCAACGGTTCACTATATTTTTCTCATTTTGGATCGTCCCACTCTGGTCCCACTACTAAATATTGTTGGATAGAATATCTTAAATATCAGCAAGGTGATTATCCATCGTGCGAAACGCAAGAATAGGATAAAAAAAAATATAAAAAGAATATATTATGCATATAATATAAACCATTTTCTCGCCGGACAAATAGTTCGCCCGGAATCCAGCCAAAACCGGAAAACCTGTTAAAAGCAAACGTGTTATCTGAAGTTGATTAGATGGCAGATTTAGGGGTAAGAAGAGAGGCTGAGTCATATGTCAATCGTTTTTTACCCGACATATAATTAGTTATAATAAGTCAAAGTTTTATTTAAAGTTGATTAGATGTTCTTTATAGGGATAACGCCGGATTCGTTTCTGAATTTTCTTTTTTTGCTGGACTAGTAGTTCGCTCGGAATTCGGGCGAAACCGGAAACTTGGCAGAAGTAAAGCAGGACGTTTCGATCAGTATCGTCAAAATAGATATGGCTTATAGAGGCATATCTGAACATGGTTTTCTCTAATGATTAGCCTGGCGAAGACTGGATAAATATGAAATTGTCATGAACGTCTTAAATGGCTGAGGAAATAAGGTTTGAAGCCAAGCTGACCATTCATTGCAAACAAAATAGAAAAAAACATATTTATCCCTCGCACATCATCTTGGAGGGGTAACTAGCTGATCAAGAAAAAACCGCGAAAATCTCGTTTTTTCTATTTTGTATGGCTGAGTATATCTCTCTGTTCAGTACCCAAATCATATGTTCCTCTCGTGTTACATAATCCCTCCCCTCCCGTCTTCTGTGCGTCAGTCCGAGAGGAATACTGGCAATCAGTATTCTCCATATCCTGCTAACTCTTCTGCCCAGTGTTACGTAGTTGCATCCCATCATTTAGTTCTGGTCATATCTTTTAAAGGACCCCTCTTGCTTATTCTGCCTTTTATAATATACTTAGCTCCCATATGGAATTATAAGCTTCTAAAATCCCTTTCTCCACTGTTTCGTTTCGTAACTACGAATTTTTAGCGCTTTTTCAGCCTTGCCGAGTTTTCCCTTCGTCCTACGAAAAGTTTCAATCAATCAATCAATATTTTATTTCCGCCAAAGATAGCGAGTAAAAAAGAAATTAATATACACTGACAAATTTCGGCTAAAACACTATAACTCATGAACTGCCAAAAGATAGCCTAACTACACTGCCGAAAATACTTAAAACGTATCTACAATTTAATTACAGTTTAATTATAACTAACAAATTGAAAATAAAAAAAAATAAAAATATCATTCACGAAAAAACCTGCACAGGTTATGTTGGAGACCTGAAAAATTTGATACAACCCGTTGAAGTTTTTTATTCATTATAATAAGCGGATCTTTAAGATTATAGTATTCCATCATTTGCGTGTTAGAAAAATATCGAGAAAATCGACATAAAAACTTTCCAAATTTAAAAAATGACGTTTTCATATGCGTTAAATTGCTAAGGGTAAAATACGGTAAAAGGGGAGAAGCAATTAAAATTTGAGGTAAAACAGCTGTATTAAAAATTCGCGCAAAGAATCGCCGGAATCTTCAACGTCCGATGAAAATTCTTTCACCCATAAGGATGTGATAATCTTCTGTTTATTACTTCTTTTACATGCTTAGTTTTCCCACTTTTTAACCAAGGCACGGTCAGTTTTCAAATGTTTTGCGCCCAGCCGCCGCGTCGGAGAGCAGGAAGGCTGCATATAGTCGTCAAGCGCTAACAAGAGAATCGCTAGTTGTAGGTGGAAAGTAATGGTATTTCCAAAAACATTTTTTCTGATCGTTTCATAGGGAAATGATCATTTCTAGTAAGAGTTGCGTTTTAAGTGTATATTAGTTAATTTGTTTTTGGTCTGTGTATTTCGTAAATATTGTATTCCACTTATAGTTGTTAGCTATTTAGACAATAAACCAGATTGGTTGATTGATTAATTAATAAGTTAACCAAACAAAACTCTTAAAGTTTAACGAATGGGGATGAGATCCGATAGTCTTAGTTCAGTTCAGTTCAGTTTAGTTTATTCATAAAAATAAAAAACACCATTAACTGTTTATGGCCCCACCATAGGCCACCTAATATAAGGCCTGGCAATGGGCGGGGCTTATTCTTTATTCATCTAATCTGAAGGGAAACAAACCAAAGAAATCAAAAAAGAAAGAAAAAGAAGGAGAGAAAAAGAGAAGAAGAAAAGAAGAATGAAGACACAACAAACTGACAAGAAATATCCACTAGCGAACGATCTTCCATCACCAAAGCGCCCTTGCCCCCCCGCCCCAAAAAAAAGGAAGGGAAAAAGAAGGAAGGAAATCATGTTTTGGAACATTATGTTTTCGATAAGAAAAGGGACTTGGTCTGTGACTTGAAAGCTGGAAGGGTAGACGCAGCCCTTACCTCCTCAGGGATTGAATTCCACACCCCCGGAGCAAAGTGTTTTATTATGAAAAAAGCTCTAGTTGTTTTACGGGGGGCACTCGCCAACTGACGGGCATTCCGAGTAGAATACTCGTGGAAATCCTCATTCTGTGGAAACAAATTCTGAAAAGACGAATTTAAATGATCATTAAAATACTTATAAGTGAAAACTACAACTTGGTAGTCTCTAATTGTGGAGACATCCATGATTTTATTAGATCTAAAACGTTCATTGTGATTCTTATTGGGGTCATGCGACGTGATTGCCCGGATAGCACTGTTCTGTAGATTTTTAACTTTCTTGTCACAAGATACAAAATTGCTAGCCCACACGGAGCATCCATAAATTAAGTAAGGATGAAAAATAGCATAATATATCATTCGTAGAATTTCAGATGATGCAATGTTTTTGACTCTCCTTATCACTCCAAGAGACCGAGAAAGTTTAGACGACAGAACATCGGCGTGCTCTTTCCATGACAAATTCTCATCTAGTAGAAAACCAAGGTAATTGATGGATTGCACTCTTCTGATGACTGAAGTACCCACCATAACTTGACCAGGGCCTGTTAGGGATGAAGTTCTCGAGAATACCATATAGTTTGTTTTTAAAAAATTCAGGGTTAGTAGGTGAGAATCAATGAAATTTGTAAATTCAGCTAGTGCTATTTTTAGTGCTAATTACATTCATATCGTCATCTAAGATGACGATTTCATCGCATGAACCTTTTCTTTCGTATTTGGTGTACCCTTATGTGCTTGAAACTCTATTCTTCAGATATTTACCAAATTCAAAGCTGAACGATTGAAGGAAAATGAATCCTTTTTAGGTTGAACGCAACAGTGAGCTTTCTTCAGGAGTGAGTTTACGATCTGGAATTGAACATTTCCTGAGCTTCGCTTCATTAGCCATTGCAGTGCGCTCTTTTGTTGAAATTCAAATTCCCCGCATCGGGATGAACTTTGTCTTGTTGGGTCAGCAGAGCATATTCTGAACGTCACTACTAGAGCCCTGGGTGAAAAATAAAAGAATGACTTACTATAGAGTCAAAATTATTCAGTGGATTATAATCCAAAGTTTAAAATAACCTGGCTTTTCAGTTAAAGGACCCGTCGTATCTACAATGCCAATGCAACCTACTTCCGTCATTACCCGATGAATAATTTATTTCAAAATAGTAGTATGAAGTTGTACGAAAAAGTAGCATGCAGTACGAACTGATGCTACTACATGCTTCTATGTCAAGGCTGCCGTGTTACTGTGTTCTACTGGATGCTACTATTAGCAAGACTGGATGTTACTATTAGCAAGACTGGATGCTACGGGATAATACTGCTGAAGATCGGCACAGTCTGAGACACATTAAATGATAGTATTCTTTACTATTACATATCAACACATGCAACTTTTACGTACCACTGTAATACAACTACGCAGGCGACAAATTTTTCATCGGGTACATCCATTAATTCTTAAGTTTGGAGACCCGAATTTCATACGTTACATTCTAACCCGGTTTCCATGCGTATCGTGCTCTCGGCGACTGTTCGTATATCATACTGTTGATGCTTAAAACCGGTTATCTGAATTTAGCCGTGTTCTTGCTAGAAGTTAATGGGTCTGGGAAAAGGCTTATGACAACCAAACCCGAGCCTAAAAACCTGAGCCTAGGTTTATAGTATCAAACAGTTTTGAATACTGGAACATAAACAGTAAATAGTGAGAACTTTCAACTTCACTTTCATCCGATTTTTTCAAATTAGTGAGAAAGTAAGTTTAGCACTTAGTGATGTAACTGGATATCAGCTTTTCTTTTGGGAGAACAACCGTGTATCAGATACCACGGTAACAGCAGAAACGACTAATTTCAGGTTCAGTTACCGTGGTAACAGATACCATAGTATCTGCAAAAACGCAACTATTGTGAATGCCCTTTAGCCTATTTTCTCTAGGATGAGACTGCAGCAGAGGACCATTTCATCCTGAAGTCTCCGGTCCGCCGGTCAGTGCCAAATGTGTTGGATTTGGAAGCCGAGGAGGTATGGAAACACATCGACTTGAACTTCTTGAAACTGAAAGCGCTAACGTCCTATGCGTTCTCAGGTATGTCCCTTTTAGAGTTCAAGCATCCTGGAAACCCTCGATCATGGGCCCTCTAGGATCATGAATATATGTCGTTTGGTCAAAAGTATTTTTTTTTACTTTTTGGTTAAAGTTTAACTGAAAAGCCAAGTTATTTTTGTTTCATTTAATTGAATACACTGAATTATTGGGATTCTGCGAAGGGATTTTTTTTTATTTTCCACTCTCTGCTCTAGTTATGACGTTCAGAATATCTGTGGCCGCCCCACAACATGTATTCTACTATGACGCGGGAAATTTTAATCTCAACACAAACGTGGCTTTTGAGTGGGCAGTGGTGAGCTTGGTGAAGACTGCTTAGTGGCTGAACAAACAAAAAATCATAAATCTTTCTCGTAAGGCATACGACACAGGTACAAGCGCATAGAGGTACCACAAATCACACGGAAGTTCCACTATTTGGTAAAGCGATTATTCGTGAATAGTGGAACAACAAAGTAACGCATTTTCAGCGGGTCTTCACGCCAATTTAAGTGAATAAGTGATGTGTAACTAGATTGTCCTATCTCAGCCCTTTTCTGTTAAACTTTAAGATGCGCACTTTAAGGATGCTAGAAATTCATTGTTAAGCAAAATCCTTGTGGCACAAAGACCATGGGTGCTCGGGGATCATGAAATGTATCGTTTGGTCAAACTTTTTGTATGGCACTTGCAGCTCCGCTCAAGTGCCATATACCGATCACTTTTTGGTCGGTCGGTCCACTCTTCTCGAGTTAGGGTACTTCCAGAAGTTCTAGGACGATGAAACTTGGCAGGCATATTAGGGACACTACTAAACTAACTTTGAAATAGTCACTTGACCGATCCGACCATCGTGGGGGGGGGAGGGGGGGGGTGGCGGAATCCAGAAAATATGGGCATGCATAACTTTTCGAATGGGTGATCGGATCTTGATGAAACTTGATATCTGGAAAGACCTCGTGTCTAAGATGTCTCATATCAAGTCCGGACCGGTTCCGATGAATCTGGGAGGGAGTTGGAGGGGAGGAACCGGAAATCGTGTGAAACTCTCAGAGTGGAGCGATCGGGATGAAACTTGGTGGGAAGAACAAGCATAAGCTCTAGATAAACAGCTGACAGAACTGGACCGGATTCGGACACTGTGGGGGGAGTTGGAGGGGCGGGTCCGGAATTCCGGCGATCCGTAGTTAATGTACTTCCAGGTGGGCTAGGACGATAAAACTTTGCAGGCATATCAGGGACCCGACCAGATTAACTTGGAAACAGTCACTCGCCCGATCCGGCCATCGTGGGGGGAGGGGGAGACGGCGGAATCCGGAAATTAGTGGCATGCATAACTTTCAAACGGGATATCGGATCTTAATGAAACTTGATATCTTGAAAGATCTCATTTCTCAGATGTCCCATTTCAAGTCCGGACCGAATCCGATGAACTGGGGGGTGGGTGGGTCGGAGGGGAGAACTGCAAATCTTGTGACACGCATAGAGTGAAGCGATCAGGATGGAACTTGGTGGGAAGTAGAGGCACAAGTCCTAGGTGCATCAGTGACAGAATTGGACCGGATCCGGGTACCGAGGGGGGTGGGTTGTAGGGGGGTGTCCGGAATTTCGGTAATAATAAGTTAAGGTGCCACCAGATGTGCTAGGACGACAAAACTTTGCTGGAGCGTCAGAAACTTGACATCATTAGGTTAGACATCGTACTTCTCCGATCCGACCATTCCTTAAAGCCTTCCTACTCCTACTTTTTCCTACTTTTTCACGATCTCTGTGAGTACATGATCCTTTTTGCCTCAAGGGTTTTTCCAAGAAATTAATTTTCAGCACCCTTAAAGTGCGCATCTTAACCAAAAAAGTGAAGAAATTTTGTTTTACCATCACTTCCATCCTCTGACCCAGCCTTGCAAGTTTGGCGCATCTTAACCGAAAAGTGAAAACAATACTTTTGACCATCACTTCCATCTGACCCAGCCTTGCAAGCAGGGGCGTCCCGAGGGGGGGTGTCGGGGGGGTGCTGCACCCCCCCCCAGAAAGCCTGTGGGAAAAAAATTGTCAATTTCACCCGAACTTGATGATTTTTAGGGAATCTACCGGATTATTGCTCAGGGAACATACCGGATTTTGCTCAGGGAATCTACACTAAATCTTTCAGAAGGAATCTACCGGAATTTGTCTCAGGGAATCTACGGGAATTTACCCATCGGAATCTACGAAATTCGGCTCAGGGAATCTACCGGAATTATTGCGAAATCTTTCACAAGGAATCTACCGGAACTTGTCTCAGGATCCTACCGGAATTTCCCTCTGAGAATCTACGAGATTCGGCTCAGGGAATCTACCGGAATTTGTGCCAAATCTTTCGCAAGGAATCTACCGGAACTTGTCTCAGGGAATCTACCGGAATTTACCCTCGGAATCTAAGAAATTCGGCTCAGGGAATCTACCGGTTTTATTGCGAAATCTATCACAAGGAATCTACTGGAACTTGTCTCAGGATCCTACCGGAATTTACCTCTGGGAATCTACGAAATTCGGCTCAGGGAATCTACCGGAATTTGTGCCAAATCTTTCACAAGGAATCTACCGGAACTTGTCTCAGGGAATCTACCGGAATTTACCCCTCGGAATCGACGAAATTCGGTTCAGGGAATCTACCGGATTTTGCTCATGGAATCTACGCTAAATCTTTCACAAGGAATCTACCGTAATTTGTCTCAGGGAATCTACCGGAATTAACCCACGGAATCTACCACAATTCGGCTCAGGGAATCTACCGGAATTTGTGCGATATCTTTCACAAGGAACCTACCGCAAATTGTCTCAGGGAATCTACGGGAATTTACCCCGTGGAATTTACGAAATTCGGCTCAGGGAATCTACCGGAATTTGTGCGAAATCTTACACAAGTTAATCTACCGGAACCTGTCTCGGGGAATCTACCGGAATTCACCCCATGAAATCAACCAGAATTCGGCTCAGGGAACCTACCGGATTTTGCTTATGGAATCTACGCTAAATCTTTCACAAGGAATCTACCGGAAGTTGTCTCAGGGAATCGACCCGAATTTACCCCACTGAATCTACCAGAATTCGGCTCAGGGAATCTACCGGAATTTTGCCGGAATCTGTGCGATATCTTTCACAAGAAATCTACCGAAACTTGTCTCAGGGAATCTACCGTAGTTTATCCTACACATTCTACCGGAATTCGGCTGAATCTAAATCCGAAAAGCGTCGACAGTTTTCTCAACTCCTTTCCGGTGATACGGGTGAACCGAGAAGAGTTAAGAAACGAATTAGCCTTATTTCGATATGATGGAGAAAGTCGCCGGGAGAGCCTCGAAACAAACAAAAAGTTTGAAGATATATTCGAGGTCTCTCGTCAACTGAAAGACGTCTTACCACTAGTATGGAAAGCGTTCAAGCTGGCTAAGACAATCCCTGTTATCTCAGCAAAAGGATAACGAATTTTGACAAGATGAAGCTGGTTAAGACCACCTTGCGTTCAACAATCATGGCTGACCAGCGTCTTGTCATCGTCTATGAAACAGATCTGGTTGATGAGTGTGAAATTGGATGTGTGTGGACAAATGGAAAATGGTTAAAACGCGACGAATAAATCTGCAGGGTATGTTAAATGTCAGATTTTTCTTTGTTTTAAGTGTTAACAAGCCTTTTGGGATCCCAAAACGTAAGTGGAGGGATACCTATGACATCGCAAAAGTTGTCCGTCTGCCCGTCTGTCCGTTCGTCTGTCAGCACGATAACTCTCGAAGGGAAAGAGATATTTTGATGAAACTTGGTGTGATGATTGTTCGAGTCAAGGAAAAGGTCGAGTTCGTAAATGGGCCCGATAGCTGAATATTTAGGGGAGGGGTTTCAAATTAAAGGGCGAAAAATATATTTTAACAGGTAATAAGATAGTCGATTAAGGGGTAAGACGACATGCTGAACACCGAATATGAAAACCGTTTTCTCGCCGTACAAGTAGTTCACCCGGAATCCGGTCAAACCGGAAAGTTTGTTAAAACTAAATGTTTTATCTGAAGTTGGATAGATGTACGATATAGTGGTAAGGGGACATGCTGAATCCGAATATGAACAAGATTTTCTCGTCAGACAAGTAGATCGTCCGGAATCCGGTCAAAACCGGAAAATTTTTCAAAAATAAAAGTTTAATCAGAAGGTGATTAGATGTTCGATTTACGGATAGGGAAACATGCTGAATCCGAATATGAAAATTATTTTCTCGCAGGACAAGTAGATCGCCTGGAATCCGGCCACAACCGGAAAATTTGTTGAAAGTAACAGTTTTATATGGATTTCATTAGGTGTTCGGTTTACGGATAAGAAGACATGCTGAATTCGTGTATGACAATCATTTTCTACTTGGACGCATAGTTCGCCACGAATCCGGCTGAAATCAGAAAATGTGTTAAAAGTTTAAGTTTTATCTGAAGTTGATTAGAAGTTCGACATAGGAGTAAGGAGATACGCTGATTCCGTTTCTGAACTTCAGTTTTTGCAAGACAAGTATAACGCCCGGAATCCGGCTGAAACCGGAAATTTGGCAGAAGTAAGGCAGGAACTTTTGTCGAAGTAGGTATGACGCAGGCTACAGGGGTAAACACACACGCTGAATCCATATTTGAACTTGGTCTTCTCAGATGATTACCATTTGCCTTAATCTGTTTCTAAATTTATTAGTAAGGTGCGCAAGGAGTCTGACGAAGACTGGACGTCTATAAGACCCGATTGTCTGGATCAAATATTTCATTTTTGGGATCCCATCGAAACTTTTGGTCTTGTTTTTTGTTCGCTCTTATTACAATACATAATCGAAGTCAGAACAAAACAGTATTCACGAGTTTTTGAAATTCCGGTAAACCTCGAAAAATTCCGGTAGAATTCTGAAGCTGCACCCCCCCGATCAGGAAGGTGTCGGGACGCCCCTGCTTGCAAGTGCCATATGAGCTTCCAGCTCTTGTTTTTCACTTTGTGGTTAAGATGCGCACTTTAAGGGAGCAAGAAATTAATTTCTAAGCAAAATCTTAAGGCATGACGCATTGTCCCCAGTTCGGTTCCCAGATGAGAGTTGCCTCCCCCCCCCCCCCCCTCCCTCGTCCAAGCTCGTACTTGAGTAAACTAACAACATGTCTACGGCACTTACATTCTCATTCAGTCGTATCAAAACCCGGAGGCTAAAGGCGGTACGGTGATGAGCCAATCACAACAAGGTACAATACAGTACACGACTACTGAGTATCGTTTAGTGAAGTACCCTACAGGAAACAACGTTCTTTCGAATACCTATACGTTCACTGTGAAACTGATGATTTTCTTTTTGACGCTTGTCGAGTCTGTCTAGACTTGCCGCTGCCCGAAGCAGAGGTTCGACACAGAATATTTGAAAACTATGCTCGCTTGGGTCTGTTTATTTATTTTCTTGCTTTTTCCTGGCGTTGTTCAAGGATGTTAAGTTTTCTAAAAGTAGGCACAATTTTGATATAGTTTCATTCCAGACGAGCGGTTGTTGCAACTGCCGCGTGTCAAGCTTCTTCAGGAACGAGTTGACAACCTTCAGAATCTCGTTGAGGCCAAAGAAAAGGTTATTCTTCGCCTTACAAGTTCGAACGGCTTTGCCAAAGCTGACCTAGATTTGTTGGAGGAGAGAGAATCCTTGAAACAGAACTTGAAGCGGTATAAGGAAGAGAAAGTCAGGATGGCAAACGAAAGAAAAATGTACACTGAAGGGATGTTGCGGCTTGTGCAAGAGGTATGTCTGTAATAATGTTAATTACTGGGAATCGTTCGATTCCGTTTCCCACCCTATTTGAACATTCCGCGCTTTTTCCAGTTATAACGCCATCTAGCAGTGCTGGGTAAAGTTAATAATAATACATCTTGATAGAAGCGTCACCAGTTCAGTTGGTAGACAGCCTTCAACCAGATTAATGGCTTGAAATATTTAATGTGGATTTGCAATGATTTTAGGGCAAAGCTTTTTTGGATTACTACATCAGTTATGTAATTAAGATATGTATTGAAATTGTAAACTTTGAACTGAAGTATTCATTCTAAAGTAAAAGAAACGTTGTTTAACGTTGGACTGGAGGAATTGGCGTACCAGAGATGGTTCTCCCTACTCTAATTTCCAACTAATCTCCGTATCGAAATGCCTTCTCAATCCTGCTCCAGTCTTCAGCTTTTGCTTCCTATAAATATACCCTTTGTTGTGCTTCCTTTCGAAGAACTGTTGGGTTTTATGCATGCGGCTCTGTCATTAGGTTCTGGCGCCTTTCGCGATACCAAAACCTAAGGCGAGGGATACCTATGACTTCGTAAAAGTTTCCTGTCTGTCTGTCCGTCTGTCAGCACGACAACTCTATTTTCTTCAACCTTAGTAGAAGGATTCATTGGGTCAAAGTACAGGTAAAATTCGTAGATGAGCCCTGTAGCCCCATATTTAGGGGTGGGGGAGGGGGATTTAAAGTAAGGGATGAAATAAAATTGTCGGCTGTTGAAGAAATTGGTCTGGAAATAAAAACCTCTGTTAAACTTCTTGGGGTGAAAATAGATAATGACTTGAAGTGGAGAACACATGTTGATTCCATCATTGCAAGATCTGCCCCACTGTTAAAGTCTTTTGCCTTTCTTCGCCGATTTGCAATCCCTCCTCGAGTTTTAAAAACAATCTACTGTACATACATTCGTCCCTGCGCCGAATATGCGTGTCCTGGATGGCATTCCGGACTGACAGTAGAACAGACAGAAAGACTCGAGTCTATCCAAAAGAGGTCGTGCAAAGTGATGCTTGGTCCGGATTATGTTTCCTATGAGGATGCTCTGGTCAAGCTTAAGTTGCCGACCCTTGCGGATAGGAGACATCAGCTGACAATGAACTTTGGAAAGAAATGTTTAACTTCTGAGCACCATCGCACTATTTTCCCAGACTTCGTGACTCCAGACCAGACCGAACATAAGGGGAAGACTAGCTAACATTGACAAGCCACGGCTTCTTCAGCCCCCCATAGACTCAACCGAAAGGTATTTATCTTCGTTTGTGCCTTATTTTGTTCGTAATTTTAACTGTCAGAATATCAATCAGCCGTGATTCGTAATTTGCTATGTTGACGATCCGTAGCAGTTGTAAAATGCTATTAAGGAAATAAATGAGTTATCACCGGAAAAAGTATGTTTTGAAGCTAATGAGACAGTTGTTTTAGGGGTAAGATGACATGCTGGATCCATATCTGAACTTTCTTTTTCTACCGGACAAATAGTTCACCCGGAATCCAGTAAAAAACGGAAATTTGGTAGACGTTAAAGTTATTTCTGAAGTCTGAATTTTCTTCAAGAAAAATTTTTTTACTTGAAGGAAATCCTTCGAAGTCGATTAGAGATTAAATTCTTTCTTTTCTCAGCTGTTCAGTCGTCCAGCCCTAATCCAGCACTTTTACTCTTTTACCATTTCTAATAAATCTCTATATGTCGGTATAAAGATAATAGGACTGGATCGAGCTACTTGCCCAGAATCGGATATAATCAGAATTGGTATATACATAAAGAACATGTTGGATCGGACTAGGTTCGACTAGCATTGGTATTCCGGTCGTAATATAAAACCCAGTCTGGGTTATCTGAGCTGAGGAAAAACAACGTGTTTACGGGTTCTGGCGAAGACAGAAAATCTACAAGAACCGATTGACTGATCAAGAAGTGCAGTAAAAATAAGATTTGGATCCCGTTGAAACCTTTGGTCTTGTTGTTAACGAATCTTCGTTTTCTGCCGGCTTTAAATGTTCCGAAGTTGGGGTCGAGAACTGCGTACTATGTGTCGCGTTCGTCGATGAATGAGCCCTTTATTTTCGGGATCCCAAAACGTAAGTGGAGTGATACCTATGACATAGCAAAAGTTGTCAGTCCGTTCGTCTGTAAGCACGATAACTCTCGAAGGGAATGAGATATTTTGATGAAACTTGGTGTGAGGATTCTTTGGGTCAAGAGTAAGGTCGAGTTCGTAGATGGGCTTTGTAGCCCTATATTTAGGGGTGGGGAGGGGGTTTCAAATAAGGGGCAAAAAAAATATTTTTCAAAAGTCATTGAGATAGTAGATTTAAGAAGACATGCTGAATCCGAATATGAAAGTTATTTTCTTGCCGGACCCGTAGTTCACCCGGAATCCGGCAAAAACCCGACACAAGATTTGTCGACCAATTTTCGGCTATAGCAGTTCGTACCCCTTTATTCTCAAACCAGTACAGCTCTGCGCGTGGATGACGACATCCATTTGTTTATTCTATGAACGTCGGAGAGATCTAGTGTAATCGAGATTAAGGGACAAAAACTAAAGTTTTAAAAAGCCAAGGAGATAGTCGATTTAGGGGTAAAAAGACACGCTGAATCCATATCTGACACTTATTATCTCGCCGGACAATTAGTTTATCTGGAATCCGGCAAAAAACCGGACACAAATTATTAAAAGTAAAAGTTTTATTTGAATTTGATTAAATGTTCGATTTAGGGATAAGAAGACATGCTGAATCTGTATTTGACAATCATTTTCTACCCGGACAAGTAGTTTGCCCGGAATCCGGCCAAAACGGGAAAATTTGTTAAAAAGTAATAGTTTTGTTTGAAGTTGATTAAATGTTCGATTAAGGGGTTAGAAAACATGCTGAATCCATATATGACAATAATTCTTAACCGGACCTATAGTTCCGGAATCCGGCCGAAACCGGAAAATTTGTTGTAAGTATAGTTTTATCTGAAGTTGATTAGAGGTTCGATATAAGGGTAAGGAGATCAAATATGATTCGCAGTCAGCTTGGGCTGAAGGAATATTTAGGGTAAGGAGATATGCTGAATTCGCTTTTATCTTTAGTTTTTTGACGGTCAAGTAGTTAAACCGGAATCCGGCCGAGAACGGATATTAGGCAGAAGTAAAGCAGGAAGTTTCGATCAGTTTCGTCAATGTAGGTATGACGTATAGGGGTAATCACAGGTGCTGAATCCATATCTGAACGTGGGTTTCCAAGATGACATGACTAGACATTGGCATAAATCTGTTTCTAAATTTAAATAGTAAAAATGTTCAAGGAGTCTGGCGAAGAACTGATATCTACAAGACGTAATTGGCTGGATCAAAGATTAAATTTGTGGGATCCCATCGAAACCTTTCGTCTTGTTTCCTTAGTATTTCATCGAGATTTAGTTGGCTAATTTGTTTTTAATGTATGTAAGTGTGTATGTAACTTTAATTGTATGTAAGTGTGTGTGAGTTTGATTGACATCACTGTAAAAAGTTTCTCGGGTAAGGATTAAAGTTAACTGCAGTATTTGCTACTGGGATTAACCTTATCTCTACTGAGATAAGATTAATCTGAATTAGAGATAAGATTACCTTTTTAGAGACAAGAGTAATCCCAGTAACAAACACTGCAAGACTTTTTTTTGTTTACAGGCTGTTGTTGTTTCTTTTTATATATTACTCTTCAGTTTTGAAGGATTCCTATAAATAATAATAATAATAAATACGTAATTCTCTCTAGTAACTGAGTCGCTACGTGACAAGCTCTGATTGAATGACCACGGTCTTTTATTTCGCCATTGACAAACCAGGGTGCTAGCTCACGGATGGCAACTGGTCGAGTAACTGAATCGTCGGATCGAGGAACTCAAGCTTGGAATGCACTGGCCCCAGATCTAAAGACAATGACTGAGATTGCTGATTTTAAAATACAATTGAAAGAATGTTAGATGAATAAATATGATTTTAGTTTGTTAGTTTACCAGGTTGTTTCCTCTTTTGTTTTATTTGTGTTCTCTGTACTATTTTGGTTGGTTCATGTTGCGACTTGAACGAGCTCTCTCTCTCTCTCTCTCTCTCTCTCTCTCTCTCTCTCTCTCTCTCTCTCTCTCTCTCTCTCTCTCTCTCTCTCTCTCTCTCTCTCTCTCTCTCTCTCTCTCTCTCTCTCTCTCTCTCTCTCTCTCTCTCTCTCTCTCTCTCTCTCTCTCTCTCTCTCTCTCTCTCTCTCCTCTCTCTCTCTCTCTCTCTCCTCTCTCTCTCTCTCTCTCACCTCTCTCTCTCCTCATCTCTCTCTCTCTCTCTCACTCTACCTCTCTCTCTCTCTCTCTCTCTCTCTCTCTCTCTCTCTCTCTCTCTCTCTCTCGTGAAAGAGATGTAGGCAGCAACTGTGTACCATTGTGAGCCCCGTGTTGCTTAAGGGGATGCAGGTTAAAATGCGAGTTTTGGCATTTCAGTCAATCAAGTTACTTTCCAAATAGCTTAAAGCTAGACGAGGAATGAAATGTTTACGAAATACACAGACACGAAACAAACTAACAAAACACTTACAAGGTGTTACCAGCAATAAAGGATGGGATGAAACTGTGTAAAAATTGGGCAGAAGAATTGGCAGGATATGGAGAGAACTGATTGCCAGTGTTCCTCTCGGACCGAGGCACGGAAGACAGAAGGGGAGGGCATTTAGCGCAACCTGTTCCTGGCATGTGCATGGAGTGATGAATTTGCCATCTCTTCCCGATTTCAGTTCAGATTAGTTCACTTTATTCCTGCAAAAATTCTTCGTTTAGAAAAATGGCATAGGGTGTCAACAGATATTCACTGACATGCAATCACTTAGTATTATCAAGAACAAATAATCAGATAGAACCTCCGTCTCCCTATCTCTCTACTATGACTAAGCGGAGTCGAACATTTCCCCGTACCTTGTCCGCTGCGAACGAGCAGAGGTTAGTAGCTTCGCGCCACATCATGTTTCGTTACCTCTGCAATTAGCTATATCGCTGTGAAGCCGACTTGAGGAAAAGTAGAATACAAAGCTTATTGGTTCTCTGGACGTGCTCAAGAACGGGTCAGCGCGCGGAGTACGCCTCCTGCATGTTTATTCTGCGATGAGCAACGGCGAAAATCGAAGTAGAGTAGACGGGTATCAACATCAGCTCAAAGCTAGAGTTGAAACCTCTAGGCCCGCTCAGTTTTGTTGGGGGATCCATAGTAGCTGCATGGTACCAAAGACAGAGGTTCTATCTGATTACTTGTTCTTTGTATTAGCTTACATATTTTTCTGTACAATTTAAGTACGGTTTTGGTTACGGGCACTTGGGTCGAAATATCTGGTCGGTCAGTCTGACTTAAGGCGCATTTTCGCCGTTCCCCGAGGACTCCTTTTGAGGAGTCCCCGCGTTTTTGTTTGTCCCTGGGACTCCCCCCCCCCCTATTCTTGCGAGGACGGGGAATGCTCCGATTATCATCACCATCAGCAAGACGGACTCCCTTTAGATTCGGAGAGGAATCAGTTTTGGGAGTTCCTTGTGTTATTGTTTGTAGAAAAAAAAATTATTAGGGTTTGTTAATAACAATTTCTGAGATCAGTATTGAGTTTGTTATGGTTTAAAATTCATTTTGAGAAAAAGTAATCTTTTTCATTGTAGTTACGATTTTTTATTTGGGAGTATTAACAGTGTAAAATAAATTGAACAGCATCCGAGAATATGCCTTTAGTCATGACGCCCGATGCTAGGACCGTTTGTCAATTAGTTTTTATTTCCAGAGAACTGAATTTGAGCGGGATAAGGCTTCGGCTATCCGCCAGTTCTTCCTCTCCCAATCCCCGCGTGTGGCCAAAAACCGCATCTGTTCGCCGGGTGGAGATTTCCTGCCGCCGTCTCCGCTTGCCACCGGGACAGCCGCCGAGCCCTTGGAGAAGAAGTCCTTCCCAACGCCGACCACGCCGGAACTTTATGCGGAACTCGGTTTGAAACTGCCGCCTCAAAGGTAACAGTTGTTATATCCGTAGTTGCTCGTAGCAGCTGCTTAGTAGCAGCTAGGTAGGCCTTTCCAAGAACCTTTAAAGGACCCCTCGCACTATTTACTCTTCAACTTACAGTGTTTGACACTTGTAAACTAGGCTTGAACGAATAACCCACTGTTTTGGCTGTTTTAAGCCTTTTCGGAGACCCGTTAATTTACCGCAAAAACAGGGAAACAATTTACATAACCGGTTTTTCTGATGGCCATTCCAAGAAGCTGCAACTGACCAGCTGTAAACGACGCGAGCGGCACAGTTTTTTCTCTGTCCGGAGTGTACCACTCTGAAATAGTCTTTCCGAAAAAACTACCAACGCTGCTACCCTGGATGGCTTCAAAAAAGGTGAGGACGAGGACTTACGAAATGCTGAATGTCGGCTGCACTGGGACGCCAGTGAGCCGATGTTACAACAACATCAACCAATCAAGGAATGTCGGCTACACTGGAGTGCCAGTGAGCCGATGTAACAGCAACAATCTAACAATCAAGCCGCCAACCAGCGAGAGACTCTTCAGGGGGATCACACCATCTTATCTCGCTGGAAGTGAGATTTAAGGTAAATTTAAGGTAAAACTTCTCGCAGACAACCATCGACAGCGTGATACACATCGAAGGTAGCAAAACACGGCAAGTGAGAAAATCAGCGTGGTTTTGTTAGAGGGGTTAATGTACCGTACGCAATTGGGGTCTCCGGGTTTAAAAATATATGGAGTGATTATGGAAGTAGGTTGCGTTAGTATTATAGGTAAGACATGTCCTTTAATGTCATGGCGCGATTGCAAGTTTCATTCTTCCAGCTAGAGCCTGAAGAGGACCCTTGCCAAGATGGGCCGAAATATAGAATATCCTAGCTGAGTCCTAGATGCTAGGACGATGAAACTTGGAAGGCTTATCAGGGACCCGAACAGACTGACTTGAGAATAGTCGTTTCCTCGATCCGACCATCATGGGGGGGAGTGGAGAGATGGGAACCCGAATCTAGTGGCATGCATAACTTTTGAACGGGTTATCTGAATTGAATGAAACTTGGCAAGTGCAAAGAGCTAGAGCTATCGTCTCAGATGTTCCATGCCAAGTCCTGATCGGATCCGATACTTGTGGGGGGGGGGGGGGGGGGATTGGAAGGGGGCACCGGAAATGTCGGGAAACGCTTAGAGTCGTGGAAATGTGATGGAACTTGGTGGGAAGAACAAGCATTAGCCCAAGATAAGTAATTGAAAGAACCAGATCGTATCGGGGCTCTGTGGGGGACCCGGAGGGTGTTTTTCGGAGTTCCGGTGATCGCCAGTCAGGATAAGGAGGGTTTTCGCGTAACTGGAAAGCTAAGTCGGGATCACTTTCCAGTGGTTTTCGCGCCACTTCGGAAAGTTGCCGAACTTTCCAACCCGGTTTTCGCGCTTCGGAAACCGAAGCAGCTTTCCAGGAAAGTGATTCCACGAGGATAGTGGAAAGCTCCGCGGAAAGTAGAATTTATCACCGGGAATTTCAAAGGTGTAGAAAAAAAAGGTCCAAGTATCTTAAATTACCTTAAATTGCACTTGCAAGCAATAAGGATGTTGTATCCCGATGAGTAGCTTGCGGATGACGATGGTGCTATGATCTGGTTGCTGCTTCTGGTGCGCACCAGTCCTTTTTCTCGGGCTGCCCGCGCCAGTCCTCGTCGAGTCGCTTTTTGAAACCTTCGGGTGTTTCGCTGGTGACAGTTGGTTCGGACAGGCTGTTCCATAGAGGAACAGCTCGGTTACTGAAGAAGTGCTGGCGAACACGAGAGGTGTTGGACCTTCTGGACAGTTTCCGGGAGTGGCCCCTAGTCCGTGAGTGGTTGTCGGGGGCGAAGAGGGAGGGGAGACAATTAGAGTTGAGGATTCTCTAGACTAGTAGCATGTCCCCTCTCTTCCGCCGGTGAGTAAGTGTTGGGATCTTCAGTTTCTGCATTCGTTGTTCATACGGTAGTTCTCAAAGGCCTTGGATGGATTTTGTTGCTTGCCTCTGGACACCTTCGATTAGATTCTTGTCTTGTTTGTAATAGGGTGAGGCGAGGGCATTGCCGCTCTCCAGCTTGGGCCTGACCAAAGCTTTGTAGAGCTTCAGCATGACAGTTGGTTTGCGGGATGCGACTGATCGTTTTATCATCCCTAGGGTCTGATTGGCGCTAGCCACTACGTTTTTGGTGTGAGCGTGGAATTTTAGTTTGTCGTCCAGAAGAACTCCGAGGTCCCTTTCTTCTGAGGTGGAAGGGATCGGGACTGGGGTGCTTGATCCATGTCTTCTCATCTGGTACTGTCGCTTTGGGTTATTGTGTCCAAAGTGAAGTACACGACATTTGTCTGGATTGAACTCCAGTTTCCGTTCACTTGACCAGTCAGTTAAAGTGTTGAGATCTTCTTGAAGGGTGTTCGTAAAGGCATTGGCAATTAGTTTCGAGTCATCTGCGTATTGTGGCATGGGATTCTTCAGAAGCTGGTGGGCGTCGTTGATGTATATGTTGAAGAGGGTTGGTCCCAGTACTGTCCCTTGCGGGATTCCACTAAGTACTTCGGCTTCCGATGACAAGACCTCCTCACCTGCTATCCCGAAGACTCGGACTCTTTGCTTGCGTCCAGTCAGGAAGTTCTGCACCCAATCTGATACTTGAGGATGAATAAAGCATCATTAATAAATAAATCACTAATAAATATCACTAATAAATAAAGAAAAATGGCAAGCTTCATTAGGGTGGCTTCGATGAAAAATATGAGAATCAAAGAACCGTTAAGTGAACCATATTTATTAGAAATGGTTCGTAATTTAACATTTTCCTGGCGATGTCAGCTTTTCATGTGTTTTCGCGATCAGTCCAGCGGGAAGGTGGAAAGTTATCCCAGGAATCGCTTTCCAATAGTTTTCGCGATGAGCTTCGCTCGCCGGAAAGTGATTCCGAGATCTCGCGAAAACCCTCCTATAGTTCTGGATATTCTAAGGACGATGAAACTTTGCAGGCATATTAGTGATTTAAGGACCCGACACAATACCTTAGAAAATCTTGTGTTCCTGGATCCGACCATCTTTGGGGGAGTTGAGGGAGGGGGAATCCGGAAATCCCTGACTTCCGTAAGTTGCGAACGAACGATGGACAGGATGGGATGCAAGTTGGACAGCACCGAGTTTATGCGACCTTCATTTGTTATTTGGCGTCCATACATGATCGGGCCAAGGTAGGGGGGGGGGGGGGAGTGGGAACCGGAAATTTGCAGATAGACTATGCTCCGATTCCAGTTAACTTGATGGACGGGAAGGGAAGAAGTCAGAGATTCAACGTTTATGTGTCCGAGTCGCATTCAGCCACAGGGGTGGAGTTGTAAGTTGGAAGCCCTGTAATGTTGTGGTTCGCACTTGTTTAAACAAGTGGAATGATTTGAATAAAACTTGGAATTTAGAGAGATCAAATGCCTTAGATGATATATTTTAGGGTTTAAACCGGATCCGACCGCGATGGAGGGGGGACATAAAAAGTCATCAGTAAAACTTAGTGGAAGGTTGTTAAACCAGAAACAGACACGATGAGTCGGGAAACACATTATTGTCGCCTTGAATGGACAGTCTGTTGGAATACTCGGCGGAAGTTGACGAATCAGCCTAATTATCAGATATACTTTTATGTGAAAAGTATTACCTGATGGATCTCGATAAGGGATCTGCAAGTTTACGGATTCTCGAAATCTCTCGGACCCAATTGTCTGTATCAGGAAATTTAAAAAGATTAATTTTTTACTTGCTTACTTACTCTTTAATCCGGAAAAAGAAACTCCACATTGACTGGCCTAATACAAGAATACAAAAAAAAACAATAACAGTAACAGAACGAATATCACCTATCCACCTGGGAAACCAAAAAGATCGAAATTGATCTTGTCCCAGATGGGTAATGATAATTGCATAAAAGGGGTACTCACTCCCTCGATAAGACTATTTCCGCAATAATTATTTTCAACCCGGAGTCTAACGGATCCCCGGCTCCTGCGAACTACCTCCGCAAAATCAGGCAATGTAACATCAGAAGACATGGGATCCCATCGGAACCTGTGGACTTGTTATATTTTGAACCCTATAAGACTATTACTTTTTGCCAGAAGTTTAGTTTGGGGGGAAAGAATTTCCTTTTTGTTATTCCTGGACTACGCAAGGATAATCTTTCTGGTACTACAGGAGTGGAGTTTTCAGCGTTTTGTTGGTTGGATTAAGCAGAGCCTAAGGCCAAAATCATCGATTTCTCATTCGCCTACTTTGTCAATTTGGATCTCACTTGAGGTTGACTTTTCCATCCTCCTCTAATTTGGGGTTTCTACCTCGACCTCATTTTCTCCGCTGTAGCTGAACAACTTAATTACGTGTCAAAGCATTTCCAGGTTTTTCCAGTGCTCTGCCGTTATCTCCCTCTCCCACACCCACCCCTCCCGTAGATAAGGAAGTCCCTTGTCTTAGCTTTTATCCCTTTCTGAACTACTTTCTTCCCTAGGGAACAAGCGACACCGACTCAGTCTATCACGGAGAATATCCCGCCGAATGCTAAGCCCCAGTCCACTGCTATAACTAGTCAGTTCAAACGGAACCTATTCCCAGAGGAAGGGACCTCCCCTGTCCCAGAAGATAATGAGCCAGACTCACTTGATGAAAGTAGTGATCGCGAACTCATTGGCGAAAGGAGGAAAAAGCTGAGCCTGAAGCTAGTCAGAGAAAACACGGTCATTATTATCAAAGAGGAGGAGTCGGAATGCGAAGAGCCGGACTCCCTGGCCACCTCACCTACCCCTTCGTTTGTACCTGCAAAATACTCCAAAGAATCCATAGGCGGGTTAAAATTTACTCCTGCTTTAAAGTCAGATGGGGGAAGCCAAGCCTCCCCTCCACCCTTGGTACCTGCCCATGATCCAGAATACTCGAGCATGTATGAATATAGTGGAGTGCAGAATTTAAATCATGCTTACAAGTCATATACGATAAAGACGAATGCGACTTACTTTCAGTCAGCGGGGGAGCAGGCTCCGGATTTGTCAATCATAGCAACAGTGCAGGATAGTAGCAATCGAGTTAGTACAGTGGAGTCGCAGAATATTTATATGAGGGACTCCTCACTATAGATCTGAGGTAGCGACAGCGGTGTGTTGAAACGTGAATTTGTGATTAAAGCTCTCCTAACCACCTGAAGAAAGTCCTTTGCTCCCTATAACCTTTATTTGTAATTTTTTGTAAGCCGTTCGAAGACGTTACAAATTTCCAAGTTTGTCTTAAGTGCATCTTTCACACACTGACATCGTGTTTTGGAGGCTTCCGCCACACGTGTAGCAAAGGCATTACTCTGGACGCCGAAGAAGCAAGCTGCGTGCTCTTGCTATAGTGCTAAGTTGTCAGAGGCAAACTAGGCCAGAATCAATGCCAGAATATTGGAAATAGACAGAAATTTAACTCATAGTCCATTGTTTATTTTTTTTTTTCTGAAGCTGGGTGACGCATAGGATCGTCAGGGAAACACGGAGTCATTTAGGTGGTCAGTTGTGCTTTTATTTACTTTAGCCACACCGAGATCTGTATTTCACGCCGTCTTCGAAGATTGATTGCGTTTGTTGTATGTTTACCCATCTACTTTGACCTAGCATTATCGGTAAAGCTTTCCCGTCGCAGTGCCTTGCTCAATGGTGGAATCTAGAATATGTCTTTAAATATCTCTTAATAAATTAATTTGCTATGAGAATTATTTTTGCGCTGTGTTTCAGTACAAATTTTGTATAAAGATACAAAGGATTGTGAGCACAAATGAGCCGAGTTGGGTTTTCCTCCTAACCTACAAGCTGTCGTTGTTGAAGCAATAGGGACATTTCTTTTACACTTAATGAGGAGTCATCTTTATCTGTGCATCCGGAGCAACTACGTTGTACCCGACGAAAAATTTATCCTAAAATAGTAGAATGAAGTTATACAAAAAAGTAGCATGCAGTAGAAACTGATGCTACTACATGCTTCTACGCCAAGGCTATCGTGTTACTTCGTACGACTACTAGCAAGACTGGATGCTACTATAGCAAGACAGGGTGTTACTGGATACTACTGCTTAAGATTGGTCCAGTCTGAGGCACAGGAAATGACAGTATTCTTTACTATTACATATCAATACATGCAACTTTAACTATCATTCAACTACGCACGCTACAAATTTTTCATCGGGTAGCTATCGGGCAGGGGGGAATTACAGGCGGCCCTTCGGATAATTCGAGTTCGGCGGCGTATGCAGTTCGTTGTCTTTCGTTTGGTTACATCGTGCCCTCTCAACTTACGGATATGATTAAAGCGTGTGTGTCATAACTTCAACTTCTGGATTGGGTCTTCTGTTTATAATTTTGCCTTTGCCATAATCGTCAAATCATAGTAGACCGCACGTTTTGTCCATAATGCATGAGGACACGAAGCATGCGACATGTGGAACTAGCATTTTCTTTGTTTCAAATTCATTTTATTCATCCAAAATTTCGTCATTGTGAAAAATAGCATAGGAAAATGTCAATAAAAAATCACAAACATACAAGCTTGACACAAAAATTTTCATTGGGGCCTGGTATCTCGCATACTTTCAACTAAATCGACAGATACTTATTGTTAGTAGAGTGTTAGTTTATGAACTATTGCGACCACTGTAGCCGGTTTTCCAAAGTGGGACTTCCGTATTTTACAGATTCGAGAATTCGCATGTTTGGGTCAGGCGTGGATTTTAATGGATTATTCATTTACGAACAATCCTCTATTGCCACCGCTGCAACTTTCGGTTTCCGGTTTTCACCGATTTTTTGCGGATTCCATAACTCGTGAACCATGACAGGTATCGCGTTGAAACTTTGTATATTTGTTGGACTGGGGACTAGTATGCCTCCTGGGGGTCCCGGACCCACCCGGTTCAGAGAAAGTTCGGCGCAGATTAGGTACACGGTGACCAATGTTCGTAGCTTGACGTTCGTAGGGACTGGTGTTTTCCAAAAATTGGTCGACAAAATTTTCGTTAAATTGCTCACCAGATAGTTTTCGGGATGCATTCTGTCTTTTTGACCCAGTAAATATGCCTACAGGTTGGAACTTTGACGATAACTAAACTGATCGCATACACTTTTTGTTCATCTTTAGTATATTCGAAAGTTGCAACAGTATTTCTCCTCACTCTATATCGACTATATCATTGGGTTTTAAAATTTCATGCTAAACTGCGGGATTCCGGGCGAACTACTTGTCCGGCCAAAAAATAATTTTCATATTCGGATTCAGCATGCCCTCTTACCCTATAGTCGAACATCTAACCAACTTCGGATTCAGCTTTTTCTGCCTTTTTGACCCAGTAAATATGCCTACAGGCTGGGACTTTGAAGATAACTAAACTGATCGCATACACTTTTTGTTCATCTTTAGTATATTCGAAAGTTGCAACAGTATGTCTTCTCACTCTATATCGACTATATCATTGGGTTTTAAAATTTCATGCTAAACTGCGGGATTCCGGGCGAACTACTTGTCCGGCCAAAAAATAATTTTCATATTCGGATTCAGCATGCCCTCTTACCCTATAGTCGAACATCTAACCAACTTCGGATTCAGCTTTTTCTGCCTTTTTCACCCAGTAAATATGCCTACAGGCTGGGACTTTAAAGATAACTAAACTGATCGCATACACTTTTTGTTCATCTTTAGTATATTCGAAAGTTGCAACAGTATGTCTTCTCACACTATATCGACTATATCATTGGGTTTGAAAATTTCATGCTAAACTGCGGGATTCCGGGCGAACTACTTGTCCGGCCAAAATAATTTTCATGTTCGGATTCAGCATGCCCTCTTACCCTATAGTCGAATATCTAATCAACTTCGGATTCAGCTTTTACTTTTTACAAATGTTCCGTTTTTTGCCGGATTTTGGGTGAACTACTTGTCCGGCGAGAAAATAAATTTCGGATTCAGCATGTCTCCTTACCCCTGAATGGACTATCTTATTAGCTTTTAAAAATATTTTATTTCGCCCCTTAATTTGAAACCCCGCCCCCTCCCTAAGTATACAGCTATGGAGCCCATCTACGAACTCGACCTTTCCCTTGACCCAAAGAATCATTCACACCAAGCTTCGTCAAAATATCCCATTCCCTTCGAGAGTTATCGTGCTGACAGACGGACAACTTTTACGAAGTCATGGGTATCCCTCCACTTACGTTTTGGGACCCCAAAAATCTTTTCCCCCGATAGACAATAGTTGCGTTTTTGATCGGAGTTTCGCTCGCCGTTGGCTCGGTTGCTTAATTTCTGTTTTCAAACGCCGTCGAAGTTCACCGTTTGCTTAATACGTCCTTCATAAAATCCGATGAAGAATTGCCGCCAGACGCGCGAGGAACAATAACAATCACACGTGAGATCGGGGGACAAGTCATCTGACGGGTGAATAAGCGATTAGGCTTTCGCTTCATACCGAGTCGCGCATTAGCCCCGTTGAAAAATCAGCCAGCACTCGGCACTGAAGTCGGAAGCCAGAAATGACAAACTGATGACGCTTGACAGAACAGAGTTGGGTAAAGCAAAAAGAGGGGAAGAGTCATTTTAAACAGTTTTAAACATGGTTAGGCCTAAGAGGAACTGAAAATAGCAAAACAAACCTGTATAAACGTACACGAAGAAGTAACTTGCATTGTTTTCTTTACGATAGCGCACCTAGCGGCCAAAAAAGAACTAATCTGAGAGGAATTTTATGAGGGGCGTATATTTTTACGACTCTGGAGATCCTTGTCCGGTCGCCGTTTCTAGCAAACTTCGAACTTTCTAGCTCACGAAGTTTAACGGTCAGAGTTTGAAGAACAAATAATCTGACCGGCGACCAAAAACGGTATTGAAGAAAAAGACGTTTTGATTCTGAACACTTCAGACTCCGATCAAAAAAGCATGTAATGTCACAGATCGTCATTACAGCAACAACTAGAATGTACAAGTAATGCACACAGATAGTCATATAATGAAGCCATGAAATTATTATTTTTTATTTTTTTTCAAGTTAACCTTCATTGATATAAACGGAATAAATCCAATGCTCAAGGTATGGCCACGCTCCGAATACTGGTCCGGGAACTGAGCTGGACGGGTGGATGAAGTGGTCTGGGCTACACAGAATGTCAATCTGGGCCCAATTGCCCACGAACGGGGAGGTTGATGTAGAATCTAAATACGAACAGCTTCATCATCCTATCTCCAGTTGTGGTAAGTTACGAACATTCATCACTCGGCAATCTGGGCACGGTTGCCCCCCAACCACTTAAGGTTGTGGGGATTGGGACACCCGAAAGACGTAACTAGACCCCAATGCCAACACAAGTATATCAGGTTTCTCTTGATACCAGTCATGGTTTGCAAGTCATGAGGTGGCCCCCCTCCCAAAATTCACATCTATAACGTTATGTCCACAAGCAAAATGTCAAGCTACGAACATTGGTCACCGTGTACCTAATCTGTACCCAAGTTTCTCTGAGCCGGGTGGGTCCGGGACCCCCAGGAGGCAATCGGAGCATTCCCCGTCCATGGGGACTCGCCAGAATATTGGGATCGACTCCCCGGGACAAACAAAAACGAGGGGACACCTCAAGTGGAGTCCTCGAGGACTCCTAGGGGAATCGAAGGGAACGGCGAGAATTTAGGGAGTCACTCCACGCGGACTCCGCGTACAGAAACAGCGAGAATACGGGGAATGCTTCTAAAATGGATTTTGTTCGAAAAATGAATATGCAGCTGAAAAAATTAGTCTAGATCCACTTTATTTTTGGTTTTGTTTATTCTGATTCTTTGTAATTAATTTTAAATAGCACCTACAACAGCAAAAATTGATTCCCCTCCGAATTTGAAAGGGAGTCCTTTTTGATGATGGTGATGATAATCGGAGCATTCCCCGTCCGTGGGGACTCGCGAGAATACGGGGAGTGAGTCCCCGGGACAAACAAAAACGCGGGGACTCCTCAAGTGGAGTCCTCGGGGAACGGCGAGAATACGCCTTTAGAGCTTGGTCACACTGGACTGAAAAAGCCGCCTATTCGACAAACAACTGAAAATCCCTAGGGGACGTGAGATTTGATGGACTTTGTGGCAGCTTGAGGATAATGAGCAGACTGCAATTATGGGTCAATTAGGGTTCCTATAACATAGTTATATACTCTGTTTTGCTCTAAATGATCTCCTGAATTTAAAACGACAACATTCAGAATTAGTTGTATCTAGTTCTTTTTCTTTTTTCTACTTTTGCTGCCCAAAAAGCTAGGAAATGAGCCAAGTGTGACCAAGCTCTTGAGGCGTAATCTCGCCGTTCCCCGAGGACTCAACTTGAGAAGTCCCCGCGTTTTGTTTGTCCCAGGGACTCACTCCCCGTATTCTCGCGAGTCCCCACGGACGGGGAATGCTCCGGTTATCATCACCACCATCAAAAAGGACTCCCTTTCAAATTCGGAGATAATCAGTTTTTGCTGTTGCAGGTGCTATGTAAAATTAATTGAAAAGAATCAGAATAAACAAAACCAAAAATAAAGTGGATCTAGACTAATTTTTGTCAGTTGCTTATTCATTTTTCGAACAAAATCCATTTTATAGGCGTATCTCGCCGTTCCCCGAGGACTCCACTTGAGGAGTCCCCGCATTTTTGTTTGTCCCGGGGACTCACTCCCCGTATTCTCGCGAGTCCCTACGGACGGGGAATGCTTCGATTATCATCACCATCATCAAAAAGGACTCCCTTTCAAATTCGGAGGGGAATCAATTTTTGCTGGTGTAGGCGCTATGTAAAATTAATTAAAAAGAATCAGAATAAACAAAACCAAAAATAAAGTGGATCTAGACTAATTTTTTCAGCTGCATATTAATTTTTCGAACAAAATCCATTTTAGAAGCATTCCCCGTATTCTCGCTGTTTCTGTACGCGGAGTCCGCGTGGAGTGACTCCCTCTATTCTCGCCGTTCCCTTCGATTCTCCGAGGAGTCCTCGGGGAACGGCGAGAATACGCCTTTTCCAGGCATTTTTTTTCTAACAAAAACGCAACACGTAGTACTTACGCAGGAATTTTAAATGTTCATGCACATGTGTACTGTTTTGCAATGGATAATTCCACAGTGATTCCAGCACCATTGGAAGAAGAACATTTCTGCAAACAACTGCTTTATCTTGAAATCCAAGGCACGCATGTCAGACTGTGGGATGTCCTCATTCTAATACCAAATCTTATATTTTTCTTCTTCTTATGCCAAACCTGCTCCAGAGCTTACAAGCGACTGAAAATAGCATCCAGTCCTATTTTTACAACATTTTATCTAATTCTATGGGTGGACATGATCACAAGTTTAGTAAGATGTGTTGGTGCTATGACCTTGGACCCATCCCTTTATTTTTCTGCTGTTACAGAAAAGATAATGTGGGTTTTAGTTAGGTTTGTGCTTCTGTCTACTGAAGTGTGTGTCATTGTTCTCAGCCTAGCTTTTGGTTAGTATGAGGTTGTGTTCTTTCATTAAATAAATGCCATACAGTCATATTTGATAGTGCTAAACGGAAATGTCAGCCTGACGTCAGCTGAATTTTATTAGAGCTATATTTCAGCCCTTCTTGGCAAGGGTCGTCTTCAGGCTCAAAGCAGCTCAAGTTGGAAAAATGAACATGTGGGAAAAGCTGTATAGTCTCTGATAGCTTTTTCTACGAGATGAAAAATTGTATAGCCTATGTAGTTCTGGTGTAGTTTTATGGTAGTTGTACGAAAAAGTTGCATTTATTATTCTGCAGTAGTACAGAGTACTTTAATTTAATGTGCCACACACTGGGCTAATCTTAAGTAGTAGTATTCATTAGCACCGCGCCTTGCTCCAGTATGAGCATCCAGTCTTGATATAGGCCTATTAGCATGGTAGAGGTATGCTTATGTGAACAGTTACTTTAATGTGAACAGTGCAGTTTCGGGCTAAATGGTTGAATGAAGATCCAAAATACCTATACAGGTGTTTTCAGATGCTGTTAATTACCTACTTTGGCTAACTGTTAGTTAACTTTAGTCACAGCAAGTGCATGAAAATGGCAAAGTCCACTGTCAACAAACGTTCACATAAGCATACCTCTACTGTAGTAGCATCAGTTGACAGTCAGTTGCTACTGACAGTCTGCATGCTACTTTTTCGTACAACTTCATACTACTGTTTTTAGGTAATTTTTCATCGAGCTTAGCAGTTTACAGCCAGTTGGTGACCAAAATCAAGACCTGCCTTGTGCTTTAAAGTTAATACATAGAAAATCATGCACAACTTTTGGTACTGGAAGTTTTTCAGCTGTTGATTTTCTTCTTGCATTAGCTCCAAAGTTGTTCCTACTGATACTGAGCAGATGCATGGTGCTGTGCTCTTCGCTATTCCCTCTTCTGTAAGAGTGTATGACAGAAACCAATAATATTGGTTGGTCCATGTATATTTATTGGATAAAATTACGTAAAAGAGGCCATAGGCACATAGAGTGCCAGACAGGCTAGCCCATAGCCTTCTGCTGGGTCTAGGCAAAACCCCCATGGTGAAAAGCACTTGGATATCCCCCCTCATGACCCTCCAGGCACCCTCCCCCAGCAAAACCTGCCCTCCCCTCCCCCCCCCCCCCCGGTTACCAAGAAGTTTTCGCCATTTTATTTACCTGGAACCCTGTACTGCTATATACTTTTTTTCTGAGGAGGAATTCAGCTGGTGGGGACACCAGTAAAATTACAATAAGTTTGAAGCTTGTTGATGGCATAATGGTCTGAGGTAAACTTTCTGTAGAGGCCAGTGGCCTATTTTTTGCATTATATTACTTTAAAGTCAATAAAACTTTAGGTCATGTCCTTGGATAGCAGAGTAGATCCCAAGCATATAGCGTAATGGGTTTTGAAAAGCAGTTATGAAAAACTTTCTCACCTTGAGCGTAGCCTGCCTATCATTGTGATAGAATCCTAAATATATGCTAATGTCAGAAGCGCAGGTTTTGTTTCAAGGCTCTAGTAGCGGCTATCAAAGCTCTAGTCTTGACAGTTGACACATTGAATGTGCAGGCTTGATCTGAACTTTGTCCTAGCTGAAAGATAGTTTGAAGGTGTTGATCCTGTCAGTGCATTGTTTGTGTGGAGTGGTCTGGATGGCTTTCTGTGGTTTTCTTGTTCATCCAGTGCATCCTAGCTCTTAATAATAGGCCCTAGCCTAGCTGCTTATTCTTGAGTGGATTGAGGAATAGGCCGAATTACCTATGAGTGTGCTTCTTGACCAACTTTTTCTGCGTAACCACTGGATATTGTTTTCTTTGCGATTGTTTCCTTGGTCCAACAGATAATGTTCATCTTTCATTGTATGGGTAAAAAATTACCAGAACTTTACGGTCAAATTTGGGTATAGGTTTTCAAAAAGCATTCCCTTAATGGCCTTCTACACTTGATTGTTCTAATAGATGTATGTAGTATAAGGCTACTTTTCAAGTTCTCTTTCAGGGCATCTCGACAGCAAAAAGTGTATCTTTTATGTTCTGATGGTGACATCAGTGTTTTCTTTGGCTTATTCAGTAACGCAAGGAGTCCTTGAGATTTCTTCACCAGACGAGAGCTTTCATGTAGCCAGATCAGATAGAGATTACAACTTATTTGGCCATGGAGGAATGCTGTACTGGACCGTTACGTCTGTGTTGTTCACCTCTGTAAGTGCATCGGTCCACAGACTGCTCTGATCTTTTTTTTTTCTGATTGTTTTTGGTTTTCGCATAAAGCTAGGCTAGTCTACCCTACTTGTTGGGATCGCAATTAAAAAAAGAGCAAGTCAGTTTAGTTAGAGTTCATGTTCCAATAGGGTGGCTGGATAGAGTTTAAAGGCACGCCAAGCCTATGTCAGTCGTCATTTTTTTTCGATCAAAACCCCGCGAAAGCTGGAAATGCGATCGAAACCAAAAATATAAATAGTTCAATAGGTATGGGCAAAAAGGCAAGACTGTTTCTGCATCTATGCTCCGTGTTATCTGAAAGCCGAACAGTTGTACGGAATCAGGTGAACACTGGAAGCTTAAGTGATCCAAAATATGGTGTTTCCAAAATTGGTAATGCGACATGCCAGTCTGTACTTTCTGCTTCTTTTCTCACCGGCCCAATAGGTTTTTTGTGACGGTAACTATATATGTCATCAGAACTTGATTGGAGTGTAAGAAGGTAAACTGATTTTATATCTTTGCCTCGCTTTCTAGCGGACAAGCAGTTCGCTGAATCTGTCGAACACTGCAAATGTCATAGACCTGCAACTTTCATGACCAGGCTATTAGAGGTTAGAAGAATACGCTCACGTAGTAAAATTAACATGGGATATTCTGTCAAGAGTCTTACGCCTTACACTTATACTTGTAAAAGGACTAGACGACTGCCACCTCACCCGTTGTTCATAAGCTGTCGCAGGCACCTGGCTGTAATAAATGGACCTCTATCTTGTATTCGATTCTCTATCCTTGCAAAGCGAATCGACGCTGACTAGAAGAAAGGCAAATTCAACCACAGTTTGAGATTACTGCCAAAACCTTTGGTCTTGTTTTCATCCATTTACCGTCTACATTAGCAGCCCAGAAGCTGTCTTTATTTATATTCTTAAATTTTTAATATTTTTCATAGCACATTTTTGTCACTTAAGTCAGTTGATAACGGTCTCTTTAACTGTGTCTTTTCCAGGTGTACTTCACAGTTTTTATCCTGCCATGGACGCCCCTGCGGAACCGACTTGCATTACCAAGTATGATTGATTAAGTCATTACTCTTTAATTTAACAAAGGAACATCATGACAAAAAAAAAACCACCCATTCCTTCTCTAAAAGTGGAAGCGACCACCTAAACAAGAAGGAAATATATAAATTAATCTGCAACTAACACATATCATATTACACTAAATAATTTAACCAAACAACTTTCTTCACTAATCATTCTTTTTGTAATCAGCCTCCCTTAAACGATCTAACCCACTTCAAATTCACCCCCGCCCGCCAAAAAAAGAGAAGATTCGCACAAGCAGCGTATTTTCTTTGCGATTAAAACTGAATGGGGAAGGGTCTAATGTCAGTCTGTTTTTGTTTGGGTATCTATTTGTTGTTTGTGTGCTGTGTTTAGGTAATAACATCGTTCGACTAGTTCACATACGCTCTGGCGTGCTAGGTTCCTTGGAGTTGGAGGCTTCAAGTTTGTGTGATTATGTACCGCTTGCTACTTTTAAGTCACATCGGGGTATCCGAAGATCAAAGCCTTTGTCCTGCATATCACACATAAAACCACTAAAAAGAATTCGACGCCCCATGGAAATATTAGAACTTTTAGGATCCCGTGTCGCTGTACATGTCTTCGGTAGGGTCTCTGCTAGACCCTATCTCTACTATCCAGAAGCTTATGTTATTCCGAGCCGTATTCTTCGAAGGGTTAGGTTCCTGTCTGTGGAGGGGGAAGTTCGGATGGTTGTTCTACGTTCTACATCTGGGAAATACTGTGATAGAAAACACACTTACATTTATTGGTGAACTAGGCATACATTATTTACATCCTGATTTCCAATCACTGAATAAACTCCAAGCAATGACTCCGACTATGTGACTAAAATGACTTCGATTTATTACACTAAAAGCCCAAGGGCCATGGCAATACAATAAAAAATAAACACAATGACGAACTTGTTTCTACCCACTACTAAAACTACAAAAAATAAAAAAAAATGTTCCCTGTGCATCATTGACTGCTTGAGGGATCTACCCACTTTCTTTATAGTACCATAACACTCACTCTTAAACATTTGCTCCATCCATTCCTGATCCCACTCATTTACTCCAAATATTTCAATTCTCAAATCATTCAATTCCCTACAATCACACATAAGATGTCGCACACACTCATTCATATCTCCACACATCGGGCAGAAGTAAGGACCAATTCTCCCAATCGGCCTACCCGTGTACCTCCTCCTCTCCCAGGGGTAAAATATCATACTAATTAATAATTTCAGCTCCTCTCTATCTAAACCCGCTTTGAAATAAACACAATCCCCCCATGTCTCTTTCGCCTCTGTATAAACCCTTAACGATTTTGAACTATCTCTATCAACCTGCCACCTCTGAATTTTCTTGTCCCTAAATATTCTTTTTACTTCTCTAGCTACTGTCCCTAACTCCAACTCATGACCAATACCCTCATTCCACCTATCACCAACCCCGCACTCATCTAAAATTTTCTTAAAGTTCAATGGGCACATCAAACTACCCCAATCCCACTCTGTAACAACCTAGGAACAATGCTTACCCCCTAGCTCAGCAGCTTTTTCAACAGTTTCCTCTCTGTGATATTTCAAAGCGTAATTTTTGGGGCCAGTACATGCTCAATTTTACTAGCTTGGACAAAGATAAAAGTGATGTTTCTTGTAACACTTAGTAGATCTTTATTTTATGCATAAATCAGCTTGTCTAATTCAGATTTAAATAGGCTATTTGTTTGTAGCTATGTTATTTTTTATAAACTTATTGCATATTCTGGTACATTGTATATAGCTAGTTAATCAAGCTTCACAACACTATTCCAGAAAAGGAAAACTTTTAATAGGCACTTAAATCATGGAACTTCTGATGAAACACTAGAACAATCAGGTAAACTGCATCTGCGGCTTGACTTACTGGTGACATCTCAAATATATCCTTTTCTATCAAGCATTCCTGGGAGTTTTTGAATTTCCTGCCACGATATCCCAGCTCCTAAGATTTGGGTAGCGTTCCAGTGAAGTTATTACAAGCTACGATGGTAAGAGGAGCAGCGAGCGCCGTATTGTCGTGGTTACCACGCTCTCTGGAACGAAAATAATAACAACGCGGATATACGTCATCACTCTTACGGGAGTTCCTGCAGAACCGAGAGTTATTATCACTAATGATGCTCGCGACCATCATAAGTAAATTGTAACGATCGTAACAGTCGTGGAACGACAATAATAAGTGGGAGTAGCCAATTTATTTACGGCGGGCTCGGGAACGACAATAATAACAAGAATAGTAACGATCGTAACTAATAATAAGTTACTGGAAGCTATCTTGGATCGCCGAAATGCCAGAGAGGTAAAGACAAGGGATAACAAGAAAACGGCCGATTTTCGTAGCGTCTTCTAAAGGAAGTCGGAAATGTTGATTTGTGAAGCATTTAATACAAAATAAAGCATTAGAAGTGTCCATTGTGCTTTAACCTGAGACGCCCATGTCTTTCCATATCTTTCCTTGATCTTGGTTATGCTTACCTTAATTGTGTGCACATTTAGCAATCTTGCACATTCGTGAACCCAATATTGCTTAGCTTAATTGTGCACGCGTTTCTTCTAGATTTTCTCTTGGTGGAACTATCCAGTTTTCATTTTCAGCAAAGACATCATTTTACCATTACGTTCTGACTCTGGGATTCATCTACCTTCTGTCCTCGATTGGAAGTGGTCTACTCCTGGAGCAGATAACGGATTCTGGACTATGCATAGTGGATGTGACCACATATTTGTATTTTACGATGCTGACGCCTCTTGTCTACAAAACATTCCTGGCTGACTTTTTCAGGTGTGCTTCTCTATTTCATTTATTTATTGGGAGTAGCATCTAAGACATCATTTACCATTTGCTTTACATTTTCGGCTATTGATCTATTTGACCACTTGAACAGTTTTCCCCTAGACTTTTAGGGATACGATTTCTTAAGCCACTTAGGCCTGTTTTTTCAGCAGTAGAGTTGCCACTTTACTTTTTATGATTTTTTCAAGTAGCCTCATTGATAGTCATTGATAGTAGCCTCAGTGTCGCACATGTTCTTCGGAATAAGAAGTTGCAGAAAATGAAAAGATGCTATTTTAAGTATGCGAAGCACCTGGTTTATTTGCCGAAGTTATGCTACAGCCACATGCTAACGGAGCGTTTCGAAGTTAAAGATGCAAGCGTCGCACTTTTGGAAATTTCGTCGGCTCTGCCAAAAATCATGGACAACAGGGCCCAGCCAGCACATGACAGTCTACATTCTTTTCTGGACGATGAATAAAAAATTGTATTGTATTTCTTGTGTTTTCTTTAATTCTTTTATTTATTTTGCATACTCCGCTTTTCAAATGGCGGGTCAGAAATAAATTACTTACTTACTTGATAATTCATTAATTCGTAATCCCATTGCTTCTACAATTTAATAGCACAGTAACAACAATAGCGGGGTACACTGCAAAAAAGGCGTCAGACATCTACAAGATTGTATAAAAATTGCACGAGTAGCCTACGGTTTGAGCCCATAACAATCATCACTACAAACAAAGAAGAAGGTATATAGGGAAAGGTATGTTGCAGGCCCGTATCCAGGAATTTATTTGGGGGGGGGGGTATCTTCGGGGGGGAGGGGGGGTTTGCCTGCGGGTCGGACAAAAAAGTACAAAAAAGACTTAGATCAGAGGGAAAAGCCTACAAAATGATTATTTTTGCATATTTCGGGGGGGGGGGGGGGCATTTTTAACTGGGTCTGAAAAATTCATGAAAAACGTCACGTACTCGATGACCAGGATGACGAGATGTACATAGTAGTGACGCTGACGTTTTCTCTAGTGAACGAATGACATCTTGGACGCCGAACTTCTGAACTAATTTGTGGTTGCGGCAGAAACGAGGAAGGTACCTCTATCTACGTTATGTTGGCGTTGTAGGAAGTCTGCCTGAAAAGATGATAGTGATGGTCTCAGGAGGCACTCTGCAATTCCTCATGGATGAAATCGAATATGGAAAGGTTAAAGATTAACTGAACACGCAGCTTATCTCTACGTATGATATTTGAATATCACCCGAGGCTCCAGTAGTTACGTTCAGAATGTCCGCTGCTTGCATGACAACCCAACATTCATCCAGACGCGGAGAGTTTGAATTTAAAATAATAATGATATTAAAAAAATATTCTATCTTTATATTATAATATAAAATTAAATAATATTCAAAGTCCAGAAAGGTCACAACTGAAGAAAGTAGGAAAATTATATTGCAAAATTATATTGCAAGGAATCTTCCATTTTTAGTTATTTTTCGGCAACGGCTTACCTTTGTTGTTGATAAAGACTTCAAGCATATAGAGACTAGCGCAAAGAGGTAGGCTACCAGAAATCGAAAGAATTAGTTCATTCGATGAAATTATTTATTTGTTTACAGCGGACAAACGGTTTTTTGTATCGGGTTTTCAGGTCTATGTAAGTGAAGAAGTGATTCGGTTGAGCTACAATGCCGAACCTAAAGGAGGACTATTTTTTTTTTTAGCGTGGGGCCCCCGTTTCTTCCTGTCTCATATAAGACACATTTAGATGACGTTATCGACGAAGAAAATATGTCCCTGCCAAATCAGTCCTCAGTGTCGTCTCTCAAAACAGTAAACTCGGATTATGTTTTCCAGGTAGATTTTACGTATTTTAAGTTGATCAAGCATAAGGCGTTTTTGGCGATTCGGCGGTTTTTTGGCTAGTAGTTGCGTCTTAAGTTTGAACAAGACCAATGGTTTTGATGGTGTCCCAAAAATGTATTATTTCTTGATCTAGACAATCGAATCTTGTAGATTTCCGAGTCTTGTCAATACCCCTTTAACAGTTTGCTATTTATCCGTAATCAGCCGCTTGAATATGTAACAAACATTTTTTGACAACTTACGGCCAAACAACTAATCAAATCAGAAAACCAAGTTCAGATATGGATTCAGCAAGCATGTTTACTCCAGTATCTCATCTGTTATCGATTTCAGAAAGGTAATTTAGAATTTTTTTTTACTAAATTCTTCGTATTTTAGCAGCATACCCGGCGAACTGCAGGCAGAGCAGTAGAGCTAGTAACGTTGAGAGCCCAAACATTTCGATCCAAGTTTCCGGGTTTTGCTAAATCATGCCAGCTTATCCGTGATGGAAATAAAGTTCAAAATCCGATTCAGCATGTCTTCTTACACCGATACCGAATCTCTAATCTACTTTAGAAACAACTTAGAGCGTCAACCAAATTTCCGTTTTCGGCTGAATTCCGGTTGAATTGTTTGTCCCGCAAGAAAACTTAGTTCAGGTATGGATTCAGCGGGCCTCCTTACCCTTAAACGACTATCTCATTAGCTTATAAAACATATTTTTTTACCCTTTATTCGAAATCCCCTCCTCTAAATATAGGGCTAAAGGACCCATCTACGAACTTCACTTGTACTTTGCCAATGAGTCCTCATACGAAGTTTGAACAACGTATCTTAACACCTTCGGCCCCTCGACACGATAGACTGCCATGACTAAGCCCAAAGAATACGTACGCTAGGTGTAAATAGTCTTTGATTAAACCCAAGAAACATAGCGCATGTGTTCACGTATCCCTCCGACGTCCATAGGGTAAACAAAGCGTCTGGTCACCGACGCGAAGAGCTTTCGCCTGTATGGATAAAGGGGTAGGGTAGGGACTGGTTTAGCCACCTGGTTTTTGCGAAAATTAGTCGACAAATTTTATTTGTACAAATTTCAGAATAAATTCACTAGCCACTAAAAAAATTGTTTTGAGAGCATTTATGACATCAGTACTGATGACTGCTGCTTTCTTCAAAAGCTGGGTAGACTTTTTTTTTATTATTTTACCAGCGCCGCCGACGAGATTCCTTTCATGTAGACCGGAACTCCTTTCAGCATGAAAGGGTTCTCGTCCCGCTAGACTTTTTTTCTAGTCGTCTTCACGAACCGGAATCCTTTCGAGTCACCCCGAGTTCTTTTCTACTCGACGGGATTTTCTGTCCGTGTCAACGCTACTTGAAACCAGACCTGTATCATTAGTTGCGTTTTTGCTGATACCATGGTATCTGTTACCACGGTCTAAAGTCGTTTTCGCAGTTATCGTGGTATCTAATACCACGGTCAAAAGGCGTTTTTGCAGTTATCGTGGTATCTGGCCAGTTATCGTGGTATCAGATATTCAGATACTACGGTCCGACCGTGGTATCTGAAAAGTCATCTCATTTTCATCAAATTTTGTCAGATTGGTGAGAAAGAAGTATAGCACTTTGTGATGTAACTGGATATCTGTTTTTCTTTTGGGATGACTTCAAAAAGTGCAATTTCGGCAATAGTCGTTTTTGCAGAGCACCGTGTATCAGATACCACGATAACTGCAAAAACGACTAATTGCAGATCCAGTTATCGTGGTAACAGATACCATGGTATCAGCGAAAACGCAACTATTACTTTGTAGGGATCGTCGGTTTACGATAGCAGCACGTTCGTTACAATCAACTCAGCTGCCGCATCTCCTTTCGGTTCTCCGACGCCATCTTCAGGAGTTTCGTCAAGCTCTCAATATTCTCCGGCTAGGCGGCCAGCCCGAGTTTGAGCGGCCGACTCCGCCGTTTCACAGGTGGCGCTGGACTAAATTGAAACAGTTTGCATTGTTGGAAGTAGGCATAAGGACTTGACTGGAACTAAAGCGGTAAGAATAGGACCACTTCTGGAGAGCTGCCGACAGGCTCAGCTTACGTAAGGCATATAAAATGGCACTTTACTGAAGGTACTTGAGAAACCTAAAGAATCCGAATTCCGAGGTTTCTTACAGGAGGGGTATCCAACATTAGACAAGATTTTAAATTTTCAGAGAAGTCTTTCCTTCAGAATAATCTATCTGGCTTAAAAAGGAACCAACAAATATGACAAACATACTAGATTGAAGCTAATTGAATGGTTTACATATTGGATAAATAAATATTGATTCAATATTTGTAGTTAAACATATTTTTTTTCCAAACAAGATCACTTCATTCTAACCCTACCTCGATTAACTTACAAAATGATGAAAAAGCTAGAGTTAGCAAAGTCAACAGCCAGAAAATCCCTTTTCAAAGCAGCTTCAAAATAAAGAAAAAACACAAACTTTGAATATTTTTGGACACGCGGCAGTTGAAAAAAGTCATATTTTGCCTCTTGACTGTCAGGACAGCATGTACATTTCATTTGAACTTTTTCGCGGCAAAAATCGAGTTAGTGTAAAATCGAAGTCACGTACCCCTCCTGTATAATAAACCTTCTTAAAACATCTTGCCTAGTGCGAGTCCGAGCTCCGTAAGTTGCTGTTAGTGTGTTTGCGTCGAATATGTATGTGTAGTGACTCGGCTTGGTCTGTGAAGCGACCGGTTCCGTTTTTACACCCGGTCCATTTTGGTGCTGTGATGAGTTGTATCTCGCGTGATTTTTTGTTGCATTCGTTTTTTGACTGAATCTCACTGTTAGCATTTCGGTTCGTTTTCTACCGAGCAAAATAACACTAATGAGTAGCGCCAAGGCCTATGCTTTCATGCTTTGCAAAGCGCCGTCCACTACGCCTGCGGCATTTGAAGCGAGACAAACATGCGGGCTTAGAAATTTCTAGTAAAGCAAAGCCAAGGAAACGGTGGAGGCTGTATCATTTTTTTGCTATGTTCAGGATTAGGAGTTATCGGAGCCAGCGCTGGTGAACGGCTGAATGAGTTTTAGTTGGGGCGTTCTCTATCGTTAGTCATGCTAGTGTCGCTGTGTGTCAATGTGTCGCCAGTGTGTGTCAATTTGTCAAGTCTTGGCGCTACTCCCTAGTGTTATGTTGCTCTGGTTTTCTAGGGGCTTGGGGAGTTGCAAAATGCATTAACATTTCCATGGTTCAAAGTTTTATTTGCATTCCTTCTCGCGACAAGCCGAGTATGACCCGAAATTGTTGGTTGTGCGACAAGCTGGCTTCTCGAGGTCCTATGCGTCAAAGAATTCTTATTTAATTTGTCCCGTAATTCACGGGTATTATAACGATCGTAAATGGTTTGAAACCTGGATGATTTGGTAGTATCTAACACAGCCACGCGCATCCTTGTAAGTAAGTAATTTATTTATAACCCGCCATTTTGAAAAAGCGGAGTAAATGAAAGAAAATAAATAAAACACATAAACACACAGAAAAAGACACTTGATTTTCAATCTTCGGTGAGGAAGCAGTTCCTATTCAACATTCATCGGTTAGTGTCCTTTCCGTAAAACATAAAAGTAAAATTTTTCTGAAAGACATCAGTTTGAAATGCATTTATTTGTTCATTTGTTTCCCTCAAAAATATGAGTACCATAATATAATAAATGAAACAAAACTACACCTGAATAAACTGATCCATTCAATGACACTGTATACATACTATTAGAAAAGGACGTGCGTACTTGTTGTTGATGTAAATAAGATCTTTTATACGGTAATTACCGTGTTTAGTTAATTTTTGTGTACGTCCAGTATAGTTAACGCATAGTTGAACCGTTGTTTTATAACTTCATTGGGGTACGGTTGAGTTCAAGATCGAAGATTATCCGGTTCATTAGACAGGCTCGGGAATCGCTTCATTTGATGATCTTGTTTATTTGCGACTGATGAATGGGCGAAACCAAAATCAAGGAGTTAAAGAGAGCCATGGGTTGCCTACTCTCTGTTTTGGTGTACACCAAGTGTAAGACCGGAGCCAGCGGTAGTCACCATGTGTTAAAATGTTAAAAATCAGCGTGGGCTACTACGCGTTGAGAGAGAAATCGTCGAATGAAGAATAGAACAGAGTATATTACCAGGAAAAGCCTGTTGGCCATGGCAACACAAATTTTATACATAAATTCAACAGCTTGTAGAACTAACGGGTTGTCGACAAAACATCCCCATTCGAAACGTCCCCGTGACAAAACGTCCCCACGACAAAACGTCCCCGTGGCGAAATGTCCCCATTCGAAACGTGCCCTGTCGAGACGTCCCCGACGAAACGTCCCCGTGACAAAACGTCCCCGTGACAAAACGTCCCCGTGACAAAACGTCCCCGTGACAAAACGTCCCCGTGACAAAACGTCCCCGTGACAAAACGTCCCCGTGACAAAACGTCCCCATGACAAAACGTCCCCGTGGCGAAACGTCCCCGGCTACAGATTTTGTTTTTCATCGCTGAGGGATAGCTAGGCCTGTGACACGGGGACTTTTTGTCACGGGGACGTTTAGACACGGGGACGTTTTGTCACGGGGACGTTTCGCCGGGGACGTTTTGTCATGGGGGCGTTTCGTCGGTAAGCCGAACTAACAATGTACGGCCGGCTGTGCTGGCTTGGGCTGGTGCTAGGTCGCTGCCGGAAAAAGATGTATACCAAGTGCCGAGGAATAGGTAACCCCTCTAAACAGAGATAAAGGGAATACTCAAAGTAATCATTACCAAGAACAAATATATCTGACGGAACCTCCGTCTTTGGTACCATGCAGCGACTACCCGATGAAAAATTTGTAGCCTGCGTAATTGTATGATAGTTGTACGAAAAAGTTAATGTAATGATATGTAATAGTAAAGAATACTATTAATGTGCCTCAGGCTGCGCCAATCTTAAGCAGTAGTATCCAGTAACATCCTGTCTTGCTATAGTAGCATCCAGTCTTGCTGATAGTAGCATGCAGTAGAATGCAGTAACACGGTGGCCTTGACATAGAAGCATGTTGTAGCATCAGTTTGTACTGCATGCTACTTTTTCGTACAACTGCATACTACTATTTTAAAATAAAATTTGTCATCGGGTATGGATACCCCGATAAATCTGAGCGGAACTAGAGGTACTTGCTGTGAGGTTTGGGTTGATACCCTTCTACTTCCCTCTTTGCCGATGCGTATACAAGATGGACAAAAAAAAGTGGGATGCCTACAGGGGTGGAGAACCCGGTCTGCAGCGAGTTAGACATGACGTCACGATGGTAGACAATCAATCAGCTATAAAGGACGACTTTTCGCGTTCGTATTCTTCTGCGGGGTTTTACTGCGATGTATAGCTGTTTATAGACGTAACAAATCATGATGCCCTGCGTAGCTCCTCCTCCGCTCGTTTGCATCGGTCAGGGTATCAGAATACATTCGAATGCGCGTGGTCGTATTACAGAGATAGGGAGACGGGGGTTCTATCAGATTATTTGTTCTTGTCATTACTTAGGCCTGCACTAACGTTGATGACGCGATTTTCGGAATTTCGTTTGGTGCTTTTATCCGTGTTTTTGTGAAGTTATAATCGTACCATGTAACCTGTTTCTCGCAGAATAAGCTCTCACCGCCAAGATTTTTGTTTTCTCACTGGAAGTGATTCCTTGCCAGTACCGATCAGAGATGGGCGACGAATCCGGATTTGGATTCGAATCCAGGATTCGTGCTTTTGGCCGAGTTCGAATCTTCGTCTTGTCAGGCCGGATTCGGATTCGGACTCGGATTTCAAACCCTTAATCTTACGAATCCGCTCTAGTTTCTAGACTACATTCTTCGAGTTACCGTTTTCCCAATTTTTACACAGTGGGCTTGGGCAATCTAACCTTTTGGTCTTCACCACCACCCATCCTCAGTAATCTATCACGTTATCTGATCATCTTAGATACCAGTGCTTTTTGTCACCTCTGATTTTTAAACTATAACCTATGTACATGATTTGATTTTTATTAAGGTTGGATTCGAATCCTTTCATGATCGGATTCGCCCATCTCTGGTACCGATCCTTGACCACACGGCTAAAATTGTCTCTTTTTCAGCAGTTAATTTGACTATTTAAAAAGGCTGAGTTACAATCACTAGCCAGTCGGTAAATTCCTCGTCCCCCCCCCCCCCAAACATTTTGGCTAGTGCTGGTTACAATCGTAACCAGTGGCGAACTTCTGCCTATAGGGCCCCAAATACACCCTAAATATAACTCCTGCAGGACCTGCCTAGGGCCCCAATTTCGTAAGGTGCCCTGGCCAGGGGCCGAAGTGGTAAATATAAAAATGATGACTTTTAAAAAGTGAAGGTTTGCTTACTTCATTTTTAGTCTGCTTGTCTATTTTCTAAAGGCAAAGTAGCTTACGTTAAATAAATACAGAAATAAAAGTAAACATGTTTAAGTTACCAAAAAAGGGACCCCGACCAGATAATCGGTTGAAATGTATTTTGCGGCCGCGAATTCTGCCAGATTTCCCAGATTTCGTTTGAAATTTGAGTTTACAGCTGGCAGATCTCACTCTGGTCGGAAAAAAAAATCTGGGCAGTGAGAACTAACCCTTTTCCCCCGTAACTTTGGACTTTTCAGTTATCGTAGCCTATGTACAAAACGGAAGGAAATCGTAAACCTGCGGGATCATTATTTTAAATAAATGTTTCGAGACTTCACAGCCGACTGAATCCGTTTTAGAATCCGGTCTCCGTGTTTACGTTTTCCCAAGACTTAACGCTCAACGGGTGGCCGAAAACGTCGAATCCCGTCGGGAAACTGATTTTACTTTCTGTTTTTCTTCCCTTTAATAAACTCGGCGTCTTCTTGGATTCACGGCGATGAGGCACTTAGCGTCTCAAGTTTGTTATTTTTCCGTTGCTGGCAACCATCACCGGGTGAGAAGAGACACCTTGCGTCGCTTCCTGAACGCTTCGACATACTTCGTGTGAAAACAATCGGTTTCGGAGTGTAATCACTTAGCTTGTGAACTTTGGCGCTTAGATAGACGGATCCGGTTACCGTTGATTGTCCGGCGCGAGGTGTTCTGAGGTGCTGGCGCCGGAAAAGGGGCCTATTCGGCTTCGGTCGTTGGGCTAATGCGATCGGTGGAGTAGTCAGAAAAACGGAACAAGAATTAAGAACAAAGAAGAATAACGAGTATATTGGAGGTTACTAAAGTTGATTGTAATAAAATAACTATTATAGGAATGAAAGTGAGAAAGGTACTCTTTTCATTTTCCGCGGGGCCTAGTCAGCATCTCTGGTCCTCGGCTCATTAGTTCTCCGATACTAAACAACTGACTAGGCCTTGAGGGTTCGGCATATGTTACCAATCGGTTTTGGAGTGTAATCACTTAGCTTGTGAACTTTGGCGCTTTGATAGACGGATCCGGTTAACGTTGATTATCCGGCGCGAGGTGTTCTGAGAGTTGGATTAATTTGTATTTATTAAGTTGAATTTATGACAATAATTTGAGTTTTGAAAAATAACCAACGAGTGATTGCTGAGTGGTTAGTTAAGGTAAACACTTAAACAAAAAATATCTCCCAAAGATAAAAGGATACACCATTCAGTTAATGAATCAATTTATTGCCCATCAAATCTGGATGATCTGACGGATTTGACCAGACGAAAAATGGAAAGGAAATACGACCAATAGGCAACAAAAGCTTACACATAAACCCTTGTAAGGTCTGTTAGATTAACATTTTAGTATTGACCCATCTGCAGCTGTAGGGACTGCGAGACATCTTTTTTTTTTCTTTTACCCACAGAGGGAGGTTTAGCGAGTACTTAGCATAACAAATGCTAAAGAATCCTTAATGGTTTAAAAAAGTTGTATTGTTTGTTTTGGTGGGACTAAGTCATAGGTCCTCTTTTCTTCAAGGTAATTTAAATATTTTGATTTTTTTTTAATGTTCGTTTTCTGGACCGTTGCCCTTGAAACCTTCGAAGTACAAATACATACATGCATAAATGGCGATGTGAAATCGTACTGTGTAAGATAAGGGGAAACATTTGTGATCACCTTAGTCCCCGAAGCTGCGCCGAAAGTTGGCGGAGCGCCCCCGAAAATAAGTCAGCGGGCCGCCGCCGAAAACATCTCTGCGCGCCGCCGCTGGGGTCGGCGGTGGCGGCCCGCCGGTAAAATTCCGACGCCGATACTTTTTAGGTGATATGTATCTGATTCTCTTTCCATTGAGCTTTATCCTCCCTAGGCTTCAGGTTGTTGTTCTGTTTTTACTCATCAACAAGTGCACTAACAGGATAGTCTTCGGTGTGGCAGCAGGCATTTCTACCAGAAATCGTATGTTTGGCTCCAAACCGTGTAAACAAAGTACCAAATAGCGTTCCTGCTGCTTGTCGGTTCGTCACTCTCTCCAGCTTTAACTAGTTCTTTACTAGTCTTCTGGACGATAGCGTAGTTTCACTGAACGTTGGCAAACCTTGGAATTCCCTTCAAAACAACTATTGCTGGAGAATTCCAAATTCCCTAGAAATGCCCTCGATTAGTGGAGATTCCTCCGTTGAACAGATTCTATTCCATAGCAGGTATAGCTTAAATATTCAAGGAGTGTATGGCACTTGCAGCCTTCGACCCAGACGTCATTTAGCGACCATGATGTCTCTCCGTCGGTTCGTCTATCCCTATGTCTAACTTTGCTAGTTCCGGCATTTTCATACAAGCTAGAACTATGAAGGACCCGAGTGATACAACGAAACCTTCTTTTCCGGATCCGACCATCCGTATGTGGGTGGAGGGAGGGGGAATCCGAGACCGTGTGACCTGCGTGCATCGCGAAAACGGTCATGGGTCCTAGACAGCCGGGATTTGAACGTAGGACTTTCGGCTTTCAAGGCCACTGCTCTACCACTGAAGTACAGAGGGGCTTTTGAACTTAGTTCGCAAACCACTATAATGTTCACGAAGAAGCAACAGTGATCCCGCCGAAAACAAATCCATCTAAGCATTTCACCGTCCCATCTAATCTAAGCCATTCACATCCCCATGTCACTGGATTAGATAGTAGATGGAATTTTACTCGAGGGACTTGTCCTGTGACAAGTAAACCAGCTGATCTGTCACGGCAAAGTCACTTGAGTGGTATCTACATAGTATCAGGTCGCATCCGGTCAAGACTCCAGACCTCAAATGGCACATCCGGGTCCATGGCATGTGTACCTTCCTAGTTTCTCAGTCTCTTCTTTTGGTCCCTATGCGCATCAGAAAATTTCCGGAACCTCCCTCAACCATCACCGTGTCCACATGCGATTCGAACACGTAAAAATCATATGTAGGGAATTTTCTACTATCACCCACCGGGTCATTTGAATGGAAGCCCCCAATCCTTCTATCCATCTGGTTCCTACGCATATTGCCGAGCCTCTCCGTCCATCCCACCACCGTAGTCGAATACGATTCGGACACGCAAATGTTGCATCTACGGCACTTACTACCGAACAATTTGCACGTGAATCGGAGAACATCCGGAAAATTTGCGGTGACACCTAACTCCCCCCGACGAGACCGGATCCGGTCTCGACCTCAAAAAAACATATCTAGGTTCCTTGACCTTTGGACGCTACGTATGTTAAACGATTTCTGGGCCTCCGCCCCCCCCGAAGTCGCATGTGATTCAGCTCCCCCTTTCAGCTCCCCGCACCAAGGTCGTATTCGGTCCGGACTTCAAAATAACACATCTGAGACCCGTAATCATTGTACCGTCGTAGTTTCATCCCAATCCCTGTATTCCTTTGGAACGAATGTTCCCAAATTGTCGCATGATCCAAATATGGAATCCTTATATTCCATCGCAACGTTCAAAAATTCCCGGAGTCCCCCCTCGCCCCCGTGGTCGGATGCGATTCGGCCCTATAAACGGAATATCGCTCTGCTCCTGTGAATCGGGTCGAGCGGCTCACAAGTTTCCGTATTCCCCCTCCCTCCACCGCCACAAGAATGACTGGATGTAATCCGGGTGAGCATTCATAAGCATGTCAAGTGCCATCGTCTTGGCTTACGTGGAGTGGATGTACCCAAAAGTGAGACAGATTGATCACCATTACGATCGCTATATGGTACTTCAACCGAAGACTGCAAGTACCACAACAACGCTGACGATTTGTGGTGGAAAAATTGCAAAAATTTGTTGGAAAATTAAAAAATAACCCCCAAAATGGTAAAATTAGAGCAAACGCCGATAAATAAGGTGCGCGCCGCCGATAACTTTCGGGCGGCGCAAATTCTCTCCGCCAAATTTAGATTCGGCGCGGCTTCGGGGACTAGTTCACCTACAACCCATTGAACTTGAACTTGAACTATAGTTTGTTGTTTTTTGCAGTTTATTAAAAGTGGGGGTAGGCCAAAAAACTCTGACCGAAACTCAGGCCACCAATGGTCCGTTGTCTCAGTCCGCCAAAAAAAATAAAAAATTGATGGCAAGCATCACTCTTTACAAAAGTTATGAAAACACCACTCATTATTACACTTGCTATCGCGTTCTTCCAAATTAAAAGCTGTCAGGTCTTCCCGTAAATCGCAGGAACTCTTACAGGTCCTTCAAGCAAGCATTTCTCGAAACAACATGCACGTATACACTCGAAGAGTGGAATGCTTCTTGTCCGTGCTGGGCAATCTTTAAAGTTTAACTGAAAAGCCAACTTATGTTTGTGTAATTTAATTGAATACATTGAATCATTTGGATTCTTCTAAGGGATTTTTTTTTTATCTCTCACTATCTGCTTAGTTATGACGTTCAGAATATCTGCGGCCGTCCCCACAGCGTAAATTCTACTATGACACGGGAAATTTTAATCTCAACACAAACGCGGCTTTCAATGGGCAGTGGTGAGACTGGTGAAGATTGCTTAGTGCCTGAAAAAAAAAAGCATAGATCTTTCTCGTACGGCATACAACAAAAATACATACGCATAGAGGTACCACAAATCACACGGAAAATCCGCTATTTGAAAATCGATTATTCGTGAATAGCGGAATAACGAAGGAACGCATTTTCAGCGGGTCGTCAAGTCAATTTAAGTGAATAAGTGATGGTTAACTATAGGTTGTCCTATCCCAGCCCTTTTCAGTTAAACTTTAACCGAATGTATATTAGCCTCTTCATCAGTTCCGCAATGGATGACGTTAGAGCATGGTTAAATGGCCTTGAGAACATCGTTAACCTGCACAGATATTGATTTTTAACCATTCTGTAATTAATGCAAATCTGTCAGGGCTGTCCGAAACGCCTTAATTCCAAGATCAGAGCATTTTCTCATCGTATCGAGTTTCTTCGTTGCCTTAGGAATCCGTTTCTAGGATTCCTTGAGTCGCGTTTCAGTTCACGCCCCATGTGTTACAACGCTCAAGCGTGAAACATTGTCAAGCCTTTGCTTTCTTTGTAACAATTAACAGACTACCCTTTCTACTCTGGGTGGGCGGATAGAAAAAAGTGAAGCGGATCTGTTTACAGAAACTTTCTCATGGGAGTTTTTAAGGTAAAATTAGAAGTCAATCGGCCGCCGCGAAATATCTTAGGGGAAAATCTTGAAATGGTTGTTTTGGATCATTTGACGATATGTTCATCAGGGAGTGTCCTTGTTTTGTACCTGACGCTATTCACCAATTTTGGTTTTATTACCATGGAAGTGTGAATGAATAAAGTACCGTTCCTCTTCTTCCGGTTTAAAGACGGTCTCTAAATACGCCGTATCTGCATAAACCCAACTATTCCCTGACACCAGAGTAATTTTTCCTTCAACCAAAAGTAGCATTATATTATAGCAAATCTGCGAGTATAGTACATTCACTTCCCTCAGCCTTGAGTTCCAGAGTCTCTAACCCCTTGCTCAGCGCTTGCCACTCATCATTAACCGATGCCATGCTTCCTAAATTCCCTACATGAGCAGTAAAAATCATCCATGAATAATACTCTATATGACTTAGTCCGAAACACAGCAGTGATCCTCAGGAAGAACGAGAAAACGTCTCACTAACGACTCAAACTCAACAGCTCAAATCCTGTGTCAGTCAATCCCGGCGATCGTTGGGGACAGTTGTGGTTCCGCTTCTGGCTCTTCCGCTTGGTACACAGCGATTTTGCATGGGCAAGGAGACTTAGTCATCATGAGTATTAACAATGGCATATTTGGGGGTTTTAGACATGAAGTTGGAAACAATGAATGTTTGCAAAAATTGTGATACTATACTTGAAACCATGTCTCGCCCTGATGGTAACCTACAACCAGTGGTGGATATGAGGGAAGCAAAAGGTTACAGTTTAAAGCGGGCCACAAAAAATGGTCTTTCTACCACACACACAATGCTAACCATCCCTACTGTCACTATGAATGTTCAAAACCACTAAAAACACCGCAAAACAATGAGCAAATTAAAAAAAAATCCAGCAAACTTCCTAGGTTTGAAATAACACTGTCTGGACTAAATCTCAGCCGATTATCCCGGACAGCTGTTATGGCACGTAGGGAGCCAAGGGTCAAAATAATAATTTCCATCTAATGCTCCAACTGTTTATTACAAATACAAATAAATTATAAAACCTAGACCAGTGTGGTACCTCTGAAGACACACAAAAATTATCAGTTAGGTCTTATGATTCTTTGCTAATCAATCCTGGAAAATTCCGCCATCTAGGCAAGAAGACATTGTGCGTGGGTTTTTTCTCGAGCCAAAGCTGCAACTTGGCAATTGAGTTCAAATCCAATTGAGTTCAATTCTTTATTTTCTTTATTTTCTTCATTTACTCCGCCTTTTCAAAATGGCGGGTCATAAATAAATTACTTACTTACTTACTTACTAAACAAACCCGTGGCATGCGATCACTAAGAGAAGATAAACCAAATGTTTGGATTAGGTCTTTAACTGAACACACTGCATTATTTGGATAGTCTTAAGGGACTTTTTTTTACTATTTGTTCTAGGATGACGTTTAGAATCTTTACGGCCGTCCTCACAACCGAAAATTCTGCTATGACGCAAAAAACTTGAATCTCGATACAAACGCGGCTTTTCAATGGCTAGTGATGAGCTCGCGGAAGCTAGCTCACTGCGTGAATACTTATTTTTCATTAATCATTTTCGTCAAGCATAGAACGCAGGTACAAGCGCATAGAGGCACCACACATCCGACAGGGGAGTTCAAATATATGCAAGTCGACTATCGTGAATAGCGGAGGAACGAAGTAACGCATTTTCACCGGGTCTTCAGGCCTCTTTTAGTAAACAAGTGATGGGTAACTAGATTGTTTTAGCTCAGCCTTTTTCAGTTAAACTTTAAGATTAGATTCGGAGTAGCCTGAGAGGTTCGTGTTTGTAGATAGATAGATAGATATTGCTTTTATTCTTCTCGAACTATCATGGTAAGAACCAAATTTGTCGAAATCATCAACATAAACAAATGTGAACACTAAAAAAGATTAAAAATGTCACGAAAGGCGGTACAAACGTCTTTTCATACCGTACATGGTCACAGTTTACCTGTTGGGAGTTTTGGGATTGCCACTGAGGCCTCTCTTGCAGGTCGTTCGCGAGCAGCCTCAAATGGTGGCGGCAGTATAGACCTATGGATAGGGTGCTCAAGCATTTTCTTACTAGAAGCCATGCACAGTTCCATGGCCAGAAGCCATGTAGAAGGACTGTAGTCAGTTCGCCAGGCTAATTAATAATAATAATTTTAGTTTTCACCCATCAAAAAGCACATGGCATAGACGGAGTAGGAATAAAGAAAGAAAAGAAGAAGAAACACTATAACGAGAGGAGAGACCAGACAAACGTAGAGACTACGACAACATTGTCCTACCTACAAAACTATCCTATTGTAGAAGAATGCTCTCCCATTTGTTATTGTTGTACTTTAGTATAAGTTGTCCAACTGCTGTAAGTGAGTCAGTGATGTTGTAAGTAGTGACGATTTTACTATTTCGGGTCCAAGGAGGGATGAGGAGCAGGAATTCACAGAAACGAAAAAACAGAGCGAATTTGCTTTTTATCAGTGTTAGTTAACATTCGCCAGAAAGGTGCGATGTATAAACTGTGAGACAGAGGTAAGGAGGCTTTACCTCTTTCTTGACTAATAATATGTGAAACTATACCAAATCCGGGTAAAATTAAAATATAGACTTCAGGATGGCCAAAAAATCAGAACAGATGTTGATAATACTTTTCTTCATTTCTTCATCTTTGTAGGTAGGCTACCGCTCAGTGTACGGCTATCGGTAGTCAACTGTAAAATCCCCGCCGTCTGTGAACGCGTACGGGAGTGTACATGAAGCGAACCATACCATGGTACGCGGGTGGACCCGTCCATAGATGGGCTGGCACCTTAGAATTTGGGTGGTGTAGGGAAGCTTAAGTTATGGAAAGGAAAGTATACCGATCAGTGTAACTACAAAGCTTAAAACGGGTAAGAAGACGTTACTGAATCAGGAAAAGCCATAAGTTTTGTGGGTAGTTCAGCCTCCCGTTTGCTTGGGTTGATTTGTCGTAAATCTAAAAGAAAACTGAAAAGGGGTATATAAGTAGCCTACCAAAAACTTCTTGACACACAGTGCCATTGTTTTTAGCAGAATATATTATATTTATATTTCTGGTTCATGATTTAAATAAATCATGTCACAAATAAATAAATAAAATAGGTAAAAGCCGAAATACTTGGACGCAGCCAAGGAGACATGGGAGGGGGAGGAAATTTATTGTGTGGAATTGATTTTAGATCAGATTCAGTTATTAATCAGCCAAAGGCGGATTGTTTAGTAGTTGGATTATGGAAAACTGGATTAGGTTTAAGTGCTATGCGGTCCTTACTTTTGTCCGATGTGTGGAAAATGAATGAATGTATTTTCCGTTGAATGGGTGGATTATGAATCTCTAACGCATGGCGGTGAGTTACTCCCCTCTACCGCTGATGAGTTCTTCCTGAAAGCACAATGGGCACTAACTATGCTCTAATTTTTATAAAATGCTTCAAATATACCAATTTCTTACTTCCATTAGAGAGCGCTTCAGAAAAAAGCCTTTTTCTTGTTATCGCTTGTCATTACCTCTTCGACGTCTCGGCGGAGATGATTTCAGAGCATGGTATTGCAAGGCGCGGAAATTCAAAAACTCCTGGCCATGTACGAAAATCAATCACTTTAATGAGCTGAGTGATGAGAGTGCCATGGTTATATTTGACGGTGCAAAACGGATAAGTCAGCTACATTTTATTAGAGCTATATTTCGGCCCTTCTTGTCAAGGGTCCTCTTCAGGCTCAAGCCGCTCAAGCTGGAAAATACTTGTGAAAAAACAAGTAAAGATTCTTCTTAAATATCCGATTTTGCGAACTTCTTTGAAAATTGGTTAGAGTTAAATTTGGTCCTGTGATTTTATTCTGAACATGACTGCTGTTTTTGCTATTTGATTGGGTCGCCGAAAGGGTAGAGATTCTTCTGCATTTTGGTTTGGGAGTCATCTGTCTCTCCTTCTTCTTTCCAGCTAAGATGGGTACTTGTCGGCGGCATTTATGGGCGATTTGTAGTTCCGTACTTCGGTGATAGATGTTCCTTCAGCCCAAGCTGACTACGAATCATATTTGACGGTGCAAAACGGATAAGTCAGCTACATTTTATTAGAGCTATATTTCGGCCCTTCTTGTCAAGGGTCCTCTTCAGGCTCAAGCCGCTCAAGCTGGAAAATACTTGTGAAAAAACAATTAAAGATTCTTCTTAAATATCCGATTTTGTGAACTTCTTTGAAAATTGGTTAGAGTTAAAGTTGGTCCTGTGATTTTATTCTGAAGATGTTTTTGCTGTTTGATTGGGTCGCCGAAAGGGTAGAGATTCTTCTGCATTTTGGTTTGGGAGTCATCTGTCTCTCCTTCTTCTTTCCAGCTAAGATGGGTACTTGTCGGCGGCATTTATGGGCGATTTGTAGTTCCGTACTTCGGTGATAGATGTTCCTTCAGCCCAAGCTGACTACGAATCAGTGTATCGAGTGCCATGGTTGCTAAAACAAACCGTCTCTATAGCTGTTAGATTGCTGAAGTGTTATCTGAAGAAACTTCTGTTGTTTGTAGTACCAAAGAAAATTTTTGTTTTCTGGATGTAAAGTTACAATACTGCCAAAAATGCACAAATATAACCGACTTACTTGCAGCTGGTTCCAGAGCTTGCAAGGAATTCTCAGTTAACACCGTTAATATGAATAGTTGTCAACAGTACAAATGATCTGGAGTATATAAGAACAACGAATGGATAAGAAAAAAGAAACTCCGCTTATATTTGTCGAAGCTAGTAAATCGGAGTATGGCAGTCAGCAAAAAACGCCGTAACGACATATTAGCGAAAATGGGTTGTCTAGGAACCTGCTGATTTCTGATGTAACATTGTATTCTAGGGGGTGGTAATGTGGCATCATGATTGTTTGATCTGCCTATCGAACTTTAAAGTTTAACTGAAAAGGGCTGTTATAGGAAGACCTAGTTAACTATCATTTATTCACTTAAAGAACCTTGAAAACCCGATGAAAATGCGTTACTTGGTTGCTCCGCTGTTCACGAATGATCAATTTTCATATAACTTAGTGGAGTTTTCCTGTCGGATTCGTGGTATCTCTTAGCGCTGGTACCTGTGTTGTATGCTTTATGAAAATGATTTACGAAAAATAAGTGTTGACACAGTGACCTTCCGTAAGATGATCACTGGCCACTGAAAAGCCGCGTATGTTTGCAGATTCAGTTTTTCTGTGTCATAGTAGAAATTTGTGTTGTGAGGACGGCCGTACATATTCTAAACGTCATATTAGAGCAACTAGGGAAATAAAAAAAAAAAAATCTTATCACAGTCCAAATAATACAGTGTGTTTAGTTAAATGATACAAAAATAAATTGGCTTTTCAATTGAACTTTAACCTCCAGAATCGCTGAGGGCAGCCAAGAAGAGCGCCACGATAAGATAAGATAAGGTTAGATTTATTCCACTGAAAGTACAAAGGCCGCCATGGGAAAAAATAAACACAAACAAAAGTCAGAAACAAAAACCAAATAAACGATAACTATTTTACATTTTCCTTTACAGGAACCTTTCTCTGTGGTTCATCGAAACCGAAAGGAATCTTCCAGACTTTTCAATATCCCAAAATAATTTACTTCCTGTTACTTGTACCAACCAATCCTCCCCCCAATATCGTACACCAAAAATTTTCCCACGAAGATCTGAAAGCTCAGGGCATACGCACATTAAATGAAAAATATTTTCATCCAATTGTCCGCACATTGGGCAAAAGTAAGGACCAGACAACACTCTTACCTTACCCAAATATCTTCTACGCATTCCTAAATCTAGACAATCACTCATTAACAACCTCAAATGATCTGCTGGGATCCTCACCTTAAAATAAATTTCCTCCCCCCATGTCTCTTTGGCCCTTGCGTACAACCACAACGAATCAGATGCAGCCACCCCACACTGACACAATTGTATTTCCTGGTCGTGCAACCTAACCTCCACCTCCTTAGCAATACTCACACCATTTCCTGATCTAGGTCCTTTTCCATCACACCAAAAATGAGACAAACCACTACTATCCAAATATTTTTAACCTGTTTTGACCACGATTCCTTTGCGCCATCCTGGAGGGATTCCAAATATGCAGCCTTTGACGGTCTTACTCTCGGCAACGCTATTATTTTTTCCCAAAACCGTATCATACTAACAAGACGCCTACTCCTTAATGAAAATAAACCTAAATCTCCTCTTATTACTAATGTGGTAATCTTACTACTAAGGCCTAGAACTCTTTTGAAATAACCTAATTGCACTTGTTCTAGCTTAGTACCCGGACTATACCCCCAAATTTCCGCGGCGTAATGCATTACTGGAACTAACTTAGACGAAAGCACCTGTTTATGCGTTCTTAAATTATTCATCTCTCTCAGCTCGCTTTTCAACAACATATTCAGACACTTCTTCCCCTTCGCTAAACGAGAATCAACATGTTTCCCGTATTTCCCCTTTGACGACAACTTAAATCCCAAATAAATAAAATATAATTTACATTCAATTTCTTCTCCTTCAAATTACTAATTTTCCCCCTTTCCTAAAACACATTACTGCGAGTTACAGACGAGCACTCCTGTGTCTTTTCATAGATGTCGCTTGGATCGTTAACCACGGAACCAAGGTGATAGTTCGGTCACCGCTGGCAATACTCTATATGACCAAGTCCAAAACACGCCAGTGCTCCATAGGAAGAAGGAGTAAACGTCTCCGTAACGACTATAACTCAACAACTCAAATCCTGTGTCAAACAACCGCGGCGATCTTCGGGAGCAGCTGTGATACCCGAGGTGATACCGCTTCTGGCTAGGTACCCTGCGATTCTGCATCGGCAAGGAGAGTTAGTCATCAAGAGTATTCTGAAGGACGTCCTTACTCCGCGACTTCTTCCACTTTCACCTAGACAGTTTGATTCAGCTCCGTTAGATGGTCGCCTTGGGACGGCGAAGACGGCGTTGGAGATTACCTTCAAAATTCGAAGGTCCCCGTATCTTAAATACCGTTTTTTGTCGCCGTTCCCTTGTCTCCGTGGTCGACGAAATTAACGTTTTAGCACGTTTTTAGCAAAACTAAATTTAGCAGTTTGGCACCAAATACAATCTGATTTTTTAGCACTACGCTTTTTGGGATCCCAAAATTTAAGTGGATGGATACCTATGACATCGCAAAAGTTGTCCGACTGTCCGTCCGTCTGTGAGCACGATAACTCTCGAAGGGAATGAGATATTCTTGGTGTGAGGATTCTTTGTGTCAAGTGTAAGGTCAAGTTCGTAGATGGGCTCTGTAGCCCAACACTTAAGGGCGGGTTTTCAAATTAAGGGGCAAACAAAATATGTTTAAAAATCTTATGTGATACTCGATTATGGAATAAGAAGACATGCTGAACACGATGATGAAAACCATTTTATCGCCGGACAAGTAGTTCGTCTGGAATCCAAAAAAAACCTGAAAGTTTGTTAAAAGTAAAAGTTTTATTTGATGCTGATTAGATGTTCGATTTAGGGGTAAGAAGACATGCTGAACACTCATGTAAAAATTGTTTTGTACCCGGACAAGTAGTTCGTCCGGAATCCGGCCAAAACCGGAAAATTTGTTAAAAGTAAAAGTTTTATTTGAAGTTGATTAGATATCCGATTTAGGGGTAAGAAAGGGTGCTGAATCTGTATATGACAATCATATTTTACCCGGACATATAGTTTGCCCGGAATCAGGCTGGAACCGGAAAATTTATTATAAGTCAAATTTTTATATGAAGTTGATTAGATGTTCGATATTGGGGAAAGAAGATACGCTGAATTCGTTTTATAGCTTTCTTTTTTCGCCGGACAAGTAGTTCCGAAATTTTGCCGAAACCGGAAAATTGGCAGAAGTAAGGCAGAAAGTTTTCGTCAAAATAGATATGACTAATAGGGGTAAACACATGCTGAATCCATGTCTGAACTTGGTTTTCTCAGATGATTAGCTATTTGGCCTTAATCTGTTTGTGAATTTTGATATTAAAAATGTTCAGGGAGTCTGGCGAAGACTCGACATGGCGAAGACAAGACCCAGTTGTCTGGATCAAAAATTGAATTTTCGGGATCCCATCGAAACCGTTGGTCTTGTTGATCTGATGGATAAATTCCAAATTTGTATCTTTCTCGTCTGCCATTTTTTTAAGGAAAAGTGTTATTTTCTTTGAATGGCGAGCGTGTTAATCTAGTAAGTTCGAAATTTGCCGGCAAGCTGGGTGATATGGCGACCGGGCATGGATCGTCAGCAGAGTCGAAACGCTACTTGAGCAAACAGTGAATTTCGATGGCGTTTGAAAACAGAAACTAGCAACCGATCAAGCCAACGGCCAACAAAACTTCGATCAGAAACGCAACTAAAGCGCAGTAACCGCAGAGTGATTAGAAAGTAATACAGAGAAAGTGAAAAGAGGATCTTTTTGGCAATAACAATAGGCATGGTAAATTTTTTTTTTAAGTATTTCTTTACATTCTCAGCTTCGTCTAAGTGTTCGGTTTCTGCAGTTGACGTTAGGCGACGTCTGTCTATTGTTTCGGATGCTAATTTGGGTTGTTTCATTGACAGAAATGTAACTGATCACGCTTCATATCCATCAGTTCCTCTTGTGCCTTGGAATTAGTTGGTCGCAGGTGCGACTCAGAGATCTCCGGTTTCATCCTCAGCGAAGAATAAAGTCTCTCTCTGTCTCTTTCAGCCATACATCATCAGTGAGAGTGAAATAATTGCTATAAAAACATAAAAGTTGGCAATATTCTCAACTACACGGAGAAGATCATGTGTGTATTGTCTCCAGGGAGATGAATCGGAAGGAAGTCTTGACATGTTTGTGATCTGTATTTAACCAAAGCCCCTGATTTGTATGTTATCGCTGTCAGTGATAATTTAAGTCCAGTAACCGCCCACGCCGTAAAAGTGGAAATGTCAGTAATAAATTTTACCATAGACCCGCTGCAAAGACTTAATGTGACACTATCATTCCGTCCGTCTGGTCCCAGGGTGTATCACAGAATTTCGGAGACTCCAATCAACCGCCCCAACCATGTCCACATGCTTTTGTGAAACACATGTGAGATTTAGTGAATTGACTTCTACCACCTCATCTAGTTCCACTCGATTCGTAGCACTTCCGGAAAATTACCAGTACCCCCCCCCCCCAAACTCCGCCAACCAAGGCCAGACCCAGTCTAGACCTCACAATGACATACCTAGGACCCATGGACATTGTACTATCCAAGTTCCAATATCTCCATCCGTTTTACCCCTACGCATGTAAAAAAATTCCCGGCCATCGCCCTCCAGCTCCCCCACCGTCGTCGGATTCGGTTCGGACTTACCAGAGTAACATCTAAGGCATTACCAAGTTTCATTTGAATCAGAGCACTTGCGGGAAATTTCTGTTACCCCCTCACCTACATCCCCCAGCGAGAAAAATATCTAGGACCTGTCACCTTTTATCCTCAAACTTTCGTCCCAATCTCTCCATCTGTTTGCAATATCCCCCCCCCCTCCTACAACCCCCCTCCATGATCGGATGCGGTTCTATATCTGATACGGGATGGCTCGGGTGGCTGATCTTAGCACCCATCAGGTTTCACTCGAATGGGATCAGATCAGCCGTTTGTAACTTATGCGGGTCGCAATTCCTTTCCCCCTCCCTCCACCCCCACCTGGATGATCGGATCCGGGATTCGTTGAGTATCGGGTCGCGTCCTTCATATATATATATCTGTATTTGAAAGCTATTAAGCCATATACAGAAAAACAAAACAAACAACAATCGCAAGTGACAAACAACCTCACATTCTTAACTTAATATCTTACCGACTTTCTGCTAAACTAATAACTTTTTCTATCATATTTCCAAAACACACTATAGACCTAGCATTTGTAGACTTAAGGATACCTAGAAGTAGCTCATCCCCCCCATTCTGAAAAAGAGTACCCCTTATATTAGAAAGCTCCTCACACCTCAAGAGAACATGGCCCAGCCCCTCATCACTCGAATTACAGAAAGGACAAGGATACTGCGCTTCCGGACCACCACTTTTCCTTTTCCAAAAACTTTTACCAAGTGCTGGTAGACAGTTTGCTCTTGCCTGGATCCATAAACGAATAAATTTTACTGGGATTTTCAACTTTAAATAAAACTCAGTACCAAAATACTCTTTAATTTACTGATACATATATGCCAAGTTTCACCAGAGAGTCCATCAGACATGGAAACCAACGGACATAATGAAACAGAACAAGTTCAAGAAGCGGCTGATAGAATGTGACTCACTTTCTCGATCAGATTCACCTTCTGAATTTATGCTATAAGCTACCTTCCGGTTCTGATTCTGTAACAATCAGTCGGTGTCAAAGCCTGTTTGTGAGTTTTAAATATTCACAGATGGATTCATCGAGTGTTGTTACGGTATAACCTCTAATCAAACTGAGAATGAACTTTACCAAGTTTCCGCTTTGGCCGGGTTTCGGGTACATTTTTTGTCCGGCGAGAAAATTCGTTTCAGATCTGGATTCAGCATGTCTCCTTCCCTGTATCGACTATCTCATTGGTTTTTGGGATCCCAAAACGTAATAGACGGGATATTTATGACTTCGTAAAGTTGTCCGTCCGTCCGTTTGTCTGTCTGTTAGCACGATAACTCTCGAAGGGATTGGGATGTTTTGTTGAGATATTTTCGTCGGACAATTAGTTCGTCCGGAATCTGGACAAAACCAGACACTTTGTTAAAGTAAAAGTTTTATTGAAGTTGACTAAATGTTCGAATTAGGGGCAAGAAGACATGCTGAATCCGTATATTTTCTATCCGGCCTACCCGGACAAATAGTTCGTCTGGAATCCGGCTGAAACCGCACGATTTGTAATAAGTAAAAGTTTTATCGGAAGATGATCAGAGGTTTGATGTACTGAGAAGGAGCTAAATCCATATATGCAAATTACTTTCTCGCCGGACAAATGGTTCGCCCAGAATCCGGCCAAAACCTGAACATTTATTAAGAGTTAAAATTCATCTGAAGTTGATTAGAGGTGCGATACGGGGGTAAGCACATATGCTGAATTCATTTTGAGCTTTAGTCTTTGCCGGACAAGTAGTTTAAACGGAATCCGTCCGAAACGGGAAATTTGGCAGAAGTGAGGCAGGAAGTTTCCATCAATTTTGCCAAAGTAGATATGACGTGTAGGGGTAAATACACATGCTGAATCCATTGTTTTATCAAATGATTGGACATTGGCCTTAATCTGTTTCAAAATATTTAGCCGAAAAGTTGTTTCAAGGAGCATGGCGAAGATCGGATATCCACAGGAAGCAATAGTCTGGATCAAATACTAAGTTTTTGGGATCCCATCGAAACCTTTGGTCTCGTTATAAATTCCTAGCAGATTTCCGGTTTCAGCCGGATTCCGGGCGAACTGCTTTTCCGACGAGAAAATAAAGTTCAAGAACAAATCCAGCATGTCTTATTGCCCCTACATCGAACCTCTAATCAACTACAGATAAAACTTTTACTTTTAACAAATTTTCCGGTTTTGGCCAGATCCCGAGTCAACTATTTCTCTGGCGAGAAAAAAAAAAAATTATATTCGAATTCAGCATGTCTCCTTACCCCAAAATCGAATATCTCATTAGATTTTATAATATTCTTTGGCCCTTAATTTCAAACCCCCTCCCCCACCCCTAAATAGAGATACAGAGCCCATCTATCAACTTGACCTGTACTTTGACCCAAAGAATCCTCATGCCAAGTTTGAACAAAATATCTCATCCCTTCGAGAGTTATCGTGCTAACAGACCGACAGACAGACGGACGGACAAACTTTACCAAGTCCCGAAATACTCGTAAAGATGAAATGTTTCCGAAACAATATATTTCTTGCTAAACTAATAGTAGCTATTTATGTTGGAAAGTTTTGAAACCTGAAACATTGGGGACATTTTCGCGTGGGTGGCTGTAGGTCTGAACGGGTGATCCCGTCCACGCGAAAATGAGAAAATCGACCGGGCGTTGAACGGCTGAGGAAGATGGGTTCCATCCACACGAAAATGCCCATTCAGCTGGATGGGAGCATAGGAGTGAGAAGGTCCACACAATATCCCCGTTCAGCTCAACGCTGCCCTCCGAGCGGTACTGAACGGGAGACGTCCATCGTGCTGGATGGCACGTTCACCTGTACATCCGTACACGCCACATCGAAACGTCCCCTTGTCTGGTCTTTACCATGGACAACACATAGGGTTGGTTTCCGTGAAAACAAAAGCTGAAGATTTATCAGGGACCAAGATGGTCAGGTTTTAGTATGGACTTTAAAATAGCTATCTGATGGGTTATCTCTGTACTCTTGATGACTACTCTTGTTCCGCGCGTCTTTGTACCCCATAATCGTCTATCACATTAGCTGTTAAAAAATATTTTGTTTCCCCCTTAATTTGAACCCCCTCCCCCACCCCTAAATGTACGGCTATAAAGCCCATCTACGAACTTGACCTTACTCTTGACCCAAAGAATCATCACACCAAGCTTCATCAAAATATCTCATTCCCTTCGAGAGCTATCGTGCTAGCAGACAGACAGACGGACAGCTTTTGCGATGTCATAGGTACGAACGTTTACGTATTGGGATCCCCCAAAAAACTGAATATTTGTCAGTGAATAAGATGGTCAGGTTTCAATATGGACTTTAAAGTAGCTATCTGATGAGTTATCTCTATACTCTTGACGACTACTCTTCGTGCCGATGAAGGATCGCCGTGTGCGTGTGCCTACACTGTAAAAAGTTGTTCCGAATAAAGATTAAAGTTAACTGCAGTATTTGCTACTCGGATTACTCTTATCTCTACGCAGATAAGATTAATACTAAATAGAGATAAGATGAATCTGAGTAGCAAATACTGCAGTTAACTTTTATCTTTATACGGAGGGACCTTTTACAGTGTAGATAAGAGCCAGAAACATCACCACAACAAACGTTGTCTTACATAGAATTTGAATCAGTTTTGATGATTTTACTGTAAAAAAAATCTTGCAGTTTTTGCTACTGGGATTAATCTTGTCTTTATTGAGATAAGAACATCCCTAATTCGGATTTATTTCATCCCAATAGAGATAAGATTAATCCCAGTAACAACTAGACCTACGTTGCCTGGGCAACGTGAAGTGTTGCGGCAACCTTTGTGCGGCTTCGCCGACTAAAGTGTTGCGAGAGCAACACTTTGGTTTTGTTTCTTTGCTGTCGGTTAAATGCTGAAGTTGTCAACTTATCATAGCTTACAAAACGGTATGTTCTAAGAAGAACACAATCAGTAATCACATGATCAAAGGCTATTCCTCAGCGTTGTAAAAACAACAACAAAAGAACGGACTAAACTGACTTTGCAGTCAGTTGAACTTAATCGTTTTCAATCGTAGACATCGTGACGGATGAAAACTTGGGACAATGTCTTATATAATCTAGTTGGTATCATAAAGCTGTGCGTAACTTTTCAGGATTAAAATACCATAGATGACACCATTAATTATTACGAAACTACCTCATTGTTTTAAATTATGTTTGTACCCGTTGCGTAAATAGTTAACCCTAGTTTACAGCGGTAGACCATCGATACAAGCTTTCTTACCGTTGGATTTATAGAAATCGAATACGATGTGCACCAATTTGCACAAATTTCTAGCCGCTCGTGAACCGATTCGTACTTACAAGTCCCTCTCCCATGATAGACATCAAGTTCACCGGAAACAAATAGTGGGTAGGCTACACCAGCTAGCAAAAGTTGCAAACCCCTCATCGCTGAAGATGGTAACAGGTGATTATTACTTACAAGTCCCTTTCCTATCTTACAATTGGGAACCAAATTGTTCTTACCATCGAATACACCAGAAACAAATAATAGGTACACCAACTAGCAAAAGCTGCAAACCCCTCATCACTGGAGATGATTATGGTCTAACAGCCGACTGTTGCTTACAAGTCCCCTACATGTCTCACAATTGGGATCGGCCTAATTTTGGTTTCAGTGTGTACCTTACTACGGAAGTTGTCAACCCCTCTTAAACTTTCAAACTGTTATATCTCATGAAGTAATTTTTGTACCAAAAAATGGATGACATATACTTTGATCAGCTCACCAATATCTATCGACTACCATTGAAAAAAAATATATATCTGTATTAGTTCAAAAGTTGACTTTTTTGCCGTAGGCCAACTTTCTAATACCACCACTTAGAAAGGAGCAAAGGGTAAGCTCTAATTTCTTTAGCAGTGAGAGAACTTTTAAAGTTTAAGAGGCCCATCTGATCTCACTTCTCTTCCTCACTCCCAAGTGTAAGAAATGGAATGATAAACTCAGCTGAAATCGCGAACAGACATGGATAGAAACAATAGATGGCAGCACTTTCGGACCCGTGGGAAAATGACAGTTTTTTGTTTCTGTAGATTTTTCTATTTATCACTCAAAGAAGATATGTTGGCTGTGGGGCCGGGTAACTGCCGCATATATTTAACACTTATAGATTTTAGTCCATCTTCAATTTGAAACTGGTGGCTGCCTGCTTGCGTGCTAGAACGGAGCTTTCCACTCGAAAGCAGAAACATGGTTTGATGAAACGAAAGGTTCGCTACACAACTTCAGATAGTCCTCTCTGACATGGGCTATATAACTCCACTTCACTTCGCACACCGTAGGCTCTGGCTCGAGGACAAGCAAAAACCATCCTTATTGGCCCCAGGCAAGAGTTCTACGGAGCTTTCCAAAATGTAATGTCATATTCATCAATCCGGCCTAAGGTCCACACTTTCCGTAAAAACCGCACAGGTTAGACCCTTACCAGTTACTAGGAATAAAATGAAATCGGAGTCATAGGAAAAAAAAAAAAAAAAAAACCAGGACAAAACCAAAGTGTTGCTCTCGCAACACAAATACTGCATCCTTATTCGGAGAAACTTTTTACAGTGTTGTTTGGGGTCACATCCGTGAGAACTTCTTATGATGCTCAAAAGGAGCCCAAGTTTATTTTGCAAAGAAATCGGCTCCCTAGTCGGAAGGAACTAAAACAAAGTTGTCACTTAATACCACTTACGCCAAGTTGCCGGCGGCGGTTGTTTCTGCAACAATCCATACCGTGAGATATGGAGCGTGTGACAGAATCTAATATAGACGCAACACCCGGTCCGGAGAGGAGATTTGATAGGCCGCCGGAACGGAACCGGGACATCCGACATGTCAGATGAGACGATAAATTTTCTGTCATAAAACGGGTATTCAACTGGCTGACTGGTGCTCTGTGTGCCGCCCTAGAATCGTTGGGATAAGTTCAAGAATGACTGCTGTAATCGAGTGTTTCGATCAGGCCCTCGAGTTCATGTATGAGATGTGGCGCCTTTTCCAATAAATGTGGACTATTTTTCCAATGGACTATTTTTCGATTAGGCTATCAAGCTCGAATAGCCTATTGGCGATGATATAGTCGGTCTGAAAGGACCACTGGCAATCGATTTGCCGAAACCTATCCAATCATCAACCTGCATTTTCTTGGCGAATTCTTTCAAGTATTCGCTTTCGGTGGGGGCTAAGAAACAAGCTCATGGCCAACTGATATGAAAGGGAAAAAAATTGTAACTGGAATTCGCGTTCTGTGAGCATCAAGCTTTAAAGGAGTTGACTGAAAAATGAACGGAAAAAGGTTGAAATGTCATTAACGACCGACAGAAACGATTATAGTGACTACTATGCTAACAGTATCTTTCTGGCCTACACCACAACTATATGTCCCTACCCCTACAACTATGGCCCTATCCCAACTATACCTTTCTGACCTACCCCACAGAATAGTGGGTATAATATTGTAGGAGAACAGCTTCAAATCGTTCCGGTCTCAATCGGTTAATGATGCAAAAAGAAAGATTCAAGTATCATACTCGAAGATCATTGCTAATCGTGGGAAATACAAAAAAGCCCTTAGAGATCTTTACAGCAGTTTTACTGACCGTTCTATCCTATTTTTTCTGGCCTCTCCTCAGTTTTAAAGAAAAAAGATCTTCATTCCCTCCGTTCTTGTTATTACTGATAGACAAAATTCCTCCTTTTCCTACCCCCCTGGCGCAAAAACAGACATCTGATTTCGCGTTAAAAAGCTTCCGGATATATCGCTGAAACTTTCGGCCCTAAGTAAAAAATTCTCCACAACGTCCCATTTCAGCTTGCCCGAACTTCACGGCTTGTCCTTTCTTCCAGAGTGAGCTTTGGTGTTTCTTAGTGTTTTCTGTTCTTTTTCATTATTTGTACTCCGCTATTCTGTCTTTTCAGTGGGTTATAAAAATAGATAAAAAATAAATAAATAAATAAATAAAACTATACCTTTTTTCTGCATATTCCTGACACCATCTTGTTATGAATTAAGAAAGCAAATTTCAGTTCTTTCCTCTTCCTCGCCGGCTCATTAATCAATCATTCGGTGACCGTAGTGGGCATACCTTTTCTTCTTGATATATCCATGTTTACATAGGTTTCGCCATGGCGAACTGTTGAAAGAAAAATATTCTGACAAATACTTTAGTTTTTTATGGCACTTGCAGCCTCTGGCTCAAGTGCCATATACCGATCACAATTCCGTCTGTCGGTCTGTCGGTCGGTCCGAGCTTTTTGTCCCACTGATCCGAGTTAGGGTACTTCCAGATGTGCTAGGACAATGAAACTTGGCAGGCATATCAGGGACCCGACCAAACTAACCTGGAAATAATCAGTTTCCCGATCCGACCATATGCGGGGGATTGCGGGGCGCTGGAAACTTGAAAATTTAGGGCATTTTGTCCTTTTTTTCAGAGTTAGGGTACTTCTAGATGAGCTAGGACAATGAAACTTGGCAGGAATATCAGGAACCCGACCAAACGAACCTGGAAATAATCAGTTTCCCGATCCGACCATATGCGGGGGAGTGGGGGAGCTCGAAACTTGAAAATTTAGGGCATTTTGTCACTCTTTTTCGAGTTAGGGTACTTCCAGATGAGCTAGGACAATGAAACTTGGCAGGAATATCAGGGACCTGACCAAAGTAACCTGGAAATAATAAGTTTCCCGATCCGACCATATGCGGGGGAGTTGGGGCGCTGGAAACTTGAAAATTTAGGGCATTTTGTCACACTTTTTCGAGTGAGGGTACTTCCAGATGAGCTAGGACAATGAAACTTGGCAGGAATATCAGGGACCCGACCAAACTAACCTGAAAATAATCAGTTTCCCGATCCGACCATATGCGGGGAAGGGGGGGGCGCTGGAAACTTGAAAATTTAGGGCATTTTGTCACACTTTTTCGAGTTAGGGTACTTCCAGTTGTGCTAGGACCATGAAACTTGGCAGGCATATCAGAGACCCGACCAAACAAACTTAGAAATAATCAGTTTTCTGATCCGACCATTTTGGGGGGGGGGGTGGAGGGCAGGGGAATCCGGGAAATCGAGAAGTGCGTAACTTTCGAACGGATGATCGGATTGTAATGAAACTTCATAACTGAATAGAATATATATCTGTAATGTCCCATTTAAAGTCTTGACCGGATTCGGTAGCCAGGGGGGAGTTGGGGGGGGGGGGAGACCGGAAATTTCAAGAAATGGTTAGAATGGAGGGATCGGAGTGAAACTTGCTGGGAAGAGGGATCGGAGTGAAACTTGCTGGGAAGAACAAGCATCTGCTCTAGATAAGTCCTTTAGACCATTGTACTGGATCCGGAAACGTATGGGGGGGGTCCCGGAATTCCGGTGATGGTGGTTTGGGGGATTTTCACGATGAAAATTGGCAGGCATATCAGGGACCCAATCAAACTGACTTCAAAATACAAATTTTGTCGATCAGATAATGGTGGGGGAGTGGAGGGAGGGGAATCCGCAGGGGAATCCGGGAAATTGAGAAGTGTGTAACTTTCGAACGGATGATCGGATTGTAATGAAACTTCAGAACTGAACAGAATATATATCTGTAATGTCCCGTTTAAAGTCTTGACCGGATTCGGTAGCCAGGGGGGAGTTGGGGGGGGGGGAGACCGGAAATTTCAAGAAACGGTTAGAATGGAGGGATCGGAGTGAAACTTGCTGGGAAGAACAAGCATCTGCTCTAGATAAGTCCTTTAGACCACTGTACTGGATCCGGACACTTATGGGGGGGATCCCGGAATTCCGGTGATGGTGGTTTTGGGGATTTTCACGATGAAACTTGGCAGGCATATCAGGGACCCAATCAAACTGACTTCAAAATAAAAATTTTGTCGATCAGATGATGGTGGGGGAGTGGAGGGAGGGGAATCCGAAATTTTCAGTCATGCGTAATTTTGGAATGGGTGATCGGATTCGAGTGAAATTTAAGAATTCAACAGAGTACATTTCTCCGATGATTTTCGAGAATCTCGAGAAATGGTTAGAATGATGGTATCGGAGTGAAACTTGCTGGGAAGAACAAACATCTGGTCCATGTAAATCTTTTACATAATTTGACTGGATCCGGACACTTGAGGGGGGGGAGGAGGGGGTTTCCCGGAATTCCGTTTTTTGGGGGATTTTCACGACGAAACTTGGAAGGCATATCAGGGACCCGGTCAAACTGACTTGGAATAAAAAAAATCCTCGATATGATAATCTTGGGGGGGGGAGTTGAGGGAGGGGAATCCGGAATATTGAGTCATGCGTAACTTTGGAACGGGTGATCGGATTCGAGTGAAATTTAATAATTAAACAGAGGACATTTTTCTCTTGTGACCTTTTTCATTTCCGGACCGAATCCGGCAATTATTGGGGGGAGGGCGGAAAATACTTGACCCGCTTAGACTGGTGTGATCTGGATCGAACTTCGTGGGAATGACAAACAGATGCTCTGGATTAATCATTTACAGAACCGGATTGGCTCCGGTTATTGTGGGTGGAGTTGGAGGAGGGGGAGGGGGGTCTGGGATTCCGGTGATCGCGCGTTAAGGTACTTCCAGATGTGCTAGGACGATGAAACTTCGCTGGAATATTGGAGACTCAACAACATTTGCTTAGAAATTGCTACTTCCCAAATCCGATTATTCCTTAAAGTACCAATCTTGACCGCAAAGTAAAAAAAAATACTTTTAAGCAATATATGCATTTTCGTGACGCCCATCATCCCATTAGCAGTTTTGCCTCAAGGGTTTTGCTTACAAATGAAGTTCCAGCTCCCTTAGAGCGCGCATCTCAACCGCAAAGTCGAAACTTACTTTTGATCAATCAAATCATCTTGACACATGCAAGTGCCATATGAGCTTACAGCTCTTGTTTTACGTCTCATTCAAACATCAGTTATAGTATTATTACTATTATTAATTTGTACCCGTATGAACGTAGTTACAAAAATTAAGAAAAAGAAACAAGTGAAAAATATATACAATGATTGAAAACGAGGCTAGACATAATTAATCAATAAACTTAATGCGTATCAGCTTTTGCTCGGCCAAATGCAAACTAGCCCGTGATGCAGCTTGCTTTCTACTGCCTCACATACATTTTTCGTTTTGTCCGTTCTTGTAAAGATCCATTTGGAGCTTTCCCATTGCCGACCTTCTGAATTCCGCCATGAGATGTCCGCACGGTCGCACCAAGTCTGGGTTCAACTTGCGACTGAAGATACGGTGATCTAGATATTGCAAATACTAGAATCCTCTAATTCACGTAGTTATGAAAGATCACTATTATAAGTTAAACTGCCCTCTTGTTCGTCACTATCAGGGGGGGCCCGACAGGGGGGGGGGGGGGGGGGTGATTCACCCACCTTTTGCTAAGTCGTATCAGTCGTTTATTTGACCTCCCCGAGGTCATTAGAGAATCCGAATCCTTTTTAAAAAAATGTTAATTTTGGCATTGCCCAGCTTCAGTCGTAAACCCGTCCCTATCAAAGCCAAGCCGAGTCGTTTAATCCAGGTTCCACAACCCCGTTAGGTTGGATACATGATTCATGGTGCCAGCAATTCGCCTACCTGTCTCACTCCCATGAGATTTGTATCTGAAAGACCCTGTAAAAATTGCAATAGGTTAGTTGTTAAAGTGAAGCCTGACTGGATAACATAACATGCGAATGAACTTTTGATTAACCTTATGAGAATCGACGTGATGTTTTTTTTTTTAATTTACACAATTTTCACCTTATAGACTAAAAGCAAGAGACAAGGATTATGAGTCAGACTTTGACCACAAGTGAAGGAATTCTCCAGTTTTGTATTACTAGAATCCAGTAGCTATTGCCCGAGAGACCTTGGGTTTGACCCCAGAGGCGGTTCTAAGTGACTGGCTAATTCCCGATAAAGCTCAAGAAAGATACCGGTTAGAAAGGATGGACAAGAAAAACAGTAGGCTACCGCTGGCGAAAAATTGTATAAATTAAATAAAAAAATACATCGATTCTTATAAGGCTAATCAAAAGTTCATTCGCAATAAGAGGAATTCCAGCAGGTCCTTTCTTTCGGCGTTCGGTGGAGAGAGCGAAAGCCCGGCAGCAGCTTCTGACTACTGTTGGTGGGTTTGCACACTGCGTAAAATCCCAGCGTGTTTTGATATCCGAGCGTATTTTACGCACGTATTTCAGCTTGAAAAGATTTCTAGCAATAGTGACGTGTTTGAATACAAAATGGACCGATTTCCTAAGTACGTCCGTACTGCTAGAGATATTTTCAAGCCCAAAGACGTCCGTAAAATACGCTCGTATTTCAAATAGATTTAGTTTCAAATAGAATACTTTACGCAGTGTGTAAACGTAGCATGTGCCCTGGACAAGAGCTCCGTCGGCGAAATTTGTTTAGTTCGCTTTTTTGTTCTAGAAAAACCTACAGACTCTAGCTTTTTACGTTTCCCAAGTATCAAGCCTAATACCCCACCTCAATTGCTTGCCCTTTCACAAATAGAGCATGCTACAGGCAAAACATTTTGAAACATTAATGACCAGAGCATCTTTTGAGTTTTGGGTATCCCAAATGAAAGATAGAGCTTCCGGTAAAATCATACAGAGCCTATGTCCACGTGCCTGTAACCAGTGTTCCATTCGACTATCTTCTCCCAGTGCTTCCAAAGCAAGCTTATGTTCAAACCTTGCTGTACATGAAATTTTGTCTTTTTTTTAAATACAGAGATTTTTGCACAAAATGAAATAAAGCTGAATTGAAACTGAGCGCCGCAAGCAAAAATTTCGAAAACCAGTCTCTTTTCTGATAAGTTTGGTACACGATCTGATTTTGTTCAAACTGTGCGTTACAGGATGAAATTCAAGATGTGATACTGCCTGAATGGCCCTTAATATCATTCTGGTAAGCTCAAAGTATAGGACAATCATTCTGACAAAATCTAAACATACGACTGTCTCGTACTAGGCTATAAGACTAAAATTCTTTTCGATACATACGACTAGAAACAGATCATTAGAAGCGAAATTTACGAGGTGCCAACTGTCTTTGTCATTCTGACAAACTCAGAACATACAGCTTTGATTCTGACAGGATCAAAACATAACGTCTTCCGAATCTCTCCGTAACCATACGACTAAAAACTGCTCATTTGTAATATTTCATCAGTACTATTTGGTTAGACACTATTGCCTTTATGGTATTCTGGTGAACTCTAGACATAAGACTATGACCACCTCAAAACATGAGAATACGATTGTACATGCGCGTACTGAAAAGTACATTTCTCTGAAGTATGAGGGGGGAGTCCCCCCTCACCGAATTTAACCTTAGTATCAACTGTACTGGAAAGCTAATGATAATCCCAAGGAGGAGTCAAGTGTTCCAATTGGCTTACAGCACCGAACTTGCTCCTCCCCCTACTGGAGAGCTGGAGAACAACGGAATTTTGGAGAATTCCTTAGTTAGTAGCTGGAACTGGAGAGTTTACTGTGGTACACGGGCTATTGTTGTTACATCAAATCTAAGTGCCGAGTCACCAGAGAGCGGACCTCCTGTGAGTGTTAACTATTTCATTCTTCCTTCACTGTAAAAAAAAAAATCTTGCAGTATTTGCTACCGGGATTAATCTTGTCTCGAAAAAGATAATCTTATCTCTAATTTGGATTAATCCTGTCTCAGTAGAGATAAGATTAATCCCAGTAGCAAAACCTGCAGTTAACTTTAATCCTTACTCGGAGAAACTTTTTACTGTGTTGTTCTGTTCCCTTCTGCCTACCCCTGAGATAAGCGTCGTTTTATCGGAGTTTAAAAGTCGTAAAAGCTATTCTTGTAAGTTTAAATAAAACTTAAAGAAAAGCCATCAGAACGGAAGGGCAGCAGTCCTGCGAGAATTGCAATTGTTTTATTTATTTACGTTTATGTTGTAAGATATGTTGTAAGATATCTCATTAAAAAGTATACGTTTTTGCTGCCATAATTGAAAAATAAAATAAAAGGGTTTTAAAGTATAATGGACAAATGAAGATTAAATAGAGAAATAGTTACTATAGAAATTCGTTATTGAATTCATTTTCTTGGTGTACTACCCTACATAACACACATGTATGCCAAGAGACACAATACCTTGCTTGCAGCTATCTTTTTTGGGCGTGATGAACTTAATGAAATTAAGTTTGATTATAATGTTTTTAAAGTAAGAAGTTAGTATCAGTAACGTTTAGTAAGGAATTCTAATGTTTTGTTTTGCTACAGAGGGGAGGTGGAGACGTAGAAGTCACTCACATTGATTCACTGGAAAAGGAAAAAGCAGCTAGACGGAAGGGTCGTATCCAGGGGCTTAGGGGGTCCCCCCCCCCACCCGAAACATGCAGAAATAATCGTTTCTTATAGGTTTTACCCTGAAAATTTTGTCTTACTGTTTGGTATAGATAAAGTCCGAACCGCAGGTAGACCCCCCCCCCCCCCGCAGGTAAATCCATCATCAACCTTTCAATTACTTAAGGACATAAAATCTTGCCAGTCCTTAAATCTCTAAGCCGCTCCTGCACCCTGATGCTCAGCACAGGAAACTGACCTCACTCTTGACCTGACAAGGCACCGTATCACTTTTCCTAAAGTTAACTGAAAAGCCAACTTATTTTTGCGTCAATTAAGTGAAGACAGTGAATAATTTGGATTATGTTTAGGGATTCTTTTTACTTTCCACTATCTGCTCTGGTTCTGAGGTTCAGAATATCTGCGGCCGTCCTCACAACGTAAATTTTATGACGCGGGAAATTTTAATCTGAACACAACGCGGCTTTTCAGTGGGCAGTGGTGAGCTTGGTGAAGACTGCTTAGTGAGTGAACAAAAAAAAATATAATTTTTTCTGGTAAGGCATACAACACAGATACAAGCGTATTGAGTTACCACAAATCACACGGAATTCCACTATTTGAAAATCGGTTAGTCGTAAATAGCGGAACAATGAAGTGACGCATTTTCAGCGGGTCTTGAAGCCAATTTAAGTGAATCAGTGATGGGTTACTAGACTGTCCTGGCCCAGCCCTTTTCAGTTAAACGTTAAGATATATTAACCGTGTTTGGAGTTATCGTGATCACGGATAGACGGGAGGACAGAAAAGTTGACGATGCCCTCACTTTAATTTAGGAAGTGTCGCGGACTACGGTTCTTTCCTCTTGAAAGACATATAACAGGATTTCCGTTTTAGGAACAAATCGTGGCAACAATGGACACCCAGCGCCCAGCTTCGTCACATTCATCAAGTTCCGAATGCGGTTACGAGTCGTCCGAAGCAGGGAAAAGTCCGACAAAACAGCGCTACTTGCGGACGCCGAAATGCGCCCGGTGCCGGAATCACGGAGTAGTCTCGTGTCTAAAAGGGCACAAGAAAATGTGTCGGTGGAGAGATTGCAAATGCCCAAACTGTTTGCTGGTTGTAGAGAGACAAAAGATCATGGCGGCTCAAGTTCAGCTCCGAAGGTAAGCCAATCTTCTGTTAGTTCCTTAAGCTTCTTTTAGTTCTGGAGGACCAAGTTGCCACACAGATTGTCACCAAGTGCTGGGTTTGCCGACGGGAACCGGTTATTCTCTTGGACCAACGACACGACCCCTCCTTGGAATAATCGAGATAGCAATGGCGAAAGCCCGGCTCATTCTTTACTTCCCGTCATGACTTTTTGGCCATTCCTTTCCCCTTCCCCCCAAACATGTGATATTTGTATCTTTGGCGAGTTGGCTGCTCGCCTAATTCGCCTTGTCTTGGCGCAGACCTGTGCCAAATGTGAACTCTGAACAGGTCTTCAAATAGTTAAATTTTTTTTTGATTTGACAAGACACAGCTCACCCCCCCCCCTCCATCTTATAAAGTCCTTGTCAGAACCCAGACTTTTTAGTTCTTTTGACCTCAGCTTTTGCTTCATAAAAACAGCCCTTTGTGCTGGGAAATCGCAAAAGCAAGGAATGCCGTCAGGTGGAAAATGTTATATGCTTCATAGTAACAGCTTAACGCAAGAAAATGAAAACAATAGTAGAAAGTAGTTGTGTGCGTACAGATTCAAAAATGTCAACGACAGTTTCGCGAAGGTCGTTTTTTTTTCGTTTTAAATGCACTGAAAAGTTCGTGTTTTTGGGATCCAAAAACGTAAGTGGAGGGATACCTATGACATCGCAAAAGTTGTCCGTCCGTTCGTCTGTCCGTCCGTCCGTCTGTAAGCACGATAACTCTCGAAGGGAATGAGATATTTTGATGAAACTTGGTGTGAGGATTCTTTGGGTCATGGGTAAGGTCAAGTTCGTAGATTGGCTTCGTAGCCCTACATTTAGGGGTGGGGGTTCAAATAAAGGGGCAAGCAAAATTTTTTTTAACAGAAAACGTGATAGTCGATTATGGGGTAAGAAGACATGCTGAACACGATGGTGAAATCATTTTCTCACCAGACAAGTAGAATCCGGTAAAAACCGGAAAGTAAAAGTTTCATTTGAAGTTGATTAAATGTTCGATTTAGGGGTAAGAAGACATGTTGAACACTTATGTGAAAAGCATTTCTATCCGGACAACTAGTTCGCCCGGAATCCGGTCAGAACCGGAAAATTTGTTAAAAGCAAAAGTTTTATTTGAAGTTGATTAAATGTTCGGTTTAGGGGTAAGAAGACATGTTGAACACTTATGTGAAAAGCATTTTCTATCCGGACAACTAGTTCGCCCCAGTTTTTACCCGGACATATAATTCGTCCGGAATCCGGTTGTAACCGGAATTTCTTGTATAAGTTTAAGTTTTATTTGAAGTTGATTAGATGTTCTTTATAGAGATAAGGATTTACGCTGAATTCATTTCTGAACTTTCTTATTTTTGCTGGACAATTCGTTCGCTCAGAATTCGGCCGAAAGCGGAAATTTGGCAGAAGTAAAGTAGAAAGTTTCGGTCAGCATCGTGAGGTATATCTGATTATTAGCCTGGGGAAGACAAGACCTGGCGAAGACAATACCCAACTGTCTGGATCAAATATTAGATTTTTGGGATCACATCGGAACCTTTGGTCTTGTTATTTTAGTGGTCCGATTTTTTTTTTGGCGTCTCAGGCATCTGTTTTATGGCCTGTTGTATGGGCCGTTTTTGGCCTTTTCAATAAACTATTATTAGTTTTATTATAAACCAATGATTCATTACCTCCAGAGATGAAACGCGTCACCGTAATAACAGCTGCCACCCGATGAGATAAGGGATTAGATGCTGTTTATATCTGTTGTTTGGTTAATGTTTTTAAAACTTCGTAGGAAGGAAAGGTTTTAAAGTAAAGTAAGGGGGAGCAGGACATTTTGGAGCTTTCTTTATTTAGAATTGGGTTTGTTTCAGGCAGCAGAGCGGCGAGGGAATCCGAAAGCCTGGAAAGTGTCAGCAGTCGCAAGAAAACCTTCTGGAACAAAAGAAGCAGTACCAGAAACATTTAAGGGCATTACAGCAAAGCTCGTTTGCCAAAGAGGTTTTGCAAAGTGAGTAACAAATCACACAGGACTGCTTATACGTCTTCGTGTTAGCGATATTAAAGTACAATGGGCGTAGTTGTACTTTATTTTTAAGAAACACGTCCCAAATACAAATTTCTAACTTCCCCTACATGGCGGGTTAAAAATAAGCCAAGTTCATCCCGATCGCTCAGGTCTAAAGTGTGTCATGATAGATCCTTCCCTCAACTCCCCCCACAGAAGTCGAATCCGGACGCTTTTTTATCTGTTTGATGATGTACATTGCCATGTGATTACTGATTGTGTTCTTTGGTTTCGTTCCCGTTAAAACCATCTTTGGTTTTGTTCCTTCGTTATTGGTTAATTGCTGTAGTTGTCAACCCATCGAAGCTCTCAAAGCGGTATGTTCCAAGGAGAACACAATCAGTAATCACATGATCAAAGGCTATTCCTTAGTGTTGAAAGATGGTAGAACGCCGAAATACAATTTCAGAGTTGATGGACATTCCTAGCCCCTTGGATCCGACACAAGCCCATTTCAGCAAATTTAAAACTTTATCGTCTCGAGTTTCAAACTTGATCGTCATTAGGGTTTTGACATCTCCTAATGGCCGCGTCTGTCTTGACCTCTGGGACATCCCCCAGCTGCCGGGCGTCGAATGGCCACCGGGGTCAAGAATTTCTTCCGTGAAATTCAAAACCATTGGTGTCCGGAATGGTGTTTTGGGGGAATTCAGTAGCTCCCACCGTTGGAGAAATTTGCTTTTCCTAACGAATTTTACTTCGTCCTACGGCCATCGCTTGGCTTCAGACTGCCCTTAAAAAATTAAAAAATCTTTACTCGGCCTAATTACATTGCTGCCCTCTCTCGGGTCCAATCTGGATGTTTTGAAGTCCAGAAAATTGTGATTAAAGAACCTGTTGTACCTCCAATGCCTACGAAACCTATTTCCGTAATCGCTAAGCAATTTTTGTACCTGAAGACCTGAATTTCAAATGGTACAATGTACACCCCCTGAACGACAACTAATTGATTTTCACATTTCACATTTTTCATGACCGAAATTCTTCTTTATGAGTGGCTTCGTCGTAAGAAAAACAGTTTTTTTTTTTCATGTTTTCTGCTAGAAGTCAATGGGCCTGGACAAAGGGCTAAAATAGCTAAAGCCGTAATTTGCTGAAACCATAGCTTAGTTTTAAAGTATTCATCTATTTCGAGATACTAGAGCTTAAAGCCTCTGTCACACTGACGCGTTGACGATTTCACACTGAGCTACGCAACCTCTGCGTCCCGCTTGCTGTAACGCAGAGCTTACGCAGACAAGTAAAACGCAACGCAAGAATATAACCAAATTCTATTCTTGCATTGCGTCGACGCATACGCATCAGATTTTTCAGTGAAAAATATAAAATATGGAAGTTTATGGAGAAAAACTGGAGAAAACCTATTCAAGTTTTTTTTTCAACTTCAAGTTTTTTATTTTACACCATAATGCAAATACATTATACAAGCACTGTGGAGAACAAAAATTCGAACATGCAGAACATTTCGGACATGAACGATGAAGAAAAACTTAGTAACGACAATTCAGCGTAAGAAACCGAGAAAGGAAAATGTAAATACACTTCCAGCCTGAAGCTTGTCGCGCAGGTGTGAAAGATACGCTACGTAACCTATACGCAAGATAAACGCATAAGCAGCGCATCGCAGCAACGCGTCAATGTGAAAGTGTCTTAAACAATGAACAGTGCGAGAGGTTCTTTGACATTGTGAAATGTACAAGGAAAGTCCAGTCTGGGTTTCTGCTTAAATGAGGCTGGTGTTTAATTGATTTGATAATTGTATCTTTTGTTTGTGACTCGTGAGAAGCCGAAGCCACTTCGAAAGAGTTAAAAAAAAAACTTTGCTATAGTCAAAAGGGAAAAACGCTCAAGAAAGCACAACAAAAGATATTCGCCCCCAGTGGAGACTAGAGTTTAGCTAGAAACTTGATGAAAAATTTCTACTGCACTAAATGTTGTGAGGTAACACATTCACTCCTCGCTAACACCGAATACAATAGTTGCGTTTTGCAGATACAATTGTATCTGATACCACGGTCTAAAGGCGTTTTTGCAGTTATCGTGGTATCTGATATTAAGGTATCACGGTCCGACCGTGGTAACTGATCGTGGTATCAGAAAAGTCATCTCACTTTCACCAAATTTTGTCAAATTGGTGGGAAAGAAGTTTGGCACTTAGTGATGTGACTGAATATCAGTTTTCTTTTGGGATGATTTCGAAAAGCGCACTTTTGGCAATTGTCGTTTTTGCAGAGCAACCGTCTATCAGGTACCACGGTTACTGCAAAAACGACTAATTGCAGATCCAGTTATAGTGGTAACAGACACCATGGTATCTGCAAAAACGCAACTATGAACGGGCTTAACACAAACAGTTATAAGAAATATTTGCTTTCCCAAAAATCTCGTCTTATGCTCCATCGCAAGCCTCAAATAACGTCCCCCATGACTTACCGGTTAAATTTAGGGCAAAGACGGCAAAACATCAAGTGCACATACAGCCGGATAAGATTTCACATTCAAAAATAAGCGTGCGAAATTCGCGTCACGATGAGGAAACCTGCGTGCGATTGCGTCAACATTTTAGAGCGAAGAAAGAAATTCGCATCCGATTTTCTCATCCGGATGCGAATCCTCTTCGCTCCGAAATCTCGACCCATCGCATGCGGTCCTTCCCATTCTTACAAATATTTCGCATGCGAAATCTTATCGAACTGAAGGTGCACATAGCCCATCTTTAAGGACTGGTACTGGCAAGTAAAATTTACAGTGAAAGAGGATAAATTCTCAGTGCGAAGTGAAAATCGCTCTCGGCGAAATCAGCTTTTACGGTTTACGCAAGGAATTCTTTAGATTCATTACTTCAGTGAAGTCAATGCTCGCCGCGTTAATGTGAGACTAATCGGTAATTCTTCACGTCGCATTCCCTGAATGAGCGTTTTCTCCTATTCGTTATCTGTTCTTGTCGCAACAAGAACAAACCCTGTCCTTGATCTCCCAGTGCATAAACCCTTCTCTGTGAAAAAGAGCTGGTTGAAATGAATGTGAACTAATGATTTAAAAAAGGTGATAAAAGCTGGCCAAATTCCGGTGAAAACTTCTGTGCTTTCTCGGGCAAATGTTTGTAAAAAAAAAATCCCATAATGGTCCACATATACAAAACCTTTTAAAACTCGAGGATTTTTACCATTTCAACATCCATTTTTGTATTTTTACCTTGCTCGTCGTCAAGTCCACACCGTTCTTCTGATTTTACTTGCTTGTCAGCTTGTGGTTTATTGAGTCCGCGTCGTTCCTCTGTTTCGTATTATTTTGGAATTTATGAAATATAATCGAAATATCCGAAATTATTTATTCCTTGCTTAACATCTTAGAAGGATTATTAGCTGATCTAGAAAACTATCTAAAATCTCGTTTTTGTTTCTTTACGTAAGCAAATACAATTTTCTGCAGAAAATTGTAGTTCCACTCCCTCACATTCTGATCACACTTTCTTATCCCTCTCAGATTTCATCTGTGTAAAGTCCCACGGTGGCTCCATTCTGTCTAATCAGAATTCCGAAATTCTTTTGAAATTGTTGGCAGTATGTTTCACTCAACTTCACTTCCTATACTTCATTTCCTCTTGTTGATTGTCACATCCTGCTTCCTTTTGTAACTCGTTACGTGGACAAACGAGGTCGCGAGCTGATGAGCTTTAAGGTCAACCAAGAGGGGAGGTTAGAACATCGTGGTGTCTAATTGGATGGGTTACAAATGTGTTTCTCCAGCACCTTGTCGACAGTGTCGATATTACGCATGAATAGTTGCGTTTTTGATCGAAGTTTGAAGCTACCTTCAAACTCAAAGGTCTCTATTTAAATACCGTTTTTGTTCGCCAGTCACAGTTTCTTTGTCGTTCAGACTCTCTTACCGTCGAATTTCGTGAGCTAGTTCGAAGTTTGCTTGAATCGTCAGAGAAACCAGGGACCCATAAATTTCCTGTAATAACTCGCCATTCAGGGGGCTTGTCAATAAGAGGTTTCTGATGCTCTCTTGACCGAGCGTCAGATAGTTCGAGAAATACCCACGGGGATAAAATACCCGACTATCCAGATAGACAAAATTTTTCGCAGCTGTTCTGCTGAACTAGGAATATTTCTCTGTGACGGAAGAGTATCCTGGATCTTTTGTCCTAGCTTAGGTACCTGGTGGCATGCTGAATAGTCCCAACAAATTTTGTCTATCTGAGCAAGAACGCCGATTCGACCCAAGTGGAATTTTTGGAAACTAGGTGAGGCTCGGGCAACATAGCAACATTGAAGCATAGGAAATGACAAGCCCCCTGAATGGCGAGTCATTACAGGAAATTTATGGGTCCCTGGAGAAACGTCGATCGGGCAAGGATCCCGGGAGTTATAAAAACACTAATTAAACAAACGGTGAACTTCGTCGGCGTTCGAAAACGAAAATTAAGCAACCGGCTAAGCCAACGGCGAACAAAACTTCGATTAAAAAGCGCAACTAATTGAACAGAAGGGTCCAAATCGTGGAGTAGTCAAATCTGTGACACGCGTCAAACATAACAAACGGTAATAAGGATTATAGTTAAAACATACTTTTTTTAATTATGTCGGTCTCTCTACGATTGCTGATTATTCCCAGGGGATATCAAACTCCGGAAATTAGGAGGTCCCCAGGAAGGTCCGAGGCAATCTTGACATTGTGGTGATCATGAGTCACGAATATAGTTATGTTTTTCTTAGACACCTTGTCACCACTAAAGGCGTTTTTCCGTGCTCCCACAAACAGTTTGTGGGTCGATTGTGGCTCGAAAAGGTGTGTTTCCGCGGCGTTTTGTGCGGCCCACAACTGTGTTTCCGCGACCAACAAGATTTTCGTGGCTCGCTTTGTGGCTCAAATTTGACAAACAACTTGCGATTTTGTGGCTCGATTCTGGCGGGAAATTCAAATTAAGCAGCAAAATAGTGTCTAAACAATAAAGTTAACTACTTTTTCAAGCATATAGACTTAAAACCAAGGATCCCTTTTGCACATAATGGTAAGGAAATAAGCCTCGAGTTCTATTTATTGAGATTTTACACTGAATTTCATTTTTATTTTGAAATATTTGAAATTTCCGCCAAAAAATAGACAAAACGGCGTTTCCGCGAGTTTCAACTCATGGCTCGACTGTGTGGCACACAATCGTGTTTCCGCGACAAACATCCAGAACTGTGTGACCCACAGTTGTGTCGCGGAAAAAGGCCTTAAGCGTTTCAAAAAAGCAGTCTCTAGTTCGGTCGTATATTTAGCTGCCTCTTCTACAAGCGAGTAGGGATTAATCCGAGCTCTGGAAGGTTCAGATACAGTTATTGGGATACAATTGTACTCATTTTCGGTCGAGAGTACAGCAGGAAGGCCAGACAAATACCGACTAAATTTCAAGTTGAATAATACACGTTTGCTTATCCATACGTATATTTTTTTTAGTCAAATGATAAACAAATTGCAACAACCAACAATCTGGTCGTAGGAACGAGACAAAAAAGTTTTTGGGGGGGTCTTATCCCAAACTGTGCGTCAAGAACATAGATCGGAGGTTAAAGTATATAAAAAAGGTTTATTTTTGTATGTTTCAGGGAAGTATGTTTTAGCGATCCTCCAACCTGGAAACTTCCCTGTAATATGCACACAAATAATGTATTATGACATAAAATGGCGTAAAGACGAAAAAGACGAAAACAAATTCCACACAAATCTGGGGGAAAGTACTACACTATTTTAATATTTTGCCAGAAGGTTTTGTTTTTTGTCGTTGTTTTAAGTTCTTAAGTGCATTTCCGGTGATGTTCACTCTTGGTTATAGTTTAACCGAAAAGGGCTGGGATAGGACAATCTAGTTACGCATCACTTAGTCACGTAAATTGGCTTAAGACCCGCTGAAAATGCGTTACTTCGTTATTCCGCTAATCGCGAATAATTGATTTTCAAATAGTGGAATTCCGTGTGATTTGTGGTACCTCTATGCGCTTGTATTTTTGTTGTATGCCTCACGAGAAAGATTTATGATTGATTTCTCACTACTGCCCACTGAAAAGTCGCGTTTGTGTTGAGATTAAAATTTCCCGCGTCATAGAAGAATTTGCGTTGCGGGGACAGCCGCAGATATTCTGAACATCATAAGTATAGCAGACAATGGAAAACAAAAAAATTCCTTTGCAGAATCCAAATAGTTCAGTGTGTATTCAATTAAATGACACAAAAATAAGTTGGATTTTCAGTTAAACTTTAAGGACTATTGAAAACAGAGGGCTGGTGGACTGACTGTCTTGACCACTTCATAAGAATGTGGCACTGATCCTGTGCCGTCGTCTGTTCCGTTTAATAAATATCTTTGGACTGAATGGATTTTCCGAGCGTCGGATAGCGAAAAAAGCGAGACGTTTGTTCTGTCGCACGTGCGAGCTTGAACTGCCGATGCATCTCAAATGGCATGCGTCATGTTTCTTTACCTAAAGTGGCTCATTATGTCCAACTCCACCGCTGTCAAAGACGCCGCTCATTGTCGGCTTTAAAGGCGCGCGAAAACCGTGACGATCTTTGGCAGCGCGCGAGTCTGAACGGAACCTTTGTATTTGGTTGGTTTTGGTTCATAGTTTGTCCAGCAGAAGATCTTGACTTAAGAGCTGTGGTGTCGTATTAAGGAAGTCTCTTCATGCTGGACCCAGATGTGAAGCAAGCCAGTGGGATTCTAAGGTCAACCGGAAAGCTCTCGGCGTCCCTTTGTGAATGTATTCTGTACTTTTTTGACAGTTTTAGGTCTAAGGCATTTACCGCCCCTATTTTATTCGTATGGTCTTTGTGTCTCGTTTTCTTTCTGTTTGAACTTTCCTTGGTCCTCTCCTAAGCTGTTTTCAGCGATCTCACAGTCGTGCCAAATTTATCCAGTATGACTGGACGAACTTTTGGTCGACGGTTCCACTGGGCAGCTCTCTTTGTTCCTAATTACTGTTTCTGACTGGATTCATCTGAAGCATTCATCACAGGGCAGCAAGTGCACACGTGCTCAAGCTTTAGTGTAGACGTATAAGTCAAGTTCAGGTATCGGAGATCTGCCACATAAATCAACCATTTAATTGCCTATCTGTCACTTCATTTGTTTATCCCTTAAACACCTTAAAAGTGAATTAAAACCATACAAGGGTCAAATTTCAAATTCACTTTATTTATCCAAAAATTCTTCATTGCGAAAAATAGCATAGGAAAATGTCAATAAAAATTCACTAACATACAAGTACATAATATACTATTACTTTACATAATCTTCATGCAATATACAATTTTGGCTTCGTAATTTGGTCCATACTAAAGTATTACTAATATTATACTGTTTGTGTGTATTACAATAATATTCAATCATCGGGTCAAATATCCAACAATCCTCGCTGTAAGTTCAAACCTCGTTCCTACAACACATGCCATGTCAGGCTAATTAAGACGACCTAACTTCTCCTTGCCAAGTTAAGAACTTAGTCACTTCGCATTTGCCCAACGTACGGGGGGGGGGAGCAACTCTAGATGGAACTTACAGACCGCTAGGATCTGTAAGTGCACGAAATTACTCCAACCGCGGTCAAGATACGAACTCATCGGGCAATCTGGGCCCAGCTGCTCCTGAACCGGAGGGGGGGGGGGGGGGTCGCGTCTCCAAAAGGCACATGTACACCACAATGTCAATTAAGTACCAAATTATGAACTGCAACAAAACGGTGAAAACGGAAGAGAGCCTTCTTTCTTAAAATATGCTCAATAAAAAAAGAAAGAAAAGGCAGTCCCGGGAAGGAGTAAAGGCAGGCAGAATACTCTGGGACGTGACAGGAGTTAAAAGTGACTATTTAAAGTGAAAGCCATGAAGCAAAAATAAACTATGGGAAAAATGTGGCACGAACTCTAACGAATTTTTGCTGGAATTCCAACAACCCAATGTTGAACCTTTGAAAATCATGCAAAGATTTAATGCAGCGTCTGTGATTTATGGTGCGGGTGTCCCTATAGGCTAATGTATTTCTACCCTTCTTCCAGGCTACAAACAAAAGATGAACTGTATGTCCCCCCACGCCCCGAACCCCATGCTTCCACAGAGCGTGTGTGAACGCATGCGCAAACGCAAAGCTTTCGCGGACAAGGAACTGGAGCAGGTGATGCTGCACCGCGAACAAGCAGCGGTAGAAAGCCAACATCGCCTGATGCTGTCCACAGTATTGCAGCCCGCCTTACCGTTCAGTGTTGAATTCGGATTAATGCTTTACAGGCATCAACAAGCCGCCGAGTTGCAGCGGAGGATCGTAGTTGCCAGTGAAATGTTGCAAAAGCATGCCAGGGTTGCCACGTTGCCTGTGGCACGATTTCAAAGGACTGAGCAACCTGCGCGTTTGAGTGAGAGCCCAAAGAAAGCCAAACTGTCGTTTTCTGTTGATGCGATTATGGGGAAGTCTTAGGTCGTGGAGTAAGTGGTGTTAGCGTTCAGTTGTTTACTTGTGCTACGTCGTTATGTTTGAAGTCAATATTAGTTGGATTTTCGTTTAGTAAAGTCTGTTCTCATTTCATTCTTGGCCTGTGTGATCTCGCAACTCCTTTTTTGATGTTAGCTGGAAAGCTTAGCAAGCATATCCGAGGGGGTGCCAACTCTCAAAACTGGGAACAGGTTGCTCAAGAACTGAGTGTTGACTCCCAGGTTCTCTGTTTGCCCAGCAGCTGGCATATCCTCAAGGCTTATATAATCTCATTCGAAGGATAAACTCTTGCATTGGATGCAAGCGGATCCCTGCGATGTGTTCGTGCTGGCCGAGAACGTGGTAACTGGGAGTGTGTTCCACCCTATAGGCTGGAAAATGTACCTACAGCATATAATTTTATATACGTACCGTAGTTACTACGCATGGCGTCACGGATCCTGGCTTCTTGGCGTCAAGTCTGGGACGAATTTTTCCATTTTTGGTAGAACATCGTACCGCGGGCTGATCGGGCCAATCACGTCTCGGAGATCGTAGTTCCCACGCTACGCTCCCGCGTGTGGTGAGCAATTAGTTCCTACCAGTTACTATTTCGAGGAGGTTGGAACGGTCTGCGTAATAACTTTTCTAGAGATTGGAACAAAATAGTAGGCTAAATTAATGTCAGGCTACTATTGTTGCAAGGGTGGAACACGCTCTAGGCTTCTGGTTGGCCCACTTTTCACTGTAAAGGAATCTCTTGAAGTTTAAAATCAGCAGCAAGGTAGAATCGTATAGGGGTGCCGGTAAGGAGCTAGTTTTGGGGATCCCAAACGAAAGTGACGGGATACTTATGACTTCGTAAAAGTTGTCCGTCTATCCGTCCGTCTGTTAGCACGATAAATCTCAAAAGGGTTAAGATATTTTACTCATGCTTAGTGTGATGATTCTTTGGGTCAAAGTATAATTCAAGTTCGTAGACGTATTTCTCGCCCTGTAGTAAGGGTGGGGAGGGGCTGTCAAATTAAGGGACGGAAAAGCATAATTTAAAAGCCAATGAGATAGTCGATTTAGGGTTAAGAAGACGCGCTGAATTCATACCTGAAACTAGTTTCTCGCAAGACAAATAGTTTACCCGCAATCCGGCCAGAACCGGAAATTTTGTGGGAGTAAAGGAGGAAAGTCGATTAGATATTCCGAACAGGGGTAAGAGACATGCTGAATCTATTTTTGAGCTTTCTTTTGCTGGACAAGTAATCCGCAGGGAATTCCGTCTGAAACCAGAAATTTACAGCCAGAATTGGTTATCACATTAGCTGTTTAAATATATTTTGTTTGCCCCCTAATTGGAACCCCCTCCTCCACCCCTATATGCAGGGTTACAGAGCCCATCTACGAACTCGACCTTTCCCTTGACCCAAAGGATCCTCACACCAAGTCTCATCAAAATGCCTCATTCCGTTCGAGAGTTATCGTGCTCACAGACGGACAACTTTTGCGATGTCATAGGTATCCCTCCACTTACGTTATGGGATCCCAAAAATGAATCAAAGCGGAAAATCAGCTAGGATGTTCTTCAGCGAAATTTCGGCCCTTCTTGGTAAGGGTCCTGGTCAGCCCGGCTGAATCGCTGAATGAACGTAGTGCTGAAAATAAAAATGTCTCTTTGACCCGTTCGCCTTTATTTTCCAAGGGGCGACATCTTGATCCAAAAATATGGACAGTCAGCTTGGCCTAACATATAATATTAAAGTGATTAGTAACTTATTTGCTTGCAAGACTGGAGTCACAAAATGAAGAAAAAAACGAACAAACAGGTTCATGTACCAGCCGAGAACGACGCTAAGACAATCGAATCCATATCTATAGAAGCCAATGGTTGATTTTTTGCATTACATTATTTTTGAACTTAACTTGGAACATAAAAATTATTACCATGGTAAAAGCCGACGATGCAGATTGCTTTTCTACATTTTGTTGGGTCGAGCATTCCAGAATCAAGAGTGGCGTCAGAATATGAGTCCCACCCCACCGTTGTCCTCGTAGAAGTTTCGCTCGTTTGAAATAATTAGTCGCCATCGTTCTTCTGTTTGTTGTAGCATAATTCTCCCAGTATGGGGAAAGCTGTCTCCTGCTACGTTTAAGAGTTCATAAAACCGTCGAATCTCATGATCTTTTCTTGAAGTGCAGTCAGAAAGACCGAGTCAGAAAGACCAGTGGAACCTGACACCAAAGTTGCAACCTCCGTGAAACATTGTTTGTTCGAAAACTTGGGATACAGTGTTTCTTTACGACTTTGTCCTGTAGACAAAACACTGAGAGAATTTGATAGCTATAAGAAGAAAAGTCACGGAGAGACCCCCCGGGATTTGCAAGTGCCAGAAATGCTAATTTTGTAAAAATTTGATCCAGTTGGAATCGTACTCAAGAAGATTCGTCATGGTCTGGTTCGGGTTCTCTGCGGGTTTTGTTGTGCCAACGCAAACGCAAAAATGTACTTGGAATCCAATCTCGCAGATGCGTAAATTCTCTGCAGAGCTGGCTTCAGTGTGAAAGCAGCATAAAAGACAGGTATCACGTCGTGGATACTTGTCCAGTCATCCGGCGGCGATTGCCAGGTCAAACAGGGACGAAAATTTCGCTGGGATGAAAAAACTAAAGGCAAAAGTTTAAGTAAGTCCGATCTGAATCTCAGAAAATCTTAGCGCATGACCGATGCAATAGTTGCGTTTTTGCTGATACCATGGTATCTGTTACCACGGTCTAAAGTCGTTTTTGCAGTTATCGTGGTATCTGATACCACGGTCAAAAGGCGTTTTTGCAGTTATCGTTGTATCTGGCCAGTTATCGTGGTATCAGATATTCAGATACTACGGTCCGACCGTGGTAACTGGTCGTGGTATCTGAAGAGTCATCTCACTTTCATCAAATTTTGTCAGATTGGTGAGAAAGAAGTTTAGCATTTAGTGATGTAACTGGATATCTGTTTTTCTTTTTGGATGACTTCGAAAAGTGCAATTTCGGCAATAGTCGTTTTTGCAGAGCACTGTATATCAGATACCACGATAACTGCAAAAACGACTAAATGCAGATCCAGTTACCGTGGTAACAGATACCGTGGTATCAGCAAAAACGCAACTAATGTTTTGTGATAGCGTTTCGAACTCGTTTCGCTGGATAGAATTATTCTGAAGTGACTCAGTTTGGGTTTTCCGTCCCATTAGCTCCGCTCTTAGCTGAGAATATGAGGTTAAGATCGTAACCATGCCGAAATATTCATAGCTCATTGGCGGCTGATAACGCGGTGGCCGCTGCATGAAAATGAAGTTGGACAATTTTTTTTTATTTATTTATTGATATATATGAACGTTGTTTGTTTTTTTCGTTGCAGTGGCAGTTAAAAGTGGCATTGGAACAACAACGCAGGGCTGTAAGGGATTTTTCCTTCCCGGGTGACCATTGAAGAAACGAGTTTGTTTTAGATTCGACAAACAAATGAAAATCTCTATGAGACGTGAACTTTGATGGGCTTTGTGGCAGCTTGGGGATAGTTAACAGACTGCAATTAGGGTTCCTGAAACATAATTATACACGCTGTTTTACTCTAATTGATCTCCTAAATTTAAAACGACGAGATTCAGAATTAGTTGCATCTTGTTCTTTTTCTTTTGTCTACTTTTGCAAGCCAAAAGCCAGGAAATGAGCCAAGTGTGACCAGGGTCTTAGGCGCGCTCATAGCCGAAAGCTAAGATACGCCCTTCCTAAAATGCAATGACGAATTGCCGCCAGATGCGCTAGGAAAACAGCAATAATCCCACGTTTGATCTTGGTATAAGTTATCTGAAGGAGAAATAAGAGATTAGGCTTTCGGTTCATACAGAGTACGCGCATTCGCCCTATGGGAAAGTCACTCAGCACTAAAGTCGGAAGCCAGAATGCAAAGTTGACCAAGTTTGACAAAACAGAGTTTGACATAAAATTGAAAACACAAAATAAACACCAATAATTAGCATGTCGTTGTATACTTTACAGTAGTGCAGCTAGTGGCAAAACAAGAACTTGTCCGGAAGGAATTTTGGGATGAGCGTACACATACGTCTGCTTTCAGACGTCGAAATTTCTTTCCGCCAACTGAACGGAAGTCCGTTGGACTAGAAATGCTCCTTCTAGAACCAAGCTTTGAAAGGGGTTATAAGGTAAATATTCCTTGAGCTCAAGCTGACTTTGAAACATACATTCAAATAATGTATACATCGGATACATCAGCTACGATTCTTCATCAGCGATATTTCGGACCTTCTTGGCAAGGGTCTCCGACATTAACCCTGAAGATTGACAGCCTGACGAGGACCCTTGCCAAGAAGGGCCGAAATATCGCTGATGAAGAATCGTAGCTGACGCATCCGTTGTAGACAATATTTGAATATATGGGTTATAAGGGCTGCCAACTTGGTTGGTACGAAAGGGCAGGGGCACGGGAATATCAGCTTAAGAAAGTCTGCAAAGGGTAGCCAGCTTATAAGAAAGCTCTTTAGAATATACCAGCTTAATTCGTTTGTCTTTTTCGACATTGTTTCCAGTGCCATTCAAATGCAAAGCTTTCAGTCAGTCTGCCGATGCCATCTCGTATTCTAGTGTTTTCACGCAGCGCCATCTGGGCTTCGTCTTTCTGCTGGCTTGGGCAGATAGAATAAATGACCGGCGTCAAGAAAATAGCCTAGCTAGATTGTTTTGTAAGGTTAAATATGGTAACCTTGATTTAACCTTGGACTTGAAAGAATCTGCTCTCTATTATTTATTGGTGTCTGTACTTCTCCACTGACAATGGCAGACCTGAAAACTGTTGTTGTACATACAACAGCTTATGCTGGTCAAAAACCAGGTACAAGTGGTCTTCGTAAACCTGTAAAAGATTTCCAGAAGGAAAATTACACTGAAAACTTCATTCAGAGCATTCTTCTTGGCGGTCTTGAGAATCCATCAGGATCTGTTTTAGTTGTTGGAGGGGATGGAAGATACTTTGGAAAAGAAGCAACCAAGATTATTATAAAGATTTGTGCAGCCAATAAGGTGAGAAATTCTGGTGAATGGTAGGAAGGCCCACAGCCCAGTCTACCATAAACCCCTGATTATGGTATACCCTATGCCTAACACTGGATATACTATGCCAAATGCTGGATACTGGAACCAGAATGGAATCCAACAAAATATTGATGATTTGAGAGAAGCTGAGAAATCAGCCAATCAGAATTTACCTATGGTGAGGTAGGTCAGGGTTAGTTCAGTCCAGTATACTAGCCCTTTTTCAGTCAAGGTCCTTAAACGTCTAGCACCATGCCTGAGTGCTAGACGTTTGAGCACTGTACATCGAAATCCATGCATGGTGCATGGATTTCAGCATACAGTGAACACATGAAAAAGCACAATTTCTATCGTCCAACACGCCTAACACTGGATATACTATGCCAAATGCTGGATACTGGAACCAGAATGGAATCCAACAAAATATTGATGATTTGAGAGAAGCTGAGAAATCAGCCAATCAGAATTTACCTATGGTGAGGTAGGTCAGGGTTAGTTCAGTCCAGTATACTAGCCCTTTTTCAGTCAAGGTCCTTAAACGTCTAGCACCATGCCTGAGTGCTAGACGTTTGAGCACTGTACATCGAAATCCATGCATGGTGCATGGATTTCAGCATACAGTGCACACATGAAAAAGCACAATTTCTATCGTCCAACACACTAAATACCGATAGAAATTTTGCTTTTTCATGTTCGAACTGTATGCTGAAATCCATGCACCATGCATGAATTTCAAGGTACAGTGCTCTAGCACTCAGGCTTGGTGCTAGACGTTTGAGCACCATGGATGAAAAAGGTCTAGTGTACTAGACTGGGTTAGTTAGGGTGCCAACAGCTATCCAGCATTTGGCATAGGGTATCCAGCATTAGGCATAGGCTATGCAAGCAAAACACTAGAAATATCCAATGTTTGGCATAGGGTATCCAAAAATCAGGGGTCTGTGGTTAACTGCCACAGCCTACACTACAGCAAAATTGCAGATAAAAAGCTTTGGGCAATTGTATGTGCTCTTGCCAAATTAAATATTCCTTCAGCCAATGCTGACTGAATCATGTTTGACAGTGCAAGATGGATATGTTAGCTGAATTTTATTAGAGCTATACAGGATGGGTACCTGACCTCGTTTTTACACTACCTCGGTTAAATATTCTATGAGCCCAAGCTGACTTTGAAACATTTATTCAAACAATGTTTACAACGGGTACGTCAGCTACGATTCTTCATCAGCGATATTTCAGCCCTTTTTGGCAAGGGTCCTCGTCAGGCTGTCAATCCTCTGGTTCAACTTCGGGGTTCAACTTCCATTGTGTTTAAAACATTTTTTTGTTGTAGCATCAAGTCAAGTACCATAGTGAATATACTGGATTAAGCTCTTGTTTTGTTGAACAGGTTGCCAGATTGATTGTTGGCCAGAATGGAATTCTGTCCACCCCAGCTGTTTCATGTCTCATCCGGAAGATGGGTACCAATGGAGGCATTGTCCTAACAGCTAGTCATAATCCAGGTGGACCAGATGCTGATTTTGGCATCAAGTTTAATACCAGCAATGGTGGTAAGTGGAACTCAAAACCCAAAAATCTAAAACGTAAGTGGAGGGACACCCATGGCTTCATAAAAATTGTCCGTCTGTACGTCCGTCCGTCTGTCTGTCCGTCCGTCTGTCAGCATGATAACTTTCGAAGGGATCGAGATATTTTAATGAAACTTGGTGAAGGAAAATTTGCTATAAGTAAAAGGTTTATCTGAAGTTGATTAGAGGTTCGATGTAGTGGTAAGAATGATATGGGTGGGCTGAATCCGTACGGTACATGCAAATTATTTTCCCGCCGGACAAATAGTTCGCTCGGAATCCGGCCAGAACCTGAAATTTTGTTAAAAGTCAAACTTTTATCTGAAGTTGATTAGAGGTTCGATGTACTGGATGTAGGCGTAAGGAGATATGCTGAGTTCATTTTTGAGCTTTAGTTTTTGCCGGACAAGTAGTTCGCCCGGAATCCGGACGAAACCGCAAATTTGGCAGAAGTAAGGCAGGAAGTTCTGATCAAGATGCTGAATCTATATCTAAATTTAGTTTTCTCAAATGATTGGCCATTGGCATTAGTCCGTTTCTGAATCTTAATAGTAAAAGTGTTCTAGGAGTCTGGCGAAGACCAGATATCTACAAGACACAATTGTCTGGATTAAATATTAAATTTTGGGATCCCATTGAAACCTTTGGTCTTGTTTGAACATAGGCTGTTGCGATCCTGTCTTTGAAGGTATTTTCTTTGGATGTGTTGCTGTTGCTTATTTTAAGCTTCTGAATGAGCAAGGGCTGGAACATATTGCAGCTGTCTTGGTTTCTTGAGATTGTTTGAGCTTTGTACGATGGAAAGGTAAACTCATAGAGAAATAACTGGTAGGGATAAACTATTTTACTGTATGCGACAGAAACTGATTTTTTTCTTGTAGGTCCAGCCCCAGATCACGTAACAACAGCAATCTATACCATCAGTACCCAGATTAAAGAGTATACAATAGTGCCCACTTTAGACTGTGACATCAGCAAAACAGGTCATCACGAATTCAAGGTATTGTAGGTCTCCTATCCTTGTCTCGTTTGTAATCAAAGTAGATTTTTGTCGCCCATTCTAATGATTATTTCTTCGTTAATGAATGGACTTCGGATTTGAGGGATGTTTTCTTCTGAAAGTCTTTAGTGCGCGCCCCTGGCCTTCTGTGAACATTGACTGCTGTTTAGTTTAGTTGTATCAACACTGGTGGGGTAAGGGTACAATACCAATTGGCAGGTATACCAACATGCCTCAGCCTCAGGCTTTGAACACAATAGTATTTCTCAGTATCACAGTTCTCCCCAGTATTGCAAATTTTACTTAAAAATGTGATGTCAGTTACGTAATACTTGGTTTACTAATATCACGCTGCTCCATCTTGCCCTGAGTAATTATTTAGTTCACCTCGTTTTAAAACGAATTTGTAAACTACGAATGTGGAACTACGAAAAATCCCTGTACTACTTATCACCTCAAAGATTTTCATGTATACTCCTTCCAAGCCTCTGAACTATTGGCCACGTGTGATGTGACTGGTATTGTTGGATCTGTCGTTCACACAGTTTTTTTTTTAGTAGTAGTAGTAGTAGTATTTAATTACAACAAACATAGATAAAAATCACGGACCAGTGCACATGCCTGGTGGCATACTTTAGCACTGACAATGTTGCACAACGAAAATAAAATAAAAAGCCGTCTTCTAACTACATTTTGACATCAACAAAAAGAGAACAAAAACAAAAGAAATTGCTCAACTACGCGTCGTAAATTTTTTTTTTCAGTAATTTTAGAAACTGTCGCTTATTGCTACATTCTCGCACTGATACTGGAATTGAGTTCCAGATTTTTGGCCCAGTGTGACGGATGCTGAAACTCGCTCTTGACGTAGGGCGAAATTCGCACGAAAAATCTGAACGATGAGTGGTTGGATAATTATGAAATTGGGAATTAGTTGGAAAAATACCAGAGAAATTTGAAGGTAAACTATTGTATAGATAATCATGGCAAATATTAGAAATAGAAATTGTATGAAGTTGATCCAAGGAATATATTCCTGAAGTCCCATATATGTGTCTAACTGAAGATCTATATTCAACATTAAAAAGAATCCTCATTGCTTTATTCTGGAGTATTTGGAGAGGTTTAAATACAGATGAAAAGGTAGAAGCCCAAACAGAAATACAATAAAGAAAATATGGGTGGACAAAAGAATAATAAATTGATTTTAGAATATTTTTAGGAAAAAAATAACGAAGACGTGATAGCATACCAATATTTCGGGAAATTTTTAACGATAGTGTTTTCACATGTTTATGAAACGACAAATTTTCATCTAAAATTACACCAAGGTATTTAAACTGATCAACCCTTTTTAATTCAAGACCATTTAACAAAAGAGAGAAGCTATCTGAACTGACTGATCCAATACGCGAAAATAACATATATTGGCATTTTTTCTCGTTAAGAGCTAGTAAATTCCTTGAGTACCAATCAGATACAGCTAGTAACGTGCTTTCAAGGTTCTGGAAAAGAACTGCTAGGTCCCGGTGAGAAGAAAAAATTACTACATCATCAGCAAACATTATAATTTTACAAAGAGGCAAAACTTCCGGTAAATCATTTAAAAAAAGAAGAAATAGAATAGGCCCAAGGACAGAGCCCTGAGGTACTCCGTAGTTAATCTGGAAAGTATCTGAACGAAGATCACGGGATTTATCAACACATTCTAGTCGTCTCCCAGAAAGATAAGATGCAAAAAAATTAACAGCTTGTGTTGAAAATCCGTAAGACTTAAGTTTTGCAAGAAGCAAAGAATGATTTACGGTGTCAAACGCCTTGGCAACATCAAGGAAAAAACTATTAAAATACCCGGTTTAAAAATTTTGGTGTCTGAGAAAAACGGTTACCCTAGGAACATAATTTAAAAAACGCTGAAATCGAAGGTCACGGGTTTGACTCATTTTTGAAATACAGTACATACCTTTTTGCCCTCTTTGCAAGTTGCAGGAGGAGGATTTGAACCACTTCCTCTTAGAGTGCCAAGAGCTTTCGCATTTGAGAGTAACATTTGTTGGGGGTGGGTTGGTATCGCTTCCCCGTATCCTGAAATCTAGGAACCCCAAGTGTATCTAATCAAATCAAATGAAATCAAATCATTTAATGTAAACAAGATACAGTCTCTCATAGGCATAGCCCAAATATGGTATCTTTTAGTCAAACAGTTAATACAAGAAAGATTTGTCAACGAGAAACACAAAAAGAATAGGATAAAACGCACAAGTTACGAATTGTTAGAAGTACGAACAAAACTCGGCACAAAGCTTCGAGAATACCGCTGTGACATGGAGTAAACCGGTGTCAGTTTTGGAACTTTCGCAGCCGCCTCTCTGGGGAGTCGGGATCTGAGGGGGACAAAGGGAGGCGGGAGGAAGTTCTTGTAGATGGGGTGGAGGAGGAGGGTTGAGCCAAATTTTAGGCACAGTTTCTCTCGACGGACAAAAAGGGGGTCAAGTTTGTATTCTTTTAGATAAAAAGAGTAAGGCAGTGGGGAACCTCCGTAGATGATTTGTAGAGACCTCTTCTGAACCCGTTCAATTTTATCACTTTCTTCTTTTGTAAGAGCGAAATGCCAAACAGGACATGCACATTCTACTAGTGGGCGGATGAACATGCAGAAAATTAATTTTAGTTTATCCTTAGGAGCCCGGAATTTCTTTAGAGTCTTCAGCATTTGGATAGCACCATTTGCCTTTTTTACAATCAATCTTGTGTTTTCATGCCAAGTTAGATCAGAAGAGATCACTACCCCAAGCAGGGTAGTGCTTTTACTGAGGAGGTTTGGGTCTATAGGTGGTTCGAATTCAGGTAGGCTTTTCTTGAGAAATGAAAAAGTCATTACTGAAGATTTATCTTTATTTACCACCATATTTAATTTTGCTGCTTCGGAGGTAACTTGTTCAATATAATTGAAAGTTTGACTTTTACACGCTCCAGATACTACCTCTGCTAGGGAAAGATCATCTACATACTTCCATCTTTCTTCCAGCCCGACAGCTATTTCATTGATCATGAGGAGGAAGCATAAAGGACCGATCACTGTTCCTTGCGGGACACCGCAAAAAACCGGTAAAGAAGAAAAAAAATTATTTTTATATTTTACGATTTGTTCTCTGTTTGTTAGAAAGCTTTTTACGATATTAATAAGATATTCAGGAATATTTTTCTCTGCCATTTTTTCCAGCAAAATCTTGTGATCTACAAGATCGAAAGCTTTTTTAAAATCTATTGCAATTAGATTTATCCATTTCCCGGGTTCATCTAAATTTTTTAAAATAAAATCAAGTAAACTAACGAGATAGTGAACAGTTGAACACTTCGGGATGTTACCAAATTGCCTCTTATCGATGACTTCCGAGAGATATTTTTTTAGCCAAGAAGCAACAAAGCTCTCGTAAATTTGGCTAAAAATTGATGTAACAGTGATCGGCCTCACACCAGAGAAATCATTAGCTGCTCCCTTTTTCGGAATGGGAGTGATGAAGCCAATTTTCCACTTTTTGGGGAAATTTCCAGTTTTGGTGATATTATTGTAAATAATATGAAGAGGAAACGCCAATTCTTTCGCAAAAGCTTTAGCAATGGCTACTGGAACATCAAAGGGTGCCACTGATGTTTTCTTTAACGAGGAGAGTTTCTTTCTAATTTCTGATATTGAAATTTCAGGCATTAAATTAGAATTTACATTTGAATCTTCTTGTGAATTTTGGGATGGTATCTTAGATGTATGTAAATATGTGACTAAAGTATTTTGTCTCAGGAATGAAAGTTAACTTTGTTTACGTAGCGTTGTATTTCTAGAGGTGTAATAGTTTATTTGTGAAGTGTATTAAATCTTGTATGGCCTTTTGGCTCAATAAACAAGCATTATTATTGTTATTATAATCTTAGCAACCGGTTGGATGGGTGACTTGGAAGTGCAAGTTTTTACCTAGTGCTTTTCCATTCTAGGTTGATGGTGATCCCTTCATTGTTGATGTAATCGATTCTGTTGAGGACTATCTCAGCTTCATGAAAGAGATATTCGATTTCAGTGCCTTGAAGGCATTAGTGAAAGGCGATGGGGGAGAGCCCCTATCTTTCCTTATAGACTCCATGCACGGAGTTACTGGCCCCTATGTGAAGCGCATTTTTGTGGACGAGTTGGGGGCCCAGGAGATGTCTTTAGTTAATGTGGTTCCGTTGGAGGATTTTGGAGGCCATCACCCCGATCCCAACTTGACCTACGCTGCTGACCTCGTAAACGGTATGAAGAAGGGAGGATACTCCTTCGGTGCTGCCTTCGATGGTGACGGGGTAAGTCTTACTAGTTCCTTTCAGTAGGAAGGAGTAGTAATAATAGTTGCGTTTTCGCTGATACCATGGTACCGTTTCATGTCAGTCAGTCGTTTTTCTGTATGGCGTTTATTCATGAAGTAGCCATTAGCCAACTTTGTAGCCTTATTCGTTAAACTCCTCGAGTGGAACAGGATTGAAAAGAAACGTCACGGCTAGAACGGGGCTGCAAACAATGGCGTTTTAGGTTAAAATTGGTGTGGACTAAAATAGACAAAACACGGCTTGGGTGTTAGAGTGGATGATCCAGAGTGTGATAGTATCTCGGCTAAAGATAGGGTGGGTTGTTCGTATGTTGTAAACACACCCTTGTCGCAAACGATCCCACGGTCGGTGCCAATTGTTTTCATACTTCTTGGGTGTGGTCTTCGCGCCGGTAGACGGGGTGGGCATTCCTGTGTTTGTCTGTCGATCTTTGTTATTAGGCGTATTTTTGCCGTTCCCCGAGGACTCCTGGGGGAATCGAAGGGAACGGCGAGAATAGAGGGAGTCACTCCACGCGGACTCCGCGTACAGAAACAGCGAGAACACGGGGAATGCTCCAAAATGGATTTTGTTCGAACGAAAAAAAATAAGCAGTTGACGAAATTAGTCTGGATCCACTATATTTTTGGTTTTGTTTATTTTGATGGTTTTAAATTAATTTTACATTGCACCAACACCAGCAAAAATTGATTCCCGTCCGAATCTGAAAGGGAGTCTCTTTAGACGGTGGTGATGATAATCGAAGCATTCCCCGTCCGTGGGGACTCGCAAGAATACGGGGAGTGAGTCCCCGGGACAAAACAAAACGCGGGGACTCCTCAAGTAGAGTCCTCGGGGAACGGCGAGAATACGCATATTGACTAGAAATTTTTTATGGCACTTGCAGCCTCTGGCTCAAGTGCCATATACCGATCACAATTCCGTCTGTCGGTCTGTCGGTCGGTCCGAGTTTTTTTGTCCCACATATCCGAGTTAGGGTACTTCCAGATGTGCTAGGACAATGAAACTTGGCAGGCATATCAGGGACCCGACCAAACTAACCTGGAAATAATCAGTTTCCCGATCCGACCATATGGGGGGGAGTGCGGGGCGCTGGAAACTTGCAAATTTAGGGCATTTTGTCACTTTTTTCTGAGTTAGGGTACTTCTAGATGAGCTAGGACAATGAAACTTGGCAGGAATATCAGGGACCCGACCAAACGAACCTGGAAATAATCAGTTTCCCGATTCGACCATATGCGGGGGAGTGGGGGCGCTCGAAACTTGAAAATTTAGGGCATTTTGTCACACTTTTTCGAGTTAGGGTACTTCCAGATGAGCTAGGACAATGAAACTTGGCAGGAATATCAGGGACCTGACCAAAGTAACCTGGAAATAATAAGTTTCCCGATCCGACCATATGCGGGGGAGCTGGGGCGCTGGAAACTTGAAAATTTAGGGCATTTTGTCACACTTTTTCGAGTGAGGGTACTTCCAGATGAGCTAGGACAATGAAACTTGGCAGGAATATCACGGACCCGACCAAACTAACCTGGAAATAATCAGTTTCCCGATCCGACCATATGGGAGTGCGGGGCGCTGGAAACTTGAAAATTTAGGGCATTTTGTCACACTTTTCCGAGTTAGGGTACTTCCAGTTGTGCTAGGACCATGAAACTTGGCAGGCATATCAGAGACCCGACCAAACAAAATTAGGAATAATCAGTTTTCTGATCCGACCATTTTGGGGGGGGGGGGGGTGGAGGGCAGGGGAATCCGGGAAACTGAGAAGTGTGTAACTTTCGAACGGATGATCGGATTGTAATGAAACTTCATAACTGAAGAGAATATATATCTGTAATGTCCCGTTTAAACCGGATTCGGTAGCCAGGGGGGAGTTGGGGGGGGGAGACCGGAAATTTCAAGAAACGGTTAGAATGGAGGGATCGGAGTGAAACTTGCTGGGAAGAACAAGCATCTGCTCTAGATAAGTCCTTTAGACCATTGTACTGGATCCGGACACTTATGGGGGGGGGGGGTCCCGGAATTCCGGTGATGGTGGTTTTTTGGATTTTCACGATGAAACTTGGCAGGCATATCAGGGACCCAATCAAACTGACTTCAAAATAAAAATATTGTCGATCAGATAATGGTGGGGGAGTGGAGGGAGGGGAATCCGCAGGGGAATCCGGGAAATTGAGAAGTGTGTAACTTTCGAACGGATGATCGGATTGTAATGAAACTTCATAACTGAACAGAATATATATCTGTAATGTCCCGTTTAAAGTTTTGACCGGATTCGGTAGCCAGGGGGGAGTTGGGGGGGGGGGAGACCGGAAATTTCAAGAAACGGTTAGAATGGAGGGATCGGAGTGAAACTTGCTGGGAAGAACAAGCATCTGCTCTAGATAAGTCCTTTAGACCATTGTACTTGATCCGGACACTTATGGGGGGGGGGGGGGTCCCGGAATTCCGGTGATGGTGGTTTTGGGGATTTTCACGATGAAACTTGGCAGGCATATCAATGACCCAATCAAACTGACTTCAAAATAAAAATTTTGTCGATCAGATAATGGTGGGGGGAGTGGAGGGAGGGGAATCCGAAATTTTCAGTCATGCGTAATTTTGGAATGGGTGATCGGATTCGAGTGAAATTTAAGAATTCAACAGAGGACATTTCTCCGATGATTTTGTTCATATCCGGACCGGATCCGGCAACTATTGGGGGGGGGGGGGGGCGGAAAATACGTGCCCCGTTTAGAATGGAGGGATCGGGATGGAACTTTGTGGGAAGAACAAACAGATGCTCTAGGTAAGTCATTTGCTGAATCGGATTGGCTACGTGCACCGCGGGGGAGCTGGGTGGGGTGGGGGGGGGGTGGACCGGAAATCTCGAGAAACGGATAGAATGATGGTATCGGAGGGAAACTTGCTGGGAAGAACAATCATCTGGTCCATGTAAATCTTTTACATAATTTGACTGGATCCGGACACTTGAGGGGGGGGGGGGAGGAGGGGTATCCCGGAATTCCGTTTTTTGGGGGATTTTCACGACGAAACTTGGAAGGCATATCAGGGACCCGGTCAAACTGACTTGGAATAAAAAAAAAATCCTCGATATGATAATCTTGGGGGGGGGGGGGTTGAGGGAGGGTAATCCGGAATATTGAGTCATGCGTAACTTTGGAACGGGTGATCGGATTCGAGTGAAATTTAATAATTAAACAGAGGACATTTTTCTCTTGTGACCTTTTTCATTTCCGGACCGAATCCGGCAATTATCGGGGGGAGGGCGGAAAATACTTGACCCGCTTAGACTGGTGTGATCTGGATCGAACTTCGTGGGAATGACAAACAGATGCTCTGGATTAATCATTTACAGAACAGGATTGGCTCCGGTTATTGTGGGTGGAGTTGGAGGAGATGGAGGGGGGTCTGGGATTCCGGTGATCGCGCGTTAAGGTACTTCCTGATGTGCTAGGACGATGAAACTTCGCTTGAATATTGGCGACTCAACAACATTTGCTTAGAAATTGCTACTTTCCAAATCCGATTATTCCTTAAAGTACCAATCTTGACCGCAAAGTAAAAAAAATACTTTTAAGCAATATATGCATTTTCGTGATGCCCATCAGCCCATTAGCAGTTTTGCCTCAAGGGTTTTGCTTACAAATGAAGTTCCAGCTCCCTTATAGCGCGCATCTCAACCGCAAAGTCGAAACTTACTCTTGATCAATCAAATCATCTTGACACATGCAAGTGCCATATGAGCTTACAGCTCTTGTTACAGGATAGGAACATGATCCTCGGTCAAGCGGGATTCTTTGTTAACCCGTCCGACTCCTTGGCGGTGATTGGTGCTCACCTCGAATGCATACCTTATTTCGTGAAGACAGGTGTCAAGGGCTTTGCTAGGAGCATGCCAACCGGAGCTGCCATCGATCGGTAAGTATCAGCAGGGAGTCATAATTTTCGCTCACGATTCTCAAGGGCACCTCACTGCAAGTAATGAATGCTTTTTTCAGTTAACGAATGAACATTTCAGGTGGCATTCCTGGCTTGAAAGAAGAAGAAAAACAGAGTGGGCATCCAAGGGTTCCTGAAGGCGTTGAGCCTGAATCTAAACCCACGCTGCACTTGGCCGCTGTACTTGGTTGTTATTTCCGGGCCGGGGGGGGGGGGGGGGGCGGGGGGTCGCCCTCACGAGAACATTATGTTTTACAAAACCGACTTAGCGACGAATATGATAGATTCGGACATAGTGCTACCGCAAACGCTGAACCTGCAGCCATACTTTAACTTGCTGATGTGTGCGACAATCCTAAGCAAAGCAAATGAACTTCCTCAGGTTTTGTATACAGAAAGAGGGCAGCACTTTCTATAGATTTTTACCTTCTCTTCTCTTTTTTTTTTGCTGTGATTACTATAGCTGACAAGGGGCTTTGGTGGAAATATATATATATATATATATCGTTTATTGACCAAAATAGCAAAGATAGCTAGCCAAGGTAAGTCAACCTAACACTTTCAGCGGGAGATAAAATAGCCAGTGACAAATGACAAATAATAGCTGCGTTTTTGCATGCCTTACAGTACGCCTGTGAGTAGCAGCTGTGCTTTTTAGGTGTTTTGGCAAACCTTTCCCTGCAGCCTGTCTGCTTATAAGGCGTTTTTACTCCTCAGTCCAACGGCCAAAGAACGAAATCCACCGGCTACGGCCAAAGGCCTTCTTGATGCCGTTGTCCTTGGCCTTAGCCTGTGGTCCCTTTCAAAAATGGAGGATGCTGAGTATCTGGAAATTCTGAAATACAAAAATGAATTTTTCAAAGTTAAATGTAAGTATTGTGAATGACTGCTGTTTGCTTGTCAACTCTCTCTACTCGGATAATTTTTGTTTAGTGGCTCCAGAACTTTTTGTAGCTGTAGGTTGTGGTGTGTCCAAAAGAGCACACTGGGTTAGTTAGCACACTAGTTTAAAACCAGGAAGTAAGCTGATTTTTAGATTGCCAGAGTAGTCCCCAGACCGTTCATCAAAGTATTAATTTGCCATTTTTAGATAGCCAGACGAAAATAGCCCGCTTCAATTCAGTTTCAATTTCAGTTTATTTCTGAAACGGGAAGCGGACAAGCCGAATATTCGTTTGGTCGTCAATAAACATATATATACAATTTACATTCAACACTTACGAATTAATTTAAAATAAAAGTAATCCAATACATTTAATAAAAAGAGTTAAGCTCAGGTACACAATTACTTACTAGCACTGGCGTTAAAAAACTTGACAAAGGAGGGAACAAAGCTTTTCAGATAAAAGTAAGTAAGTAAGTAAGTAATTTATTTATGACCCGCCATTTTGAAAAGGCGGAGTAAATGACGAAAATAAAGAAAATAAACAAAACACATATATACACACAGAAAAAGACACTTAATTTTTAATCTTCGGTCAGGAAGCAGTGGACGACATCGTGTTCTGGTTGGGCCTTGTTGTCCATGAGTTTTGAAAGTGATGACGAAACATCCAAAAGGGTAACACTTGCGTCCTGAATTTTGAATTTCTCCGTCAATGTATGGTTATGACATAATTTCGACAAGTGGAGCAGGTGCTTTGCATATTTAAAATAACATGATCTCATCTTTTTAACCTCCTTCTTTCGCAGAACATGAGTGACGCCAGAACGAAATAGTATAGAAGGAGCGCAGAAGGTGCTGTACAAATTTCCCAAAGCTTTACGATTATAGCGCCCCCGGTTGGGGACGATGCGCCCATAGGCGCTACGGATCGACTTATAAACTTCTTGAACAACCGAAGAGCAAAATTTTGACAGTGAAGATTTGAATGTTATGCCGAGCCACCGTAGAGAGTCTGTTGATTTGACGATGAACGATCCAAGAGATATCGGTTTCGAGACTCCTGAATAGGCTGTATGAGAGGTACAGCTTCTGCCACTGCTCTTGCGGGTCTTTCTCGATGTGGCTTGAAATCAGGGGGCAGTATGGATCAATGGGATGTACTATAATAGTCCCGCCACTGTCCGTTTGAGCAGCTTACAAGGCGTTTTTGCTGTTCAAACCCACAGGCCAAAGTCTACGGCAAAAAGCGTGCAAAAACGCCTTAATAGCACACAGGCCAATTGCGACGGCTACAGTCCACAGGAATGCAAAAACGCAGTTAATACCAGATAAACACGAAAGTATGGCACAAATATGTTAACATATCTTTCAGTTGTATCCGCTGGATAAGGTAAGGTAAGGTAAGGTACAATTTTAATAGCAAATATGAATAAACCTGGAGTTTCTCAAAAGCATCAGACATGCCAGTGGCATAAAAAACGACGCTTCACTAATTCTGATGGGTTTGTAAAAATTAGTAATACAATTCTAGCCTAAGGCACTGTAAAGAAAAAACAAACAAACAACTATCACACTTCAACACTAAAAAAACAACAGACATATGACTAAAGAAAAAATGAAAAATAAAGAAGGTTAATTTAAACAGTTTAAACTGGATAATTTAACTGTTTAAACTGGATAATTTGTTAATTTAGCTTTGTTCGAGTCCGCGTGTTGGGCCTGTTTTTATTTTCTTCGACATACTCAAGGCAACATTGATCTGTGAAGGTCAGAATTTCGACATTTGTGGCCAAAACTTGTTGTTGTATGGTTCCTACATTGCTCAAGGGAAGGGAGACCGAGACTTGAAAGGCTCTCTTCATAACCAACGTACACTGGGCCCAGAATAATCTTAATTACTCTTTTCTGGATTAGCTCTAGTCTACTAGATTGCTCCTTAGTCAAACCGGGATGCCATACCTGGCAGCAGTATTCAAGACAAGGCCTGACATAACAGCAGTAGATTAGGATGTAGAGGCAAAAGCCTTTTATGGTACAGTATATTAATATTATTACATATACAGAGTGGCTGCCAAGTTGGGCAAGGAGCTGTTCGAGGTTCCTACTGGCTGGAAGTACTTTGGTAACCTGATGGATGCTGGTCGGCTTTCCTTGTGTGGCGAAGAAAGTTTCGGGTAAGTCCTTTCTGTCATCATAAAGGTTTTCTTCAACAACATGACAAGACATAAAGGAATAAATAAAAAGGCTGTTCACTTACAGTTACGGTCCTGGCGTTTCCAGATATTAAAAATATAGATCTAACAGGTTAATATAAAATATAGGCACAAATTGTGGCACCAAATAGCGTGCATACTTAGTGAACAGATATGTATATAATCATGATCGTTAGTTCATAGATTTTGAACAAATCAAAAAATGAAAAGGAAACACAACTACTATTACGGTAGTGTAATGCTGTAAATTTAAGCAAACTTTGGGACAAAACTATACGGTAACGCGTTCTCTCTAGCCGTCGGCGTTCAGTTTCGAAGGGAGGTGGGATTGATTGATTTTCTTCTGATTTCTTATAATTTTCTTCTGATCCTTCTGATTGATTGATTTAAAACATAAGCACAAATCATGGCACATGCCAAATAGCGTACGTACTTAGTCAACAGATGAAGCTACATAAAAACAAAAATAATCATATTCGTCAAATTATAAATTTCAACAGATCGGACCAAAACACTAATATCAGTATATCTGCCCTTACGGTACATACTATGAGCCTTGACATGATATAAATACAAACAACAATAATCATAGTCATCCATTAATAAAAAAAACAACCTAATATTATTAGAACTACCCTTGCGGTAGTGTTTTGTTGTAAACTTCAACAAATCTGTACTCCCTTCTTGAATCCCCCCCCCCCCACTCCCCAGGAGACGCTTTTCCGAGAACACGCCTGTCAGATTTGTTGTTTCCGTGGTAGATTGGTGTTGGCCGAAAGACAGCGTCTTACATTGTACCAGCGGGTTGTCTCAGGCGGGTAGTCTAATGCATTGCCCAAATAGCTGTTATAAGGTGTATTACGGCGTATAAGGTTTATTACGGATTCCTCTTTTTCTCGGAGCGCGCTTTAATAAGGTGAATAAGGAGAATAGACTCGCGTTCTATTCTCGCTTATGCAGGGCCAGTCAGATCTCTTGGTTGGTTCCGCCAGCGGGACGAGGAAAGGAGCAGCGTCGTCAGGGTTGCCACGGGAAGCACTAAAGTTCTACTTTGTTTGAATTTGAAGAAACAACTTTTCTTCAAAAAAAACACGTTTTGTCCTGATACGACTGCTTATTATTAGGTCGAGGACCAATGCTGTCCATCCGTAGATTTAATAGCTCTTTACAGTATATTGGGCATCAAATTGTACTCGTGTACTTCAAGTAGTACTAAGAACACTTTTTCTGATCTTTAGAAACTCGAAAAATTGTATCAACATGGCAACAACGAACTCGGCATTGATAAGAACCTTTTGGGTTCCTATTTAAACAGGCGTGTGTCTTAAGACGTAAACGTCGCGCATAGCGCTATTCAGCTTATTAAACCTATTTGGACATTTTCGTGACAAGTGTCGTTAGTTAAAAAGTGTGCCCTTCCCAATGTACTTGGAGTACGTGAGCACGAGTCACACTCGTAAAAAGGCAATCATGGCAACTCTTAAGGCAAAAGGGTTATTTTTATATTTTTATCTCGCTTTTACTTTTAGCACTGGCTCCGATCACATCCGAGAGAAAGATGGAATTTGGGCGGTTCTGGCCTGGCTCTCCATTTTAGCCAGTAAGAAGCAGAAAGTCGAGGATATTCTGAAGGCTCATTGGGAGGAATACGGAAGGAACTTCTTCACAAGGTATGAAAGATCTTCTATTCTTGCCACCCCCCCCCCCCCCCCCATTTCCACTGCAGAATTTCAGAAAGTGTCGTTTCGCGTTTTCTGGGCTAAAGTTGGACCAGGGTACATTACCATGTGATGAGCTTACACAATAAAACGAGCTAAAGCAGCGTTTGACATTGCCAGCTCTACTTTGCCTTAATCCCGTGCTTCTCATGGTTAAAGAGGACAGAAAACTGCTTTCCAAAGATGTTGCGTTCCAAGTTCCGTCTCAACAGGAGCACAAGACAAAAATGAAAAAAGAATTTAAGCAAAAACGACTAGCAAACAGAGTGCCGTTAGCGAAACAAGACTGACGACGTCGTTAATAATCACAATATACTTTATTCCTTAATAGCCTGTATTACACATGCTAGCACTGGATCGTCATTCACGCAAATAACACATGACAGTTACATAAGTAGACATTTCATCTATACGTACAACTTAAAAATATAATTTGACTTGATTAGAATTAAAATATTGCGTAAAATAAGGTACAAAGGATTTCAGGTAATCAGTCGGGTTTATGGGTGGTCTTAGTAGTCTCTGGGAAGCAGCGTCCCTCTGTCTTTGTCGCGTAATAGGCCTGCTATTTGCTATGGTCTCAAAGTCAGGTAGAATGGCACGACGCGCATGTAATGCCAGACACTTGCTCCCGAACGCTATTGTCAGTTGATGCCACCTTTCAGCAAGGGTCGGCAGGTCAAGCTTGACCAGGCCATCCTCGTAAGAAAGATAACCCGGGCCGAACATAATCTTAACAGCCCTTTTTTGGATGGCTTCTAGTCGATCGGTCTGTGCGTTGGTGGGTCCTGGGTGCCAAGCCGGACAAGCATACTCCAGGCAAGGTCGGATGTACGTACAGTAAATACTGCGTAAATCTCGCGACAGAATAGCAAAACGTCTCAGAACCGCGAACGACTTAAGGAGTGGTGCTGCTTTTCGAGTAACATCCTGTACGTGGAATTCCGCTTAAGCTCGTCACCATTAACAAACCGAGGAGTTAAACTGTTGTTTTGGACTCTAGACCTATATCCTCATATCTCAGATAGGTCCCGTTTTAAAAAAGACACTCCGAGAATAGAACGCCGCTTAAGCCTCCCTCCCCGGACGGACGGGAAGAAGTTTGGGGGGCATTCCAAATTCCTTCCAAAAACGTTTAGGAGTAGAAGTGATAATGGTTGGTTCTCTCAGAGGTTGACATTACGATGTCGCTAAACTCTTTCTTTTCAGATATGATTATGAAAACTGTGAATCAGCTCCCTGCAACGAGATGATCGAGAACTTGCGCGCCCTGCAGTCCGACCCGAATTTTGTGGGATCAGAGCACACCTACGGTGATTCTACCTATAAAGTCAAAATGACAGATGGTTTTTCCTATACAGATCCTATTGACGGAAGTGTTGCTACGAAGCAGGTAAGAAAAAATGCCTCAGTGCGTGGTCTGATCTGTTTTTATGGCACTTGCAGCCTCTGGCTCAAGTGCCATATACCGATCACAATTCCGTCTGTCGGTCTGTCGGTCGGTCCGAGTTTTTTGTCCCACTTATCCGAGTTAGGGTACTTCCAGATGTGCTATGACAATTAAACTTGGCAGGCATATCAGGGACCCGACCAAACTAACCTGGAAATAATCAGTTTCCCGATCCGACCATATGCGGGGAAGTGGGGGCGCTGGAAACTTGAAAATTTAGGGCATCTTGTCACACTTTTTCGAGTTAGGGTACTTCCAGTTGTGCTAGGACCATGAAACTTGGCAGGCGTATCAGAGACCCGACCAAACAAACTTAGAAATAATCAGTTTTCTGATCCGACCATTTGGGGGGGGGGGGGGTGGAGGGCAGGGGAATCCGGGAAATTGAGAAGTGTGTAACTTTCGAACGGATGATCGGATTGTAATGAAACTTCATAACTGAATAGAATATATATCTGTAATGTCCCGTTGACCGGTTGAGTCTTGACCGGATTCGGTAGCCAGGGGGGAGTTGGGGGGGGGGGGGGGGAAACCGGAAATTTCAAGAAACGGTTAGAATGGAGGGATCGGAGTGAAACTTGCTGGGAAGAACAAGCATCTGCTCTAGATAAGTCCTTTAGACCATTGTACTGGATCCAGACACTTATGGGGGGGGGGGGGGGTCCCGGAATTCCGGTGATGGTGGTTTGGGGGATTTTCACGATGAAACTTGGCAGGCATATCAGGGACCCAATCAAACTGACTTCAAAATAAAAATTTTGTCGATCAGATAATGGTGGGGGGAGTGGAGGGAGGGGAATCCGAAATTTTCAGTCATGCGTAGTTTTGGAATGGGTGATCGGGTTCGAGTGAAATTTAAGAATTGAACAGAGGACATTTCTCCGATGATTTTTTTCATATCCTTACCGGATCCGGCAACTATTGGGGGGGGGGGGAAATACGTGACCCGTTTAGAATGGAGGGATCGGGATGGAACTTTGTGGGAAGAACAAACAGATGCTCTAGGTAAGTCATTTGTTGAATCGGATTGGCTACGTGCACCGCGGGGGAGCTGGGGGGGGGGGGGCGGGGGGGCGGGCCGGAAATCTCGAGAAACGGTTAGAATGATGGTATCGGAGTGAAACTTGCTGGGAAGAACAAACATCTGGTCCATGTAAATCGTTTACATAATTTGACTGGATCCGGACACTTGAGGGGGGGGGGGAGGAGGGGGTTCCGGTGATGGTGGTTTGGGGGATTTTCACGATGAAACTTGGCAGGCATATCAGGGACCCAATCAAACTGACTTCAAAATAAAAATTTTGTCGATCAGATAATGGTGGGGGGAGTGGAGGGAGGGGAATCCGAAATTTTCAGTCATGCGTAGTTTTGGAATGGGTGATCGGGTTCGAGTGAAATTTAAGAATTGAACAGAGGACATTTCTCCGATGATTTTTTTCATATCCTTACCGGATCCGGCAACTATTGGGGGGGGGGGGAAATACGTGACCCGTTTAGAATGGAGGGATCGGGATGGAACTTTGTGGGGAGAACAAACAGATGCTCTAGGTAAGTCATTTGTTGAATCGGATTGGCTACGTGCACCGCGGGGGAGCTGGGGGGGGGGGGGGGGGCGGGGGGGCGGGCCGGAAATCTCGAGAAACGGTTAGAATGATGGTATCGGAGTGAAACTTGCTGGGAAGAACAAACATCTGGTCCATGTAAATCGTTTACATAATTTGACTGGATCCGGACACTTGAGGGGGGGGGGGGAGGAGGGGGTTTCCCGGAATTCCGTTTTTTGGGGGATTTTCACGACGAAACTTGGCAGGCATATCAGGGACCCAATCAAACTGACTTCACATTAAAAATTTTGTCGATCAGTTAATGGTGGGGGGAGTGGAGGGAGGGGAATCCGAAATTTTCAGTCATGCGTAATTTTGGAATGGGTGATCGGGTTCGAGTGAAATTTAAGAATTGAACAGAGGACATTTCTCCGATGATTTTTGTTCATATCCGGACCGGATCCGGCAACTATTGGGGGGGGGGGGGGGAAATACGTGACCCGTTTAGAATGGAGGGATCGGGATGGAACTTCGTGGGAAGAACAAACAGATGCTCTAGGTAAGTCATTTGCTGAATCGGATTGGCTACGTGCACAGCGGGGGAGCTGGGGGGGGGGGGGACCGGAAATCTCGAGAAACGGTTAGAATGGTGGTATCGGAGTGAAACTTGCTGGGAAGAACAAACAATCTGGTCCATGTAATCTTTTACATAATTTGACTGGATCCGGACACTTGAGGGGGGGGGGGAGGAGGGGGTTTCCCGGAATTCCGTTTTTTGCGTTTTTGGGGGGATTTTCACGACGAAACTTGGCAGGCATATCAGGGACCCAATCAAACTGACTTGGAATAAAAAAAAATCCTCGATATGATTATCTTGGGGGGGGGGGGAGTTGAGGGAGGGGAATCCGGAATATTGAGTCATGCGTAACTTTGGAACGGGTGATCGGATTCGAGTGAAATTTAATAATTTAAACAGAGGACATTTTTCTCTTGTGACCTTTTTCATTTCCGGACCGAATCCGGCAATTATTGGGGGGAGGGCGGAAAATACTTGACCCGCTTAGACTGGTGTGATCTGGATCGAACTTCGTGGGAATGACAAACAGATGCTCTGGATTAATCATTTACAGAACCGGATTGGCTCTGGTTATTGTGGGTGGAGTTGGAGGAGGGGGGGGGGGCGGGGGTCTGGGATTCCGGTGATCGCGTGTTAAGGTACTTCCAGATGTGCTAGGACGATGAAACTTCGCTGGAATATTGGAGACTCAACAACATTTGCTTAGAAATTGCGACTTCCCAAATCCGGTTATTCCTTAAAGTACCAATCTTGACCGCAAAGTAAAAAAAATACTTTTAAGCAATATGTGCATTAGCAGTTTTGTCTCAAGGGTTTTGCTTACAAATGAAGTGCCAGCTCCCTTAGAGCGCGCATCTCAACCGCAAAGTCGAAACTTACTTTTGATCAATCAAATCATCTTGACCCATGCAAGTGCCATATGAGCTTACAGCTCTTGTTTTTCCTCGGGGTGGTGATAACCATTTGAACTCACCGTTCCCTCCCTTAAATTGTCTTCAAAGCACAAGTCGAAGTAGAAACGTTTCCGTTCCAGTTTTCGAACATACGTAATTGCTTTGCAACTCTGCTGGGTTTCTGAAAGATTGCAAACCATCTCGTAGGTTTCCAGCCCCGCGCAGGTCCATTGGATTTGATGAAAGACTTGTATAATTGGGATGTCTGACCAATGAGCTCTTCGCGAATAGTAAACCGGAGCCTGATCCGCCTCGAAAATAAACACGGTTCATGCAAGGATCAGCCTAACGCTGATAGGGTGGATAAGTATTACCAATAACAAATAATCAGGTAGAACCTCTGTCTTGGTACCATGAAGTGACTATGAATACCCCGACAAATCTGAGCGGACCTAGAGGTATTTCCTGTAGCTTTTTCCCGTCTACTCTACTTCCGTCTTCGCCGTTGCTCATCGCAGAGAAAGAAAATGCAGGAGGAGTACTCAGCGCGCTCACCCGCTCTTGAGCGCGTCCAAAGAACCAATCAGCTTTGTCTTCTGCTTTTACTCAAGGTGGTTCCGCAGCGATGTAGCTAATTGTAGAGGTAACGAAACGTGATGTGGCGCGAAGCTACTAACCTCCGCACGTTCACAGCGGAAAAGGTTCGGGGAAATACTCGACTCCGCATATTCATAGTACAGAGATAGGGAGATGGAGGTTCTATCGGATCATTTGTTCGTAGTATTACTTAGGAAGTTTGTAGTAGTAGAATTGATCAGTAATATGGGTACTTGAAGATGTGCTAGGACTATGGAACTTTGCTGGCACATTAGAGACCCGGCAGGATTCCCTTCCAAGGTTCGACCATCCTGGGGGGGGGGGGGGTAGAGGATTGAGGGAGGAGAATCCGGAAACTGATAAGATCATAATGAAACTTGATAATTCGGAAGAGTACATTCCTCTGCTGTGTCTCATTTGTGCGCTAAGTTTTTTTTTTACAAATGAGTTCCTAGTCCCCTTAAAGTGTGCAAAATACTTTGGGCCAAAAGATACATTTGTATGGTCTGCAAAGGCCCATGATTACTTTGCCTCAAGAGTTTTGCTTACAAATGAATTCCTTAAAGTACTCATGTTGTTACAGAGTAAAAAATATATTTTTCAGCAAACGATACATTTTCCTAATCCCCACGGGTCCATAATCATTTTTGGCCCAAGGCTTTTTTTGCAAATCAATTTCTAGTGCTCTTAAGTAAGCATCTTAACCGCAAAGTGAAAAAAATACTTTTCACCAAAAGATACATTTTCATGACCCCCAAGGGCCCATGATCGTTTGTGCCTCAAGGGTTTTGCTTACGAATGAATTCCTAGCCTCCTTAAAGTGCGCATCATAACTGCAAAGTGTAAAAAAAAACTATCGACCAAATGACCATTTTCATGATCCCCAAGGGCCCATGATCATTTTTGTTCAGGGGTTTTGATTACGAATGAATACTTTAAAGTACTCATCTTAACCGCAAAGTACAAATTATACTTTTCAGCAGACGATGCATTTTAACGATCCACAAGGGCCCATGATCATTTCTGCCTCTAGGGTTTTGCTTACAAATAAATTTCTAGCGCCCTTAAAGTGCGCATCTTAACCGCAAAGTGAAAAAAAAAACTTTCGACTAAACAATACATTGTCATGACCCCCAAGGGCCCCAAGGGCACATGATCATTCGTGCCTCAAGTGTTTTGCTTACAAGGGAATTCCTAGCCCCCTTAAAGTGCGCATCATTACCGCAAAGTGCAAAAAAAAAACTTTTGACTAAACGATATTTTCTGACCCAACTTTGCAAATGTCATATAAGCTTCTTGCTCTTGTTCTATTGCTGGAATCAGTAACCGTTTTGGGAATTAAAGATATAGGGGAACGCAGAAAGAACTTCGAATCATGGTACGTTAAGTCGTTTTGTCATAGGCTATGTCTATAAACAAGAGTCGAAAGCTCATATGGCACTTGCAAGGATAGGTGATATATAAGGGTATCAGCTAAGATTCGCGCTGTCTTGCGGCACAAATGATTGTGTTGTTTAGTTTCCTATGAGTTGTTTGTTTATCCTGCATATGGCCTTTGGGTTTTTCAATACAGATATAAATATATATATATTGGCCCTTTTGAATCGTGAAAATGTATGGCCTGTTTAAAAATATGTTATGCACTTAGCGGTTACAACGTGCACTTTAAGGGGTTGGGAATCCATTTTGTAAGCAGAAGTACTGAGGCACAAATGATCACGGGCCTTTATTAGGGATCATGATAACGTTTCTTTTGGTCAAAAGTATATTTTCACTTTGCAGTCAAGATGCGCACTTTAAGGAGACTAGCAATTGGATTTGTACGCAAAATACTGAAGGCACAAATGATCATTGGCGCTTGCGGATCTTAAATATGCATCGTTTCTTCAAGTATTTTTTGTTTTGTTTTGCACAGTTTGGCACTTTAAGTAGTTTAGGAATTTATTTGTGAGCAAAACACTTTATGCAGAATTGATCATGGGTCCTTCGGAATCGTGAAAATGTATCTCAAATACAATGAAAAAACGAGATTTTCGGGGTTTTTTTTCTCTTTTTTTCTATTGTATTTGAAATGAATGGTCAGCTTGGCTTCAAACCTTAAAAAATGTATCTATTGGTCAAAAGTTTTTTTTTTCACTTTGCAGTTATGATACTTACTTTAAGGGGGCTAAAAACTCATTTGTAAGCATATATGTGAGGTACAAAGATCATGGGTCCTTGTGGATCATGGGAGTTTTGGGGTTTTATCAGAAACATGTCATCTTGTCAATTATCAATGTTCATTCGGATGCGACCACCCTTTCGAAAGTTCTGCATGGCATAACATTCCCGATTTCATTTCCATCCACTCCCACCAAGATGGCCGGATCAGGGAAATTACTACTTCCAAGTCAACCTGTCTGCCTAATTTCATCGTGCTAGTGGATCTGGAGGTACCTGAACTGGCGATAACCGGAATTCCGAGAAACCCCTCCAACTCCCCAACAGTGCGCCGATCCGGTTCGTTTCTATCAAAAATGTATCTATAGGCTAACTTGTCCGTGTGCTTCTCACCAAGTTTCATCCCGACCCTCCAATCTGAGTCTGTCCCGAGATTTCCTGTACCCTCCATACCTCCCCCCCCCCGGATCGGGACGTCCGGATCCGTCATCGGATCCGGTCCGCAGATGGGATGAAACATCCGAGACGTGAGCTCTTTCCAACTGTCAAGTTTCATTCATGTCCGATGCCCCGTTCGAAAGTTATGCTTGCCTTAAGATTCCGGATTTCTCCTCCCTCCTCTCCCCTGACGATGGTCGGATCCGAGAAACGACTATTCGTAAGTCAATCTAGTCGGGTCCCTGATATACCTGCCAATTTCCATCGTCCTAGCCCATCTGGAAGTAGGCTACCTTACTTATCTCAGGATTACCAGAACTCCGGAACCCCCTTGAACTCCCCCCACAGTGCCTGAGCCCGGTCCGGTTATGTCAACCATGTCAGTTGCTTCTGCTTGTTCTTCCCACCAAGTTTCATCCCTCTCCCTCCACTCCGCGTGTGTCACAAGATGGGGGATCTTGTGACACACACACCACTCCCCCCAAAGTCACCGGATCCGGTCCGGACGAGGTATTTTCCAGACATCAAGTTTCATTAAGACCGGTTTCGTTAAGATCAAAAGTTACGGATACCTCAAGATTCCGGATTCCCCCCCCCCCCCCACGATGGTGGGATCGGGGAAGTGACTATCTCAAAATTAGTTTGGTCGGATTCCTAATACGCCTACCAAGTTTCATAGTCCTAGCGCATCTGGAAGTATCCTAACTTGCGATCACCGGATTGACAGACCGACGGAAAAGTGATCGGTATATGGCAATTGACCGGAAGGCAAGTGCCATAAAGGGTAGACGACCGTCATATAGTTATTTCGGTGCTTCAGAGGTTTCTGTCACCATGGTTTGGTCAACCGTCGGGCTTTCTCGGTCAGGTCGCAGACATTAGTTGCGCTTTTGCAGATACCATGGGATTTGATACACGGCTGCTCTGCAAAAACGACTATTTCCGAAATTACACTTTTCAGTGTCATCGCAAAAGAAAAATTAATATCCATTTACATTTACATCACCAAGTGCCAAACTGCTTTCTCAACAATTTGACAAAATTTGATGAAAGTGAGATTACTTTTCAGATACCACGGTCCGACCGTGGTATCTGAATATTAGATACCAGGATAACTGGCCAGAAACCACGATAATTGCAAAAACGCCTTTTGACCGTGGTATCAGATACCTCGGTAACTGCGAAACGACTTTAGACCGTGGTGTCAGATACCATGGTATCTGCAAAAACGCAATTATTTTCAGGGAGTGGTACTTTCTAATGCCGTCGTTAAATGGTATTACATAATTCTAACCCGCATACGCAGTTCGATTTCTTTCGAGGTGATTTCGCTGACTAATGCAGGGCGTGATCCGTTCCATTTTGATCGGTAAAACCCAACTGTTGTCGTGTCGACTAACGTTATGTCTAGCCTCTGGAGCTGGTAGTGAAAAGGAAACAGGTTCTTGCGGGCGGGTTTTTTGTAAAGGCAATTTTAGAACATGCGGTACTTTCATGAACAACTTCCTTTCTTTCATGTATCGTACCAAAATTTGCGTAGGGTTCCAGGGTGTATTAAAGCGGGCCACAAAAATTGGTCTTTCTACCACACACACAATGCTAACCATCCCTACTGTCACTATGAATGTTCAAAACCACTAAAAACACCGTAAAACAATGAGCATATAAAAAAAAACCCACCAAATTTCCTAGGTTTGAAATAACTCTGTCTGGACTAAATCTCAGCCGATTATCCCGGACAGCTGTTATGGCACGTAGGGACTGAGCCAAGGGTCAAAATAATAATTTCCATCTAATGCTCCAACTGTTTATTACAAATACAAATAAATTATAAAACCAAGACCAGTGTGGTACCTCTGAAGACATACAAAAATTATCAGTTAGGTCTTATAATTCTTTGCTAATCAATCCTGGAAAATTCCGCCATCTAGAAAAGAAGGCGTTGTGCGTTGGTTTTTTCTCGAGCCAAAACAGCAACTCGGCAATCGAGTTCTAATCTAAACAAACCCGTGGCATGCGATCACTAAGAGAAGGTAAACCGAATGTTTGGATTAGGTCTTTAAGCGTATCTGATGAGTACGAGATAACGTTTGTTGGATTGTTTATTAGAGTTAACTTATATGGCGAAAGATATGGAGCGGGTCGTTACCGGTCTATTTTTGGCCTAGATGTACTTCTGCACAATCCTAACAACAGCCAGCAATACTCGCGGATAACAGAAGCCAATTTCAACCCTTTAGAGCAACTCGTCCCACATTCTGGCCTTTGTGGTGAACAGTGACCCTGACGTACTATTCTTTGCTTGCGATTGATACAAGAACGCGTTCAATCCCCCGACTGCATAATATTCTCTCCGAAAAATTTCAAAAAGTCAGAAAGACGTTTGTTCGTCGTTGGTCGAGCTGTGCAATAAATTAACAACCATACTTGTCATTTTTTTATCTTTTATTTTAGTTCTCTATTTAGGCCATATATTTATTTATGACAACATTTTTGAAGATTTACGGAGGTGTAATTCTGCACACATTAAGGCTAGCGAGTATTTTTTTGTTGGCAAAAAAGACTCTTTAGTTACTATATGAATTAATTCTCCTCCACTTTACACCTTATGTTCTTGAAAGCGTGGCAGGTTTTTGAGGAGAAATGATAAAATAGCATCAAAACAATTTGTTGAAAAAAATACTGACTGGAATAATCCTTTTGATTTAGTATAGCCCTAAGTTTTAGGGCAGATGTTCTTTTGTGTATTTTGTAAGTTATTTATCTTTTGTGCTCTTCTTCCTTGTTTCTTTTTTCCTTATATTTCCTTCTTCTTCGTGCCTTGTGCTTATTTTGACAGGTTAAAATTAAAACCTCTTCATGGTCAAAAGTTACTGCAAAATTTTTAGCTTCTTGGGATCCCAAAACGTAAGTGGAGTAAGACATCGCAAAAGTTGTCCGTCTGTCAGCGCAATAATTCTCGAAGGGAGATGTTTTGATGAAACTTGGTGAGAGGATTCTTTGAGTCAAGGGAAAGTTCGAGTTCGTAGATGGGCTCGGTAGCCCTACATTTTGGGGTGGAGGAGGGGATTCCAGTAAGGGACAACAAAATATTTTTAACCGCTAATGAGATAGTCGATAAAGGGGTAAGCACACATGCTGAACACGATTATGAAAACCATTTTCTCGCCGGACAATTAGTTCGCCCGGCATCCGGCCGCCGGAAAGTTTGTTAAAAGTAAAAGTTTTATTTAAAGTTGATTAGATGTCTTAGGGGTCTAAGATTAGGAGTCCCCCCCCCCAAAAAAAAAAACAAAAACTCTCTAACCCCCCTTGAGACGGCCCTGCCAAAAGGGATGTCGCTTCCTTGATTTCAGCTCGAGAATATTTGTATGTTTGGGACGATTCGCAGCAAGCGTGCGCTCTTGAAACCCGTCTGTCACTAAAGGGCAAAGAACCTTATTGTAAACAAAGCTGAATTTTCTGCACGGAAGTGGTGCTTGGCTGTTGTCCATGTGATTTCCCGTGCCGCTGTAACGTTTTTGGTTTGTCAATCTGTGTGGTTTTTGAAGAAACCATCCATGATTTCGTGAACAGTATTAATGTGTATGGGAAATAACGGAATCTAAATTGTTTTACCCGGTTTTTAATCCAGTATGACTGAAGTTCGTCGACTTCGTAGTTTATGGACTTTCGGCATTGCTGGAAGGCGCAGGTCCGTGGGGGGTGGGCACTTGTGCGAACATCGTTTTCACACTCGTCTGTTCGTTTTGTCCGTAAGGAACCCATGGTTGAGAGCAAGACACCAATGCTTCCGATTCCTTAGAATGATCTAGGTGACACAAAACAAAGTTCTTAGAGAAGAAAAGTGCGACGTCTAGGTTTGCAAGCTGTTCAGAACCATCCTAAAGAAACATTTCTTGACAGAACCATTGATACAGTTTTACCCCATTTGTTTAGTTGATTGGTTGATTTTGGTACGACGGCATGGTTTCCCACTTATTGTTTTTTGTTGCTATTTTTTTTTCTTTGCTTTCTTCCTTCATTTCCTTTTGTTCTTCCTCTTTCAGTTCTCTTTTTTGAAAAAGTATGTAGAAATTAATGTAAAGTGAGTTTTTTTTTTACTGCCCCCACAGGCCCATTCGGGCCTTCCTGCCGTCAGAAGGATCAGCTACATGTATAAAGGTTGTTAAGAGGGTTAAAAGGTTTGTTCATGTAGTTTATCATGTAAAAGTTGGTTTGTATAATAAAGAGTATTAAACTAAAAAAACAAACAAACAAAAAAACATTATTAAAGGGTAACAGGGCTAAGATACGACAGTCTGCTTACCCATCATATTTTTACTTAATTAGGCTAGAAGAACCGACAAAAACACGTTACTTCGTTACTTTTTTATCCGCGATTCTTGAATTTTAGCTGACGTAATTTCTCTTCCGTAACTTTTGTACCTCTATACGGACGTAGCTCTATGTTTGAAATGTTTAGCAACTACAGTGGCAGCCAATTGCCGTAATAACAAGTCATGACGGATTTGCATTCTTAAAGCCAGGAAGATGAAAGTAACATGGCAAGTGAAAGTGACCAGGAAGAACTTGGCATTCGCCATGAAGGAAGAACATGACCAGTTGAAAGCTCAAACTTGCTAATAAACTTGGTGGAATGCTGGCCAAATTCTCTGCTGACTTTGTCCTTCCACAAAGGAAACCTGTTCGGGGTAGCACGGAACAGAGGCTATCTTCGGATGTGATTCTGCAATCTGGAATCGAACATTTCAGAATCTTCGCTTTGTTAGCCATTGAAACACACGCTTTTGCAGACATTCAAATTTTCCGCGACTCGCCCGAAAATTATTTGTCGTGCAACCAGCGGAGATTCCAAACGTCACTACTAGACTACGCGACGTAAAGTTGGCTTTTCAGTTAAACTTTAACCTAAGAAGGTATATCCTCTTGGCGAGCCCTTGGCTCATGAGCTCCCTTTTCTCCCTTTCTTAGAGAAAGCATTCATGTTTTTTTGGTTCGTCACGACTCTACACACATCGCAAACAGTCAATTAGAAGAGACACACATTCTCTGTTAAAGCATAAATAAGTGCCTCCGTCATGATCGCATAATCGTGTGGTTGAGCCAGACAAAAATAGTTTCCGACCGTTTCGGAATACACTGTAAAAAGTTCCTCCGAATAAGGATGCAGTATTTGCTACTGGGATGAATCTTATCTCTATTGAGATAAGATTAATCCGAATTAGGGGTAATCTTATGTCAATAAAAATAAGATGAATCCCAGTAGCAAATACTGCAAAAAAAAAATTGACAGTGTAGGTGTTAATTTGTATTTTTTGACGTAGTTTTAGTAGTTCAGTTTTGTCAAAATTAAGAACCATCCCTCTTTATTTGTGACCCGAGTAGGATGTTTTGTTATTTGTTCTTACATTTGCTACTTTTCGGGCTACGACTCCCACTCTCGGTTAAGTTAAAAAAAATTTCACCACTTAACGTCGACTATATACTCTCTCTGAACCAAACATCATTTTTATGGCACTTGCAGCCTCTGGCTCAAGTGCCATATACCGATCACAATTCCGTCTGTCGGTCGGTCCGAGTTTTTTGTCCCACTTATCCGAGTTAGGGTACTTCCAGATGTGCTAGGACAATGAAACTTGGCAGGCATATCAGGGACCCGACCAAACTAACCTGGAAATAATCAGTTTCCCGATCCGACCATATGCGGGGGAGTGCGGGGCGCTGGAAACTTGGAAATTTAGGGCATTTTGTCACACTTTTCCGAGTTAGGGTACTTCTAGATGAGCTAGGACAATGAAACTTGGCAGGAATATCAGGGACCCGACCAAACGAACCTGGAAATAATCAGTTTCCCGATCCGACCATATGCGGGGGAGTGGGGGCGCTGGAAACTTGAAAATTTAGGGCATTTTGTCACACTTTTTCGAGTTAGGGTAGCTCCAGATGAGCTAGGACAATGAAACTTGGCAGGAATATCAGGGACCTGACCAAAGTAACCTGGAAATAATAAGTTTCCCGATCCGACCATATGCGGGGGAGTTGGGGCGCTAGAAACTTGAAAATTTAAGGCATTTTGTCACACTTTTTCGAGTGAGGGTACTTCCAGATGAGCTAGGACAACGAAACTTGGCAGGAATATCAGGGACCCGACCAAACTAACCTGGAAATAATAAGTTTCCCGATCCGACCATATGCGGGGAAGTGGGGGCGCTGAAAACTTGAAAATTTAGGGCATTTTGTCACACTTTTTCGAGTTAGGGTACTTCTAGTTGTGCTAGGACCATGAAACTTGGCAGGCATATCAGAGACCCGACCAAACAAACTTAGAAATAATCAGTTTTCTGATCCGACCATTTTGGGGGGGGAGTGGAGGGCAGGGGAATCCGGGAAAGTGAGAAGTGTGTAACTTTCGAACGGATGATCGGATTGTAATGAAACTTCATAACTGAATAGAATATATATCTGTAATGTCCCGTTTAAAGTCTTGACCGGATTCGGTAGCCAGGGGGGAGTTGGGAGGGGAGACCGGAAATTTCAAGAAACGGTTAGAATGGAGGGATCGGAGTGAAACTTGCTGGGAAGAACAAGCATCTGCTCTAGATAAGTCCTTTAGACCATTGTACTGGATCCGGACACTTATGGGGGGGGGGGGGTCCCGGAATTCCGGTGATGGTGGTTTTGGGGATTTTCACGATGAAACTTGGCAGGCATATCAGGGACCCAATCAAACTGACTTCAAAATAAAAATTTTGTCGATCAGATAATGGTGGGGGGAGTGGAGGGAGGGGAATCCGAAACTTTCATTCATGCGTAATTTTGGAATGGGTGATCGGATTCGAGCGAAATTTAAGAATTGAACAGAGAACATTTCTCCGATGATTTTTTTCATATCCGGACCTGATCTGGCAACTATTGGGGGGGGGGCGGAAAATACGTGACCCGTTTAGAATGGAGGGATCGGGATGGAACTTTGTGGGAAGAACAAACAGATGCCCTAGGTAAGTCATTTTCTGAATCGGATTGGCTACGTGCACCGCGGGGGAGCTGGGGGGGGGGGGGACCGGAAATCTCGAGAAACGGTTAGAATGATGGTATCGGAGTGAAACTTGCTGGGAAGAACAAACATCTGGTCCATGTAAATCTTTTACATAATTTGACTGGATTCGGACACTTGAGGGGGGGGGGAGGAGGGGGTTTCCTGGAATTCCGTTTTTTGGGGGATTTTCACGACGAAACTTGGAAGGCATATCAGGGACCCGGTCAAACTGACTTGGAATAAAAAAAAATCCTCGATATGATAATCTTGGGGGGGGGGAGTTGAGGGAGGGGAATCCGGAATATTGAGTCATGCTTAACTTTGTAACGGGTGATCGGATTCGAGTGAAATTTAATAATTAAACAAAGGACATTTTTCTCTGGTGACCTTTTTCATTTCCGGACCGAATCCGGCAATTATTGGGGGGAGGGCGGAAACTACTTGACCCGCTTAGACTGGTGTGATCTGGATCAAACTTCGTGGGAATGACAAACAGATGCTCTGGATTAATCATTTACAGAACCGAATTGGCTCCGGTTATTGTGGGTGGAGTTGGAGGAGGGGGGGGGGGGTCTGGGATTCCGGTGATCGCGCGATAAGGTACTTCCAGATGTGCTAGGACGATGAAACTTCGCTGGAATATTGGAGACTCAACAACATTTGCTTAGAAATTGCTACTTCCCAAATCCGATTATTCCTTAAAGAACCAATCTTGACCGCAAAGTAAAAAAAAATACTTTTAAGCAATATATGCATATTCATGATGCCCATCAGCCCATTAGCAGTTTTGCCTCAAGGGTTTTGCTTACAAATGAAGTTCCAGCTCCCTTAGAGTGCGTATCTCAACCGGAAAATCGAAACTTACTTTTGATCAATCAAATCATCTTGACCCATGCAAGTGCCATATGAGCTTACAGCTCTTGTTTAGGTATTTGGTTTTCTTTATGTGCAATGATAGTTTGGTAAACGGATTTAGTTTTGTTGCTCTTGTCTGTTTATGTTTGTCTCGAGTCTAAACATAGCTTGGCTTTAAAGTAATGGTCCGAGCTAACAGTTCATTCACTGTCTCCGTTTCTCACCCATTTCACTGAAGCCAGTTTTTTTTTTAGTTTAGTTTAATACTCTTCATGATAAAAATCAACTTTTAAAGGCTAAACTACATGAACACACATTTTGTAACCCTCTTAACATCTTTTATACATGTAGCTGTTACTTCTGCTTGCAGGAAAGCACGAATGGGCCTGTGGGGGCCCATTGTGGGGGCCCAAATACAAACAAAAAGAACTTCACTTTACATTAATTTTCACATAAAGGGAAGAAAACTGAAAGAGGAAGAACAAAAAGAAATGAAGGAATGAAGCAAAAAAAATAATGGGAAACCATGCCGTCGTACCAAAATCAACTAATCAACTAAACAAATGGAGTTTATTGATATATAGAGGGGAGGATATTAATATATAATTAGCAATGTTCAGTTCAGTAGGGTGTGGCCCTGAAGTTGTAATTCACGATTGATGAAGGATAATATTATGAGACTCAGTTATCAGAACTGTCTCTGGTGTGTGCTAGTACTGTCGTGAAGTAATGCCTAAGTTAAATGACCCCTCTTGCTTATTTTGCCTTTCATAATATACCTAGCTCCCTTACGGAATTATAAGCTTCCAAAACCCCCGCCTTTCTTGTTTCGTTTTCTGCCTACAGATGTTTAGCAATTTTTCGGTCGTGCCGACTGTCGCCCGTCTAACAACGCAAAGTTTGACGGAATCTTCTATGTCCGCTTACAACTCCTTCACATATAAGGATACGATCTTCCGTTTTTGACTTCTTTTATTTGCCTAGTTTTCCAACTTTTTAGCCACGGCAAGTTTATTTTTCAAATGTTTTGCGCCCAGCCGCCGAGTCGGAGAGCAGGATGGCTGGATGGAGTCGACAAGCGCTAACAAGAAAATCACTAATTTCACGTGGAAAGTAATGATATTTTTGAAGAAGGTTTTTTTCTGATCCATTTCATGGGGAAAAGATCATTTCTAGTAAGAGCTGTGGTTTAAGAGAATTGTATTCGAATTTCTTTAGTATGGTGTCTGAATGATTTTGATATTTTTGTATTAGTGTGATTCCTGTTCTTTGTTTACATTCCTGGGTGGGGGGGGGGGTCTTTTATACATTTTGGGCAGATATATAAAACAAAATGAAATTAGTATAGACAAGGATGGATTACTAACTGGTAGAGAAACGATACTATGGTAGTTGAAGTTCAAGAATCACTTTCTATCGGTTATTATTCAGGATACCTCCAGTTTGATTTGTATTGCATATGGTCGTTTATGTCCAAACAAATGTCGCTACAACCGGAACACACTTGGGCGAATTTATAGCGCTTTTTGCACTCCTTACATCTTGTATTGTTCCGGTGTTTATGAAATTCTGCGAAAAAAAGACTTTAAAGCTAAGTGCACACACAGTCCGGTAAGAATCCGCACGCGAAAACGCGCATACGAAATTCGCGTCACGATGCCCGACAGGTTTTTCAGATTAAACGAAATTCAGACGTGAAACTTGGCCCCAGGTTCGAAAAATCCACTGCTTAGCCTACAGTCAGATTGCCGAATGAATGAATGCAGCTGACATTAAATAGGTCGTATAAACAGTTGAAATTTCAAACACAGCTTCTAATTTTTCAATTCTCAGGGCACAATTTCGCATGCGTTTAAAATTCGCTCCGGTAAAAGTAGAATATTTTCTACTCAAATCGGAACGAAATTATCGGACCGAATCCGCATGCGATGCGTCAAAATTCCGGAGCGGAGAAGGAAATTCGCACCGGACTGCGAAATTCGGACTGTGTGTGCACGCTACTTGAAGCTTTGAAGACGTGTTATTGTAATCATTGATATACCTTCCTGGTTCCTGCCGCAACTACAAATTAGTTCAGAAGTTCGGCGTTCAAGATGTCATTCGTTCACTAGAGAAAACGTCAGCGTCACTACTATGCACATCTCGTCACGCTGGTCATCGAGTACATGATTTCTTTCATGATTTCTTCAGGCCCAGTTAGAAATTATGTCTCAATTTTGTGTGTTTATACTGTTATTTGTCTTGTGTTGTTTTTCGTTGCTCTCTTTATTCCGCTACCACCTTGTGTATTTGGCGGGTTACAAATAAAAAAATATATATATTTGATGTTTTTGTATTAGTGTGATTCCTGTTTTTGTTTACATTCCTGGGTGTGGGGGGGGGGGGGGTTATACATTGTGGGCAGCTATATAAAACAAAACGAAATTAGAATAGACAAGGCTGGATTACTAACTGGTAGAGGAACGGTCCTATTGTAGTTAAAGCTTCAGTAATCACTTTCTTTCCCCAGGGTACCCGGATCCTGTTCGAAGATGGCTCTCGTATCGTTATTCGCCTAAGCGGAACCGGCAGCTCGGGAGCTACCGTACGGCTCTATGTTGAAAGCTACTGCGGGGACCGATCCAAAGTTCAGAACGACCCTCAAGAGATGCTCAAACCCCTCGTTGAAATTGCGTTGAAAATTTCCAAATTGTCCGAAGCAACGGGTAGAGACGCACCGACTGTCATTACATAATTGTTGAATCTCGTATTTTTTCCTTGGGGCTGTGGTTGTTGAAGGCCCACCCATCAGGTAAAGTTTTGTCGGGAGGGGAAGGGGGGCACCGGATTCACTATAATCACGTACGATAGAGTCATAGTTAAGTTTGGGGGATCTACAGTCTGATCGAAGATATGTTGTGTTTGCAACAAAAACGAAAAAAAACGCAGCTAGGCTTGTCGTGTTCGATATAAAGTCTCCCCTTTATCGGACTTAACTAGTTGTGTGTCACCTATTTCGGTCATTTTTATTCCTAATTCGGATAATTAAAATCTGGATTCGATTAAGTATACTGCAGTATTTTGCATTCTAGCATTTTTATCTTGCATCGGATTATAACCGTCCGAACTAGGAACAAAAAAGTTCGAAATCGGTGACGCACAACTAATAAAGTCCGATAAAGGAGAGACTTTTTACAGTGATACTAGCCCAGTAGTATGTAGTGTCTCCAGCATTAAACGAATATTACATATTTCTTATTATGGGTTGTGATAACCTCTCCGGTACAACTGTAAACGGAAAATGCTTTTTGGTGATCACTGAGGGCATCGGATAGTGCAGCTTTCCTCAAATCGTTCTTGTGTTGTGATTTTGTTTAGTGATATTCTACTTGGTCTTGTTTCGGATTGTTGTGATCTATCTCTAGTACCTTTTTTCTAGTACCCTTTTTGCTGACTTAGCAGCAGTCTTGCGGATTCTTATTTTGTTTTTGTTGAGGATGGTGGTGTTTTGCATTAAAAGTGTTTAGTCCAAATAATCCGGCCTTCTCGCAATCCTTTCACTATTGTAGGCACACTGTTGACTATGTTGACTGAAGTGCTAAATGCTCACCAGTGTCGCCTTAAGCCCGGGATACCCCCCTCTCCCGGGCCTCAATATCTTTCTGTAACCCCAAACGAAATAGAACTTAGGAAATCCCATACTAATTGGATTTTTTAGCTATACCCGTCCAGTATGAATATGAATATATTTAATAGCCAATTGGCCGTACAAAATACATGATGGTTACAATACACTTTACATCACTCAATACTTATCTTTATTCAACTAAAACACTCTTTAGATATTGGCATATTTTAAGTATCTTAGCTTTATTTTTTGTTTCAAGAACATCAGGAAATACCCATTAAGAAAATGTCTCCTGGGGTCTGAGAGTTGCTCGCATCCAACCAGAACCTGGATGTATTCCGAAAAACCTGAATCGTGTAAACTGAAAATTCTGCCATGCCTGGCGGTTGACCATAAAAGCATCTGGACGTCTTGCAGTAAAGGTTTATTCAGATGAAAACGGTATAAATACATTGTAATGGCGTCAAAATGACTTTGCCGCATGCTTTCGGTTAACCATAATATCCTCCGTAGTGGCCTCCGTGTCCATGACCATAATGTGGGCGGTGATGATGATGGTGCTGAGGAGGACGGTAGTAAGCTACGTAGTAATACTGTGGACGGTGGTAATAATACCCTGAAAATAAAAAAAAAAGATAGCGAAGTTTTCAAAGGGGCTTTATTAAACCTCTTAACAAGTGTAAACTTCTGGAGGGTTTTGTAGTTCCTAGTATTTTTTCCAATAACCCCATATATAATCTAATAAAAAAAATGAAAAAAATCTAAGAAGTAATCCACTTTCTGTGCGTATGTGAGTGGAGGGCCCCGACATAGAAATATAAACTAGCCAGATTTTAATTTCATCCCACTCAAGTTTCTATCGAGATGGAGCTCCACCTAAGTGCGTTGTATAGAGGAGGGTTTTCGCGAGCTGGAAAGCAAAGTCGGAATCACTTTCCAATCGTTTTCGCGCTACTTCTGAAAGTTGCGGAACTTTCCAACTGGGTTTTCGCGCTTTGGAAACCGAAGCAGCTTTCTCGGAAAGTGATTCCACGAGGTTAGAATTAGTTTCGGTGAGAATTTCAAAGGTGTGGAGAAAAAACAGTGGAAGTGCCACTAATAAATAAAAAAAGGGGCAAGCGTTATTAAGGTGACTTCGATGAATCAAAGAACCTTTAAGTGAACCAAATTTATTCGAAAAAGTTTGTAATTCAGCATTTTACCGGAGATATCAGCTTTCCATGCGTTTTCGCGATCAGTCTAGCGGGAAAGTGGAAAGTTATTCCAGGAATCGTTTTCCCACGGTTTTCGCGATGCGCTTCGCTCGTCAGAATGTGATTCCGAGATCTCGCGAAAACCCTACTTAGATAGTGCTTGTTGAAGGCAATGACAAAAGGAGCGGGAAAAAAATCAGTAAGTAAACAATATTATGATAATAATAATATAATATATTGCAAAACAATAAGGCGACACAGCCTCTACAAAGTTGTTTTAAAACGTTTAGGGTCAAATTTGGGAGAGAGACATTTCATCAATTTCTTTCTTGAATCGGCTTGAATCTTGCGACAAAATTTGTGTTGTCTTATGTCGTAACAGTCCTGTAGCCTACCGAACGCACTAACAAGAAGAGTAATAGAGACGAACGCATGAGTGATGGGGGTTTGAGGGTGGAGCTTAGGCTAGGACTTGAAAAGGGTCCTGGGGACCTGATGAAGAGCGTGACAAAACGGTCTAAAAACCGGCGGGCCTGACCTTATTCTCCACTCTCTCCTAATCAACAATTTGAGGGAATGGCTCAATTCATGTTCCTCTTTCTCTCTGCTTCTCAAAGCAAGTACAAATAAATCCTTGTAATTTACTCAGTATGGTACAAGACCAAGAACATGATTATCAAGTATATTCGACCATACATTCAATATGGCGTGTCAGCGACGACCTTATACCTTCTTATATACTTTGGGAACCTTTTTTAAGTATATCAAATTGTTCGTTTCGAGCTGGACTCATTCCTGAGTTCACGATAGAGCTGGAAAACAAAAACACGGATAAGGTGAATGGAGATCATGGGACATCGATACCAACCTCCGTATGGTCTATGATGTCGGTTCAAGACATCCCCATCCTCCTCTTCCCCGTTTATGGTTGCGAGCTGGCCGTTAAGGTTTGCTTCACCAAGGTTGGCGTCAACTAGCGGGCTAACTGCAGGGGCAGGGTTGCCGTCTCCGAAATTAATAGCTCCGTCTTCCGGCCAGGGAAACCCTGAAAAGTACTTGTGATACTTCGTTCTAGACATTAGTTGCGTTTTTGCGGACACCATGGCATCTGAAACCACGGTCTAAAGTCGTTTTTGCATGGTATCTGATAACCACGGTCAAAAGGTGTTTTCCAGTTACCGTGGTATCTGGCCAGTTATCGTGGTATCTGATATTCAGATGCCATGGTCCGACTGTGGTATCTGAAAAAGTCATCTCAATTCTTGTCAAATTGGTCGGAAAGAAGTTTGGCACTTAGTGATGTGACTGAATATCAATTTTTCTTTTGGGATTACTTCGAAAAGCTCAGTTTCGGCAATTGTCGTTTTTGCAGAGTAACCGTATATCAGGTACCACGGTTACCGCAAAAACGACTTATTGCAGATCCGGTTACTGTGGTAACAGATACCATGGTATCTGCAAAAACGCAAATATTATAATTCACTGAAAAAATACTAAAAGCAGTCTATCTTCGGCCGCTGCGCAGAGGCGCCCCTTAAAGGGGCTGGATACGAAGGCTTACCAGGCTTTAAGTAGCATTTTGAAGGGGACCAGCGATCGCTTACAAAGTGGGACTAACAGGTATGACTTCGGCATCAGTGTTTTATCCATTTTATAGAGCTCATAACTTGAGAACTAGGCAATCCGGAACTGTTTGCCCAAAAGTTAGAATCTACCGTTAGATGGGTTGGTGGTGCTGGTTGGGGGCTGGGTGGGTCAAGAGATAACAACCTCTCCGATCTACCAAACACGCAACCGTTATCCCAATTTATAAACTTACAAATTAAAGTCTGTATTAATTTAAAATCTTTTTATTTTTTATAAATCAAAGTATTTTATAACTTATAAATTCAAGTCGCTGATGAACCTAGTCGTCTCTGAAACGGGGGAGGGTGGATGAGATATCCTCCAAATATACTAAAAGATCAGCGAAAATGGAAACCGAAAACCGGCTATAATGGTTTGATACGGTGGAGATTCCCGGGCATTGCACTGAAACGAAACTAACAACGCACACCGTTGCTTACCTTTAGCTAATCCGATGAGGCAAAGTATAGGTATACACAATTTCATCTTTACAGTCAACACTGATGTATGACGGATGGTTGGCACTGGATCGGTCGAACTATTTTATATGCTAAAAAATGCAAGTTATCCCCCCAAAGGGCAAGATTTTTAGCTTTTTGCAATATCATTTTAGAGTATGAGGAAAACCAACGCAAATAAAGCATTGCTCGCTCAAATAGATTCGTTCAAATGGAACTTTTAGCAAGTGGTCGAAAAACATGGTTCGTCATTGGAGTTCAGGAACATGGGCAGGGGCGTCAGTTTGGAGGGGGGGGGACTCCCCCCTCCAAAGGTCTTCAGAAAGTACTTTCGTCGGGCGAAGCCCGGCGAAAGTTCACTTGTTTCTATGCGTGGATCGCCGGCAAACACAGAAGAAATAAAGTTTTGAATGCTTTTAGGCGTCGTTCCCCGAGGGCTCGTCGGGAATCGAAGGGAACGGCGAAAATAGAGGGAGTCACTCCATGCGGACTCCGCGTACAGAAACAGTGAGAACATGGGGAATGCTTCTGAAATGGATTTTGTTCGAAAAAAAAATATGCAGTTGACGAAATTAGTCTGGATCCACTTGATTTTTGGTTTTGTTTATTGTGATTGTTTTTAGTTAATTTTACATTGCACCGACACCAAAAAAAATTGATTCCCCTCCGAATCTGAAAGGGAGTCCTTTTTGATAATGGTGATGATAATCGGAGCATTCCCCATCCGTGGGGGCTCGCGAGAAAACGGGGAGTGAGTCCCCGGGACAGACAAAAACGTGGGGACTCCTCAAGTGGAGTCCTCCGGGAACGGCGAGAATACGCCTTTTGTCGGTCGACTCGTTGGGACATCGGGTCCTTTTTATATACAAGAAATAAAATTCTGCAAACATTTGTCAGGCAAAACACAGAAAATGGAATTCTCTATGCCTCGGTATTCCCGTCGGTAGATCGGGTTCTTTTTATACGTAAGAAATACAGAAGAAAAATAAATTTTGTATGCTTTTGTCGGGCCTCGGTCGACTCGTCGGCATATCGGATTCTTGTTATACGTAACAAATAAAAATCTGCATACATTTGTCGGGCGCACCCGGGAAGTTCAAGTATCGTCGGCTAATCGAGTTATTTTTATATGTAAGAAATCAAGTTCTGTACAGTCTTGTTGGGCAAAACACAGAAGAAACCAAATTCTGTATGGTTTTGTCAGGTGTCGGTGTTCTCGTTGGCCCATCGGATTCTTTTTATACGTAAGGAATCAGATTTTTTAAACGTTTATCGGGCGCATCCCGAAGTTTCGTCCGCATATCGGTTTACACGTACGAATTAAAGTTCTTTATAGTCTTGTCACGCAAGAAACAGAAGAAATCGAATTCTTTTTTGTTCCACTCCGTTCTTTGTCGTCAAAATTTCTGCAAACCTGTTTGCCTTGTCTGCTTGCAGGACTTTGGGTTCGTACCCACATACTGCCCTTTTGGCTGATCTGGCTGCACATTGATGACCGAGAAAAGACTTATCGGCAAACTGGGATCCTTAGTTCTTTTCTTGGTCGATTCTCGGTGTGGTCATAATATGGTAAATGACACGCAATGACGATCGCAGTACTCCAGTATTAAAGCATGTCTTTTAACGTGAAAACTACTTCTTTTGCTTGGAATTCTGAACAAATCTCCTTTGTGCCTACTTTATTATGGATGGTCACTACTTTTTTGGCGGCACTCTGCTCATCAGCATATCCACAAAATTTCGCCTGCGGCGCATTTCGTAGTATTCTCTGTTGGGAAGAACGGTGTTTCATTTAGTTAGCGTTTTAGGCTTAAAATTCTTGGGGGTTTGTAACACATTAAAAGCTAGAACTTGTATGGTAGGTATAGATTAAATTTTTTCCGAAAAAAAAACAGATTTAGTAAATTTCTCCTGCGGCGCTTAACTTGTTCTGGACGCAGTCGTTGGAAGCTTCGCTTTTTAACGAAAGTTTAAACGAAAGCCAAGTATGTGAATTTAAATATACGAATTGACATTAAAGGAATAATCTCAAATGATGCATTGAATGAATTGAATTTATTACCCATTTTAAGAAAAAAGTCACAAACGGATTACGAGAGAAAAAAAAGACAAGAACACATAACACATAGATCAAAATACTCTTATTTACGCACTGGGCAACATAGCCCTATACAAAGTAAGGCTATCATCAAGCGAACGAAGAAAACGTGAAATCCGCTCAGCTACTGCAGTAAATGCATCGGTGACATTATACATTGCCGATAATCTAGAGTCCACGGAGGTAGTCCTAGAAGATATTTATAGTACCTATAAAATGTGGAACGGACGCATGTAGCGATTGCAATTTCTCTCGGTCTGTCGGTCCGGGTTTTGCTAGTTTGGGCACTTCCACATAAGCTAGGACAATGAAACTTGGCAGGCTTGTCAGGGACTCGATCAGATTAAATTGAAAATAGTCACTTCCCCAATCTGACCATCTGGGGGGGGGGGGGGAAGTGGGGGGAGGGGTAGTCCGGAAAATTTAGGTGTTTTTAACTTCCGAACGTGTGATGGTGTGGAATTTCGAGTGATGGAATTTCGGGCATGGTGCTCCAACGTCTGGGCATGGTGCTCCAACGTCTGGGCATGGTGCTCGTAGGTTAGGGCACCTCTGAGTGCCCTCGTAGGTGAGGGCATTCACTTTTAAGAGGGTACAATTCCCTGCAGCAAGGGCATGGTACCCTCTTAAAAATCTCTTTGAACAGCAAATTTCCCATTCAGATTCTCGATTCAACAGTTAACAGTTAGCAACAGGTTTTATGGGGGGTACCATGCCCAGAATTTGAGGATTTGTGCATGACTGCTGATTTAGTTGAAACAGATTGTTGTAATATTGGCAGGCGTGGTCCAGAAGGAAGAAGAAGGGGAAAGGGATGATGCGTTGTGTTTTTGTCTGCGTAAGCTCTGCGTTGCGTCGACGCAAGCGCGACGCAGAGGTTGCGTAGCTCAGTGTGAAAGGCTCAACGCGTCAATATGAAAGCGGCTTAAGGAGTCTTGCTGTTTGCTTAAATTGTCATTACAACCCTTCAGTCAAACATGGAAAATATACCCTTCCGTTAAATTTTACTTCGATTTTCACGTTCAGTTACACACATGATCACAGTAATACGAAAACATTAGTTGCGTTTTTTGCCTTTTTTGCGTAGGTCGGTTAACCTACCTACTTGCCACTATTGACCGTTTCTTCGTCTCGCCGGTCGGTTCGATTGAGCCCTAAAAAACGGCTTATAAGAAAAAATGGCGTCTTCCAGTCGCAGGCGCCTATCTCTCCAATGAGAATTTCGAATTTCGCGCCGTGCCAAGAGCGTAGGATGGAGCTCTGACCTCAGTACACAGGTCGGTTAACCGACCGACGAACGGCGACGAATACACAGCTTATAAGGATTTAGGTCGGTTAACCGAAGAAAGAAAACGGCTTATAGAGAGAAATCTCGCAGGTCGGTTAACTGGATGACGGCAAAAAACGCAACTATTGCATCATATTATGGAATTTGAGCGTCTTGAATAGTGAATATAAAAATAAACTTTGCATATTGGTGGGATTTTTTATTGCTACTGAAAACTTAAGTTATGATTCTAGTTATGAGACTGCATTATATGTACCATTTTCTTTGACCATTTTACATACTGTACTTTCGTAACTAAAACATGTACGACAATCCAAAGTGAAACTACATCCGAAAAAACGCAACTTTAGTGCTCTTTGAGTATTTTGAAATACAACCTAGCTCTTAAAAAAAAGAACAAAAATAAGGGGAAAGGGATCATTTTTGTTTGTCTCAGCCTCGTGGCAGTAACTTTACCTCGCAACTTCGGCTGGAGCTAAGGGACACGTGAGTCGCCTCTGCATATAATATGCTAATATAATGCTGCATATAATCCAGCGTAAACCAGTTGTAGCGTGATCAATCTGTAAAAGGCAATTAACTGCAACTTGTGCAATAATAAGTAACGAACTGATGCCAAGAACACCTCTGGTGCGGGTTATGGCGTTGATTGTGAGAAAACCCAAACAAAACCCGTAAGGTGATGACGACACAACTTGATCGACTTTTGCATCGATATAAAACGTTAACTGAGTCACAATTTGATCAGTAGGAAAACATACTGAATACCTTACCATGAAGTGTGCCATTGTCCTTGCGCTTTTCGGCTTGATCGTCGCCGTAGCAGGTAAGGATTTTAAAATCCGTCATTTTTCTTATCCGCCTTTCATGTAGATTATTTCGTTTCATACGCACTAAGAGACTAAATAAACCACTAAAATTGAACTAAGTAATTTCGGAAACTCCTTAAAACATAGAACTTACAGATTTTAATAGCGATCCAGTAATAAACAGCTTCGTCATCATAATACCATTTAGTGGACAATGCCGTTATCATCGAGAAACATTAGTCTTGCTGTTAACTTTGCTGAACAAGACCAAAGGTTTCGATGGGATCCCAAAAATCTTCGCCAGATCCAGTCTTTGCCAGGCTAGTCATCAGAGAAAACCAAGTTCAGATATACCTGTATAAGCCATATCTATTTTGACGACACTGACCGAAACTTCCTACTTTCCTTCTGCCAAATGTCCGGTTTCGGACGAACTCCGAGCGAACTAATTGTCAGCGTATATCCTTATCTCTATAAAGAACATCTAATCAACTTCAAATAAAACTTTAACTTTATTAAAAAATAATTCCGGATACAACCGGATTCCGGACAAATTATATGTCCGGGTAAAATATGATAGTCATATACAGACTCAGCGTCTCTTCTTACCCCTAAATCTGTCACCTAATCAACTTCAAATAAAACTTTTTCTTTTAACAAATTTTCCGGTTTTGGCCGGATCCCGGGTGAACTAGTTGTTCGGGTAGAAAAAACTTTTCACATAAGTGTTCAGCATGTCAACTTACCCCTAAATCGAACATTTAATCAACTTCAAATGAAACTATTACTTTTAACCAACTTCCCGGTTTTTGCCGGATTCCGGACGAACTACTTGTCGGGGGAAAATGGTTTTCACCATCGTGTTAGGCATCTCTTTTCACCCCATAATCGGCTATCACATTAGCTGTTTAAAAAGGTTTTGTTTGCCCCTTAATTTGAACCCCCTCCCCCATGCCTACATGTAGGGCTACAAAGCCCATCTACGAACTTGACCTTACCCCTGACCCAACGAGCCCTTACACCAAGTTTCATCAAAACATCTCATTCCCTTCTAGAGTTATCGTGCTCACAGACAGATGGACAGACGGACAACTTTTGCGATGTCATAGGTATCCCTTCATTTACGTTTTGGGATCCCAAAAAGTAGTCTTATCGCAATATCTCAATGTTATTTAGTTTGTTCAAATATTTTTATTCAAGTTTTAGTATCAAGCTCAGCTGTTGACATTTTATGCATGAATTTGTATATCATCTGTACGTGACGAGAAACAACAAGCTCAGTATTTATTTTGTGAGAATTTGTTTTGCAATAAATAAGTCATCATCACATCACAGTGTCTTTTGTTCTCCCTAAAGTCCGTGCATGTCTGTCTAATGTGTGTGTTCCAACTCTTACACTATCTCTTTTTCCAGCGTTCCCACGACCAGACGACCAGGTCTCCTTTGGTGAACAACCCGAAGCCGTCGCCGCGGAAGGTGACGATGAAGGTTCAAACAGACACAGATACTGGGGTAAGTTCTATGTTACAGGATTACAGTGGAATTACGAAAGCTATCGAGTGGGTTCCCTTTACGTCCCCAACCGAAAGAGTCTAACCACGTGTCGGTTGCAGCTCCCGCCCGCAAGGGTTCGACAGTAGTCCCACAGTAATACTTTTTCAGCTGTTCACGTCTCAACAAACTTAATTAGCTGCACTCCCGCGGGACTTAACATTGATAGACAAATGATGTATTAGTGTAACACACCAATTCATAATTTAAAGCACAGAAAACATAGACGTCAAATTCTTTTGAAATTCTTCTCTTAAAAATCTGTCAGTGTGTACAAAAAAGGTGTGCAAACTACGAACTTTGTAGTCTACAATCATTGCTATCTAGCGGCGGCATGCAAATAATATGGTTCATTGTAGTCCCACTTGCGAATGACCTCGTAGGGACTTGTACAGGTTTCAACCCCGCGCTGTCGGCGCGTAGGCACGCGTGGTGGCATCATCAGTATGCATGTTCATAGCTTTCTCGGTAACTCAACTTTCCTATCTTTCCAGGATACCGACCAAGCTATGGATACAACAGCGGCTTCGGCGGCTATGGTGGTCATCATGGCGGTGGCTACCGACCAAGCTATGGATACAACAGCGGATATGGCGGTGGATATGGCGGCTATGGTGGCTACAGCTACTATGGTTAACTGACAACACAACCTGCTCACAACGTTCCTTTTTGCACATTGTACAAATAAATTATCGCCTATCGTTATAATTTGTCTTGAGCATTACGGCTACGTCTTTTAAGTCCCTGTTTATCACGGTCCTAGTTGAATCGCATTGGATATCTTGTCGATCGCCCACCTAACGATTGCCGAACTTGACAGACTGCAGACTTATACAGACTGCAGAAAGCATGAAGGATTGGCGGTTCAGAACAAAACTACATTTATGTTGCCTCGGCAACGTGATGCATTGCAGTAATAATTGTGTTGCGAGAAGGTCTAACTTCTGCGGTTTCTACGGAAAGTGTAGACCTTCGGCCGGATTGATGATTATGCCACTACATTTTGGAAAGCTCCGTAGTACTCTTGTCTGGGGCCAAAAAGGATGGCTTTTGTTTATAATTGAGCCAGGGCCTACAGTGTGTGAAGTGAATTGGAGTTATATAGCCTATGTCAGAGAGGACTATCTAAAGGTATGCAGCCAAGCTTTCGTTTCATCAAAACATGTTTCTGCTTCCGAGTGGAAAGCTCCGTTCTAGCATGCAAGCAGACAGGCAGCAGTTATTAAATTGAAGATGGGCTAAAATCTATAAGTGCTAAATATGTGCGACAGTTCCCCGGCCAAAATTCAGAAATATCTTCTTTGAGTGATGGTCAGAAAAATCCAGAGAATTAAAAAAAATGTCATTTTCCCACGGGTCCGAAATTACTGCCATCTGTTTCTACCCATTTCTGTTCGTGATTAACGCTCAGTCTTTCCTGTTTTTTGCACTTGGGATTGAGGACGAGAAATGGTATCAGATGTGCCCTATCTTTAAAAGTTCTGTCCTTCCTAAAGAAATTAGAGCTTATCCTCTGCTCCTTTCTAAAGGCGTATTCTCGCCGTTCCCCGAGGACTCCTCGGGGAATCGAAGGGAACGGCGAGAATAGATGGAGTCACTCCACGCAGACTCCGCGTACAGAAACAGCGAGAATACGGGGAATGCTTCTAAAATGGATTTTGTTCGAAAAATGAATATGCAGCTGAAAAAATTAGTCTAGATCCACTTCATTCTTGGTTTTCTTTATTCTGATTCTTTTTAATTAATTTTACATAGCACCTACAACAGCAAAAATTGATTCCCCACCGAGTTTGAAAGGGAGTCCTTTTTGATGATGGTGATGATAATCTGAGCATTCCTCGTCCGTGGGGACTCGCGAGAATACGGGGAGTGAGTCCCCGGGACAAACAGAAACGCGGGGACTCCTCAAGTGGAGTCCTCGGGGAACGGCGAGAATACGCCTTAAGTGGTGGCATAAGAAATTTGGCCTACGGCAAAAGAGTCAACTTTTGAACTAATGTAGGTAGAAATTTTTTTCGACGCCAATCGATAGACCATGGTGAGCTGATCAAAGCACATGCAATTCGTTTTCTTGTGCAAAAATTCCTCCATGAGATACAATATTTTGAAAGTTTAGAGGGGTTAACAACTTCAGTAGTATGGCACACATTGAAACCAAAAATAGGCCAACTCCAACTGTGTGACATGTAGGGGACTTTTAAGCAACAATCGGCTATTAGACCACAATCGTCTTCAGTGATGAGGGGTTTGCGGCTCTTGCCCTTGGGGGGGGGGCAGATTTCTGGCAATCCCGCGAGTTCGGTACTTCCTGATGTGCTAGAACGATGAAACTTGGCAGGCGTGTCAGGGACTCGAAAGACTGACTTGAGTATATTCATTTCTCCGATCCGACCATCGTAGGGGGAGTGGAGGGATGAGGAATCCGGATCTAGTGGGATGTATAACTTTTGAACGCGTGATCGAATTTGAATAAAACTTGGCAAGTGGAAAGAACCATCGTCTCAGATGTTCTATGTCAAGTCCGGATCGGATCCGATACTTGTGAGAGGGGGGGGGGGGATCGGAGGGTTTCTCCGGAATCCGTTGATCGCGAGTTAGGGTAGTTCCAGATGTGCTAAGACGATGAGACTTTGCAGGCGTAGCGTAATTACCTAAGAACCCGACACAGTGCCTTAGAAAGGCTTCCGTTCTTGGATGGTGAGGGAAGGGGAATACGGAAACTTACTTCTGAAAGTTGTGAACGGGTGGTTCGATTCGAGTGAAACTTAATTGGTGATTAGAACTGATGACTTACACATGACCTAGAATTGACTGGATGGGATGCAAGTTGGACACTACTGAGTTTATGCGGCCTCGATTTGTTATTTGGCGTCCGGGCCGGATCCGACCACGGTAGGGGGGGGGGGGGGAGAAGGAACCAGAAATATGCGGTTAGGCTATGCTCCAATTCCGGTCAAATTTGATAGAAGCGGAGGGAGATGTCAGAGTTGCGAATTTTATGTTTTAAGTCGTATTTTGCCACCGTAGCGGAAATTGTGTGGCTAGCATATGGGTCAGTCAAGTGCAGCGGACTTGGAACATATAGAAAGCATATGTCCTAGATGACATATTATAGTTTCCGAACCGGATCCAACCACGGTGGGTTGTCGGGTTACCGGAATCTTCCGAAAAATGCTCAGATTTGACTGAAACTTTGTAGGTGTTAAGAGAAGGTGCTTAAACGATCCATTCAGGGGTCCGAACCAGATTTGGCCGCGGTAGGGGCAGTTGGAGGGAGGTACCGGAAACCGAGTGGCACGTCTAGGGATCAAACGAGTGGGTATATTGAGCTGAAACTTAGAAGTCAGAACAGTCGTTTGCTCCAGATGATCCGAGGCGATGCCAGACTTGAGGTCCGAACCACATTTTTGTGTGGCGGGTGTATCTTGTGACGTTCTCATTTACTTTCTTGCACCGCATACTCGTAACAAGTGCCTTACGATCTCGTAGCTCTTGTTATCTTTCGTAGTCAGTAGTGACCAGAATGACGACAGCGCTAGTATGTGTGGCATGGCGAATATGTAATAAAGTGACGTTTAGAAGTAAGAATACTTCCGTATGCTTTTCTATTCTTTTTCGCGAGAAACGATAGGAACGCGTTGCTTTCATGTTCTTATTCGGGTTAAACGTTAAACCAATACACTCATATGCTTCGCTAAGAACCCGAAAATTTTCTTCAATATACGCAACCGACCGGCTCAAGTTCAACACATGATCTGCGTAATTTCATAGCGACAAGTCCATGCCTTCATACCCATAGCTCATTTTTACAGTTCTCTGTGCATCAACTTCACTGTTACTGTCTAGGGAACCGGGAGCCGTTCTTTATGCCCTGCGGGCTACGGAACCGGTACTTCTCACGGAAACCAAACCATATCAGCTTCGATTCCGAGAACTGACGTCATTGACTAACGGAAACTTGTAAGTGCTGGCTCCCATTCCGGTAGTAAGTGGTTGTAGCTCACGGAAACTTCATCGCACCAGCTTCTCGTCCGTTAGTTTCACGGAATTGCCTACTCAGAAGCTCGGGAGCCGGTAGTTGATACCGGAAACTGTATAATTGGAGCTTGTGTTCCGGTAGTGCTTACGTGGAACACAGAACTCACGAAATAGTTTGGATGAGAGCTAGGATGCCGTGATTTTCACTGACTTAGAGGAAATAACATGGAAAGACTCCACTACCGATACCCATATATTGAAAGCTAAGGTACCGGTAGCAACAACTATTTGGTTGAAAATGACAAGCTCACGGACACAGATGGCTATGGGATAGGGTTCCGGTACTGCAAAAAAAAAAAAAAAAAAAATTGAGCTCGCAGACTATGAAACCGGAAGTGAATATTTTTAACTCAGGGAACCCAACTCATGTGGGCTAGGGTTCCGGTAGTGCGTGGTTCTTATTAACATTTCTTACCCCATAAGTTGATAATATTTGCTACCGGACTATTGACAGGTCTCCGTGAGTTCGTTTTTTTTCCACTACCGGATTCCTAGCCCATGGGAGTTGGGTTCCATGAGTAAAAAATGTTTACTCCCGGATTCCTAGTCTGCACTAACATGGGTCCGTGAGTTCAAAAATGTTAATTTTTCGGCACTATCGGAGACGTAGCCCACCGAAGATTGGTTCCGTGAGTTAATAATATTTGCTACCTAATCCAATTTCATATTGACACGTGTCTGCAAGTCGTAAGCTTGAGTTTTGGCACATACAAGTTTCCGTTATTCAATGACGTCAGATCCCGGAATCGCAGCTCATACGGTTTACTTTCCGTTAGAACTGCCGGTTCCGTAGCCCGTAGGACATAAAGTACGGCTCCCGGTTCCCTAGACAGTGCCATATATAAGAGGTGAAGAACTAGCACCCTGGCGTATATTACAGTTAGTTTCACAAAAAATTTCGCCAGCTGCGCATTTCGTATTATTCCTTTTTGGAAGAACGGGTGTTTCATTTGGTTGGCATTTTAGGTCTCCTGCTGCGCTTTTTAACTTGTTCTGGGTACAAATCATCTACCCCCCCCGCGTGTTTCGTTGGCAAATTTTACCAGCACCAACACTGTGTCCTAGCCAGGGTCAAGAGTACCTTTCAGGGCTCAGCGGCTCAATTAAGCCGGGAAAACCAACGATGGCTGAAGGAATTGTTTCGCCATGGGGATGATCTTTTCCAGTAGCGTGCGTGGAGCCTGGAAAAGACCTGGAAGAGCTTGTCCTTTCCGGCATTTCAGTCACTCGAATATTTGTTTGTCCACTGTTATTCTTTTGACCCACCTTCGTGCATGCGAACGAAGACCAAGATTTCCTATTGAATGGCAACGGGCGGGCTGAGAAAGCCGGTCCTGTCTTAAAGGGCCCCTCTTGCTTGTTCTGCCTTTTATAATATACTTAGCTCCCATATGGGATTATAAGCTTCTAAAATCCCCACCTTTCTCCATTGTTTCGTTTCGTAACTACGAATTTTTAGAGCTTTTTCGGCCTTGCCGAGTTTTTCCGTCACACAACGAAAAGTTTGCCGGAATCTTCATTGTCCCCTGACAACTCTTTCACACATAAGGATGTGATAATCATCTGTTTATTACTTCTTTTATTTGCTCAGTTTTACCACTTTTTAACCAAGGCACGTTCAGTGTTCAAATCTTTTGCACCCAGCCGCCGCGTCGGAGAGCAGGAAGGCTGGGTATAGTCGGCAAGCGCTAACAAGAGAATCGCTAGTTTCAGGTGGAAAGTTAAGGTATTTTTGAAAACGTTTTTTCTGATCCGTTTTATAGAGAAAAGATCATTTCTAGTAAGAGCTGTGCTTTAAGAATCCAGGCATGTTCGCGAGATGAGGAGGCGACGAAACGGCTGGTCATCTAGGTGTCGAGTTGTGCTTCAACCATTTTCCTAAACCTTCCGTTGTACGGGTGACCCGTCCAAACTAAGGGTTTGTAGGCTACCGCAACACGTCAGTTGACACAAACGTCAGTTCACCACAGAACTTCGTCAGTACGCCAACATTTTCTGACAGTTCGCCTGCACGTCATTTGAACCTCAAAAATCCGTCAGTTGACCAGCATGTCACTCACCCACACGTCAGTTCAACAACCGTCAGGTGACCCAAACGTCAGTAGACCTACACGTCAGTTCACCTAATCCTAAAATCCGACAGTTCTACTACTCGCCAGTTCGCCTATCGTCACTTCACACAAGCTTCAGTTGGCAAAAACGTCAATTGACATAACGTCAGTTCGCATAAACGTCAGTCCATTGGAATTTTCCGACAGTTCGCTCGAATATTGTTGTCGATGGAATAATTACGGAAGCTCGCCCAGGGGATTAATAAGAGAAGCCGGCATTTTCAGGAGCCTCTTTGTCAGATCTGACAGTTAGGATTTGATGTTACGAAAGAAGGAAGACACAATGGAAAATTTTCATTGTAATTAATGGTTTCGCTAAGCAGGGGTCAAGGAAGTGAATAAAGGCACTCGGAACTGATAAATGCATTCTGAAGAGAATTAGTTTACAACTTCAAGAGAAAAATAACAATTGTTAGGCAACTCACACACAATGACTATACATTAAGAAATGCTTTGATTATTATCAGTCAGGTACGTTTTTTTTTTAAACTGATGGCGCAATCAGTAGCCTTATCACACGGCTATCCTTCAACAATGAACAAGCAAATGTTTAATCGAGGACTTTTCGCCATGGGAACGTTTCGATAGGGGACATTTAGCAACGGGGACATTTTGTCATGGGGACGTTTCGCCATGGAGACGTTTTGCCGTGGGGACCTTTTGTCACGGGGACGTTTTGCTAGGGGTTTTGAATGGGGACGTTTCGCCGATAACCCGGCACTAATTAGCAGAAACACAAAAAGGTCTCTGCAGATCAAGCATGGCCCGGCAGAGTTGGAAAGTTGGAGAGCCACGTCTTTGAAAGGAATCGGCACATTGCAACTTGCTCTCCGGCACACCGCGTAGTCTATTCAGTTTCTTTGGCTTTTAAATTTCTAAACTTGCATTTCAGTTGTGTGCAATGTGCAACCCGCCGGCTTCTTTCTGAACATTTTGAAAGAAAAATATACGCTTCCTATGCTCTACTTGTAAAGAATGTAACCCGTTTCAACCGAAAAATACTAGCTTCCCTTTATAACTCCGTTGCAATAACCCAATTTCTTTACCTAGCTCCCTTCTGGCAAATATTCTCAGCTAGTGAAAAAAATAAACTCCGTTCCACTTTCTTCAGATTCTCCAAATACTTACTTCGGCTCCCGCCTTGGACAAGAAACACCAAAATGATGAAAATATATAACATAAGAGACCCTGAGCTTGCTATCTCTAACCTGATTAGCAAGTACAACTAAAAAATCCAGTCCCACCCGTGGAGTAAAATTCTCAGAGTTTAAGTGTATATGTATGTACTGGTGTTCAGTTTTTACTCAGTCAGAGAGTCTCAGTTTGTAATTGTCGATTTCTTGTGTGTTTCATATGAAAGTGTTACGTTTTGCTTTTTTTTTTTTTTTTTTTTTTCGTTTTTGTACGTTTTGTTTCTGTTTGAAATGACGGGTGATAAATAAATAAATAAAAAAAAAAAAAAAAAATACTCTAGAACCAGTTCTCACACCTTTGTACTCAATAAATCTTGGGTTGTTCATCGCTGAACTATTCTTACAAGACTAAGAAATTTATTCGATTCAAAGCTCGAATTTCTACATCAACTTGATCCATGCACTACATTTCAATCTGCTTTTGAGGTATCACACTCGAACAAGACCAAAGGTTCCGATGGGATCCCAAAAATTTAATATTTGATCCGGACAATTTGGTCTTGTAGATATCTGGTCTTCGCCAGACTCCTTGAACATTTTTACTATTAGTATTTAGAAACAGAAGAAAGTCAATGGTTAATCATCTGGGAAAACCAAGTTTAGATATGGATTCACCATGTGTGTATTTAACCCCTAGGCTATGCGTCATGTCTACTTTGACGAAACTGATCAAATCTTCCTGCTTTACTTCTGCCAAATCAGTGGTTTCGACTGGATTCCGCGATAATTACTTGTCCGGCAAAAACTAAAGCTCAAAAATGAATTCAGAGTATCACCTTGCCCTTATATCGAACGTCTAATCAACTTCAGATAAAACTTTAACTTTGAACAAATAATCCGATTTCAGCCAGATTCCAGGTGAACTATTTGTCCGGGTAGAAAATGATTGCCAAAAGCGGATTCAGCATGCCTTCTTACCCAAATCTAACATCTAATCAACTTCAGATAAAACTTTGACTTTTAACAAATTTTCCGGTTTCGGACGGATTCCAGGCGAACTACTTGTCCGACAAGAAACAGATTTTCAGATAAATGTTCAGCTTACCCCTGAATCAAACTCTAATCAACTTTATACAAAACTTTTACTGTTCATAAACTTTCCGGTTTTGGCCGGATTCCGGGAGTCCGGTGATAAAATGGTTTCCATATTCAAGTTCAGCACGCCTTCATACCGGGGTCCCGTTAGTACCGCAACACGACAGTTGACTACAGCTGAAGTCGATTGCCTCTAAGTTTGTTTTATCTGTTCCAGCTTCTGTCTTAATCGCACAACTTGTTCTTTTTCTAATTACCTTGGATTTGCCAGCTCTCTTCCTATCCTACCCCGATGAAAAATTTATCTCAAAATCGAAGTATGAAGTTGTACGAAAAAGTAGCATGCAGTACTAACTGATGCTACTATATGCTTCTACTTCGAGGCTTCGGTGTTACTGCATTCTACTGCATGCTACTATTAGCAAGACAGGATGCTACTGGATACTACTGCTTAAGATTGGCCCAGTCTGAGGCACATTAAATGATAGTATTCCTTACTATTACATGCAACTTTTTCGTACAACTATCATACAACTACGCAGGCTACAAATTTTTCATCGGGACCCCGAGTAATGAACTAAAAAGTGTCCGATCGCGGCGCCTTTCTCCATATTTTCTGCATGACAGAAAATACTTCATGCAGGGTTAAAGGATTCGTTGAAATAAAAAGCTAAAACTTCCTTGTGATATTGCAGGATTTCGCAAAAAAAAGGAAAATAAGAATATTTTCCCCTCAGTTCTCAAATTTATTTTATGCGATGTTGCTTGTAATTGTTGTCGTGATTTTGCTGCCTAGCTAGCGGAATTTGACATGACGGTCCTTCTTGCACGTCTGTTGCCACATTATTGATCATCCAGGAATTTCTTTTTTGGGGGGGGAGATAGCCCGTGGGTCAGACCAAGAAGTACAAAAAAGACATAGATCAGAGGTTAAAGTTTAACTGAAAAGTCAACTTATTTATGCGTCATTTATTTGAATAGGCTACACTGAATTATTTGAACTTCAAAGGGATTTTTTTTTCCATTATCTACTCCAGTTATGACGTTCAGAATATCTACGGCCGTCCCCACAACGGAAATCCTACTATGTCGCGGGAAATTTTAATCTCAACACAAATGCGGTTTTTCAGTCGGCAGTGGGGAGATTGGTGAAGATTGCTAAGTGCCTGATAAAAAAAAAAAAAATCATAAATCTTTCTCGTAAGGCAGACAATAAAAACACAAACGCATAGAGGTACCAAAAATCACAGGAAGTTCCATTCTTTGAAGATCGATTATTCGGGAATAGCGGAACAACGAAGTAACGCATTTTCAGCGGGTCTTCAAGCCAATTTGAGCGAATAAGTGATGGGTAAATAGATTGTCATATCCCAGCCCTTTTCGGTTGAACTTTAAAGCCTATAAAAAAACAATTCTTTTTGTGGGTTTCGGGGGGGGGGGGTCAAACCCCCTACTGTTCCCTGGATACGGCCCTGATATTGATCAGTATTATACAACTTTATTAATTATTATTGCTACTGTCCATTCCAGCACGCAGCCGTTTTCAGCATTTATTTCATCATGTCTGTTAGAATGTAGCAATTATAAATACGATATCCGATGCCAAGAGAAAAGTATTTCGTCCCTCACTGTTTCCGGACGTCCCGTGACAAATTAAAATATATAGTATAATATGCCTTGCAATGGACTCGTAAGTAGTAACTGACCAGTTCTACGTCGTTTGAAGAAACATGCTCAGTTTAAGGAGCACCAAAATGCTCCTCAGAGAAAGGGGACGACCGCTGTGGCTCAAATAGAGTCAAACATGGAGAATGCAAAAAATAGCACAGTAAATCTAAATACACTGTAGGGACGATCCTTTAATAAACTCTTTTAATAATAATATCACCAAATTAACGATCAAACAAAAGCGAGATCAACGAGTTATATTGCAGCGTAAACTAACACACAAATAAACAAATCAAAGAAAGGATTAAACGAAAACTGACAAACTAATGATTTGCGCTTTCTTTAAGAAATGGCTATAGCCGGGAGCAACACTTCGGTTTATTTCTTAACTATCGACTAAATGCTGAAATAATCAGCCAGCCCATCGTGGTTTTCAAAATGTTTTACTCCAAGAACATTTTTTGTCTTACCTGATGATGAAATCAGTAATCATAGGCCCAGCTATTCGTTAGCGATGAAAAACAAAATCTATAGCTGGGGACGTTTTGCCCGGGGACGTTTTGCCACGGGAACATTTTGTCGTGGGTCGCTTCGCCATGAGGACGTTTTCTTGTGGGGACGTTCTTTCACGGGACTTTTGTCAGGGACGTTTCTCCAATGGACGTTTCAAATGAGGACATTTCGCCGACAACCCGTTTCCGGTACCCTTTCGGCAAACATTGAGATTCACTGGCATATTTTGGTCTTTCACCCTGCGATGGTTCTTACACCCTTACCTGCGATTAATTATACGTTAACTTTATATTTTTAAATTTCCGTTTGACTAGCCAAAACCAAAACCTTCGGAACGGCGTGTACTCATTGAATTAGTCTGCATCTGGTCTTTTTTTTGTGACCTTACATGCCGTATCTGATTGCAAGCTTCCGACGATTCTGAACCCTCGTCAATACGCCCAAATGTCGGCTTCTTTATTAATCCCCTGGGGTTTACTCCCTTTGTTTAATTGCTTTCGATGATCCAGACGACTACGAACTAATTGGTGGGTATGAATTTTTGGTGTAGTGACCAATTCTGCAGCCGACCTGACGTTCATGTCAACTGACGTTTATGTGAATTGAGATTTATGTCAACTGACGGTTGGGAGACTGACGGGTAGGAAAACTGACGCGTTGTGAACTGACATGTTGCTGAAATGACGGATTTCTTAAATATGAGAACTGACGGTAGTTCAACTTACGGTAAGCGAACCGAAGTTTTGCCAAGTAACGTGTAGAACAGCTGAGGTTTAGCTGAGCTGACGTGTAGACCAACTGACGTTTAGAAGAACTGACGTGTGGGCGAACTGTCGGATTTTTGGTTTAGGAGACTGACGTTTATGTGAACTGACGTGTAGCGGTAGTGACAAGACCCTACCTATAACCCTCATTACCTACCCATCTAAAGAGAATTTTCTGGTGGGCACCGATTCTCTTGATAAGGTAATATTTTTTTAAATTTGTATATCATCTGCAACAGTCGAGAGTCTGCACAAGTGCTATTAGAGTTTGCTTTGAAAAATAAATCATCATTATGTTATACCACATTATGTATTAATTATGTATAACCATTATGTATAACCACATAGAGTGAACATAGGTAACATACTTCTTCTAAGTATAGTTAAAAGGATAAGCAGCGCTGCAGGATAAAGTAAAAATTATACACACATCAATTTCGTGCATCTGAAAATCGCTGGAGTGTTTGTTCTCAATTTGTGCAAGGCATTTTCAAGATAGGTCAAAGATTTAAACGTTAGACCGATTATAATAATAATGCTAGTTTATTGAGCCAAAAGGCCATACAAGATTTGATACACTTCACAAATAAACTATTACACCTCTACAAATACTATGCTACGTGAACTAAGCTAAACTTTCATTCCTAAGACTAAATCCTTTGGTCACATATTTACAAACACCTACGATACATTTGGGGTTCGTAGATTTCAAGATACGGGGAAGCGACACCAGCCCACCCCCAACAAATGTTACTTTCAAATGCGAATTTAGTTGAAACGGGTTGTTGTAATATTGGCAGGCGTTGTCGAGAAGGAACAAGAAGGGGAAAGGGATCATTTTTTTTAAAGTCTTAGCTTTTTGGCAGTAACTTTACCTCGCAACTTCGACTGGAACTAAGGGGTGAGTCGCCTCTGCAAATAATATGCTAAAACGATCCAGCGTAAACCAATTGCAGCGTGATCAATCTCTAAAGGCAATTAACTGCAAGTTGTGCAATAATAAGTAACGAATTGATGCCAACAACATCTCTGGTGCGGGTTATGCCGTCGATCGTGAGGACGTGAAAAACCCAAACGAAACCCGTGAGGTGATGACGACACAACTTGATCGACTTTTGCATCGATATAAAACATTAACTGAGTCACAATTTGATCAGTAGGAAGGAACATTCTGATACCTTACCATGAAGTGTGCAATTGTCCTTGCGCTTTTCGGCTTGATCGCCACCGTAGCAGGTAGGGATTTTAAAATCCGTCATTTTTCTGATCCGTCGTTCCTGTGGATTTATTTCTGTTCAGACCCACTACGAGACTTATTAAACCACTAAAACTGAACTAAGTAATTTCGGAAACTCCTTAAGCAACATAGATGTAATAACAATCCAGTGGTAAACAGCGTCTTCATCCTAATGCCATTTAGTGGACAATGCCGTTATCGTCGAGAAATAGTGGTCTTGCTGAAATCTTGCTGAAAAAGTAGTCCTGACGAGAAACAATAAGCTCAGTCCTAATGTTGTGAGAATTTGTTTTGAAATAAGTCATCATCACATCACAATGTCTTCCTACAGCCCGTACACGTTTGTCTGATGTGTGTGTTCCGACTCTTACACCATATCTTTTTCCAGCGTTCCCACGACCAGACGACCAGGTCTCCTTTGGTGAACAACCCGAAGCCGTCGCCGCTGAAGGTGATGATGAAGGCTCAAACAGACACAGATACTGGGGTAAGTCCTATGTTACAGGATTACAGCGGAATTACGAAAGCTGTCAATTAGGTTCCCTTGACGTCCTCAATCGAAAGAGTCTAACCACGTATTGGTGTCACACACCAATTCATAATTCAAAGTACAGAAACCGTAGACGTCAAATTCTCGTGAAATTTTTCTCTTAAAAATCGGTCAGTGTGTACAAAAAAGTTTTGCAAACTACGAACTTTGTAGTATACAAGATGTCCATCGCTATCTAGCGGCGGCTTGCACATAACATGGTTCAACGTAGTCCGACTTGCGGATGACCTCGTAGGGACTTGTACAGGTTTCAACCCGGCACTGTCGGCGCGTGCGCAACGCCTGGTAGCATCGTCAGTGTGCATGTGCATAGCTCCTAGCTAACTCAACTTTCCTATCTTTCCAGGATACCGACCAAGCTACGGATACAACAGCGGATTCGGCGGCGGATTTGGTGGCGGCCATGGCGGCGGTTACCGACCAAGCTATGGATACAACAGTGGATATGGCGGTGGATATGGCGGCTATGGCAGCCACAGCTACTATGGTTAACTGACAACACAATCTGCTCACAGCGTTCCTTTTTGCGTTTTTACAAATAAATTATCGCCTATCGTTACAATTTGTCTTGAGCTTTACGGCTTCGCGTTTTAAGTCCCTGTTTATCACGGCCAGAACTGAATCGCTTAGGATAGCTTAACGATCGCCGAACTTAAGAGACTGCAGATTTATACAGACTTCAGAAAAGCATGAAGGATTGGTGGTTCAGAACAAAACTACATTTATGTTGCCTCGACAACGTGCTGCATTGCAGTAACAATAACAATTGGTTTTTCGTTTCTTCGCTCTTTTTCTTTTCACATACTAAGCGGTCAACCCCAAATTTGCGCTAATCGTTGGCCTTTTCATTTGTGAACAATTGTACGGATGCTACCAATATAATCGTATAGAGCCTAATTAGTGCGATAGAGCTATCTAAATAGAACGACTCTACTTTGAACAACGGAGCGATGTCAATAGATTGCCTTGTATTGTGATCGTTGCGTAGACACTCGATTCTCGATGACAGTGGAAATTTCAAACGCGATCATATCACGAAAGGACCCGTCTGTCTTATTCTGCCTTTCATATTATCCCTAGCTCCCTTATGGGATTCTAACATTCTGAAATCCTCGCCTTTCGCAATATTATCGTTTTGCACCTAAAACTTTTTAGCGCTTTTTCGGCCTTGCCGAGTTTTGACAAGTCACGCAACGAAAACTTCGACACACGCGTCTAGACTCTTTCACAAATAATGACACAGAAGCTTCAAAGTATTATTTTCCACTCTGGAAGGCATGGTAGACCATCAGGTCTACCTCCTATTTTGAACTTGTCTTGTTTTGCTTCTTTTTCCGACATTTTAACCAAGGTGCATTCAGTTTTCAAATAGTTTGCGTCCGGCCCGCGTCGGAGAGAGGCCAAGGCTAGATAGAGTGGACAAGCGCTAACAAGAGAATCGACAATTTCTCGCGGAATGTAAAAGTATTTTGGGAAACGATATTTCTGAGCCATTGATCGTGGAAAGATCATTTCTAGTAAGAGCAATGGTTTAACAGGGTAAATTACAAAGCAGTCTTCATATCTCCACACGGAAAAAAATAGTTGAATAAAGACGTTTTGATGAAGACGTGTTGGACAAAAGTCTTAGGAAAACAAGAAGTTCGACATAGAACGATGCCTCCCGAATTTCTGGTTTACACCAGATTCCGTGAGCAGTATCGATCAAGCAAGAAAACAAAGAAGATAAGTTAGAATGGCACATATCTCACTATCGACCCTCCGCAACCGCTCGATCAAGCGATTATAAGAACTACCAAATTCCAGGTTCTGTCGGATTTCGGCCGAATATAGGTCTGGCAGGAAAATCGAGTAAAGTATCCTGATTAAGCGTGTTTTCTGACCCCCATATAAACACATTAACAGATTTCAGACAAAACTCTTATTTGTACATATCTGCTCGCTTTGGCCGGATCCCGGATGGAATACTTATCCGGCGCAAAACAACCTTTAGACATGGATTCAGCATTTTTTTTTTACCCCTATATCGGATCTCTAATGCATTTCAGCAAAGCTTTTACTCCGAGAAATCGACTGTCTGGTTACCTTTTAAAAATTGTTTATTTTGCCCTTAATCTGAAACTCCTAGCCCTAAATAATACAGAGCTACAGGATCCACCTACGTATTTGGACTGCACTTTGACTCATACGATCAATGTCACACTTTAAGTCCGGAACGGATCCGGTGACTTTGGGGGGAGTTAGAGGGGACAACCTGGAATCGTGTGACATGTTCAGAGTGGAGGGATCGGGATGATACTTGGTGGGAACAACAAGCACAGGCCCTAGATATATAGTTGACAAGACCGGACCCGTTGCAGGAAGGGTTCCGAAATTCCGGTGATCCCGGGTTAAAATGCTTACCCACACGCTAGGACGATGAAACTTGGCAGGCATATCAGGGACTCGACAAATTCAATATAAGAACAATGGTTTCTCCGATTTGACCATCGTAGGGGGAGTGGAGGGAGGGGGAATCCAGAATCTTGAAGTAGAATCCCAATCGTGGAAATTGCCGAAGTTTTCGAAGCCCTATCGAAGCTTGACGATCGAAAAGCTTCACTCCCCGGAGAAATCCCAGACAAACTAGTCAAGGTGTGTGCCGATCATATAGCAGCACCATTTACAGCTGTGATCAACCAATGCTTGGTTGAGGGAAAATTTCCTACGCCAATCCCCAAAAAACAGTCTCCAAAGTCAGTCAATGACCGAAGGCCCATATCTGTGACGTCGGTTTTCTAAAAAATCTTGGAAAATTTTATCTTTAAGTGGTCTCGCGAACAGATTGGAACTAAAATTGACCCTAGACAATACAGATTCCGTCCCGGATTCAGCATAGTCCATTACCTTGTAAAGGTCTTACGACGATTACCTTGTAAAGGTAATAGACTATGCTGAATCCGCCTTGCCCACCCATGCTGAATCCAACTTGCCCACCTTGAGAATGATGGAGCTTTCGTAGGCTGCATCATAGCTGATTTCATCAAGGCCTTCGACTACCTCGATCATCTCACAATCATTTCCGAAGCCGAGACAATGGGAGCTACAAAGTTTCTAATCCGGATGTTGGCAAGTTTCCTTTCTGAGAGGCGGCAGTCTGAGCGGCTTCAGGACGGGAAAGTGTCTGAACTTCTAGCGATTACATGCGGAGCTCCTCAAGGAACGAAAATTGGACCGACGGCCTTCTTAATGGTCATAAACAGGTTGATGGTCGATTTTCAGTATCGACACAAGTTCGCTGATGACCTCTCACTTTCTGTAATGAGGCTTCTATCAGACTCTCCGACATCGAATCCTGTCAAACGGGTCCTTGACGAGCGAAGGGCACAATCTGATCAGTTCAAACTTGGTATCAGCCATGAAAAGAGCACCACCCTCCGCATCAGTTTTCTGAAACGAGAAGTACCACCCATCGAGGAAGACCATCTGTCTTCCTCGTAAGTAAGTAAATCCGTCAGAATCCTAGGTGTCAGGTTTACTGACGATTTACGCTGGCATAGCCATGGGGATTACAGAACAGGCAAAGGCTCCGCTCTCTTGAACGCTTTTAGCTACTTACGACGATTTGGACTCTCAATTGAATCACTCCTAAGATGTTACAAGACTTACGTCCGGCCTGTAACCGAGTACGCTTGTAGTCTATGGCATACATCTCTAACTATTGAGCAGAGTGACAAAATTGAGGCAATACAAAAACGGGCGTGCAAAAATTATTCTTGGACCCTCGTCCACTGACTACAATACAAGTCTTTCAAAACTTAATCTGATGACACTGAGCCAGCGAAGACATCAGCTCTTGATGAATTTTGGGATGACTCTGTTGAATTCCGATCATCATCGTGAAATACTTCCAAGTTTTCAAAGCAGTAGTCAAGAGAAAAAAACCCGGGATCAAAAAATTTCAAACACCAATTATTAGAAATGCCTCCAGCTGCTTCGTCGGATCGTTTTCTCAAGTCTTTCGTGCCGTATTTCGTGAAACATTTTAATTCGATACAACAATATGACTTCTAACTGTAAATATTTTGAGGTATTGTTGACCTAAGCTAATTGTATATAGTGTCATTTTACAATTGTAGATATATAGTTACCGATTAGTTTAATATTTCATGAATTGATGACTTTTTATTTATAGTTATTTATATTTATATGTATCGTTTAAATGTAACCGCCATAAGCTTTATATTTATTTATATTTATTATAATTTATATTTATATGTATCGTTTAAATGTAACCGCCATAAGCTATATGATCAATCAAAAAGGGTTATTATTTTTGTTGACGTCCTATGCTATTCGTTGTAAAAGAATATTTGGAGAATATGATGAATTTGAATTTGAATTTGAGGTATGTCAACTTTTTAACGGGTGATCGGATCATAATGAAACTAGATATTCGGAAAGAACTAATGTCTCAGATGTCCCATTCCAAGTGAGAACAGGATCCGATCAATGTGGGGGAGTCCGGGAGGGGGGGGGGCGGAAATTTTATGACACGCTTAGCCCTAGATACATAAGTGACAGAACCGGACCGGATTCGGACACTCTTGGGGGAATTGGAGGGGGGGTCCGGAATTCCGGTGATGGCGATTCAAGGTACTTACATATGTGCAGCTGGTTAGATGTCGTGGGTGCCAATGAGGCCCCCGTGAAGTATCCCGACATAATTCATACTCACGGTGAGAAATCCCTTATTTTCATCAACGGCATTTGACGGACTTTTTGGTTACTTTCCGCGGTCAAAAGAAACAGTGAAAACAAAAGTGTTCCCGCCGAAAAAGAACGGCGTTAGCTGTGGCGCGCTATTTGAAAACGACGCGGCATCGGCTATGGAGACTTGCGCGCCAGGTTCAGGAATAATTACTGGCAGATTACGCTAGTATTCTTATGAATATGAACACCAGATGACGGGTACTTCGTGTTTGCTTGGGCGTACATGCTGTCTTAAAGGACCTGTCTTACCTATAATAACAACGCAACCTACTTCCATAATCACTCCATATATTTCTAAACACGGAGACCCCAATTTTGTACGGTACATTCTAACCCCTCGAACAGAGCAAGCTGATTTTCTCACTTGCCGTGCTTTGGTATCTTCGACGTGCATCACGCTGTCGACGGTTGTCTGCGAGAAGTTTTTCCATCGGAAAAAACGGTTATGTAAATTGTTTCACTGTTTTCGCTAGAAGTCAATGGGTCTCGGAAATGGCTTAAACAGCCAAAACCGTGGGTTATTTTTGAAAGCACAGCCTAGTTTTAAAGTATTCATATATTTGAAAACACTGTAAGTTGAAGAGTAAATAGTGCGAGGTGTCCTTTAAGAGTCCCCCTCCGACTTCATATTGTCATATTATTACGATGCAAGCACCGTGACCAGGTCCTGAGATCTGCAGCAACGAGATCGGAGCAACCGGAGACCGATCAGCCTGTAAAACCATCAAGGAAATTTCTGCCAAAACGGGGTTTTTACTGGTCTTTCCCGATCTTGTGGTTTTAAAACCAGGAAACTCTTTCATTAGCGCGGCAACGAGCATCGCAGAAAGGCATGGAAGTGGGTCACTTTTTATAATACAACAAGAGCTGTAAGCTCATATGGCACTTGCATGGGTTAAGATGATTTGATTGATCAAAAGTAAGTTTCGACTTTGCGGTTGAGATGCGCACTCTAAGGGAGCTGGAACTTCATTTGAAAGCAAAACCCTTGCGGCAAAAACGCTAATGGGTTGATGGGCCTGCCAAGTTTCATGGTCCTAGCACAACTGGAAGTACCCTAACTCGAAAAAGTGTGACGAAATGCCCTAATTATTCAAGTTTTCAGCGCCCCCACTCCCCCGCATATGGTCGGATCGGGAAACTGATTATTCCAGGTTAGTTGGTCGGGTCCCTGATATTCCTGCCAAGTTTCATTGTCCTAGCTCATCTGGAAGTACCCTGACTCGAAAAAGTGTGACAAAATGCCCCAAATTTTCAAGTTTCCAGCGACCTGCACTCCCCCGCATATGGTCGGATCGGGAAACTGATTATTTCCAGGATAGTTTGGTCGGGTCCCTGATATGCCTGCCAAGTTTCATTGTCCTAGCACATCTGGAAGTACCCTAACTCGAAAAAGTGTGACAAAAAATTGGACCGACCGACAGACCGACAGACGGAATTGTGATCGGTATATGTCACTTGAGCCAGAGGCTGCAAGTGCCATAAAAATTAAGTGACGGGGTCTATCCGTTCGTCAGCAAGACAACTCTCGAACGTGTTGAGATATTCTGTTCAAACTCGATGATCCCCCACGAGCTCATGACCATTTTTGCCACAAGGGTTTTGCACCCTTAAAGTGCGCTTCTCAATCGAAAAAAAACAAAAACTTTTGACCAAACCATGTGTATTCATGATCATAAAGGGCCCAGGATCATTTTTGCCTCAGGGGTTTGATTACAGATGGATTTCTAGCGCACTTAAAGCGCGCATCATCACAGCCAAGTACAAAAATATAATGCTTTTTACCAAACGAAACAGTCTCGTGATTTCCAAGGGTCCATCATCAAACATATCACAAGGGATTTCCTTGCAAATGATCACAACAAACCCACGAATTGGCAAATTCCTACTTTCATCCTCTTACCCAGTCTTGCAAGTGCCATATGAGCTTCTAGCTCTTGTTTGTTTTGTTTTTTTGCACCACGGAAGAAAATAGGTGGTAAACATCAGTTTGCGCACAAGCCGTCAAAACTTTGAGCAATGGTGATTGCCTTCTTAACTACCATCATTACAGTTTAGTAAATGTGCAACAGGGAAAACCCGATGCGTTTTTAGTTACCGTTTGGAGTTCGGCTAGTAGTCCTATATAAGGTTCGCACGCAACTTTTTTGCGCAGTTCTAGCCCATCAGTGACTAAGCAAGTTGCAAGATGAAGTACGCAATTTTCTTCGCGTTTTTCTGTCTGATCGCGGCAGCAGTCGGTAAGTCGACTTTGTTTTATCCTGATATCTTAGTCTTTATTAAATTTTTAAAGATCCCAAACGTCAGTAACGGACATCGTAATTTGTATCTACGTCTGTTCAGGGACCCATAAATTTCCTGTAATGACTCGCCATTCAGGGGCTTGTCAATAAGAGACTTCTGATGCGCTCTTGACCGAGCGTCAGATAGTTCGAGAAATACCCACGGGGATAAAATACGACTATCCAGATAGACAAAATTTTTCGCAGCTTTTGTGCTGAACTAGGAATATTTCTCTGTAATGGAAAAGTATCCTGGATCTTTTGTCCTATCTTAGGTACGTGGTGGCATGCTGAATAGTCCCAACAAATTTTGTCTATCTGAGCAAGAACGCCGATTCGACCCAAGCGGAATTTTTGGAAACTAGGTGAGGCTCGGGCAACATAGCAACATAGAAGCATAGGAAATGACAAGCCCCCTGAATGGCGAGTCATTACAGGAAGTTTATGGGTCCCTGGTCTGTGGGTATTGTCATTCTCATAGCGAATGAATTTTTGTTTCGATTCATTCAAACCGATAATCACAGGTGCAGTTCGTTGATCGACTTCACAGCCCTGTGCTGAAACTAGGGGAGATGTGACAAATTAGAGGTAAAACAAAACTGTGAACGCGGTTAAAGCATATTTAAATAAATATGAAAAGACCAGGTCAACATTTTATCACTGGATCACGCTGAACTATCATTCAGCTAAAGTCGACATTTGAAAGAAAAAAGTATGTTACGGCCGAGCTGTTTGGGGGAAAGAAGGCAGGAAAAGAAGGCATGGAGATTCTGTCTCTGTATATTTTTTAACAGACCGTAGTTAAAAATAAAATGGAATATGTGAACCAGAATTTAGGTGTGGCTACACATTTCTGAAGTTTTACAGTTGCAAATGTAGGGACCAATACATAGCAAATCTTGTCAAAATATTCCTTTTTCGTATATCTATCGATATCCTAGGTAAGAACCCGGTAAGACCGTTATTACCAAAAAATTCTCCAGCCATCCGTTGTATCTTTATGAATTATTTACATTTGTAGTTGATCAGTAGTTCGTTGTTTCTGAAGTACGGCCTTTCCGTGCTCTGCTCCTTGCCAGATTTGTGGAAATATTTATTTTGTAGAGTTACAGATGATTATGAATGAACCTGAACCTCATTTACACAGTGTATTTGGCAACCAAAGCTCAGACGTCCTAAGAAGGTTCTGAATTCCCTGGGGCACAGCCATGAGCTATGTCTTAAGGCTTCTGGATGCCCTTCTGTTTCGAAAGATGGTTTAATGGATTCGAGTATTGATTAAGATAGTTAAAAGTCTAAATTTTGTATTCATTTTCTCAGCGTTTCCACGTCCTGAAGAGCAGTCTCCCCAGGTTGCCTCCGAAGCAGAAGAGGATGCTGCAAATAGACATCATCACTGGGGTGAGTTAATCAAAGTATAAGCAATCAGTTGTCCCAATGGTATCTCGTAAGATATTCTGCCATTAATTTATTTTCCTTCTCAAAGGGCTATCTTACGATGTGAACCATACTCGCGAAGTCGCCTAACAAGTCGTTTTTTGGGATCCCAAAACATATGTGGAGGGATACCTATGACTTCGTAAAAGCTGTCCCTCCGTCTGTCCGTCTATCAGCACGATAACTCTTAGAGGGAAAGAGATATTTTGATGAAATTTGGTTTGAGGATTTTTGAGTTAAGGGACAGGGACTATAGCCCTTCATTTAGGGTTGGTAGTTTAAATCTAAGAGGTGAACAAAATAGTTTTTAACAACTAATGTGATTGTTGATTTAGGAGTAAGAAGACACTCTGAAAACGTATATGAAAATCTTTTTTGCCGGACAAGTAGTTCGCCCGGAATTTACAAGACCTAATTGTCTGGATATAAAATTTTTGGGATCCCGTCGAAACCTTTGGTCTTGTTAATGTTCCCTTTTTCTTATAATATGACGTAGCGTCAGCTGCCTTTCATATACTTTAAAGCTCAAGCTTTACATCTGCCTGCTTTCCAGAAATTCTTTTTGACTGAATATGAACCATGGAAGCTGATCCTGTATCCTCTCTGCTTAGACTCCATAGCTCGAAGTCAGTGAGAGCCAAGTGTTTTGTTCCGCGTGTGTTGGGCGGTATTCGATATCGATAAATAGATAGCCATATATCGGACAAAATATCGATATCGAAACGTAAATATCGATATCGAAAATGATCTTTGCTCATTTACAGTTATTGTAAATAATTCAACATAAGTTACATGTCCGAAATTGGAGCAATATGTTCTTCGTAATTAAGTTTTGATTTATTCGAAGCTTGAGTTGATGCAAAATGCTTTTTTATGACAGTTTTGCTCTTAAACTTTTGTGAAACGAGACATACAACACATGGTACCGAAATATCAATATCGATATATCGATTATCGAATATTGAAAGTGAAAATGTCGACATATCGAAAAATCTAAATATGACCCAACACTAGTTCCACGACCTTATTATGACTTACAATCCTGACAGGTCTGTCATTATTTTCATCCCAAAATAGGATAAAAAAGTTAGCTCCTCCCTCGTGTAGCCTACATTTTCGTTCCACAAGAGTTTTGATCGTTACAATTCGGCTTATTCCTGTTCAGCGCTCTAAGTGGACTGGTTTCTGTTAGACCCCCATTGTCTCATGAATCGACACTGTCGGGAGAGTCATAAGTGACCTTGCTCTGTTACAGGATATCGACCAGCCTACTACGGCTATGGGTACGGCGGCTATGGCGGATACGGCTACGGTGGCTACGGAGGATACAGAGGCGGCTATGGCGGCTACTATTACGGTTGATTGATGAAAAGTTTGCTCACACTATTTCATGTTATATATTCGTAACTTATGTCGATTATCGTTATAATTGTATTAAACTTTGCGCTACAATTTGCCTAAGTGACCCTTATGTCTTTAGTAAATGGTAATAATACGAACTAGTCCAAATTCCTTGAAAGTGTCAATGAAGCTTACACAAATTCGAGGCGACATTGGAACCCGTACCAAAAAGCAAGCCTATGGTAAATACATTACTCTACACAGATTCTACGGGATCGACTAAAACCAGGAAGGGAAGGGAACGCGAGAAAAGCAGGAAGGCATGAAGGCTTACAGCAGGAAGGCTTACAAAGATTGACATAGTGTAGAATCTGGGATCCACTAAAACCAGCAGGGGAAGGGAACGCAAGAAAAGCAGGAAGGGCATACTAAAACAAGGAAGGCTGTCGCCAGAATTCGCAGCACTGTTCCCTTCCTCTATTTAGTATTATTTGAGGGGTCGGCAACTTCTTAAATTCGAAGTTCACCATCCCTTCCTCGTTTTAGTATCCTGACATGGGTAGGCATTAAGTTCAGTGAGGGGTCGGCAACTATAAAAATTGTAATTCACCTTTTCAGTTCTAGGTCTGACGGTAGGCGACTAACCAGGAAGGGCATACTAAAACGAGGAAGGGGTGGTGAACTTTGAATTTGAGAAGTTGCCGATCCCTCAAATAATACTAAATAGAAGAAGGGAACGGTGCGGCGAATTCTGGCGACAGCCTTCCTCGTTTTAGTATGCCCTTCCTGGTTTTAGTATGCTCTTCTCGCGTTTTAGTGGATCCCAGATTCTACACTATGTCAATCTTTGTAAGACTCTCAACATAGCTATTTGTAAGTATTGCATAGTTGTTCTGTGCACCGATGGCTAAGTTGGTATAGTAACTAAGTAAAAAATCTCTTGACGCAGAAAACATTCAAAAATCCTGGCCGGATCCGACATGGGCAGTCTACCATATTATGAGCTTCTTGCTATTTTCTTTATAGCTCCGATCAAAACCAGATAGGCCACTCCTGTTCCGTTGGTTGGCAAGCTGCTCTGTTTTAACTGCTTAAAACTAGTTTTCGTAATGGAATACTGAAATCCATGATGGCATACGGAAAGTCAAATATGTAGGCAAGAATCGGACATGGTGTAGCAGTGAGATGTTTTGGTTGATTTTCTTGTTCGTAGTGTGTGGTTCACGCTTTTATGGCACTTGAAGCCTCTGGCTCAAGTGTCATATCCCGATTGCAATTCCGTCTGTCGGTCAGGCGGTCTGTTCCACGATGGCGAGTTAGGGAACTTCCAGATGTGCTAGGACGATGAATCTTGGCCGGCGTATTATGGACCCGACCCGACCAAGCCCCACCAGACCTTCTGGGGGGGAGCGGAGGAACGGGAAATCCGAAAAATTGAGTAATGTGTAACTTTCGAACGGGTGATCGGATTGGAATGAAACTTAATAATGAAAATATCCGAACCGGACTCGACAGCTGTGGAGGAGTTGGGGGGGGGGGAGACCGGAAATCTCGAGAAACGTTAGAAAGGAGGGATCGGAGTCAAACTTGCTGGGCAGCATCTGCTCTAGATATTTACAAAATTAAACTGGATCCGGTAACTATGGGGGGGGGGGGATTTCCCGGAATTCCGGTGAAAGCGGTTTTTGCGATTTCCACGACGAAACTTGGCAGGCATATCAGGACCCGAAATTCTCAATCCGATCATCGTGGGGGAGTGAATATTGAGTCATGCGTAACGTTGGAACGGGTGATCGGATTCCAGTGAAATTTAATAATGAACAGACGACAGGTCTCTGAGGTTCTTTTTCAAGTCCAGACCGGATCCGACGGATGTTTGGGGGGGGGGGGGGGGAACCGGAAAATACGTGACCCGCTTAGACTGGGGAGATCGGGAAAAACTTGGTGGGAATAACAAACAAATGCTCTAGATAAATCATTTAAATGACCGAACCGGATGTGGGCACTGTGGGGGAAGTTGAAGGGGTGTATGGGGGTTTCCAGAATTCTGGTGATCGCAAGTTAAGGTACTTCCAGATGTGCTATTCATCGTCCTATAGGACGATGAAACTTGGCTGGAAAATCAGAAATTCGATAAGATTGGTTAGAAGTCGTCACTTCCAAAATCCGACCATTCCTTAAAGTACTAATCTTAACAGCAAGGTACAAAAAAATACTTGTAAGCAAATTATAGATTTTCATATGATCATTTTTGCCTGAAGAGTTTTGCTTACAAATGAATTCCTAGCTCCCGTACAGTTCACATCTTAACTTCAAAGTCAAAGAGTACTTTAGATCATATGATTCATTTCAGCCCATGATCATTTTTGTGCCACGAGGGGTTTTGCTTAAAAGATTTATCTCTAGCAACCTTAAAGTGCGCATCTTCGCCCCGCCTATTGCCAGGCCTTATGGTGGGGCCATAAAGAGTTAATGGTGTTTTACTATTTTTTATGAACAAAACTGAAACTGAAACTGAAAAAAAAAGTGAAAAAAAATACTCCGACGAAACAATATATATTAATGATTCCCATTCCACTCAAGTGTTTTGCTTCCGAATGAATTTCTAGTGCGGTTCAAGTGCGTATCATTACAGCCAAGTTGAAAAATAAAATACTTTTTTTTTTACTAAACGATACATTTTCGTGATTCCCAAGGGTCAATCATCATTGTAATCTCAAGGGTTTTGCTTACAAATGATCAGAACAAACCCACAAAAAGGCAAATTTTATATTTCATCCTCTGAACCATCCTTGCAAGTGCCATATAAGCTTCCAGCTCTTGTTTTTTGCCGGATCGTGTCCTACATACAGTACTACTGCTCTTACGTTTCGCTCTAGAAAAGATAATAACCCTAAAGAAATAGATGCTTGGCCTTGGTCCTATTATCGTCATAGCCACACTTATTTCAGTGGAACACATCCACAAACAGAAACTCGATTAATATTAAATTGCTGACAGTTCAAGCCTAAGTTAAATTCTGACGAAACAGTTTCAATTCAAGGTGTTTTCCACAGCAAGTGTTCCACACTCTAAATCCACAAAACTCACGGAAACACCATTTTGTCTGTTTTTTTGTGGTAATTTCAAAGGCCTGAAAATTAAAATAATATCGCTGAAAATACATCATCAGTCGAAAAACTTTTAGCATTTTGTATTAGAATTATCCCCTTTATAGGATAGTGGGCAAATTCCCCCCCCCCATCTCCCAAATTCTTTGCAGTTCCACATCTCTTTAAATCGTTTCCCAGATCGTCAGGGTTTTGCCCTTAATTTTCTGTTCCCGCTTTACCGACCGACAAACCCAAGGTTACTAGTACGGTGGCTATGGCGGATACGGTGGCTACAGAGGCTACGTTGGATAGGACGGCTGGTTAGGGATGTTTGAAGCTTTTCAGTTTGCCTGCGTTGCCTTTAATGTCTTTCGTGAAGGTTATTAACACCGCACTAGACGTTGGAAAGTGTCAGTTTGCTTGGGAAAATATGCGGAGTCGGCAGCCATGACGGAACAGTCACAGCTCCTGTGACCCCTCCGAAAGAGCATGTCTTTGTTAGATAAAATGATTCTGAATTATGTCCATCTTTGTAAGATCTTTATTTGTAAGTACTGTGGGGTTATTCCGTATATTTATGGTTAAGTTTGTATTAATTATGAATTGTTTAACTTTCACTTCGTTTGGTATGGCTTCCAAAATCTTGGCACAAGAAGCGTAAAGCATGAGTTCAAGCTCTTTTCTTACACACGAAAACACGTAAATTGACGAGAAACTAGTTAAGGTTTTACCTTACGACCAGGCACAGGGACCAGGACCAGGCACAGCCGAGCTGCACAAGCTTTCCTTCGATTTGCATCTTTACTTACTTCTCTTTTTTGCCAGTCAAAGAAGAACCACAAAACCATCCTCTCTGTTGGTCCTGGCTAGCCATGGATTCATTTTTTGTATCTTATTCCTATGGCAGCAATTTTCTCTGGCATCCTCGACTAGTACTAAGGGACAACGAGCTGAATATGCGTATAAGCTAAAAACGATCCTGAGCACGGGCAATCAACTGCAACTTAGTGCGACAATAATTAACAAACTGATGCCAGCATTTCTTGTGGTGCAGGTCGTGCCGTCGATTGCGATAATGCGAAAAACCTAAACAAAACCCGTAAGGTTTTTGCGGCTTTGCATCCGTTAGTTTTGCATCAAAATAAGTAGTTCGCTGAGTCACAATTTGATCAGTATTAAAATACTTTCCAAATAGCTAATATGAAGTGTGCACTTTTCCTTGCGCTTTTTTGCTTGATCGCCGCAGTCGCAGGTAGGGATTATACAATCCTTCATTTTAAACTTCAGAGTAATAGACCGCTCAGTTCGTTCCGTTCAGTTCAGTTTTATTAAATTCAAACTGAAGGAATAAAATAAATTTCGACCCCTATAGCTCCATGGACCGTTCCATAGTGGTTAATACCACAATAATTAACAAATGAACGAGTCTCTCCTTTAGATTTCGCTCCTTAAGATTTACTAGTTTCCAGACATACAACAAACATCTCACCAAAACACTTACTTGTCATTCTTGAAAAACGTGCCTTTCCTCCCAAACCTCCAAGCAAAACACTTCTTTGCTGAAATGTCAGCTCCTCATAAGAACAAATCAAATTTACCAAATCTTCTCTTTCAATGTGGTACTGGGTGAAAGTAAGGTCAAGTAACTTGCCTTTGAAGGCTGCCATCACGAGAATTATATCTTTAGACGTTGTTTTTCAGCTTGCTTCTGCTTTTTCTTTGCTTGAGTGCTTATTGTTTTGTTTCCCTTCAGGCTTTAAGGGGAATACATTCACTCATGCATAGACAAAATTTAATGACGATCCCATCTATAGGTGGCGTGCATGACAAGAAGTCGAACAAGCAAAATTATTTATCCTGCTTTACTGGAAATTGTTCTTACCACTATGTCTTTCAGTGGTCCTGCAGCTCGTGCATGTATCTCTGTTCTGTTCTCACTCTTTTCTTTCTCCAGCATTCCCCCGACCAGACGTTCAGGTTTCCTTTGGTGGATTAGCACCTGCGGAAGTAGCCGATGGAGGACCAGGCGCAAACAGACACAAATACGCTGGTAAGTCCTATGTTGTAGATTACGAAGGCCATCAATCAAGTTGTTCTGATGTTGTCAGCTGCTGACCAACTAGAGGGGCTGGTGAGATCCCTCGAGTTGGAAGTGGTAGCTGCCCTGGGAATCGCCAGCGGTCCCGACAATGGCCTTTGCAGTGTACTGGAAAACAACGGGCATCACTGTTCAAAGCGTGACAGATTACGTACTTTTGATTGATTGATTGGTGTATCATAAAACGAAAAACAACAACTGCCAAATCCTCGATTCTAAGCACTTGGTTCATGAACTGAAAAGAGACTTCTATAAACAAGAAAATTACGCCTCTAAAACTGAAAAAAAATCCCTTTTTGTAACCCTTCTGCGTCGAACGCGACAACAATACAGGAAATGACGAAGAAAACAAAACAAATCACACGAACAACAAGAAAAGGTTACCCCTATGTAGTGGCAAACGTGCAAATTCTTGGTTCAACCAGGGACCCATAAATTTCCTGTAATGACTCGCCATTCAGGGGGCTTGCCAATAAGAGATTTCTGATGCGCTCTTGACCGAGCGTCAGATAGTTCGAGAAATACCCACGGGGATAAAATACCCGACTGGCCGACTATCCAGATAGACAAAATTTTTCGCAGCTGTTTTGCTGAACTAGGAATATTTCTCTGTAATGGAAAAGTATCCTGGATCTTTTGTTCTAGCTTAGGTACCTGGTCGGATGCTGAATAGTCCTGACTGAAGATGGCTGTCTATATCTATCTGAGCAAGGACGCCGATTTGACCCAAGCGGAATTTGTGGATACTAGGTGAGGCTTGGGCAACATAGCAACAAAGAAGCATAGGAAATGACAAGCCCCCTGAATGGCGAGTTATTACAGGAAATGTATGGGTCCCTGGTTCAACGTGGCCCTACTAGAGCAGAGCGCGCGGACGACTGTCTAGGACCCTTTCCAGGGAAGGACCAGGCACCGCTCGAAACTCCAAAGCATTACGAAGTAGGAAAAAGGTTTTTGAAAAGAATAGGTCTTTGACGGTGGTCGAGTGTGCTTGTCGATTTTGTGGTGAGGTAGAAGAGAGTTTATGCCATCTGCTGACGGATTGTCGGGGGGGGGGGGGGGTGAAGGAAATTAGAGATAGACTTTTTTGGTGTGGTACTCATACTGTTTCCTGGTATTATGGAGTCGACCAATAGTCAGGTAATTCGGTCTGTATGTGAATATTTTAATTGTATACTGGAAGTTTAGATTGGAGGTAATTTGGTTAATAGTAGAAGGGTAAAAAAGGAGTAATCTTAGTGTATGTAATATTGAAGGTCAATTTTGTTAGTTAAGTGCGAGAATGAATGCTGATGTATGGCCCTTTGTTGGCTTTAATAATAATAAATATGCTGTGTATCCACGTACGCGCAGCGTCTAGTGTCACCATCCGCATGCGCAGATACTTCCAGTACTCACTTAACTGTCCGATCTTTCTAGGATACCGACCAGTTTACGGATACAACAGCGGATATGGCGCTGGATATAATGGTGTCTACAGCTACTACGGTTAACCGACGAAAAAGCTGCTCACAATCTTGTTTTTCATGCATTCGTTAAAATAAATAATATCGACTATCTTTACAATTTGTACTATTTAGCATCTCTTATACAAGTGTATCTTTACAGAATACATGTTCTGTGATAGTCCTTTCGATGACCTTGCCTTTGCTTAGATAATACGATCGCAAAACTTGATAAGAAAAAAAAAGGGAACAGAGTTACAGCCTGGACCTTTGGAGCGTTTTTCCGTGACACAATTGTGGGCCACACACTTCTGAGCGTTTTTCGCGGAAACACGGTTGTGTGCCACACAGCCGAGCCACAAGTTGGAACTCGCGGAAACGACATTTTGTCTATTTTTGGGCGGTAATTTCAAATGTCTGAAAACAGAAATAAATGTTAATGTAAAAATCTCAATAAATAGAACTCCAGGCTTTCTTCCTTACCATCCTTACTTGAGAAAGCTTTTAATTTCATTGTTTTGATGTTATTTTGCTGCTAAATTCGAATTTCCCGCCATAATCGAGCCACAAAACCGACAATCTCTTCGGCCGTTGTTTCGAGCCACACAAATCTTGTTAGTCGCGGAAACACCCTCGTGGACCGCACAAAAGGCCGCGGAAACACTCTTTTCGAGCCACAATCGACGCACAAACTGTTTGTGGGAGCACGGAAAAACGCCTCTAGTGGTTCGACGAGAAAACAAGCTGACAAGAACGTAAGAGCAGTAGTATTGAATCTAGGGCACGATAGATAAAAAGTGAATGATAACGAACTACGGCCAAGAAAATCAACCATAACATCTCAGCCAAGTTAACATCCACGTTCCATCAAGAACTTATAACCCAGGGAACAGGAAACAGCTGAAACAGGAAACACCTGACGTCGTGACTTGAGCAGTCGGTTTTCTACTGTTCAGATATCTATATATCAGTGTTGGGAATCGTCCGACTCCGCTTTTCACCTTATTTGAATTCCGCGCTTTTCCCGTTTATAACGCCATCTAGCAGTGTTGAGTAAAGTAAAGTATCTTCATAGAAGCGCTACCAGTTCAGTTGGTAGACAGCTTTCAACCAGATGAATGGCTTCTAATATTTAAAGTGGATTTGTTGTAATTTTAAGGTAAACCTTTTTTGGATTATTATATTAGTATATAATTAAGATATTAATTATGAATTGAAGTATTCATTCTTAAAGTAAAATCATAAAGTAAAAGATTTATTATTTATAGCGTTCCTGACTTTCCTGATCTTTCCTGACTTCACGTATACCTGGCTTGTACATTTGTAAATACTCGTTGTTACAATAAACGTTATTTAACGTTGGACCGGAGGAATTGGCGTGCCAGAGAGGTTTTCCCAACAATCAGATAGATATATATCGACTAGACTAGATAAGCGAGCACTATGGACAGATCATCTACGACCTTGTAACGGTCATCATGGTTACTACGCAGGGAGTTAATTACAGCCAGTGAAATTATTCCAGCTAATCGGGCCTTGGGGGGGCCCGCAAGAAATGCGTGGCCAAGACGAATCGAGTCATTCTCGTGGAGTGCAAAGACTTTCTGTTTACGGCCATTTGGAAAATCAATCCCAAGGCCAAGGGTGCGTCGTTTAGCCCCCATTTCCTGGAGGTTTAACAAACCTACAGTCAGGTGGCCGAATAGGTCGAAAGCCTTTCTAAAGTCGACTGCGCAAATGTCTAATTGTTTCAAGTATAAAGGTACAGGCACATGCACAGGTACCACGCATTCGAAAGAAAAAGTTCATTTGATGAATATCGATTCTATGAACAGTGGAACTTCGAAGTAGCATATTTTCGTCGGTCTTCAAGCCTATTTAAGTGAATAAGTGATACTTAACTAGACTGTCATATCTCAGTCAAGGCCGTATCCAGGGGGGGGGGGGTGACCCCCCACCCTTCCTGGATAATCTATGTCTTTTTTGTACTTTTTTGTCCGACCCGCAGGCAATTGAAAAAATGTTTCGTTAACCCAAACACAGAATATGACGTCAGAGAAACGTGATGCTTACCTTGCATAAGGCTATATTCTCGACAGTGGTTTATTTACTCACTCGGACTTTTAACAAGAGCTTTGTTTTTCTTTTTAGGTTTATTCTTCTTCGGCTTCTTTTTAATTGCTTTGCTGTCGTTCACTACACGAACTGTATTTTTCCTTTTCAGTCTCTGAAAAAAATCCAGGCTACTGGAAATTTTTGCCAGCAGATAACAAGAGAAAAAGCGCAAACACAAATTAGTTTTTTGCTTTCCTTCGGAAGGTGTGGGCAAAATATGTAGCCTGCATAAAAATGAAAAAAAAAACAAAAAAAAACAAATTTGAGACTTATCTTACTGTAGTGATATCCGCCTTCAGAAACGCTGTTCTGAAGTGCAGGAGAATATTCCTGCCGTAATGGGTAGTGGATGCTGTCTTTCCAGCTAAGCTCTAGGACTAACGTAGCGATGGGTCACGGTACAAATCAAGTCGCGGTTTAAAGTTCAACTGAACAGCCAACCCTTTTAGGATCATTTAGTTGAATACAAATTATTTGGACCATGTTAAAGGATTTTTTATATTTCACTGTATGCTCTAGTATGACGTTGAGAATATCTATGGGCCGCCCTCACAACGCTAAGTTCTACTAAGACGAACAAATTTGAATCTCAACACAAACGCTGCTTTTCAGTGGCCAGTCAGCGTGAAAAATTATTTTGCATACAACACAGGAACAAGCCCATAGAGCACTACTAGTCAAACAAGAAAAGTCCACTACAAGAAAATCGGTTGTTCGTGAATAGCGAGGCAACGAAGTAACGTATCTTCATCGGGCCTTCAAGCTTATTTGAGTGAATGAATGATGGGTAACTAGATCGTCCTGTATCGGCCGTTTTCGATTAAACTTTACTTAAAACGCCACGGTTTTACCTGTCACTATATTTGACAGTCGCGTTTTTCGCATGGCACTGTTTTTGGGGGTCCCGTCAGTACCGCCACAAGTCAGTTGACATAAACGTCAGTTCACCACAGAATTACGCCAGTACGCCAACATTTTCCGACAGTTCGTCTACACGTCAGTTGACCTTCAAAAATCCGTCAGTTAACCAACACATCGCTTCACCCACACGTCAGTTCACCAACACGTCAGCTGACCCACACGTCAGTTGACCGACTGTCATTTGATCCAAACGTCAGTAGACCTACTAACCAGTTCACCTAATCCTAAAATCCGACAGTTCAAATACACGTCAGTTCGCCTACCGTCACTTTAAACAAGCGTCCGTTGGCACAAACGTCAGTTGGCACAAACGTCAGTTAACATAAACGTCAGTTGACATAAACGTCAGTTCACTGAAATTTTCCGACAGTTCGCTCACATCTTGCTGTCGATGGGATAATGGTGCATTTACACACTACGTAAAATCCGAGCGTATTTGAAATCCGAGCGTATTTTACGCACGTATTTGGGCTTGAAAAGATCTCTAGCAGTACGGACGTATTTCAGAAATCGGTCCGTTTTGTATCTAAATACGTCCGTATTGCTAGAAATCTTTTCAAGCTCAAATACGTGAGTAAAATACGCTCGGATTTCAAAATACGCTCGGATTTTACGCAGTGTGTAAACCCACCATAAATATGGAAGCTCGCCCTGGGGATTAATAAGAGAAGCCGACAATTTGGCTTTGACAAGGCACCAGACACGCCGCGAAAACCATCGCTTGACGTCGCAGGGCAGCGAGACGAAGGAAGTAGGACGAAAAGGACCGGAAGCTACAGTTGCTGAAAGAGCCTCTCCGTTCGTCCTTGTTAGTCACTTCTTAGACCGGGCGGGACTGTTTTCGGTACTTTGATTTTTGTTATCTAAAAGTTTTTGTAAATGGATTTTACTTAACCTATATATGTATGACGTGTCAATGTTCTGTTAGACTGACACGGTAGGAACTTGCCGAATGATAAGCTTTTAGTTTTTTATTACCGATTGATAGACCTTTCGGTTGAAGAATTTTCAAGGGCTAATACTCATAATGCCCACGATAACAATGCCCACTATAAATGCCCACGACTCATAATGCTCACGGCTCAAAATGCCAACGGTTCAGAATGCCAACGTCTCAAAATGCCCACGCCTCAAAATGTCCAAGGTTCAGAATGTACAAAGCTGAATTATTTGAGGAGTTGAGTACGTAGAAAAGTGAAATTAAGGGTGAGTCAGCAGCGGAAGGAGTAGACCGAGTATCAGAATGGGGATAATCGTGTGTTAAACTGGTATAATCTCAATTATAATATAATACTATAATTCAGAAAAAAAAACTGAATAAACAGCGATCTTAACCTATTATTTTTAGTTAAAGTTAACCGAAAAGGGCTGAGATAGGACAAGTCTTATTACCCATAACTTACACACTAAAACAGGCTTGGACACCCGATGAGAATGCGTTACTTTGATGCCGCGCTATTCAAGAATATTCGATTTTTGATAAATATTCCTTCAGCCCATGCTGACTGCTTCCAATAGTGCATTTTCCCTTCCGGATTCGTGGTACCTCTATGCACTTCGTCCTGTGTCGTATGCTTGACAAAACAGATGTACAAAAAAATTGCGTTCAGGCACTAAGCCTGTCTTCATCACGCTCACAACTGGCCACTTAAAAGCCGCGTTTGTGTTGAGATTCAAATTGTCCGCGTCATGGTAGAATTTGCACTGTGGGGACAGCAGTAGATATTCTGAACGTCACTACAGCATATAGTGGGAAATCAAAAAATCCCTTAGCACAATCCAAATAATTCCGTTTATTCAATTGAATGATACATGTTGGCTTTTCAGTTAAACTTTAAGGAACAGCTCTTACCTCAGCTTCGTCCCGTTTTGCTTTCTGTGTTGGAACAATATTATATGACATTTCTTCTGTACTTTCACGCAAACAATTCTGAACTCATAAACAAACAATAAAATATTTTATTAATACCCTTTCAATGGTTGTCCTGTCCCGTATAATCTCATCGTCCGTTGGCCCAGGATCATTTTGGCATCCCCTGTGGACAGTTAGCGTCGGTATTTTGAACCAGGACGATTTTAATCTCCCCAATGGACATTTGTTTTTGTCGGCGTTTCGAGCTCGGCATTCTGGACGATTTCGATTGGTAGCAGTGTTCTAACGCCACCGCGGTTTTCCGCCACCTTTTAATTCAGGTAGGGCAGGTAGCCTATGCAGGTAGTTTCAGATTTAAATCTTTAAATGTGAAAAGGGTGTTTACCGCCACCCAGGAAATCTTACGTCCCCAAGAGGATTGGTTCCTCTAGAGGGTAGCGTCAAATCTTGTCAGGCCTAATATTCTGATGGGGTGTCGAGCGCCAACCGGATTAAGTATCACAGCGATTAAGGGCTCTCGGCCAAACCTGCTCCAAAACGTCGCAAAGTCTACAGAGAACTGGAGGAGAGGCTAATAAAGTTAAAATTACGTATCAAGAAGGAAAGTCTTCAAGAGAAGCACTTCTGCGGGCGATTTCTCACCTTTTGAAATTTGAATAGTTTGGGGGCCTTGAGTAGTTGAAGTGGTACAGTTTCTTTAGTTGGACTTAAATAAATAATTATCTGAAACGTTAAGCTCTGTCTTCGTATTAGCTAGGATTAATGTAGAGTTGGCGTTGGTGGCGGCATTTTCAACCGTGGGCATTCAGAGCTTGGGCATTGTAAGAGCGGGCAAAAAGATCAGGTGATCTGTAGCAAAATCAATTGTCAATCAGCTTTAAAAAGATTTTGTTCATCCCATCTGGACCCCTGTCCTTACATACAGAGCTACACAGCGCATCTACGAGCCTAACCTGTAACTATAACCCGAACGATCCTCACTGCTTACACCAAGTTTAAAAAAAAAATATCTCAACCCGTTGTAGAGTTATCATGCTAACAGACGAACAGTGCCGTTTTGGGACAAAAAACTGGTTAAGAATGTCGTCGGCTATTGGCAGGTATAGTAAGGGACAAAGAGAAAATTATGTAGAAAAGCAGAAACGAGTTCTGGCCGACCAGCCTTAATGTGCTTGTTGACCACTGATTATGACCCTTAAAAAACAGTGATGCCACTAGCTTCAGAACTCTACGATTGGTCGCAGGTTTTCGACTTCTGCGATTTCAAAGTTTTTTTGGCAGATTTCACTGTTCGTTTTGGGAAAAACTATCTACTTGTTTTACCAAAATTGGCTCGTGTTCTAAGAGCAGTGTGTAAATTTATTTTTTAGACGAAATTATCATATTACTGATCGCGTGATTATCCTTTCTTCGAATTTCCATTTACCAAAAAAAAAATCAACGAAGAAACCAACGAAAATGGGGTTTGTAAAGGCCAACGAAAATGGGGTTTGTACAGGCCAACGAATATACTGAAATAAAAAGCGAATATTTCGGGAGGACAACCGCCTCCCTTCTTCAGCGCAGACAGAAAATTTCGAGGAAAAATGCCCAGACCAGGATGAAGATCAATAGCCAAGAAAATTAAACAAACCAGAAAACCAGCAAGAAACCAAAAATTAATACAAAATTGGAAGAATTGTAAGCCTAAAATAAAGACAGCGAGAAACTCACCAATACCTGCGAATAACAATTATGATTTTTATCGCTCGATACTAACGAGTGACTTGATTTTTTGTGATATATCAGGCCAATGTGGTTTACGAAATTATCTTCGATTTCCATTCGTTTATTTTTCAAGTAAATCAGAAATAGATGATCTACGTCGCTACCAACAGGAATTAAGAAATCTGCAACCAGCCAATCTGTTAAAACCAGTCATTTAAAAAACAAATCTGGTCAACCACTAAAATTTACGTGTTTGTCGTAGAAATCGAAAAGAGGACCAAATTTCATACGCGCCAGAATGTCACAGTTTTTGACGGAGGAATATCACACTCTCCGTCAAGTGGCAACACTGCAAAGAAAAACTTGATTGAATTTTGTGCCACTATAAAGCGTTCACTGAGTAACGATTTGATCAGTAGGAAAACCCTTCCGTTTAGATAACTATGAAGTGTGCAATCCTAGCGCTTTTTTGCATGATCGCTGCCGTCGCAGGTAGGTCCAGATATTTAATTATTTTCAGGCGCAATTAAAGGAATGAAGTGGGTCGCCACTACACAAATAGCGTCCAGGCGAGCAGATCTGAGCTGTTGAAAAATGTGTTACGTCCTAAGCCAAGTGCTGAGAAATGTTCTATTGTCCCGAACAATGGAGCAGTGAGTCCCAGTATGCGACATCACGGCGGAATTTAAGCTAGATGGGTGTATCGGCCCCATATTTAGTGTCCATTGCTATGTAGTGGAGCTCTGTGTAGTCCTATGGGCTATCCAGAAGTTAAAGAACAAGAGCTGTAAGCTAATATGACACTTGAAAGGATAGGTAATAGCTAAGGGTACCAGCCATGGTTCGTGCTGTCTTGAAGCACGCATATTTATGGGCCCTTGGGAGCGTGAAAATGTAAGGTCAAACAAAAGTGAACTAGGAACTCATCTGTAAGAAAATGTTTAGGCACAAACGATCAGGGGCCCCGGGGAACAATAAATGCGTCGTTTCGCTAAGAATTTTTGTACCGACCGGGCAAGATGTGCGCTTTAAGGGGATCTGGAACTTATTTGTCAGCGAAAACTTATAGGCACAAATGACCAAGGGAGCTTCGGGCTCCTCAAAGTCTTCTCTGTCTTCAATTTCAATTCTGTATATAACTGTTCCACCTCAATCCCTGGCAGGGGCATCACGACTAGGGGGTGGGAGGGGGGACGCTCCCCCCCCCCGAATGTTGTCGGCCAGTTGGTAAAAAAAATATCCGAGTCGGCGCAAAGCACCGCGATCTTTCCTAAAAACAGTAGATTTTTTTCTTGGAAACAGTCGATTTTTTTTTAAACAGTCGGTTTCTCGTAAAATAGCCGATTTTTTTTTAGAAATAGTAGTTTTTCTTAAAATCAGCCGATTTTTCGTCAACACAATCGTTTTTTCTCAATAATAGTCGTTTTTATCTGCAAAAACAGTCAGTAAAATGACCAGCCAGTTGGTAAATACCTTGCCCCCCCCCAAACATTTTGGCTAGTAACGCCTCTGCTCCCTTGGCCCAAATACTAAAATAGCCGCAATTTAAAACATCACCGACAAGCTTAGAGCAGTTGGACATCATACACAGACTCATCCACAGAGACTGAACAATAAAGTTAAGCATGACGGAAGCGCACTATTTTGAAATAGGTTAGCTTTGTGGTGTGTAGCTTGTTTCGTGGTCTGCTTGTTCTATCCTCTTATTACAGTGTTTTCTTCTCTGTTTTTTCTTTCGTCTTTTTTCTTTTTCCGTCTATGCTTTTGCTTACTGATTCTGATGGGTGACGCTAATTTCTTTTTGTTTTGTTCAAGTCTCACTTAAACAATTTGGGAAGCTCCTTGATTCAATTTACTTCTATTTTAAAAAAAATACAGGCCAAGGACATGGTGGATCATTATCTTTTTATTTATCATTTCCACGCCGCTTTGGTGCAGGGCCTCAGGTCTTTTGCGGCTGTGTTTCAGTTTTCTACATTGCCGTTAAAAGTGTCGCCTCTTATATCCTACCTTCTTTACTGCAGCATTCCCGCGACCAGACGACCAGATCTCTTTTGGTGAGGAACCAAAAGCAGTCGCTGTGGAAGGAGATGCAGCCGCCCCTGCGGAAGGCGATGCAGCCGCCCCTGCGGAAGGCGATGCAGCCGCCGCTGTGGAAGGCGACGATGAAGGTTCAAATAGACACTTCCATCACTGGGGTAAGTTCTATGCTTGAGACTTGAAAGCGCTAATACAATTCATAGGTTTGCCGACGAGGTTGTTCTCGTGTTGTCAACTATAGTACTGCCAACCGGAAGCTTTTTCATCAATTATGGATGGCAATTGCTTCGGGGTCAACAACTGATGTCGACCGCAGCGCTTCAAAAGTTTCGTGTTTCATTTGACTTGACAGGCTGCGATACTATCGGGCGCACAGCTCATATAAAACCGTCGTCTTCTCTGTATTTCAATAGGCTATTGTAGCCCAGAACCCATATTTAAATGGGCTGCCCAAGCAACGTCAAGTCCCACCGTCCATTTGCCAGCTGAGAAATTGGGCCGCGTCCGGACCTGCCCTCAGTCGTTTGATGCTTCTCAAGAATTGTTGCCCACTGCATGGGGCCTTTGCCTTACGTACTCTCCTAACCGTCTTATTTTCTAGGATACCGACCAAGCTATGTACACACCTACGGATACCCTGCATATCATGGCGCATACCCATATAGACACGGCGTTTCTTACTACCCATACTACGGTTAACTGACGACAAAACCTGCTCAAGAAGTTCCTTTTTATGCATTCTTACAAATAAATTATCTCTTTGTAAGTCTTTTCTTGGTCTGAGACGAATTTCTTCGAATATCTTTTCATTGGCTGAATAACTGAAATTCCAAATTTGGTCGACGAAACACAGCTGGAAGGGCATACTGAACTCGCGAAGGTAGTTAACCATGTAACAGAGGTGCCAAGACATTGCTAAAGGTGTTCCATGTGAGGCAACAGTTGTTGATGATGAAAATTAGGCAGCCACTATCACTACACAAAACACCTCACTAGCAGTCACAACGTTTTGCCATATCTAGTTCGTTTTGGCGCTGCAGACACTTTCTTTGTTTATTTATTTGTATGCTGGTGTTGTTGCCAAAAGTTCCAGGTACCAAAGAGCTATCACAAAAACGGGGAGAGCGGCAAGCACAGTGATATAATCGATTATTTGGAAAAATCAGAAAAACAAACTAACGCTTTTTCATCGGGTTTTCAAGATTATTTAAGTGAACAGTGATGGGTAACTGGATTGTCGGATCCCAGCCCTTTTCGGTTAAACTTTAAGGTCAGATGGCACTTCCGAGACCTTTATCTGAGTCCCCACAGGGGCCAGATCTGATCCGCAGCTACAAGATGTAGATCCAGGCATTACAACATATCCCCCAACCGAATTCTAAAAATTTCTCACAAAATCCCCTCCCTGTAAACATTTTCGCCTGTTTTTCTTTTTTTTTTTTTTTCGTGAAATGTCAGACAAATGTGGTTCACGAAATCATCAATACTTTAGTCATGCGCAGAGGTTTCCGGGATAATCTATAAACAGTATAATCTAAGACTTAAGACTTCCTGTCGGCCAAGTTCCGACCCTATTCCTCCCTTTAAACGTGCACCATGATCAGTGGCGTCACTACCCCATTTTTGGGTGTGCGTGTGTGTGGGGGGGGGGGGGGAGGGGGCAAGCCCAGATTTTACTGACAAGACTTGCCGATTGGCGCAGATTTTCGAGACGCGCGCCACAAAACCGCTGTTATTATAGATTGTGAAATATCAATTGATACAAACTGAACCAAGAAATGATGGACACTACACTACTTAAATATTCACGCGGCTGTCTTTTTCACTAGCAAACTTAGCGACATTTTTTTTTACTTTCGGTTTTTGCGATCGTAATGTCTGCAACTGTGAGTAGATTGATAAGAGTTAACACAAGGATGCGCGGTTTCAACAGATTGCACTTGGTAAACACCGACTCCATGATGACAAACAAGAAAGTCAGCAGATGTTTTTCGCTGATGTGCTTTTCTTGAACGCATTAGGTTTTAGTAAGTAACGTATCAGAAACATAAGAGTTAACACCCTGTTGAAACCGCGCATACTTGTGTGATCTGTTACGAAACTTCTGACAGTGTGTTCGCTATCGGTTTGGCAAACTCCTTCTAGTTTGTAACCTAAGATCAGACGATAAAACTTGGCAGGCGTATAAATGAACCGAATACCCTAGAAAACTTGTCTTTCCGATAATCATGGAGGGAAGGCGGGGGGGGGGGGGGGGGGGAGGATGAACCCTGAATTTTGTGGCAGATGCCACTTATATGTCCGAACGACTTCAGACTAACGGGAGGGGTCACGGGAAGTTTCTGAAACGCCTCACGAACCAAACGGATAGAGGAACATTAAAAGTTCATGGATGTCCTCTGACTCGGGTAAAACTTGTTTTAAAGTTCCGAGGTGTGCCATTTACCCGCATCTGACAACGGTGCTGGACCTTTGTCGGAAATGCTCCGATTCGAGTGATACTTGGTGGTGGTAGGAGCACGCCATTTATGTGTCCGAACCTCTTCTCGCAACGGTGGGCGGTTGGAGGAGGGGGGTCCTGGACATTTTCAAAACCGTCTAGGGGCCAAACGGGTTGGGCAGTGACGATAAAACTTAGAGGACACAAAGGCGATAAGCCATTTTGAGACCGAGCCTGATCCAACCTCGGTGGGTGGAGTTGGTGGAGGGCACTGACGGGGAATCTCCGAGTCCCATGTCACTAAGTTAAGTGGAATATTTGCCGGACTGATTATCTCCCAAACTTCAGAAACTGACCAGCAAAGGAAACACGGATCCTGGTTTTTTTTTTCGCTCACACGGTGTCCAGCCAGATCAACAAAAAAGGACAGTTAATGGATGAAAATACAAACGAACAAAGAACAAAACAAGGAAAGTAGGTTTGCCGGTCTCGATTTGCCCACACCAGGAACAGGACGAATGAAAATTGTTTGTCGGTGCTATTACCAAAAAAAATTCCCAAGGAAACGGGAAGGAAAAAGAGAGCCGGTTTATCGGCGAGAATTCTCCCGGTCACCGCATCAAAAAAGTGAAAAACAAACGATCCGAATAGCTCGATTTGCCGACAAGGCTTTGTCCGATCGTCGGCTTACTTTCCGACAAGACTTTTATCGGTACCAGAAACTGAACGAAAAAAAGGGTTCGTCGGTGCTTCCGATTACTAACAAGACTTTCTTTCGGTGGCAGCATTGGAAAGCCACCAGCAAACGAAATGAGGGATCCCGATTTGCCGACAAAGCTTTTCAGATGATCGGCTTCGCTGAAAAAGCTTTCATCGGTGCTAAAAACCGACCAAGAAAAGGGTTTGTCGATACGTGCGATTTACCGACAAAACTTTTTCGGTCACTGCACCTGCAATTGACCAGCAAGCAAAATGAAGATCTCGATTAGCCGACAAGACTTTCACCGATCATCAGAGTGTAGTAGGATTGCCCAAATGTAGGAGCTTAACTGAAAAACAGTCCAAATATGAACAAGGAAAACTATGTATTATTATTAATTTCCGTGACATGGGGATGTGAGCTGGTTAGATGAATTTGCCTTCGGGCGGGATCACTGTTCCCATGGCTGGCTTCTACCAGACTACTGTAGTGGTTTGCGAACTCACAATCCCCTCAGTAGCTCAAATGGTAAGAGCGCCTGCCTTGTAAGCAGAGGGTCCTGGGTTCAAATCCCGGCTGAGGAGCATTTTTGTCTTTCAGTTCACTACTTATAAAAGGTTTCCATCTCAAGGGCGTCTTCCCCATTAAAATTATATATCGGATTTTATTTGGTTTTCACCATCGGACCCCGCCTTGTGGGTCCTGGTTTGTCAACGTGGCTCCGACAGTGGAGTCCTATAAGACTTACAAATTATATTCGAAAAAACTGTTTCTGGTTTATTGGTCACGGGTGTAAAGTGCCATCTATGTATTATTAAGGAAAAATGGTACTGCGCACCGTCAAACACTGCCGATTTCCGGATGAGCACATGAAACACCGATAGAACTTTTGTTGGTACAGGAAACGGAATGAGAAAATGGTTAGTCACTGCTTCCTCGCCGACAAAGACTCTTTCCCCTGTCACCGTCTCGAAAACAGACCAACAAAGAACGTGAGGATCCCGATTTTCCGACTTTTGTCTATCACCGGAATGCAGTCAACCAGTCAAGCGCGGGTCGTTCATAGGAGCTACCGGACAAACGACCAACGGACGAAGCAAGGACAACTATGCAGTTTCGACAAGAACTTCAATGATTTCCCGGCAGAGTTTTTGATGTAACCAGAAATGTACGAAAGCAAGCTCATGTCAGTGTCTGCGCAGAACCATTTCAAGATTTTACGCACCATATGGGTGGGGGGGGGGGGGGGCTATGCTTTCTGGAATAACAGCTAACAGCCCAAGTGTCCGGATAGAAAATGGTTGTTATATATGGATTCAGCACGTTTTCTTCCCCCTAAATCGATTATTTAATCAATTTCGAATACATAAAATAAGTTTCAGATATGGATTCAGCACGTCTTCTTACACCTAGATCGACTACCTCATTGGCTTTTTAAAACTATCTGTTTCGTCCCTTAATTTGACCCCCCACCCCCACCCTTACAGCAATAGGGCCGATCTACGACCCAACGGATCCTCACACCAGGTTTCACCAAAATATCACAATCCCTTTCACATTTCCCAGTTGTCGTGCTAACGATAACTAGACGGAAAGACGGACTACTTTACGAAGTCATGAGTATCCCGTCACTTACGTTTTGGGATCCCAAAAAACAAGAATCCATTGAGAAAGAGAAGCGGGAAGAATAGAAGCTCTCATTTTTCTCTTCTTTCTTTGCCAACCAAAATAAAAAACATGACGTCCGATCAACGCGATGCTTACGCTACCTTGCATTAGCTTATATTCACGACAGTGGTTTTATTTAGTCACTCGGACTTTTAACAACAGCTTTATTTTTCTTTTTAGGTTTATTTTTCTTCGTCTTCTTTTGAATCGCCTTGCTTTTGTCGTTCACTACACGAACTGCATTTTTTCCTTTTTCAGTATCTGAAAAAAAGGTGAAATCATTAGGCTATTGTTATTTTTTGCCAGCTGATAACAAGATGAAAAGTGTAAACACAAATCAATTCCTTTGCTTTCCCTCGACAGAAGCGGGCAAAATATTTATCAAGAAAAAATGAAAAAAAATGACAAATATTTTAGACCCTTATAGTCCTTAACTATACTCGCCCTCAGCAACGCTTTTCTGAAGTGCTGCCGAATATTTCTGCTATAATGGGTAAAGGATGCTGTCTTTTCAGTTTACCTGTAGGCTTGACGGATCTTGACATAAATCAAACGGTTGTTTAATAATTACGCCACGTTTTTACCTGTCAATATATTTGACAGTTGCGTTTTTTGCATGGCACGGTTGTTGCTTTCGCAGTTCTGACAAGGTTCGCCATAGGAAATTTCTCAGCCATGCCGCCAGGATGGAAAGCACCAGAATCTCGAATCTTCCGGTGGTAACCGGAGTGATCTAGAAGAAAAAGGCGACCAAAGAACACTTAGGGCGTTTTTCCGTGCTCCCACAAACAGGTTGTGGGTCGAAAAAAGTGTTTCCACGGCCTTTTATGCGGTCCAGAAGTGTGTTACCACGACCAACAAGATTTTCGAGGCTCGCTTTGTGGCTCAAACTCGACAAACAACTGCAGAGGTGATTGTCGATTTTGTGGCTCGATTTTGGCGGGAAATTCAAATTAGCAGCAAAAGGCGTATTCTCGCCGTTCCCCAAAAACTCCTCGGGGAATCGAAGGGAACGGCAAGAATAGAGGGAGTCACTCCGCACGGACTCCACGTACTGAAAACACGAGAACACGGGGATGCTTCCAAAATAGGTTTTATTCTAAAAATAAATATGCAGGTGACGAAATTGCATTTTAATTCACTTTATTTTTGGTTTTGTGTATTCTGATTGTTTTATTTTACATTGCACCACCACCAGCAAAAATTGATTCCCTCTGGATCTGAAAGGGAGTCCTTAATCGGAGCATTCCCCGTCCGTGGGAACTCGCGAGAATACGGGGAGTGAGTCCCCGGGACAAACAAAAACCCGGGGACTCCTCAAGTGGAGTCCTCGGGGAACGACGAGAATACACCTAATAAAATAAAAAAAAACTTTCTCAAGTATGTAGACATAAAACTGAAGATCCTTATTGCACGGAACAGGCAGGAAAGCCTGGAGTTCTATTGATTGAGATTAGAGAAGACGTTGTTTCGGAGAGATTCAACTTGTGGCTCGGCTGTGTGGCACACAATCTGTTTCCGTGAAAAACACTCAGAAGTGTGTGGCCCACAATTGTGTCACGGAAAAACGCCTTTAGCCACGCTTTCCAGTCGTATATCCATCAGTCAAACGCGTCCAGTCAGTCCGAACGGGAAGACGTCTTGGCAGCGGCTCATATGAGAGATTTTATAAGTAGTGAACTGAAAGACATATGCTCCTAAGCCGGGATTTGAGCCCAGGACCCTCTGCTTACAAGACAGGCGCTCTTACCATTTGAGCAACCGAGGGGCTTGTGAACAGAGTTCGCAAACCACTACAATAGTCTGGTAGAAGCCGGCCATAGGAACAGTAATCCCACCCGAAGGCAAATTCATCTACCCAGTTAACATCCCCATGTCACGGAAACTAATAATAATAAATAAATGTATTATTATGTATTCTTTTCTCATTTATGTATTATTACTCATCATGAGAGATTGACTGTCGTCTCTTATTGAATAAAATAAGCGCCTCTGGAGATGCAGAAGGAATTAAAGGTGTTTTCCTCGACAGAAATGTGTGCCACACACTTCCGAGTGTTTGTCGCGGAGACGCGATTGTGTGTCAAACAGTCGAGCCACAAGTTGAGACGTTTTGTCTATTTTTGGGCGGTAATTTCAATTGTCTGAAAATAAAAGTAAAATTGAGATAAAATCTCAGTAAATGGATTTTCTGGCTTTCATACTTACATCCTGTGCAAAAATGATCATCAGTTTTATGTCTACAAGCTTGTGAAAGTGGTTAATTTTATTGTTCTGACATTATTTTGCAGCTAAATTTGAATTTCCCGCTAAAATCGAGCCACAAAATCGACAACCACCGCACCAGCTGTTTGTCGAATTCGAGCCACAAAGCGAGCTACAAGAAACTTGTTGGTCGTGGAAAAACACTGGAAACACGCGGAAACACTCTTTTTGAGCCACAATCGACCCACAAACTGTTTGTGCGGAGCACGGAAAAACGCCTTAAGGTCTACGGTAAATATCTTCTATACGCACCAGTAATCCGTTTGACGTTTAGTGCTGTCGAAGCTGGGTATACAATCGACGTTCCACGTGGGATCAGCTTCTGTTTTAAGAGCGCCTCCAACTCCCACTTCTTAGCTTTCAGGTCTTTCGACACGTCGTCAGCATCTCGGGCTTTATCTTCCACAGCATTAACCCTGAAGAAAAAAAACTATTAAAGGACATCTGAATGAAGAGTACCAAGTATCATCCCTATCTGTATGACTTCCGTTAACATTGCCTGCAGAAAACCCAATCCAAATACGAAATAGTGTTTCCAAGCTATGATTTTTGCTCCATTTTGCATCTTTCCTTATTTCAGTACCGAACAATAGAAATGAGCAAATGTCTCCAATCAAACCTTCTTCTGGAATATTTTTTAACCAGTTAAGCCCAGACGTATATCTAGAAGAAATTCCAGTACCATCCGGCCAACGCTGTACAAGATTTGAATGAATTGCGCTTTTTGTCTTGGAGTCTGTATGTGCGAACCTCCAGAAACGAACATCCCTATTTTGAAAACGTCAGGCTCAGGAGAAGAATGCTCTCCGTGGCCATGTCTGTAAATGCATTCTCCATGGTGTGTCCAAGTATGGTTTCATTGTTCAGGTGTCCTTTGAAGCAAAAGCTGCATAGATGCAGTTTCCATTCGAGTGACAAGTTTCACCGTCCTATCTTAAGTGGAAGTGCCCGAACTAGCAAAAACCGGACCGACCGACAGACCGACGGACAGACAGAAATTGCGACAGCTATATGCACTTTAACGAAGGACAAGTGCCATAACAAGAGCTGTAAGCTCATATGGCACTTGCATGTGTCAAGATGATTTGATTGATCAAAAGTAAGTTTCGACTTTGCGGTTGAGATTCGCACTCTAAGGGAGCTGGAACTTCATTTGTAAGCAAAACCCTTGAGGCAAAACTGCTAATGGGCTGATGGGCATCACGAAAATGCATATATAGCTTAAAAGTATTTTTTTTACTTTGCGGTCAAGATTGGTACTTTAAGGAATAATCGGATTTGGGAAGTAGCAATTTCTAAGCAAATGTTGTTGAGTCTCCAATATTCCAGCGAATTTTCATCGTCCTAGCACATCTGGAAGTACCTTAACGCGCGATCACCGGAATCCCAGACCCCCCCCCCCTCCACCAACTCCACCCAAAATAACCCGAGCCAATCCGGTTCTGTAAATGATTAATCCAGAGCATCTGTTTGTCATTCCCACGAAGTTCGATCCAGATCACACCAGTCTAAGCGGGTCAAGTATTTTCCGCCCTCCCCCCAATAATTGCCGGATTCGGTCCGGAAATGAAAAAGGTCACCAGAGAAAAATGTCCTCTGTTTAATTATTAAATTTCACTCGAATCCGATCACCCGTTCCAAAGTTACGCATGACTCAATATTCCGGATTCCCCTCCCTCAACTCCCCCCCCCCCCCAAGATTATCATATCGAGGATTTTTTTTTTATTCCAAGTCAGTTTGACCGGGTCCCTGATATGCCTTCCACGTTTCGTCGTGAAAATCCCCCAAAAAACGGAATTCCGGGAAACCCCCTCCTCCCCCCCCCTCAAGTGTCCGGATCCAGTCAAATTATGTAAAAGATTTACATGGACCAGATGTTTGTTCTTCCCAGCAAGTTTCACTCCGATACCATCATTCTAACCGTTTCTCGAGATTTCCGGTGCCCCCCCCTCCCAGCTCCCCCGCGGTGCACGTACCCAATCCGATTCAGCAAATGACTTACCTAGAGCATCTGTTTGTTCTTCCCACATAGTTCCATCCCGATCCCTCCATTCTAAACGGGTCACGTATTTTCCCCCCCCCCCCCCAATAGTTGCTGGATCCCATCAGGATATGAAAAAAATCATCGGAGAAATGTCCTCTGTTCAATTTTAAATTTCACTCGAATCCGATCACCCATTCCAAAATTACGCATGACTGAAAATTTCGGATTCCCCTCCCTCCACTCCCCCCACCATTATCTGATCGACAAAATTTTTATTTTGAAGTCAGTTTGATTGGGTCCCTGATATGCCTGCCAAGTTTCATCGTGAAAATCCCCAAAACCACCATCACCGGAATTCCGGGACCCCCCTCCCCCCCATAAGTGTTCGGATCCAGTACAATGGTCTAAAGGACTTATCTAGAGCAGATGCTTGTTCTTCCCAGCAAGTTTCACTCCGATCCCTCCATTCTAACCGTTTCTTGAAATTGCCGGTCTCCCCCCCCCAAACTCCCCCCTGGCTACCGAATCCGGTCAAGACTTTAAACGGGACATTACAGATATATATTCTATTCAGTTATGAAGTTTCATTACAATCCGAGCATCCGTTCGAAAGTTACACACTTCTCAATTTCCCGGATTCCCCTGCCCTCCACCCCCCCCCCCCAAAAAAAAAATGGTTGGATCAGAAAACTGATTATTTCTAAGTTTGTTTTGTCGGGTCTCTGATATGCCTGCCAAGTTTCATGGTCCTAGCACAACTGGAAGTACCCTAACTCGAAAAAGTGTGACAAAATGCCCTTAATTTTCAAGTTTCCAGCGCCCCCACTTCCCCGCGTATGGTCGGATCGGGAAACTGATTATTTCCAGGTTGGTTTGGTCGGGTCCCTGATATTCCTGCCAAGTTTCATTGTCCTAGCTCATCTGGAAGTACCCTCACTCGAAAAAGTGTGACAAAATGCCCTAAATTTTCAAGTTTCCAGCGCCCCAACTCCCCCGCATACAGTCGGATCGGGAAACTTATTATTTCCAGGTTATTTTGGTCAGGTCCCTGATATTCCTGCCAAGTTTCATTGTCCTAGCTCATCTGGAAGTACCCTAACTCGAAAAATTGTGACAAAATGCCCTAAATTTTCAAGTTTCGAGCACCCCCACTCCCCCGCATATGGTCGGATCGGGAAACTGATTATTTCCAGATTCGTTTGGTCGGGTCCCTGATATTCCTGCCAAGTTTCATTGTCCTAGCTCATCTGGAAGTACCCTAACTCGAAAAAGTGTGACAAAATGCCCTAAATTTTCAAGTTTCGAGCACCCCCACTCCCCCGCATATGGTCGGATCGGGAAACTGATTATTTCCAGGTTCGTTTTGTCGGGTCCCTGATATTCCTGCCAAGTTTCATTGTCCTATCTCATCTAGAAGTACCCTAACTCGGAAAAAAGTGACAAAATGCCCTAAATTTTCAAGTTTCCAGCGCCCCGCACTCCCCCGCATATGGTCGGATCGGGAAACTGATTATTTCCAGGCTAGTTTGGTCGGGTCCCTGATATGCCTGCCAAGTTTCAGTGTCCTAGCACATCTGGAAGTACCCTAACTCGGATAAGTGGGACAAAAAACTCGGACCGACCGACAGACGGAATTGTGATCGGTATATGGCACTTGAGCCAGAGGCTGCAAGTGCCATAAAAACTATTAACGCGCAACCCGCATAGATACAGTTTCCGTTCCAATCTCCTAAAGAACGTGTCGTGACTCCTTTGAAACACTGCTGAGTTTGTCAACGACCGCAAAACATCCCAGCTGTTTACAGCCATGCGCAGGCTCGTTGACTTTAACGAGAAAAGCGGAAAAACTTGCATAACCGGCATTTCTGACCCCTTTCTGACGCAATAAGTGGAAGCATAATCTGCGCCGTAAAGCGCCAAACGTGGCAAATCGAAAAATGAGCGTAGTGCTGTTAAAATGGATAAAAATGAAAAAGAAGTTGGAAATCTCTAAAATGAGAATTGACGGAACGAAAGTAGAGTGATGCAAAATATATATGTAATACCTTTAAGTACCGGTATTGTGGCATATCTTCAGTTCATTTTAATATTTAGATTAGAAATTCGAAAAAAAAATCCATTTCCATTATTTAGTACAAGCAAATATGAAATATAACTGTTCCGATCAGGCTTTATCCTCGAAAATGTTCGGAATGTTAAGTGATTCTAAGTCAGGTGATGACACCTGTGTAGGCCTTCACTTACAATACAAACGAAATGTTACAAATCGTAGAATACCAACAAGAACCTTTATTCTATATCCTTAAACCCAGCCAACTGCGGTAGTTCTGTGAATCTGTTTGCCTCCCCGCTTTTTACTGAGCCTAAAGGCCTTACCCGTAACTAGAAGAAATGACGATTTCTCATGCCTTGCATTCTCGGATGAGACAAGTTTAATTTTCCTCAATTATCTTTGTCCGCATTATTCGCCGAACTTATGTTTCTCATCGCGGCACTTGAGTGCCAAATAACACTAGGGAGTAGCGCCAAGACCTATGCTTTGCAAACGGGCCATACTCGTAGCGCCGCCCACTGCGCTTGCGGCATTTAAAGCGACACCGAGCACACATCGAGGAAACAGGAGAGGCTGTATAATTTTTTTTCTGTGCTCACAATATGAAGTGATCTGAGCAAGCGCTGTTGCACGACTTGCACAAATGAATGAGTTTCAGTAGGGACGTTCGCTATCGTTAGTGGAGTCAGTGTCGCTGCCATTCGAGTGTGTGTCAATTTTGTCAAGTCTTGGCACTACTCTCGAGTGTTATTGTGCTCTGCGGCACTTGAGTGTTTTCGCCCGAGCCAGACCACAAGCTTACTAATGCTGCTACTGCAAAAAACAACAATAATAGCGGATTTTAGGATATTTGCTGAAAAGGGGTATGAAATAAAGTTGAAGTTCTAATCTAGTCTACTTCAAAATTAAAATATTCATCTAGTAAAGGGCTACTTGGTACGCATCTAGCAAGTATTGGTACTTTTTTTTTTCGATTCATTTATTCCCAAAATTCTGATAAAACATAATGCACGGGATTGTCAAATTAAACTTACTTACGTTTACGTACTTTACCTACGTTTCTTACCGACGTGAATCGAACCTAGCTAACCAAATGTAAGTTAGATAGCCTAGATCCTCCGTACTAGAACTCGAGCAACTCGCTGCAAATCCTCCCGCGTGTCGGCGAAACCATTTTCATCTCTGTTCCTCAAGGATACCCCCCCCCCCCCCTAAAGAATCTCTTAAATGGTTTTGTGAACGTTTCGCGAACATCCGAGTGATTATAGGACACCTGAACAATGAAACCATACTTGAACACACCATAGAGAATGCATTTACAGATATGGCCACGAAGAGCATTCTTCTCCTGAGCGTGACGTTTTCAAAATAGGGACGTTCGTTTCTGGAGGTTTGCACATGCAGACTCCAAGACAAAAAGCGCAATTCATTCAAATCTTGTACAGCGCTGGCCGGATCGTATTGGAATTTCTTCTAGATATACGTTTGGGCTTAAATGGTTAAAAAAATATTCCAGAAGAAGGGTTGATTGGAGACATTTGTTCATTTCTAAAATTGTTCGTACTGAAATAAGGACAGATGCAAAATGGAGCAAAAATCACAGCTTGGAAACACTATTTCGTAATTTGGATTGGGTTTTCTGCAGGCAATTTAACGGAATTCATACAGATAGGGATGATACTTGGTACTCTTCATTCGGGTGTCCTTTAAAGCCAGTAGAACCGTTTGTGAATTGCTTGCTTAGTGGCTACGACGTTGTATTTTAACCTATGACTGGTCTGCTACCCGAGTTAATATTCTCGACGAAGTGATGGGTTTATCGATGGATTTTGTGGCGTGGTTCTGTATGAATAGCCGCAGAATACTCAGCAGTTAAAGCACACCTCGCACTATTTACTGTTTAATGTTTCGATATTCTAAAATAGCTGAGTTGTCATTAGGGAAGGCTTATCGACTGAGTTAAGGTCATCTAGTATTTTATCGGATTTCCGTAGCATGTTAAAGGTTCACTGTTTTGCTGTATATGAATTTGATGCGTTATTCTCAGCCGTTTAAGTTTTTTGTTTTGGATAGGGTAGTGATTGGACGGTAGTGATTCTGGTTGAAAATGTTTTTTTTTTTGGTTGGGCGTCCCACACCGGGTAAGTCTAGCTCCTTTCCTTTTTTTTTCTTTATTTTGTCGAAGTTTTCGTTGTTGCTGATGTTTTGTTTGAGGGTAATTAGTCCCTTACAGGTTCACCTCTGGGCATTGAAAATTCTAGTTTTTTTTTAATAAACCCTTTTTTCATTTATTCAATCAGGGAGGTTGGAATATGCGGTATTAAAGTCGCGTTTGCGAATGGATGGAGCGATTAGGAAAACAGGATGCATTGGTACCATAGGTACAACGGGTCACTGAAGTGTATGGTGAGATATCCCCGGATGAGGGAGGGGCGATGTCCGATTGCTGGACCCCTAACCACCCAATCAACTGCCTGGCCGAGAGCTTCTGAAACACGCTATCGGTACCAGTCGCATGTGCCGTACGCCTTTGCTGCCGCCTTCTGATGCTGCATTGCCTGCTTTTGTGGAGGTAGTTCGTAAGAGCCGGGGGGGGGGGGTCCATTAGACTCCGGGTTGTAATAATTATTGCGTAAATAGTCTTATCGAGGGAGTGAGTACCCCTTTTATGCAGTTATCATCACCCACCTGGGATAAGATCAATTCCGATCTTTCTTGGTTTCCCAGGTGGATAGGTGATACTCGTTCTGTTACTATTATTGTTTTTGTTTGTATTCTTGATTAGGCTGGTCAATATGGAATTTCTTTTTCCGGTAAGTAAGTAAGTTTAAACGGGAATTTTCCGATGCGGCGGAGGGATTCTGGTCTACAACTTACAAGGGAAAGAGCGAGCTTACCGATCATCCTCATCCAAGACCAAATCTGCCTCCAGCGCCATCTTCTTGAACCAACTCGACTCAGACTGTTGCTTTTTGTACATATGCTCCAGCTTTTCGAAATCCCGGCCGGTTTTGACAATCTGCTTGATAGCGGCATACAGGGCAATATCAACGGGGAAATCCGGTAGGTCTTTTTCTAGAGAAATGTACAATACGGTTAGGTATACATCTTGAGAAAAGGCGGATAGCAATTACTTTCTTTGCCATCGGAAAACCGTAAGCTTTGAATAAACCCAATGTTATTACAAATATATATGAAAATGCGGGCCTATCCGATAGCAGGTACATGACACTTACGTGGGTACCTGTGCTTAAAGTTTAACCGAAAAGGGCTGGGATAGGACAATCTAGTTACCCATCCTTTTTCAGTTTTATTGGCTTGAAGACCCGCTGAAAATACGTTACTTTGTTGTCCAGCTATTCACGAATAATCGATTTTTGACAGTGGAATTTCCGTGGGATTTGTGGTACCTCTATGCGCTTGTATTTTTGTTGTTTGCCTTAGAGAAAGATTTCTGATTTTTTTTTTGTTCAGGCACTAACCGATCTTCACCTGTCTCACCAATGCCCACTGAAAAGCCGCGTTTGTGTTGAGATTAAAATTTCCGGAGTCATAGTAGAATTTTCGTTGTGGGGACGGCCGCAGATATTCCGAACGTCATAACGAGAGTAGATAGTGGAAAATAAAAAATCCATTTGCAGAATCGAAATACTTCAGTGTATTCAATTAAATGACAGAAAATTAAGTTGGCTTTTCAGTTAAACTTTAACAGTTACTTCAGCAACTAAGATGACAAAGAACCCAGCAATTTCGTTGACAGAAGAGTTCGGGTGATCCGAATGCAATTTTTTCAGGTTAACACTTAACTCCTAAGGGGTTGCAGTTATAAGTTATAAGTTGAAATAGACCAAGTAAGAAACTTCTTCACCAACAAAAAGATGTAACATGTTAGAAATTGTGATCTCTCCTGATGAAATCCAGAATGCGACAAGTCTAGCTCCGTGGAAGGCGCGACTGAAGAAATCACTTTTGAGAAAGATTTTATTTTATTTGTTTCTTGCTGGGATGATTATGAAACGGCTGCATGGTTTCTATTTTTTTCTTTTTCTAGCTTTTCTTTTTTCTTCACCTTCTTGTCTTTCAGAAAAAAAGTTTATTTAAGAAAAACATTATTTTGCCTAATAGCACAATCGGCTTAGGGGCAAGGAGAACTGCTCAGACAAATATCTAAACTTTTTTGTTCGTCCGGCAAGTAGCTCACCCGGAATCTATCTAAAAACCAGATTTCGGTACCTATGAGGTAGCTAAGGTCCTTATGGACTCGAAGGCTACGAAAGACGATCTTATTGCAGCAGGAGAAAAAGAACTTTAGAATCCACAAAGGGAAGTCTGGAAAAGCTCTTATGCATTATGACACGCCTGTTCTTGGCCAAGCTAGCTTTCTCCTTCAAGTTTGTCTGCACTAATTTGATACATTCTAACAAAATACATGAACTATAAGCTGGGCGCTCACCCAGGAAATCCAAATGGGGGTCTGGCAGTGCGTCCGATAATTAAGGTTAGTTAAGGGCACCAAGAATCTCAGTTGACATCCAGCTTGGATATCGGCAATTCGGGACCTTTTAATTCAGAACAAGTCTATACACTGTTTCAAGTTTTTCCTGGATGATCAGTACTTTTTCGGAAAGGATCTAATTGGATCATTGTCATGTTGAAATTCCAGCAAAAACGTTCGGGATGCGTCGTGAAGAAAGACAGACGGACATTTCTATCATAAGTGGCCCTTGCAGCGTGGATTCATTCGATGCACTTGAATCTGCAGATAATACAATGGGAACAACTCTTCTGCAACGAACCCGGAGAACTGGGTATGGCAGCTTTCTGCTGGATGTTATATCCCAGCAGCGAGAAGAAGAAACCAGCCCCCAAAAGTCTTCTTCGCGTCAACCCGTGCAAGTGCCAATTAGGTTACGACTTGCTACACGGTCAAATGCGACGGCCGTAGTTGCCAACGAGCCCCCTATAGCTGCAGAGGTTGGTTCAACGTCTCTTTCAACCAGTACACTACCACGCCGAGCTAGAAGTTTGCTTTATATACTTTGGACCCCTCTTCGAACACAGATGGTCTCTTCAATGCAGAGATCGCAGCACGGATCTCCTCGGCAAATCTTTTCTTCGCCAAGATGAGAAAGAGCACATGGAACCGTCGAAATGTCACGCTGGCTCCAAAACCAAAATCCGGATCTATCAGGTGAGGATCTCTTCGGTTCTGTTCCACGGGTCCCTAATATGGTCCATAAAGGCAGTTGATGCTCAATCCCTCAACGTTTTTTTTTTACCACGGCCGTCTTCATGGGCAGTGTCTACCGTTCCCCTATCTGGGAATCGGTACTCCACATGCTATTGTTCCCCGTTTGTCGGGGAATCGATGTATCAGGAGCTAATGTTCCCCGACAGATCAGGGAATCTACTTGCCCAGGGCTAATCTTCCCGCCAAGCCGGGGAATCGATGTGCCCTGACCTAACATTTCCTGAGTACTCGGGGAATCGAAGTGTCCGGAGTTAATTTTCCATCATAATCAAATAATCGATTTTGAGATCGGGGAATCCAAGTGCCAGGGGCTAATGTTCCCCGATAACCGATTATGGTTTTTGACACCGCATCGTTAGTCTAGAAGCACCGAGCGACCTAGTTCTGGAACTTGAGCCTTAGATATGACGACTCCGAGCTAAAGAAAAAGCGCTTGCCCCACCACTCTCTGGAAAAAGCAAAATGGATGCCAGCAAAGACATGGCTGAACACCCTGAAACAAAACTGGACTGAGAACCAACGGGAGGTTTCACTGCCACGGAGGTGGTGGGATTTATTCTGGATGTAAATCGCGATGTTCTTCACCAAAGAACGGGATTCACTGCTCGATTTCTGCCAAGGTTCATAGGCAGGAACCAAAAAAGCCAAGTTAGTAACTACTGCAAAAACAACATACCCTGCGCACTTGCTTGCGGAGAGAGCATGAGAGCCAGCCGAACCCCATACTGGCACTCTATGTCGACTTCTGCGTCTATCGAATTTCCATTTCTTATCTACCGTATACTTGTCCATTTAGAAAATAAATTTCGGATATGGATTTCAAATCAAAATCAAACCCCTCTGCTGAAACGTCAAAATAGACTTTTACTCTTACGGAATTTCGAGTTTTAGCCGGAATCCGGACGAGCTACTTGCCGGGGGAAAACAGTAAAGTTCAGAGACGGATATAGTATGTCTTCCAACTCGTAAATCGTCATAGTAGCCTAAACAAAACCTTTGTCAGAATAAAATTTACTTTTTACCGAATTTCCAGTTTACACCGGACTCCGGGCAAACTAAATGTCAGGCGAAAGAAAGGTTTAGACAAGGCCTGAGCAAATCTCTTTACACCTAAACCGACTGTGCTATGAGACCAAACAATTTTTTTTTTAGAATAAACTGTTTTCTTGTATGGTACCGAATTCCGGTTTTCGCCGGATTCCGGGCGAGCAGGCAATACAAAGGTTTCGATATGGATTCAGCAGGTCTCCTTTCCCCTAAACGTACTTTGTCGTAAGACCAAAAATGATTTTTTTTTTTTTTTTTTAAATATACTTTTTGCTTCTATGGCAGCGAATGTCCGGTTTTCAGCGGATTCCGCGCGAACTACTTGTCGGATGAAAAAAATAAAGTTCAGAACTGGAATCAGAATGTCTCCTTACCCCTAGCTCGACTGTCGTGTTATCATAAACAGAACAAAATTCTTGCCTTTGTTTGTCACCCCCTCCACCCTCTCAAGCAGTCCTGGAAAGTTTTCCCACCAATCAGAAACTTCAATCAGAAACTTTTACAGGACTAGAATTATAATATTGGCGGGTAAGTTAAAAAGAACGTATGACGCACCCGAAAAGGGTGGAGTGGGGGTTCATCAGGTGGGGGTGGGGCTGGAGTAGAGTGCTAACACGCATAGTCCGTCAAGGATTTTCTTTCCGTGTATTTCCCGTTAAGAAGTCCGTGATTATCGTAATCGACATGTTCGCGTCAAGTTGCGCAAACGGTTCTTTCCGGTTTCAACCTGTACTAACAGGATGGTGGCTATTTCATTAAGCGCCCGATGATTAATGAATGAGCCAAAAAATACTGAAATACTGCCAAATTTCTTTAGGGGTGGTATATTTCTTTTCATCTGGGAGCTTTGCGGAATTTGCTCTACTTCTTCGCACTCTTAGCCTGTTACTGCAGCAAGATGCTTTCTTGCAGAAAAGAAAGAATGTTCGACGGTTTTTTGCAAGTAGTCAGAAAATAATCTTTGTATTTTCACTGGTCCCTTCAGTTCTAAAATGCTGAGAGATCGGCGAAAACCATGACAAGAACCTTCATAACAAATGAGGACGTTCCTACTGGGGCACAACGTCGAATTCCCCACCAAACTCGTACAGAAACTTTTACCTAGATGGATCGGTCTTTCGATTTTCACCCGAAAAGTTTGCCGCATAAACTCTATTTTTGACTCAACCTCGACGTGGGTTCTGACCAGGAGGTTCTCGAGCAGACCTCACGAAAATCCGCATCCTTCGATTCTTGCCCGGGCTACGACAGTAAATTTGGTTCTTAATGAATAAACTTGGCTCCCACAGAGCTGAGTTCCGGACCCCAAAATTCAGTCGCAGGTTGGAAATAGGATTTTTGAAAGTTTTCACAGGACTCAGGGGACCCAGCTCAACAGCGAGGCCGAAACCACCGCCACACAAAAAAAAAATACAGATCAATTTTTCCGGCAAACCGAATGGTTAATTTGGCAATGTATTTTTTAGTGTTAGGTTTGTGCGAGGAGTTGCTCACTCGCTGGGCACCACTGTACACCCTCCCTGGGCACCGGCACCGCTGGGCACTGGCTGGGCACAGGCGGCACCGCTGGGCACCGGCTGGGCACCACTGTACAACCATTTTGGGAGTGAGCAACCCCTCGGGTTTGTGTCCCATAGTTGTCCAAGAAAGGTGACAAAATCATTCCGATTTAGACGATGAGCGCAACGACGATGAAGACGATGAACACAAAACATTGAGTCGCGAATACAACATATTTACAGACGACCCCGGGGCCAACGACCGGCATGTTGCCAGACCGCAGATCGCCTGCCAATCCGCGACTAAACAAACCGGAATGAATTACACTGACTACAGTCAGACAATACTGAGTCACGACGACGAGCGCGAGGGGTTAGTGCCTTCTGCAAAACGCAAGAAAGACAAAAGTTGTGCTAGGCACAATATTTGGTTTAACCAAGTTTTTTTGTATGGCACTTGCTTTTCCGGCCAAGTCCCATATACCGATCACTTCACTTTTCCGTCTGTCGGTCTGCCGGCCGGTCGGTCAGTACAGTGAACGAGGGTTCGAGTAATTCCACATGTGCTAGGACAATAAAACTTGGCTGGAATATCAGGGACCCGACCAAACTAATTTGAAAATAATCAGTTTTCTGATCCGACCATCTGGAGGGGGGAGTGGAGGGAGGGGTATCCGGAAAACTGAGTAGTGCGTAACTTTCGAACGGGTGATAGGATTGGAATGAAACTTAATAACTGAGAGTAGATGACATATCTCTGATGTCCCATTTGATGTCCGGAACGGATTCGGCAGCTGTGGGGGAGTTGGGGGGGGGGGGGGCCAGAAATCTCGAGCAACGGTTAGAATAGAGGATAGAATGGAGGGATCGGAATGAAGCTTGCTGGGAAGAACAAGTCTCTGCTCTAGATGGATCGTTTACACAATTCGACTGGATCCGGATACTTCGGCTGGGGGGGAGGGGGTGGAGGGGGGTGTCCTGGAATTCCGGTGATGGCGATCGAAATAACAAAAATTCTCGATCCGATAATCACGGGGAGAGTGGAGGGAGGGGGAATCCAGAATATTGAGTCATGCCTAACTTTGGAACGGGTGATCGGATTCCAGTGAAATTTAATATTTGAACAGAGGAAATGTCTCTGATGGTCGTTTTCATGTCCGGACCGGATCCGAAAACTGTTGGGGGGGGGATTACGTGACCCACAAAGATTGGAGGGATCGGGATGGAACCCGGCGGGAATAACAAACAAATGCTCTAGATAAATCATTTACATAACCGGATTGGATCCCGGCACTGTGGGGAAGTTAGAGGGGGCGGGGTCCGGAATTCCGGTGATCGCAAGTTAGGGTACTTCCAGATGTGTTAGAACGATGAAACTTGGCTGGAAAATTAGAGTCCATTTCCCAAACCCCACCATTCTTAAAGTGCTAATCTTAACCGCAAAGTAAAAAAAAATACTTTTAAGTAAACTATACGTTTTCATGATCCCTTTGCGCCTATGACCTCCCTTAAAGTGCGTATCTTAACTGCACATTTAAAAAGTACTTTAGATCAAAGGATACATTTCCGGCCCATGATCATTTTTGCCAAAAAAAAATTTGCTTAAAAATTTATCTCTAGCACCCTTAAAGCTCGCATCTTAACCGAAAAGTGAAAAAAATACTTTCGACTAAATGATATAAATATTAATGATCCCCAAGCCCTATTATCGTTTTTGTCTCAAGGGCAGATGAATTTCTAGCGCCTTTAAAGTGCGCATCATTACAGCCAAGTTAAAAAATAAAATACTTTTTACCAAATGATACATTCTCGTGACTTCTAGGGTCCATGACCATCCTTATATCAAGGGTTTTGCTTACAAATGATCAGAATAAACCCACGAAAAGGCAAATTCTATATTTCAACCTCCAAACCAGCTTTGCAAGTGCCATATGAGCTTCTAGCTCTTGTTTTTACAGAGAAGGGGCTTTTCCTGGGCTTTTCCCAAGGCAATCAGAAACCTGATCTCTACCAGAGGACGCGACATATTTGGGAATCGGGTTTTCTGAGGCAGGCAAAATGTGATCAATTCCACGAACGCAAAAGCCAATGCATATACCAAACCAGTCTTGCAACTGCGTATCAAATTAACTTCTCAATGCGTAACAAGCTCGGGCAGCAGCCCCTGGGTAATTGGGATGTACTCACTCACTTATTATCCCCACAAAACACAAGGGGAATAAAGCTTGCGTCAACAACTAGAACAAGAGCTCAAAGCCCATATACCACTTGCAAGGATAGTTAGCGTGTATATCAGGTAAGGGTCGCGTTGTCAAGAGAGGATGGCTCTTCCGTGACCCCTCCCCCTCCCTCGTTGTGGCCGGACCTAACCCGGAATCTTTGAATGGCAAATTCAGGGTTTAGGGCCGTCTCGCCCAAACACAGTTTTGTCTCGATTCTTCCACCTGTCCAACCTTTCGGCGTGCCACAAGATGTCCAGAACCCACCTCCCACTACCAACACAGTACCCAGATCAACAAAGGGTACGACTAGGGCTTAAGGCCTACCTGCCCGACAAGTTCCTTCCCGATCTCAACACCACAAGTGTGCCACAAAATTTTGGGATCTTAAACTCCCCCCAGAGCTGGTGAAGTCGGACTCTGGATTCGTCTCGCGACGGTCTCGAGACGCCTTTTTCAAGGACTCGGACTCGTCTTTCACGGAGCTGTCCGTCCGCCAGAGCTGTGGACTCGGACTCTCGATCTTCTCGAGACGTCTTTTTCACGGACTCGGACGTGTCTCGGACTCGGATTTGCTGGACTCGCAGCAGCTCTGACTCCCCCTAAAGTAGCCGGATCCGATTCGGGCTTGTAAATAGCACATCTAGCACATGTGCTCTTGCTGTTTATCAACCGGATCAGCGATTAGAACTGGCTACAAAGTGGATCACCTTGCGAAAGCGCTTGGGACTTAGCAGACCATCAGTTGTGTCCCTCTTTATGCAAGACTGGCCCGCTACTTCAAACGTGGAGCGCTGTGTCTAACTACGCGTAGTCTCCTTCAGTCTGTCGTGAACCCAGGACCACACTCTTACAACTACTTCCTGAATATGTTTGAAGCCAAGCTGACCATTCATTTCAAATACAATAGAAAAAACGAAATTTTAGGGTTTTTTTCCTGATCAGCTAGTTACCCCTCCAAGATGATGTGCGAGGGATAAATAAATTTCGGATATTTCGGTTGCACTTCCGGCAAACCGTCCTAAGCGAAAAAAAAAAAATGACTATGACTAGTGACTACTTCCTGCTTGATTTTATTCTATTTTCCTTAAGGGTCCTCATTAAGTGTTGCGGGACTAGAAGAAACGAACTTGGCAAAAAGGGCTGAAATACTGCTGACGAACGTCGTAGCTAACTTTCCGGTTTTAGCCATTGTTTAATATATATTTCCCAGCCAGCTTGGGCTCAAGGCGTATTAACGTTTGGCATCGTATATTTGACCGGCCTATCTATCTGTCTGGTAAATTTTGTCGGTGTCGGGCCACTCACACCGAACTAGAATATGCTTGTAGGTATTCTTTCAACCTATCCTTTTCAATTACAATAGCTCGGTTTTTGCAGATCCCATGTCATCTGATACCACGGTCAAAAGTGGTTTTTGCAGTTATCGTTGTATACCACGGTCAAAAGGCGGTTTTGCAGTTCTCGATGTATCTGGCCAGTTATCGTGGTATCTCATACTCAGATTAACTGATCGTAATATCTGTAAAAGTCATCTCACTTTCATCGGTTTTTGTCAAATTGGTGGGAAAGAAGTTTGGCACTTAGTGATGTGACTGAATATCAGTTTTTCTTTTGGGATGACTTCGAAAAGCGCAATTTCGGCAATTATCGTTTTTGCAGATTAACCGTATTTCAGATACCACGGTAACTGTAAAAACGACTAATTACAGATCCAGTTACCGTGTTAATAGATACCATGGTATCTGCAAAAACGCAACTAATCCTTTTGATAACAACGAGGCTTTAATACCATTCTGGTTGACCGGGATACGAAGTTTAGCAGTGGACATCATTACCAAGTCCGTTTTGTCCATAACGGGGCAATGAGCACGTGACTCGTCGTTAACGGTTGAATTTGACCGTTATTTTCAGCGTGGCGATTTTCAAACGACTGTTTTGCTTTGAGATAAGTTGAAGGAAAATTGCGACTGCTCTCTTCAACGGTCAGACTTGTCAGACGAAGACTGTACTGTCTGAGACATTTTGTCGGTGTCGGGCCACTGACACCGAATAAGAATATGCTTCAGAGCAAAATAACACTAGGAAGTAGCGCCAAGACTTGGCAAAACTGACACACACTCGAATAGCAGCGATACTAGTACCACTAGGTATAGCGTCCCTACTGAAACTTATTCAGTCGGTCACTAACGCTGGCTCCGATAACTTCATATTCTGAACAATGCAAAAAAATGAGACAGCCTCCATTGTATAAGGTTTGAAGCCAAGCTGACCATTCGTTTCAAATAAAATAGAAAAAACGAGATTTTCGGGGTTTTTTTCTTGATCACCTAGTTACCCCTCCAAGATGATGTGCGAGGGATAAATACAATTTCGGATATTTCGGTTGCACTTCCGGCAAACAGTTCTTTGAGGTGCAACGGCTGAGAGTGCAACCGAAATATCCGACATTGTATTTATCCCTCGCACATCATCTTGGAGGGGTAACTAGCTGATCAAGGAAAAAAACCCGAAAATCTCGTTTGTTCTATTTTATTTGAAATGAATGGTCAGCTTGGCTTCAAACCTTATATTCGTCAAGCTTACGGGGAGCATGTGGCCAATTGTGTGACTGATTGTATTTCCATATCGAATTTTGAGGACGGTTTGCCGGAAGTGAAACCGAAATATCCGAAGTTGTATTTATCTGAAGTTGTATTTTTTATAAATCATCAGCCAGTTTGACATTTTTGGGTCTTTGAAGCTGAATATTATTTAGCCCAGTTTCAGAATCTTCAAGAAATCACTATAACGAATTTAGTATAATTTACGGTGTTTGTTTACTGTGATCTAGTTTACATCCTTAATTCTTTGGACTTACGGGAATTAACAAGAAAAAACAGAAATCAAAATACTTAAAGAAATCGATCATAAAAATAATTAGTCTACTTTTTCTACACATTTTCCATATGTCTGCTACAATAAAAAGGTTTGTTAGATCCAAAGTCAAACTATGATTCCATACTCCCCATGTGGGGCGCTTCCGATCAGCGCCGCTAGATGGCACAGCGGTCGGATCGAGCCGTGGCTTCATCTTGGGTCTTGTGGTGGGGGGGTTCTAGACGTTGTAAGTGCTAGAATACTTATGATATAACGCCTTTAAAGCACCCACGACACCACTTTTTTGCTGCTGTTTCGTACGTCCTGGCAATCAACACGCTTAGCTGCTAGTTTAAAGTTTAACTTAAAAGCCAACTTATTTTTGTGCCATTTAACTGAATACACTGAATAATTTGGATTCTGCTAAGTTTTTTTTTTTATTTCCACTATGTGCTACGATTATACGACGTTCAGATTGTCTGCAGCCGTCCCCACAACGTACATTCTAATATGACGCGGGAAATTTTAATCTCAACACAAAAGCGGCTTTTCAGTGGGCAGTGGTGAGCTTGGTGAAGACTGTGTTGTGTCGGTCTCTATGTCAAGCGTCGAACTATCTCTGTGTACATAGCGAAGGAAATATAATCCTTCAGTATTTCTAGTTTTTAATAGAAGAGACGTTAGTTACAGCATGAATCATATCTTGATTTACGCCTTGATTCATGCTAACTTCAAGCGTTGAACTATGTTCCTAGCTATTAATGGCACAAGTGATTGACCCATTCAAGAGACATAAGTTACAACACGAGCACTAAATGTAGCATGAATCACTCCTATATTTAAGCCTCGATCTGCAATCTTCACTCGTGCGAAATGGAGTAGATAATCTCTTTCCAGTCTTAGCGCTGGGTCATTCGTCATTCATTATTTGTCTACGTTACTTACCAGTCAGTCATTATTAGGCTGTCGTTATTATCAACAGTGATTGTATTTACCCGGATTTGGATTTACATAATACAGAGTAAGTCTGAAATAAAACTATTTGTAAGTTAACGTAAAGCTTAGTCTACTACCACCCTTACTTACCCGCCGCCTATACACGCTACCCAATACTACAGTGTACGGCCGATATTCCGCGTTCAACAACTGCTTAGAGCCTTAACAAAAAAAAAATCATAAATCTTTCTGCTAAGCCAACACAGATACAAGCGCACAGAGGTACCACAAATCACACGGAATTTCCACTATTTGAAAATCGATTATTCGTGAATAGCGGAAGAACAAAGTAACACATTTCAGCGGGTCTTCAAGCCAATTTAAGTGAATAAGTGATGGGTAACTAAATTGTCCTATCCCAGCCCTTTTCAGTTAAACTTTAAACAAAATGCAACCACATAAATGAAATTTGCTAAATAAGCAAAAGGCTTTCCCAAGGCAGGCAATGGTTGTTTTGACCTCATTTCCTTCCAGAATATCAAATTTGGTCCGGTGGTCGAGGATTTGGTGAAAATGAGATGCTGAGACTGAGAAAAAGAACTAATGGGCATAATTACTGGCACGAATAATTTAAAATAGAGAAGGGGACTTACTTCGGCCTAGAGTTTTGCACATTTTTTGGTATGCTGGATATTCCGATGGTTCGACGAGAACAACACTGACTCCCTCTTTAGAGGCTCGTGCAGTTCGACCACTTCGATGGACATAACTCTGCAAGAAAAAATAAAAATTGATAGAAACAAATATTAAAAATATTTAGCATGTTATCGGCAGTGAACTGAAAAACCAAAAATGCTCCTCAGCCGGGATTTGAACCCAGGACCCTCTGCTTACAAGGCAGGCGCTCTTACCATTTGAGCTACCAAGGGGCTTGTGAACAGAGTTCACAAACCACTAAAATAGTCTGGTAGAAGCCGGCCATAGGAACAGTGAACCCGCCCGATGGCAAATTCATCTAACCAGTTCACATCCCCATGTCACGGAAATTAATAATAATACATAGATGGCACTTCACACAAGGGCCTTGTACCGTGTCCAATAAAATACAAACGTTTTTTTCGAATATAATTTAGCAGACTAGACTTCTAAATTATATTCGAAAAAACTATTTTTGGTTTATTGGTCACGGTACAAGTCCCTTGTGTAAAGTGCCATCTATGTATTATTATGTTAAGCATGAATAAAAGCACAAAGGATAAAACAACAGATGACCAAAGAAATGTCAGACATAATTATAATTGGGCCCCAAGCCAATGTTGGGGATGGTTCCAACAGTAACGGGTTAGGTACATCGAAATTTACAATGATTATAGTAAGAAGCCTTAGGCTTTAATGTCTTTCTTCCACAGGATGAGGTATACACCCGAACAGTACAGGATGTAAGGATAAGATCTGTTACAAAATCACCCAAGTGCCTTCTGGTTGAAATATATAAAAACAAGAACACTTGCCAGTATTGAACTACAGGGATATACAGTTTTCCCTGTGTGCTAATCCTATGCGGAGGAATCTTCCAAGTAGTTGAATAACCTGGAAACTTTTCTCTTTCATTCTCTCGATTATCCACTCACTCCCACACGCTCTCACTCCAAACAACTCTTGTCTCAACCCATTCAATTCCTCACACTCTCCCACAAAATGACTCATACTTTCTTTATTGCATCCACACATAGGGCAAGAGTAAGGACCAGTTTTAACCCTAACTTTACCCAAATATTTTCTTCTTTTACCAAGAGGTAAACCATCCCCTCCCATACCCATAAATGACACAAGTTCCTCATGGGACAGGCCACATTTGAGGTAAATTTCTTCACCCCAGCATTCTTTTGCCTTGGCGTAAAAACGCAACGATTCTGCCTACGATTCTTCTAGCGACCTCGGTTTAGAGAAAGACGACCATACGCAAAACATCATTATTTTTAACACTCGCAAGTTACATAACGGGACACATCGCGTACGTTACATTGACATTTTTGTTAACGAAAAACGGCACAAACATATTAATGTGCATCTTGTTTCACTTTTAACTGGCTTCAGCTTCAGCTGCGAACGCGTACGATTGTTAATGGGAGCATCAGGGGGGAAGTTAGTACGGTGGGCAAATGCAAGGATTTTACAGCCCAATTAAAAATCAGTGTGTTACGACGTTCACGCAGTGAGGGGAGGGATAAGTCTGTTAGTTGAGATTCATTTCGAAAAGTTAATGGAAAGACTGATTTCTGGAAATTCAGAACAAAAGATAACTTTATTGTTAAAGCACCCCTCGCACTATTTTTTTTATGGTCCAATATTCAAAATTATTCTAATACTGTAAAACTAGGCTCTGCTTTTATCAAATTATCCACGGCTTCGGCTATTTCAAGCCTTTTCCCAGACCCATTAACTCGGCAAAATTCAGATAACAGGTTTAACCCGAACACCCGTCGGGAGCATAATGCGCATGGGAAATAGATAATCATGGCAAGTCCAATGATTAGTGAGGTATCGTTAGCGGGCTTGGAATGTAACATGTGGAATTTGTTAGCTTAAGATTTAATGAATGCAATTACGGAAGCAGGTTGCACTGGCATTCTAGGAACGACGGGTCCTTTAAATATTATTCTTATTACTTATTTACTATCCTTCAAAACTGAAGTGTACAAAGCAGAACAAGAAAAGAAATAACTCAGACAAATATAGCCTACCTGGTGTCTACATTTCCTTTCAGAGAAGATCTAAATTACTTATTTATAAGGGGGTGAGCTCTTTAAATTTTATACAGAAACATAACTTAAATATGATTTTAGGCTTTGAAATAGCCTTATTGTATGCTGTATGATGTAGTGTAAATGGTGGTATGTGTAGCGTTGTTATTTATATCGGGCGAGCGTGATAATATTGGCGACTGGTTTTGGATTAATCCACCGAGTATTTTCGAAGGCGATAGCTAAACCACATTTATTTAGGTTCGTACTTACATTGGAGTTAGGTTGGTAAACACTTATCACTAAGTCAACTGTGTCGGACTATGCCGAACTGAACTGGCTCAGGACCAGATCAAAATAACACTAGGGAGTAGTGTCAGGACCTATGCTTTCCTTGCTTCGCAAACAGGCCATACTCACGGGCCGCCAACTACGCTTGCGACATTTAAAGCTATACAAACTTGCGGATTTAGAAAATTCTAGTAAAATACGGAGTTATTGGAGCCAGACCTGGAGCACGACTGATTGAGTTTCAGAAGGGACGTTCACTATCGCTAGTGGTGCTAATGTCGCTGCTATTCGAGTGTGTGTCATTTTGTCAAGTCTTGGCGCTACTCCCTAGTGTTACTTTGCTCTGCTCAGGACTGAACTGAGCCTCAAGTCGAACTGACTTCCCAACTGTGGAATCCGTCCTTTTATAATCACCCCTAAATTCGCTTACAGTGCACCAACAAATAGGGTTGACTTGTCTAGCGTCCTAGCAAATCTCTATCCAGTCTGACAGGTTTGGTGACCAACGGGGTAAGTTTGTCTAGGTTCTTTTTTCCTCAACTGGGGGAGACTACAGTGGACAGACTTAAGTGGACAGACTGAAGTGGAGCGAAAGAAAAAGAAGATGAAATGCTGGCCGTCCGCGTTTTTCGAACACGTACAGGGTGCCAAGAATACCGTGAGAATGAAAAACTTTAATATTTTTAGTTTGATTAACTAATAATCTCTTTCAGTCTGGAGAAAAGCGTGGGCGTAAGAGCTAGTCCGAAAATAGAGAGAGTTGAGGATAGAGCTTGTTTAGTAAGTTTTTGATCAAAATATTTGTTTGCCATAAGTGTATCCTCACAGCTATCACCTCAAAAATACAATCGCACCTGAATGAACCAGAAACGTAAAACAGCAGACCAACAAAGCGTTTGGGGTTTTTGCGAAACTTATAAGGAAAACAACATAAGAAAATTCCTTAGAGAGCGAAGTTTTCGCCAATAAGAAAATTAAGAAAAAAGGAAACTCACCTCTGACGTGCGAGGGACCTGGTAGTGTACCACGTGCTGGACGTTCGGTATGTCAAGGCCTCTTGCCGCTACATCGGTGGCGATAAGTAGTCCCTTCTCATCTGCTGAGAACCGCTCAAGGTTCTTCAAACGCTGTTTCTGGTGCATCTACAAAGAAGCAAAAGGGCTGTCACCTAAAAACTTGTTTCGCCCTTCGTAAAACTCACCATTCTATTGTGGACACTGCTGGACACTGGTGTGTTCGTGTTCTGTCTCTTTACAGAGTTCACATTAATGTTAGTAGTTGTACACAAGACTAAGTAGACGATTGTTCTATATTGGTTCTAAGGACTAATACATGTATAGGTGGCGAACGTAGGCACTGGACTAACAACAAAACGGGCAAAAGAAACATTCTCACACTCGGGACTAGCAATTCGACCCTGCTCCTCTATCCCCAGATGTTGACCGGAACAGGACACATTAGTCCGTCAAGCCTGGTCCCAAAGTGTGGCCAATAAAAGAATCACTTTTTCTAAAGAAAGAAACCTTTTCTCAGGGCACTAGAAATTCAAGTAGGCCAAGTAGGGGGACAGACTTTACACTATACCTTATAGTGCATCTGGTTCTATAGCGATGCACCCATCCCCCCCCCCCCCTCAGATAACATTCCTATATTTCTTCCGCTTTATTTGCCTCCACCGACGACTCTCCCTTAATTCTTACTTTATTCCGCAAGGAACATTTACTTTATTAGCGCCGCACGTACGCTTAAACGCCGAGACATTAGAAACCGCACAATCTAAAGGTGCTAAATTTTGAAGAAACACGGAGACAAATAAAGCGGTAGAAACATAGGAATGTTATCTGGAGGGGATGGGTGCGTCACTATAGTTCCATAGCTCATTCGATTTTCACTGTCCATACCCTCAAAACCACTAGGCTACGAGGAGCCTAAAGTGAACAAGGGCTTTTCAATTCGCTGGCTTTTCAACTAAACTTTCAAAGCTCCCTCAGTTCCTGTTGGACGACCCGCAGCTATGCAATTGACTTTGCGCCGTAATCTGCGACCAAGTCATCAAACATGAGAAAGAAACATAGTGCAGAATTACTGAAAACGAAACTCCCATTCACACGCCGGAACCGAAACTGGTAATACATAACTACTACGATACAATACAGGCACAATAGTTCTCTCCGGCTACTGCAACTAATACTGCAAGGAAGTATACGGCGTCGCCACGTGGTTCGGAGAGTCGACTTTCGAATAGGTTTTTGGTTGTTCAAGACCTTCCAACCGCTGAAAAGGCATTACTTGCGTTTTTTCAGATACCATAGTATCTGTTACCACGGTAACTGGATCTGCAATTAGTCGTTTTTGCAGTTACCGTGGTATCTGATATACGGTTCCTCTGCAAAAACGACAATTGCCGAAATTGCGCTTTGAAGTCATCCCAAAAGAAAAACTGATATTCAATCACACCACTAAGTGCCAAACTTCTTTCCCACCAATTTGGCAAAAAGTGATGAAAGTGAGATGACTTTTTCAGATACTATGATCAGTTACCACGGTCGAACCGTGGTATCGGAATATCAGATACCACGATAACTGGCCAGATATCACGATAACTGCAAAAACACTTTTTGACCGTGGTATCAGATACCATGGTATCTGCAAAAACGCAACTATTAACGACTAACTGGGTTTCTGTGGTTCATAACTTCACAGCAACATGATCAATGCAACAAAACCCAGCCTATAATGCCAAGTAATCATCACATTTTTTTTAAATATAGCTCATAACATAGTTTTCTGAGTCATAGTTTTTTGTGAGGCTGCGTTTTTCATACACGAAAGACTCTCGCATCTCTTCCAGTTCCTGCCAACTGCACAATGAATCACGGTCCTGCCGCTGCAGCAAGAACTGAAGGTTCTAAGGGTTAGAAGCTTAAGGACCTAGTCCAAACATTCTGTTTACCTTCTTTTACTGATCGGAAGCCACCAGTTTATTTAGATTTGAACTTGATTGCCGGGTTGCTGTTTTGGCTCGGGTAAAAACCCACGCAGAACCTCTTCGTTTCCAGATGACCAAATTTTCCACGTTTGATTACCAAAGAATTATAAGACTTATTTGATTATTTTTTGTATGTCTTCAGGAGTACCACACTGGTCTTGGTTTTTTAATTTATCTGTATTTGTAATAAACAGTTGGAGCATTAGGTGGAAATTATTATTTTGATCCTTAGCTCCCTACGTGCCTTAACGGCTGTCCCGGATAATAGGCTGAGATTTAAGCTAAGTGCACAAACAGTCCGGTAAGATTCCGCACGCGAAAACGCGCATACGAAATTCGCGTCACGATGTCCGATAGGTTTTTCAGATAAAACGAAATTCAGACGTGAAACTTGGCCCCAGGTTTGAAAAATCCACTGCTTAGCCTACAGTCAGATGATGCTGATTGATTGCCGAATGAATGAATGCAGCTGACATTAAATAGGTCGTATAAACAGTTGAAATTTCAAACATAGCTTGTAATTTTTCAATTCTCAGGGCACAATTTCGCATGCGTTTAAAATTCGCTCCGGTAAAAGTAGAATATTTTCTACTCAAATCGGAACGAAATTATCGGACCGAATCCGCATGCGATGCGTCACAATTCCGGAGCGGAGAAGGAAATTCGCACCGGACTGCGAAATTTGGACTGTGCGTGCACGCTACTTTAGTCCAGACCGAATTATTTCAACCCTAGGGAATTTGGTGTTTTTTTTTTAATTTGCTCATTGTTTGACGTTGTTTTATATGGTTTAGAACATTCATAGTGGCAGTAGGGATGGTTATCATTGTGTTTGTGGTAGAAAGACCATTTTTTGTGGTCCGCTTTAAGATTCAACTGCACTTCGTACTGATCAATTCATTACCTGTGCATGCAAAGGTAAGGGTTTGCAATTGAGGACGGCAAGAACCGAGTTCAGTCTTCGTACGCAGTCAATACTGTTGCAGAAAACAAGTGTTCGTCCAGGGTGCTGCCTAAGAATATAGTAGAGGTAAAAGTCTTTTTCTTCATTCGAACAAGGGATTTGTGTCTCTGTGAGAGTTTCTGCTGTCATTGACTTGTTGGTGATGTCAACCTGCAAGAGAAAGAACTGTTTACCAGGAATGTCGGCTACATTGGAGTGCCAGTGAGCCGATGTAACAGCAACAATCTAACAATCAAGCCGCTAACCGGCGAGAGATTCGACATGAGGATCAAACCACCTTATCTTGCTGGAAGTGTCATTTAAGGTAATTTTAAGGTAATTATGAGGCTGTGTGAACAAGTCAACAAGCTAGCTTGGCTTTTGCGGTTAAAATAAAGTTTTTAGCAAATGAGCATGGTACTCAAGTATTCAAGTATTTATTTACGTACTAAAACTGTATAACACTGGACAACTTGGTATATTGGCCTAGAAGGAAAATAATCTTGTGTAGGCCTAGCTAAACTACAGCTTAAAGATTAGAGGAAAGTGAGACATGTTGATGACATCGAAAATTCGTCCGCCTGTACATATGTAAGCACAAAAACTCTCCAACTGTTTTGAGATATTTTTTTTTATGAAACTTGTCATTTAGGTAGGCTGATGGTCTTTGAACTCAGTAAGCAGGGGTGAGGGGTGAGATACGAAAGTACAGTTGCAAATAATCGTCCAACCAAGTTGACTAGAGGGTCAAAACATGGACACAAAAATGTGATGATAAGAAATCCCGGCTTTGGTGGACAACTGGCCGGAATCCGAAGGCCGGAATCCGATCAACCTTGGGAACATATTAAACAAGACCAAAGATTTCGATGGGACCCAAAATTTAATATTTATCAGACTTCTTGATCCAGACAATCGAATCTTGTATGTTTCCGAGTCTTCACCAGACCCCTTTAACATTTTTGCTATTTATCCATAATACGCTTGAATATGTACAAACTTTTTTTTTACCGTTTTGAAGTTTTTTGCTTAGGGTCTAAACAACTAACCAAAGGAGGAAACCAAGTTAAGATATTGATTCAACAAGCATGTTTACTCCATATCTCATCTCTAATCGACTTCAAAAACGTCTTTTAGATTTTTTGGTTGCCAAATTTTGCCAACTTATCCGTCAAGGAACTAAAGTTCACAATTCAATTCAGCATGTCTCCTTATACCGATACCGAATCTATAATCGACTTCAGAAACAACTTTGAGATTCAACCAAATTTCCAGATTTGGCGGAATTCCTGGTGGGGTGGTAATACTTTTTGTTTATCATTAGTATGTTCGAAAGTTGCAACAGCGTATCTCATCGCTCTATATCGACTATGTTAAAACGTCATGCTAAATTTCCCGATTCAGCGCGAACTACTTGTCCGGCGTGAAAATAATTTCCATGCGCAGATTCAGCATGTGTTTCTAACCCTGAATCGAACATCTAATAAACTTCAGACACAACTGTTACTTTTTCCAAAATTTTCGGTTTTTGCCGGATTCCGGGTGAACTACTTGTCTGGCGAGAAAATACTTTTCTTATTCGGATTCAATATGTCTCCTTACCCATCGACTAACTAGTTTTTTTTTTGTCCTTTAATCTGAAACCCCTCTCCCACCCCTAAATATAGGCTACAGAGCCCATCTTCGAACTTGACCTGGCTTTGACCCAAAGAGTCATCGTGCCGAATCTGAACAAAATATCTCAACCCCTTCGAGAGTTATCATGCTAACAGACGGACAGACGGACAACTTTGCGATGTCATAGGTATCCCTCAATTTACGTTTTGAGATCCCAATCACTCGAGGAAACAGAGATTGGTGTTTACTTTTTTTTTTTAAGAACAGCTGCTAGTTTCTGGCTCGAATGGACATAGTTTGGAATCATTTCATTTTCTGACCAAAAGTCAGCATGGGGGTAACATTAGAGGCGTTACTAGCCAAAATGTTTCTTTGGGGGTCAAGGTATTTACCGACTAGCTGGTCATCTTTACCGCTTTTTTTGCAGATAAAACGACTGTTTTGACGAAAAATCGACTGATTTGAAAAACAAGAGCTACGAGCTCATATGGCACTTGTTACGAACAGGCGATACAAGAAAGTAGATGAGAACGTCACAAAAAACATCCGCCATCCAAAAATGCGGTTCGTAAATAGAAATAGGACATTTAGTTTCACTCTGAGCAGTTACGGCATCGTCTCAGATTATCTGTAGCAAATGCGCATGACTGTTCAGACTTCCAAGTTTCAGCCCAATTAATCCACTCGTTTGATCCCTAGACCTGTTACACGATTTCCGGTACTCCCTCCATCTCCCCCTACCGTGGCCGAATCTGGTTCAGACTAAAAAATGGATCATCTAAAGCATCTTCTTTTATACCATCTATCAAGTTTCACTGGAATCTGAGCATTTTTGAAAAATTCCCGCATCCCCCACACCGTTGTCGGATCTGGTTCGGACCCTAAAATATGTCATCTAGGGTATACGCTCTTTCTATACTCCAAGTTTCTTTTAAACTGATGCACTCGTTTGACCCCTATACGAGCCTCAAAGTTTCCGGCAATCTTCCTCCAACTCCCCCCACTGTGGCCGAAGAGGACTTGGAAACATAAACGTCGTATCTCTTAATCCCCTCTTCCCGTGCGTCAAGTTTTACTGAAATCGGAGCATAGGCTATCTTCAAATTTCCGGATCCCCCCCCCCCCCTCTACCTTGGCCGAATCCGGCCCGAACGCCAAATAACAAAATCTAGGCCGCATAAACTCGAAACTGTCGAACTTGGATCTCATTCGGTCCATCCGTTTGGTTCTTGTGCATGTCAAAAGTTACCCCCCCCCCCCAATTCTTAAGTCAAGGTTCTTAGGTTAATTATGTCGGGTCATTAATATGCCTTTCGTTGTCTTAGTTGATCTGAAACTATTCTAACTCGCGACTACCGGAATTCCAGGAAACCCCCTCCAGCTCCCCCCACAGAGCCCCGAAACCATCTGGCTCCGTCAATTTCATATCTAGGCCTAATACTTGTTCTCTCCATTGAGTTCCGTCCCAATCCCTCTGCTTTAAGCGTTTCTTGAGTTCCCCCCCCCCATCCCCCCAAAGGTATCGGGACCCGACCCGGACTTGACACTGAACACCTGAGGCGATAGCTCTTTCTACCTGACAAGTTTCATTCAAACCCGATCACCCGTTCAAAACTTATGCATGCTACTAGGTTCCGGACTAACCATCCATCCACTCCCCCCACGATCGTCGGATCGGGGAAACGACTATTCTGAAGTCAATCTTTTCGGATCCCTGACATACCTGCCAAGTGTCATCGTCCTAGCACATCAGGAAGTATGCCGAACTTGCGGGATCGCTAGAAATCCACCCCCTCCCCCCAACTCCTCTACAGCGCCCGGATACGGCCCGTTTATGTCAATGACGTATCTAGGACTTGTGCTTGTTCTTCCAACCAAGTTTCATCCCGGTCCTCCACTCTAAGCGTTTCTCAAGATTTCCGGTTCCCTCCTCCAACTCTCCCCAGTGTCATCGGATCCGGTCCGGATTTAAAGTGGGACGTTTGAGACACGAGGTCATCCTAAATATCAACCGATCACCCAGATCAGATCACCCGTTCGCAAGTTAAAAATACATACATTTTTGCCTTCCCCCTCCCTCCACTCCCCCCCCCCCCAGATGGTCGGATCAGGGAAGTGACTATTTCCTATTTAATCTGTTCTGGTCCCTGACATGCCTGCCAATTTTCATCGTCCTAGCACTTCAGGAAACACCGACCTCGCGGGATCACTAGAACTAGAAATTCGCCCCCCCCCCCCCCCCAACTCCGCAAAAGTGAGCGGATCCGTTTCGATTATGTCAGTCACGTATCTAGGACTTGTGATTGTTCTTTACACCAAGTTTCATCCGGATCACTCCACTTAAGCGTTTTCTAAGATTTCCGGTTTCCCCCTCCAACTCCCCCCAGTGTCACGGGATCCGGTCTGGATTTCAAATGGAACGTCTGAGAAACAAGGTCCTTCCACATATCAAATTTCATTAAGATCCGATCACCCGTTCGTAAGCTAAAATTATCTCATCTTTACTAATTTTTCCGGATTATCCCTCCCTCCACTCCCCTCCAGATGGTCGGATCGGGGAAACGACTATTTATTACTTAATCTGGTCCAGCCCGTGATACGCCTGCCAAGTTTCATAGTCCGAGCTTATCTGGAAGTACCCGAAGTAGCAAAACCGGGACAGACAGACCGACTAACGGACAGAAATTGCGATCGCTATATGGCACTTGGCCGAAGGGCAAGTGCCATAAAAACCGACTGTTTTATAGAAAATCTAACCTACCAAAAGAAGAATTCCAAGCTTTGAAGAAATTAAAGAAAGATGACTCCATCATCACAACCAAAGCCGACAAAAGTAACTCCATCGTCGTCCTTGACCATACTGAATACGATGAGAAAATCCGAAGCCTTCTAGCAGACAAGGACGCCTACACTCAAGCAACAGCAGATCCAACCCGAACAGCTGATAAAAAGAGGTCAGAAACCTCGTAGGAAAGCTCCCTCTGTCAAAATTTCAGAAACAGTTTTTGAAAGTTACTGGACCAGTATAGCCCCTCGTTTCTACGGAGTCGTGAAGGTACATAAAGCAAGTCGACCCCTCCGCCCAATAGTAGTCAACGTTCTGTCACCCACGAAGAAATTAGACAGATTTCTAGCCACACTGATCAGGCCACTCCTAGATTCAGAACCACACTACATAAAAAACTCTGTTGACTTCGTCCAGGAACTGAGGAAGTATCCAGTTACACAAGAAACCCAAAAGGGAAGCATTGACGTAGTATCTCTATTTACCAACCTCAGGAAAGATTTCACCCTCCAGGCTCTCAAAGAGGCACTCGAAAATTACCCAGAGTTGGATGAAGAACTCTCCTGTCAGTACGTGAAATGTTACAAAGTTTCAAGGTCGTCTGGGAATCTACATACTTCATCTACACGGGGCATCTTCTACTGACAACATGGGGGAACAGCAATGAGGAGTTCCATTTCTCAAGGACTGGCCGAATTAACCCTGAGAAAAATCGAGCAAATTGCTTTCAGCATCGCACCAATGGTTCCCCGTTTTTACAAACGTTACGTTGACGATCGCTTTACAGCCTGGGAGTGTCGAAAAACAGACAATGTTGCCTTTGTTGACACCCTAAACCAAGTCCAACCGACAATCCAGTTCACCACCGAATTTGAGAATGACGACCTAAAACTTCCATATTTAGACGTGTTGACCGCCAACGGAAAAACAAATTTCGTTCGCTCAGCGTACAGAAAACCCACTCACAGCGACAGCTATAAGGCAGGTACCTTACGATTCAAACCAACCAGAAAACGTGAAACGCGCAGTCGTCATTTCACTGGTCGACAGACTCGTCAAAATTTCCGACGAAACCCGCCTAGACGCCGAATTGAGCCACATCCGAGACGTACTTTACGGCAACAAGTACCCCATCCAACTAGTCGGAAAAAACATCAAAAAAAGATTGAAGATCCATCTGGCCTCCAAAAGCAACACTTGCACTCCTAGTAGTGACAAACCACAAGAAAAGAATGCCCGTGTCTACCTCTTGTACATTCAAGGAGTCACTGAACAAGAGCTGTAAGCTCATATGGCACTTGCATGGGTCAAGATGATTTGATTGATCAAAAGTAAGTTTTGACTTTGCGGTTGAGATGCGCACTCTAAGGGAGCTGGAACTTCATTTGTAAGCAAAACCCTTGAGGCAAAACTGCTAATGGGCTGATGGGCATCACGAAAATGCATATATTGCTTAAAAGTATTTTTTGCGGTCAAGATTGGTACTTTAAGGAATAATCGGATTTGGGAAGTAGCAATTTCTAAGCAAATGTTGTTGAGTCTCCAATATTCCAGCAAAGTTTCATCGTCCTAGCACATCTGGAAGTACCTTAACGCGCGATCACCGGAATCCGAGACCCCCCCCCCCCCCCCCTCCTCCAACTCCACCCACAATAACCGGAGCCAATCCGGTTCTGTAAATGATTAATCCAGAGCATCTGTTTGTCATTCCCACGAAGTTCGATCCAGATCACACCAGTCTAAGCGGGTCAAGTATTTTCCGCCCTCCCCCCAATAATTGCCGGATTCGGTCCGGAAATGAAAAAGGTCACCAGAGAAAAATGTCCTCCGTTTAATTATTAAATTTCAACCGAAACCGTTCACCCGTTCCAAAGTTACGCATGACTCAATATTCCGGATTCCCCTCCCTCAACCCCCCCCCCCCCCGAAGATTATCATATCGAGGATTTTTTTTTATTCCAAGTCAGTTTGACCGGGTCCCTGATATGCCTTCCAAGTTTCGCCGTGAAAATCCCCCAAAAAACGGAATTCCGGGAAACCCCCTCCTACCCCCCCCCCCCCTCAAGTGTCCGGATCCAGTCTAATTATGTAAAAGATTTACATGGACCAGATGTTTGTTCTTCCCAGCAAGTTTCACGCCGATACCATCATTCTAACCGTTTCTCGAGATTTCCGGTTCACCCCCCCCCCCCCCACCCCCCAGCTCCCCCGCGGTGCACGTAGCCAATCCGATTCAGCAAATGACTTACCTAGAGCATCTGTTTGTTCTTCCCACAAAATTCCATCCCGATCCCTCCATTCTAAACGGGTCACGTATTTTCCGACCCCCCCCCCCCCCCAATAGTTGCCGGATCCGGTCCGGATACGAAAAACATCATCGGAGAAATGTCCTCTGTTCAATTCTTAAATTTAACTCGAATCCGATCACCCATTCCAAAATTACGCATGACTGAAAATTTCAGATTCCCCTCCCTCCACTCCCCCCACCATTATCTGATCGACAATTTTTTTTTTATTTTGAAGTCAGTTTGATTGGGTCCCTGATATGCCTGCCAAGTTCCATCGTGAAAATCCCCAAAACCACCATCACCGGAATTCCGCCCCCCCCCCCCCATAAGTGTCCGGATCCAGTACAATGGTCTAAAGGACTTATCTAGAGCAGATGCTTGTTCTTCCCAGCAAGTTTCACTCCGATCCCTCCATTCTAACCGTTTCTTGAAATTTCCGGTCTCCCCCCCCCCAACTCCCCCCTGGCTACCGAATCCGGTCAAGACTTTAAACGGGACATTACAGATATATATTCTATTCAGTTATGAAGTTTCATTACAATCCGATCATCCGTTCGAAAGTTACACACTTCTCAATTTCCCGGATTCCCCTGCCCTCCACCCCCCCCCCCCCCCAAATGGTCGGATCAGAAAACTGATTATATCTAAGTTTGTTTGGTCGGGTCTCTGATATGCCTGCCAAGTTTCATGGTCCTAGCACAACTGGAAGTACCCTAACTCGAAAAAGTGTGACAAAATGCCCTAAATTTCCAAGTTTCCAGCGCCCCCACTTCCCCGCATATGGTCGGATCGGGAAACTGATTATTTCCAGGTTAGTCTGGGGGTCACTGATATTCCTGCCAAGTTTCATTGTCCTAGCTCATCTGGAAGTACCCTAACTCGAAAAAGTGTGACAAAATGCCCTAAACTTTCAAGTTTAGAGCGCCCCCACTCCCCCGCATACGGTCGGATCGGGAAAATGATTATTTCCAGGCTCGTTTGGTCGGGTCCCTGATATTCCTGCCAAGTTTCATTGTCCTAGCTCATCTAGAAGTACCCTAACTCGGAAAAAAGTGACAAAATGCCCTAAATTTTCAAGTTTCCAGCGCCCCACACTTCCCCGCATATGGTCGGATTGGGAAACTGATTATTTCCAGGTTAGTTTGGTCGGGTCCCTGATATGCCTGCCAAGTTTCATTGTCATAGCACATCTGGAAGCACCCTAACTCGGATAAGTGGGACAAAAAACTCGGACCGACCGACAGACCGACAGACGGAATTGTGATCGGACCAGTGTGGTCTGTCAGAACTGTGGAATAATGGTGATGGACCTGGGCTTCCCGTTGGTGAGGTGAAAAAGGTGGTGGAAAGTCGTTTGTTGGACCAGGAAATCCAATGTTGGCAAGTTGCCAAGGACAGGTCTGTGTCTTTAAGGTATTATGCAAAGATCAAAGAGATTTAGGGGGAGGAAGTTTATTTTAAAGCGGGATTGAAAAGGGAGGAAATAAGGGATTTGATTAGTTGTAGGGCAGACGGTCTGCCTCTTGGGGAGAGAAGGCGGTATATTGGGAGGGCAAAGGGTCGGTCCGGTACTTACTCATGTCCGATTTGTGGTAGTATGGATGAGAATTTAAAACACTTGTTGTGTGAATGTGAAAATTTGAATGAACTTAGGTTAGAAATTTTTGGAGTAAATGAAGGAGGGGTAGATGAAGAATGGATGTGTAGGATCATGGGAAATAGTTGTTTCATGAGTATTAAACAGTTGGCCAGGTTCCTCAGGGTAGCCCTAGCCCATAGGGATAGGTGCTTATAGAAGGTATTATTTTTGTTTGTTTGAGTTTATTTTTCATGTATTTGCCATGGCCTTTGGCTCTTAGTGTAAATAAATCTTATCTTATCTTATCTTATCTTATGGCACTTGAGCCAGAGGCTGCAAGTGCCATAAAAACTGTCCAGGAACTTAAAAAGTACAACATCGAAACATTTCACCGGACTCAAAACACTCTACTGTCCTACCTAAACACCGGCAAAGATCAAGTCCCAAACCAGAACCAATGAGGTATTTACTCGATACCCTGAGACTGTGAGAAGCGCTATTTCGGCAGGACAGCGAGGACGTTCGAAAAGAGGCTCACAGAATACCAACAGGAGATCGACCACGCCCTTTCCAATGGGCACGGTCCAAATTACATCTTCAAATTGGCAGTGGCAGAACACGTTTTCGAAAACCCATCCCACGTTGTACATTTTGGAAAAGCTCAGACTCTGGCAACATGCACCGGACTTCATCAAACGAGAAGACGTTGAAAGTATGAAAAACCGTTGAGGGATCAAAAGAGACACAGGCGAATACTCACTACTAGAAACATGGCATCATCAGCGAACGAAAATTCAGACCCCAAGCTCTTCTGTACAACAAAACGAAAGTCAACCCAAATGCATTAAATCTCTGCCCCATCAACGACCCAATCGAGCAGCAAAAACAGCAGCCGTGTCCAAAATGAAATCACAGCAACCTTTTTAACTCGAAGCAACTCTCACAAAGGAATTCACGAAGTCAAATATTTAACGCAAAGCTAGAATCTTTAGTTTGTTTTCCCACAAATTCGTATTTCCAACTTGAGCGGCTTTGAGCCTGAAGAAGACACTTGCCAAGCAGGGCCGAAATATAGCTCTAATAAAACTCAGCTGACGTATCCGTTTTGCACTATCAAACATCTCTTGTCCTGTTTATTCAATTGTTGGGTGCTGAGTACCAGAGGCGTCATGTATGGTGGGGAGGGGGCAGTTGCCGGCAGTCCGTAAACAAAAAAACAAGTAGGCGCGAAGCACCACACTTTTTGTTTTTCTTAGAAAAATATTTGATTTTTCTTTAAACGCAGTCGATTTTTTTTTTTAAACAGCCCATTTTTTATTACAGACAGTCGTTTTTGTGAAAAAAAAGTACCTAAAATGAAAAATACCTTGCTACCTCCCCCCCCCCCCCTTCCCCCAAAATAAAATATTTTGGCTAGTAACGCTTCTCCCGAGTCGAATCGTTTATTGGCAAACAAACTTCATAGCTTAATTCAGCAGAAGATGCTAAATTATGCTGGTCACTTACATGAATGGAAATAAATTATGCAGGTCATTTATATGAATGAAATTCAATCACGGGCTGGCAAACTTTTTTTTTGCTATATGGAATAAAGAAAACCAACCACTCACCACTTTAGCCTTTGATTTGACACCTATGTGTTCCATAATAGCATTCAGCTTCTGGTCGGATGTCAACGGTTTCTTCTTCTTCTTCTCCTTTATTCGCTCAGGGAGATCGTGAACGATTGTCAAAGTGGCGGAAAATACAAAATTCTGGCGGCGTGCTGTCTTCTTCGGGTCAGCGTTGACAAGATCAAGGATAGCTGTAAGTTCGCGAAAATGGCCTTTCTCTAACATCCTGTCGGTTTCGTCAATAGCCAAATACCTAAAGAAACAAAGTGATAGTAAAGGAAAAATAAGCCTGAAAGAATTAATAACAAAGAAAAAGGAAAGAACAAATACATTTGACCAGATACTGATACTTTACTGTAAACGAACATTCACAGCATTAGATTGCCGAACTTGCCGTTTTTGTCGAGTACATCGTAATAAGGTGATTATACATAAAAAGGCAATAACAAAAAAATAACAAATGAAAATAAGAGCTTGGTCACATTTGGCTCATTTCCTGGCTTTTTGGTTTGCAAAAGTAGAAAAAAGAAAAAGAACAAGATACAACTAATTCTGAATGTCGTCGTTTTAAATTCAGGATATCAATTAGAGCAAAAACAGCGTGTATAATTACGTTACAGTTACAGGAACCCTAATTGACCCCTAATTGCAGTCTGCTCATTATCCCCAGGGTGCCCCAAAGCCTATCGAATCTCACGTCCCCTAGAGATTTTCAGTTGTTTGTCGAATAGGCGGCTTTTTGAGCCAAGTGTGACCAAGCTCTAAAGCATTCAACAGTTAAAACGTTGGGGGGGGGGCGTTTTTCACTTGTTCAAAACTTCGACGAACGCTGGCACAAAGCTCTTTCTGTAACGCATTCTAGCCTACTGATGGGGTTGAGAGCCGGATCTTTTTGTGCTTTAGCTCGAGGTAATCGAGGTTTTTGGCGGGCAATAATGGGGCTGGAAATAGGTGCTGAAAAACTGGGTAAGAATGCAGATTATTCCCCAACTTGGAATTAACACGTCTGGCTGCTAAGGTTGGGAGGCGGATTTCCGCCAACCTGTCTTCACTACCGTTCTTCTGGTAGTACGCCGTTAAGAGAATGGGGGTCTAACCTCACCGTTACAGTTAAAGAGGGGGGGGGGTCGCCTTATTAGGCTATGTAATATTCGGAGTAACGGGTGGCTATCAGAAAAAAAAAAACGGTTCACATGTCACTCAAGCTGGCATTTAATTTTTTTTTCTTTAGTAAGAATCAGACGGTAAAAAGTTTGGATAGAGCTTTTTACAAGTTAAATGCCCTCTAAATTGGTGAAAACAGGAACTATTCAGGGAAAAATGGGGATACATTGTGTCTGGCCATACGTGGAGTGATTAATGAAAATTTATTCCATTTCATGTGTGAATGTAAAGAGCTGAGTTGAGTACGAGAGAAATTCTCTGGGAGGGAAATTCTAGGAGAGGACGAGCTAATTAAGGTAACTGAGGATGCATTTTCAGGGTAGCAAAAAATCTATAGAGGTTCGTTGCGGTAGCACTGAAGCACCGAGAAAAGATACGTAAATAATTATATATCTTTAGGTTATGCGAATTGTTCTTCCTTTTCTGCGTGTTTTTTGTTGTTGCTCCTGCCAGTAGGCTTTTCGCAACAGACCAGCAACATTTTCCTGCTCAAGACAAAAAAAAGTGCAGTGTACCGACTTTTGGCGTTACAGCACGGTTTTACAATAGCGAATCCACCTGGTTGCCGAAACCACAGACTTCTGCAGATAAATCATACCCTACCCACCTGATATCTTCCAGGCTGGATAAGTGCAGGTTCCCATCGTTGATAAGTTCCCAAAGACGTCCCGGCGTAGCGACGAGAATCTCAGGACCTTTTCTCAGAACGCGCTCCTGTTTTGGCAGCGCCATCCCACCAATGACAACAGCAACTTTGATTCCTGTGTATTTTGCAACTGCCACAAGATGGTTTCTAACTTGAACCGCGAGCTCACGAGTAGGGGTAAGTATCAGGGCACGAAGTCGCTTGGGTTGTTTCTTGGTTTCTTTGCCGTTTGGCTGTTCTTCAATGGGTTCCTCCCGCTGGTCATCGTCGTCTTGCTCGCTGGAGGACTCGGATTTCTCTTCCTTCTCAGCCGCACTGGCTTCGGCTTTCTCCCGGTCATACTCGGCGTCAAGAAGTGCTAGAAAAAAAAAAAATCGAAAAAATCAGAAACGTGCTTTGGAAGAGAAAAATTCCAGGGGAAGCAGTCGCAGTGAATTTCCAGAATATATGTAAATGAATGAATGAATTAATTTATTAGGCAAAACACCTCCGACGGACTAGCCGATACATGGTGCTTGCATGCTAAAAACTAACACAACCTAAAGATACAACAAAAAATTTCATTTTTGACAAGAGATAAACTAGACTTATGTTGCCTGGGCAACGTGAAATGTTGCAGCAACCGTCCGGCTTTGCCGACTAAAGTGTTGCGAGAGCAACACTTTGGTTTCGTTTCTTCGGTAACCAGGCCTGGGAGTGACCTAAGGCTAAAATATATATAGGATATAGGATTTTTCACATCAAAATATAGGACAATATAGGATAAAAAAACAGCTTATTTGGATGAAAAAATCTCATGACCCCATCTTCTGCAAAATAACAAAGGACGATTCTGGTGAAACAAAAAACATGGTATCCAAGACGAGAGACTTTGATGGGTACGTTTTATCCATGAACAGAGATCAAATACAAAACTAAAGAACTACGAACACACTACTAATTGAACAGAGATCAAATACAAAATTAAAGAACTACGAACACACTACTGATTCATGAAAAATTCAGAAAAGGACCAGAAAACCACACAACCGCGTCAAACTGAGTGTCAACAGCGCCTTCACTGTGTCACTGTCATGCAGCCTCAATGAATACCTTCATTCTCTTCTGACCATAGTGGTCAGAACTCAGAATCATAAGGTAGCAACATTACTTTCCAAAACTTTTTGCACCTCTCTCCCGTGCACTTCTCTTTGCTGATCACATAGTAAAAATATTTGAGACAGGTTTTTCTTGTTCATCTTTTCTTTGTTATTAAAAACGGTCAATTTTCTCAGCATTTGCTTGGAAGTCCCGGGCAAGTTTATTTAAATTGCACCAGTCGCATTTATTTGAATGAGGTGAGCGTAACCAGGTGCGTCACAAGTGCATTTTCGTGTGTGTGGGGGGGGGGGGGGGTGAGCTATATTTTTAACTGACAAAATGACAACTCGAGCTTTAAATTATCAACCACAAAGAATATGAAGTACAAACACTAAAAGGCAGCCCGAACGATGATTAGAGAGCTACTAGGCATCTTTGACAGTGCAAAACGGATACGTCAGCTAATCTTACTAGACCTATACTGACTACATTTACAAGTTCATTTTCCAGCTTGAGCCTGAAAGGATCTTTGCCACGAAGGGCCGGAATATAGCTCTAAAAAATTCAGCTAAAGCCAGCTTGGGCTGAAGGAATATCTATACTAGGCCTCGCTTTTGCGAATACCACTTGGACTATATTGGAGTATATCGCCCGACACGATCCAGCAGCAGCTTCCAACCACTATAACAAAGTCAAGTGAAACTGAAAGCCGCCGGCGAAATTTTCAAGTTCGCATTACCTTTTCCAGCAAAATTCAACTGCTTCCTATTCTGACTCTTAATGTGGATCATATCCCAAAAATCCCATGATTTTCCAGAAACTTTATCACCCGAGGAAGCGACGCCCCGGCAGCATTTCCTAGATATTGTTGGCTACCCAAGAACATGTTAAAATGAGCGCAGCACGCGATGTTTTTTTAATCCACCCATTGCCCATGCAGATTCTACCTTTAAATGTTTTCCGAAGCCCAAGCCTAAAACAAGCTAAAACAACACGTAAATGACGCGCCCTTCCATAAAATAGAGAATACTACGAAAGGCGTTGGCTACTACTACGCCTGAGATCTTGAAGTCTGCTACAGGAATTTAAAAAAAACCTAACAGCGGATGCAAAATGTAGTGAAGTAGTGTAGTGAAAAATCAGCAAAGTCAGCAATGACACGAATGATTTGAAGAAGTACTTTCGCGAAATAGTAGCCTATTAAACAAGACCAAAGGTTCCGATGGGATCCCAACAATTGAATAAATATTTGATGAAGACAGTTGTGATCTTTGTGCCGACCGGTTATGTATAAAACTCAAGTTCATTTATACCTCTATAAGCCTTCCTGCTTTACTTCTGCCTAATTTCCGGCGTCGGCCGAATTCCGAACAAACTACCATACTTGTCCAGAAAAAAAAAAAAAGTTCAGAAACGAATTTAGTGTACCTCCTTATCCGTATAAAGAACATCTAATCAACTTCCAAGTAAAACTGTAACTCCGGGTAGGGAATTCTTTTCACAAAAGTGTGGAAACTAATTCATTAACATGTCTTCTTACCCCTAAATCGAACATCTAATCAACTTCAAATAAAACTTTTACTTTTAACACACTTTCCGGTTTTGGCCGAATTCCGGGCGAACTACTTGCCCGGCGAGAAAATGGTTTTCACCATCGTGTAAACACCATCTTCCGACCCCCAAATCAAACGTATAACCAACTTCAAATAAAACTTTTACTTTTAACAGACTTTCCGGTTTCGGCAGGATTCCGGGCTAACTACTTGTCCGGCGAAAAAATGGTTCTCACCATCGTGTTCAGCATGTCTTCTTACCTCTAAATCGAACATGTAATCAACTTCAAATAAAACTTTTAATTTTAACAAACTTTCCGGTTTTGGCCGGATTCCGGGCGAACTACTTGTCCGATGACAAAATGGTTTCGACCATCGTGTTCAGCATGTCTTCTTACCCCATAATCAAACATCTAATCAACTTCAAATGAAACTTTTACTTTTAACAAACTTTCCGGTTTTGGCCGGATTCCGAGCGAACTACTTGTCCGATGACAAAATGGTTTTCACCATCGTGTTCAGCATGTCTTCTTATCCCAGAATCTACTATCACATTATCTGTTTAAAAATATTTCACTTGCCCCTTAATTTAAACCCCCTCCCCCACCCCTAAAGGTAGGGCTACAGAGCCCATCTACATACCTGACCTTACTCTTGACCCAAAGAATCCTCACACCAAGTTTCATCAAAATATCTCATTCCCTTCGAGAGTTATAGCGCGCACAGACGGACAACTTTTGCGATGTCATAGGTATCCCTCCACTTACGTTTTGGGATCCCAAAAAGTACTACTTTCACAGAAAGTATTCAAAAAGTACTATTTGATCAAAAAGTACTAAAAGTAGTCTTTTGGTACTACCCCTGGCAACCCTGCGCAGACGCCAACTTTTAAATTTCTTGCCACGCAGCGTTGCCGCAACTGATGGAAACAAAAATTCACAAGGGAAATATACAGACGAAATAGAAAAATATTTTTGCAGAAATATTAATTTACTTCGACCTTTGCCCAGTTTTGGCCTGGTTTTGGCAGAACTAACTTCGAAATTTACGAAAATAAACAGCAAAAGCTGAAATATAGTAGAATATAGGGATTTTGACTCAATATAGTATATTATAGGACAAGTTTTAAAATATAGGATATATAGGATATATAGGTCTCACTCCCACCCCTGTCGGTAACGGTTAAATGCTGAGTTTGTCAACCAATCGAGATTTTCAAAATGGTATGTTCCAACACAAGAAGAATTGTTTTCTTAACTGATGACACAATCCCCGATGAAAAATTTGTAGCCTGCGTAATTATATGGTAGTTGTACGAAAAAGTTGCATGTAATACTATGTAATGGCAAAGAATACTATCATTTAATGTGCCTCAGACTGGTCCAATCTTATTTAGTAGTATCCAGTAGCATCCTGTCTTGCCATAGTAGCATCCAGTCTTGTTAATAGTAGCATACAGTAGTATGCAGTAACACGGTAGCCTTGAAGTAGAAGCATGTAGTAGCATCAGTACATGCTACTTTTTCGTACAACTTCGAACTACTATTTTGAGATAAATTTTTCATTGGGTCTGTAATCGCATGGCTATCCTCAGCGTTGAAAAAAACAACAACAGAATATCGGAAGTAGTGGCTTAATTGACTTTCCAGCCAGTTGAACTTTTTCCTTTTCAACCGTAGACATCAAGACTGGTGAAAGTTTAGAACATTATCTTATTTAACCTAGTTGGTAATATAAATCTATCCGTAACTTTTTAGGATCAAAACTACATAGATGCCACTCTACTAATTGTTGCGAAACTATCTCGTTGTTTTACATTATCATTTGTATTCGTTGCGTTAACACTTAACTATAGGTTACAGTGATGGACCATCACCATAGACCAGTCTAGCATCTCATGAAAATGACAACGCTTTAGCAGCCGACTCTTACTTGAAAGTCCCTCTCCCCGTGATAGACATGAACCAAACTTTTCTTATCAACAAAAACACCCGAAACAAAATAGGTACACAAACTAGGAAAAGTCGGAAACCCCTCACCGCCGAAGATGATTATAGTCTAACAGCCGATTGTTACTTCCTTGTCCCTGACATGTCTCACAATTGGGATCCGCCTATTCTTGGTTTGAGTGTGTGTGTGGACCAAACCTGGAACGGCAATCAACATGGCCTCTTACCTGCATCTTCGAGGTCTTTCTCAAACTTCTTATCATCCAGGATTCCACTTAGGATAGGTATTCCGAAGGCGAGAGTTTTTCCACTACCGGTTTCTGCAGCTCCCACGACATCTCTTCGACCTCTAACAGCTGCTGGAAGCACCATGCTCTGAAAAACAATAGCGTCCGATACTTCCACGACAACATATTTGAGGTACTAAAGTCGTTTTCCAATATTTTGTTTTTTTTATTAATTCTTATCTGAAAACTTAAAATACGATTTTGTTAAAAAAAAAGACACTCGTACTACACCGTACTTTATAACTAGGCTCTTTAACAAACTATCCACGGCTTTGGCTGTTTTAAGCTTTTCTCCAGGCTCGTTGACTTCTAGCAAAAACACAGAAAAGATCCGAATCGAAAATAGCGAAACACGGCTAGTGTGAAAATCAGTGAGGTGTCGTTAGAGGATTGGAATGTACCGTATGAGTTCGCCCCTGGTTCGCACTTTTTACGGGTTACAAATAACATTATTCTCATAATACATCACACAAGAAATGTCAAGTCTATTCCTTCCCGATAATCTGACTTGCCCGTACTACCCACAACTAGAAAGGTTTCAGCTTAGATATTTTTAGAGAGTATTAGGATTACATAGTTCTATGAATAGTAAGGTTCTCAAGGGGAATTTAGGTCTTTTTACGTTAAAGTCGTTAAAGCACAACTCTTACTAGAAATGATATTTCCCCTATGAAATGAATCAGAAAAAACGTTTCTGACAATACCATTACTTTCCACCTAAAACTAGCGATTCTCTTGTTAGCACTTGTTGACTGTATCCAGCCTCTGCTCTGCGACGCGGCGGCTGGGCGCAAAACGTTTGAAAACTGAACGTGCCTTGGTTAAAAAGGGGGAAAACTAAGGAAATAAAAGAAGTGACAAACAGGAGATTATCACATCCTTATGTGTGAAAGAGTTGGCAGCAGATGTTGAAGATTCCGGTAAACTTTTCGTTGGGTGACGGGAAAACTCGGTAAGGCCGACAAAGCGCTAAAAATCCGTAGTTACGAAACGAAACAAAGGAGAAAGGTGGGGATTATAGAAGCTTATGAATAAATGTTCGATGTAAGGGCAAGAAGACATGCTGAACACGATGGTGAAAACCATTTTCTCACCGGACAACTAGTCGCCAGCAATCCGGCCAAAACCGGAAAGTTTGTTAAAAGCGAAAGTTTTATCTGAAGTTGATTAGATGACAGATTTAGGGGTAAGAAGAGACGCTGAGTCTGTCTATGAATGACAATCATTTTTACCCCGGACATACAATTAGTCCGTGGTTAGGTATTGGGAAAAACTGATAGCCCTCCCTCGTACGCGAATGGTCATAGCGGCGTACCTAGAGGCATTGGGGATGGTCTGTCGGATTCTTGGCCGGAGCGCGTGAAGGCCATCCTGAACCAATGTGGCATAGGAGGATACTCGAATAAAGGTAAGGGTTACCCATCTACTAAGGTTGGTTCGATGGGTAGGGAAGCCCAAGGGGTCATCCAGGATCAGGAATTTCAGAGGTGGCACGTTGACCTGGTGGCTTCCGGGTCCCTGAGTTTGTACGCTGCTGTCAAAGAGAGCTGGGTGGAGGAGGTTTATTTTAAAGCGGGGCTATAAAGGGAGGAATTAAGGTTGTTATCAAGTTTTTGGGGAAATTGTTTACCGTTTGGTGAGAAGAGAAGAGAAAATGTCGAGGTAAGACCGGTCCTCCTTTTTTCTGCCCAATGTGTGGGATTGCGAATGAGGATTTGAGCCATTCTATGTGTGAGTTTAGAGGGCTAAATGATTGCACCGCGATTTGTTTATTTAATAGTTATTATTTTTTCTTTGTAAGTTGTTAGTACCTTATGTTTTTTCAAACCAATGTGAACATCATATGTTTTTGCCATGGCATTCGGGCTTTCGTGTAAAATATATTCTATTCTATTAGACCTTGCACGGAGTTTGGTACGTTGATTTATTTTGATTGATTTATTTAAGCATAAGCAGAAATCGTGGCACAATGCCATATAGCATACTTACTTAGTCAACAAATGAAGCTATATAAAAACAAAAATAATCATATTCGTCAAGTTATAACTTTCAACAGATCGGACCATGCAATACACTAATATCAGTATATCTGCCGTTACGGTGCATAGTTCGAAGATACGGTCTGCGGGAACAGGTAACTGAAATGATCGAACACTTCAAGCGGATGACTGCTGACAAGCCGTCTCACCACCCCTGGAGCGGCATTCTGTTTTAGTATTTATCGAATTTGCTGTTGTTTTGTATTTGGGTATGAGTTTATTAGTTCCTTCTTTTTTTCTTTTCTTTTTCTGTACTCCGTCTCATGCTTTTGTAGCTGTTGTAGATGGGTTATAAATAAATACATACATACATACTATAAATATATAAATTTATAAATTAATAAAATTACTAATAAAAAATTAATAAAATTATAAAAAATGTTTTGTTGTAGACTCCAACAAATTTTGGGAGGAACCTATTCCGATAATGCTCAGTGCGGTAACGCGGGGGGGGGGGGCAGTCTTGGAACTTGGAACTGCAAGAAGCTGGTCATTGCAAACTGAGACAGGCAACTCGAATAAGAGCTTCTCCACTCGAGCTGAAAAGAGCACAGAAGGAATGGAACACAAAGCTGAGGAGAGCTTTTTCCGGCAATCGACAATTCCTCACAACCTCACGAGGAAATCGAAGACAACAATAAAGGGAAGAAGCTAACGTGGCAATAAGAGCCTCGTTTTTGTTGCACTCAGCAGGTCCACTTCTCGGCCGCTTCCGGGCTGATTCTTTCTACATTCATTTTTGCACTGCAGTGCTTCCGAGGAAGAGGCAGCGCTTCTCGAGGATCACGGACTTGCCGACCAAGTCCGTGCTTCCCTGCAAGGTGCTGCATCAACCAAGAAGAAATCGTGCAGGAAGTGAGTCCAAAAACGCATCTTGTGCAGATACAAAAAAGTTCTATTGCAACAAAAAAGAGGCTCAGTTTTGGCCGGTAATTCTGATGTAGTAGAGGCACGTCATTAAAAAAGAAAACAAAACAATGAACTACATTCAGTCGCCGACAGTTCACTTTATCACAGTAAAAGTGGGAAAACGGCCTCATCCGAAGTTAAATAGCATCCATAAAGAAGCATTCCTCTACCGTACAAAAGAGACTATCTCCCTCCAAAAGAGACGTCTAGCGTACAAAAGAGGCAGAATAATCTAGCTGTTCATCTCACTTAGATAGTTAGATACACAAGTCTTTTTATTCACTAAAAACCTGTCTTGGCTTACGAAAAAATTTGTTTGGTAACGTCAGGTAACTAACAAGGAAACACGGAATGGACATCCACGGATGTCCATACTCTCGGCTTAAGCTTCATTATCTAAAGTGACAAAAGAAGAAAACTCTTCGCAAACCTCTGGTTGGCAGATTTGATTGGCTGCTATTTTTCGACCCTGCTATCTGCCATTTCGCCAGCTCTTTCACCATCGCCAGCCAGCTAGCCTACCATAATACTAACTTTTTAGTGAAGAAATCTGGAACAACCTAAATTGTTTGTTGTATTGAGTATTGATGCTGAGTGTTTTTTGTAAGCAGAATGTGTGTTGTATACGTATGAACCGTGTATGAATGGCATGTAGAATAATATAAAAATGGTGTTACCACAATATGCAGAACAGAGAAGACTATCCCTTGTCTAGACTAGCCCATTGGGACTTTCTTAGCAGGTGCTGCAAAATGTTTTGTATACATATGTGAAATAAAATTTCATCTAATCTAATCTAAGAAAATATCTAAGCCCTGTAGAAGAACCAGCTATTTTTTGCGTTATCATATCTCTATACTGAGTATTGTGTGTAACCCCCAGAATTTTGCATTCGTCCGACTCCTTTTTCACCTGAATCTGCTTGCATCTGAACAAGTTCAGAACAGAAAAAAAATATCGTACCTGAATCGGCGTTGGTTTATGGAATTTCATCTCTGCGAGAGCTCGCATAACTGGCAGAGGAACAAAGAGCTTATTCCACTCGGCCATTCTGCTCATAGTCTTTTCATCCATCTCATAATCCTCAGGTTCTTCTTCCGGCTCCTCGTCGGCTTCCTCATCAGATTCAAACTCCAGCTCTGGTTCACTGTCCTCCACATAAGCAGCTGCAGCATCCACGCTTTCATTTGCTTAAAAAATAGCAGAAAGCTAATAAACAACTTTGGACTTTTTCTAGAAATCATGGCTTTCTCATAGTAGCTTATCGTGTTGCCTAACAAGTTAAGAGCTTTATTCCCTGGTGCAGTCTGGTTATTAATTACTGAGACAAGAAATGTTTTTGAGTCAGATTCGAGGACCATCCAGTTTTGTCCTATCATTTCGAAATTTATACAGAAAGCTGAAGGTTAAAATTAATGTCCCGACAATTGATGGTCCAGATATTTCGGTTGTAGTAGTTCCTGTAGAAAAAGGTTGGGAAGCGGCAGTTTTGTCCCCTCCACTTTACAATAATAGTGTAATTTATTAGCAGATGTTGATCTTTGTGTTAGTTGTTTAGAGGTAAGGATGTTTCACTGTCAAATTATGATGAATATATTAAGGTTTAACTTCAGGTTTCAAGGTTGTTATTCTCACATGAACCGAGATGGAGGTATGTTAACTATTATAACTTTTTCGAACAGAATATTTTTATAGGTAGGACTTATTCTTCTTATGTTGTACTTCTTTGCTACTGGGATATAGGGAATTTTATTTTAGTGAAGGAGCAACTCAAGTCTACTGTAGATCTACTAAAATGACTACTTTTGGAAACCGACCACTTCAATTTCTACCATTACAGTCTTTTTATTTTTTTTGGCGATTCAGATGCCACACAGCGGTCGTGAAAGCGTACTGTAGATCTACTAAAATGACTACTCTGGGGGTCGTGGAAGTGAAGTAAACAATAACAAAACCACGTGTTGGCTCTTGAGAAACAAGAAAAAATCGAGAATAAAGACAGTGATCAATGCTGAATAACTAGGATTTGAAAAGCAAGGGGAAGTTGGATGTCGTTTCGGTTGACAAGCTGTACTTTCAGTGGAAATCTGATTGTGACAAGGTACGACCTAGGGCATAGGCTGGTTGTCTAAGAGAGTAAGATATTCTGTAATTTTTCAACATTTACTTTATTTTTATTTTGTTTTATTTTATTTCTTCTATAATTTTAAGTTTTTTTGTTTTTTTACTGTCACGCATTGTTGATCTTTTCCCGTTTAGTGACAGATCGGAATGAGACATTTTTGTATTTTTACTGAAAGTACTGTTTTTAATTTGTTTTTTGGAGGTCAGCTTCTAGATTTCAGTATTTGAGAAATGGTGCTCGATGAATCCAGTATTTGAGGAAAAGTGCTCGATGAACATCTGCGGAGACTGATACGAGGTCGCATCAACCTCCACAAAAGTAATTGTCATAATATAACTTGCTGTGGAACATGAAAGAAGACACGCACTGAATACCTGTTCGAGAAAAGTTATTCGGAATTTAAGTCGTTCTTGTGAGATGATAGAGGAGAACTTCGATGTAAGAACAACGCTTATTCGAAATCATCCTGTCCTTTAATAAAAGAAAGAGCGAGATTGTTGTTTCAACCGCCGAAGCTCAGATGATGTTCCTGACATCCAACTTGGAAATTGTGTGGTAAGACCAGCCCTAGTTTATCTCGGGCTCCCAATCGGTAGTGACGTGAAGTCTACAAGATCACTGCTAGTTGAACATCTGACCAGCAAGATCCGTAAGTCTTTCGGACTACTCAATCTGCCAAGACTACTTATAATCGACACACCAGAGCAAGGTTTTTCAATACGCTGGTGCTGTCACACGGTACTGCCTTTTCCCGTTTAGTGACAGATCGAAATGATCGTTCCGTTCGGTCGTGCTTTTATCGATTCTGTAGTTCTTGTTAGGCCTTCCACCATGTATTATAGATAGATAGATATATATTTAATGCATAAAAGCCAACAAGGGCCATCGCACCACAACAACAAAAGAAAAAATATATAAGAACACTATATTTAAATTTACAGGGATAGATATACTGGTGGATTAGTGAAAGATATGGCACTCATTCAGAAGGCCAAAAGGACACCGAAAAGTTGGAAAGCCATTTAGCCTATCTGAAATTTGACGAGTCACTGTCCACTGTGGCATCGTAAGAAGGGTGATGTATCTGACCACCACCCCCCACCCCCCCACCCGCTACTCAACAAAAAAAACTCTGACTCACCAATTTCGACTTCTGGCTCAGGCTTTTCTTTCCTAGCTTTCTTTTTCTTCTTTTTTTCCTTAGGTTTCTCTGCACTTTCTTCTGCTGCTGGATTCTCATGGACTTTTTCATCAACTGCCACTTCTGTCACTGCCACTTCATCACTGCTGGTTTCCTTTGTCTTTGATTTCTTAGATTTCTTTTTCTTCTTTTTGTCTTTCACTTTATCATTCTTCCTTTTTGTACCCTACAAAAAATAAAATCACATCAGCCATACACACAAATCAAGGTGAACAGCAAAGAGATTCGTTCTCAGATCCAATTTCTTTTTGCTAATCCTGCAAGAAATTTATGCTCAAATTCTGTCAGTAGCCTATGGACCACGGCTGTTAAAAACCTACGGGAATTTGGTCATACAAATGGGTATTGATTTGCCTGATTAGCCTACCGAATCTCACACACTGCTATTTCTGATCAGATAATTAAAGAATCCGCAACACTAATACTGCTACCCTGCTAGAAACTAATCTTTTTTTAGCTATGCTATGACCGAAAGTTCGAGAGGACCGCAAAAGTGTTACCTTGAATTGAACACAGAAATCCAATCTCAGAACTGATGCGTCATTTCATGCTTTTTCACTGGTTGCTCATGAAGTGTATTGGTGCACAGCTTTCAAGGCACTACAATCCATGCAGTGTGAACAGGGTTTCTTGAACTAAAGGAAAAGGAGCTTGTGTGTGAGCTAAGAGGTGATGCTATTTACAGTTCTGGATTTGGAGGATGACTTTGAGTAGCTTGTACTCCATGGTACAGGAAAAATTATGCTGTTCAATCAATCCTTGCTGAAATAGTAATTCAGTATTTTTTAGCCAAAGGAACACCAGTGTGAGGATACATCTAGTACAAACAAATGTCTTGAACAAAACTTATTCAACAAGCTCTATCCTCAACTCTCTCTATTTCCGACTAGCTCTAACGCCCACGCTTTTCTCCGACGGAAAGAGTTTATTTCCTTTCCTCCAATCAAGGAATTCTTTTCCCCATCAAGAACCTAGACACACTTACTCCGTTGGTCACCAACCCTTTCATACTGGATAGAGATTCGCTAGGACGTTGGAAAAGCAACCCTATTCGTTAAGGCACTCAGTTGACATTTCCAAGGCGGTTTAAAAGGACCGAGTTCGCAGTTGGAAAGTTAGTTCAGCTCTGAGCGAGTTCGAGTCAGTTCGACTTGGGGTTCGACTCGAGCCACAGTCCCGACACAGTTGACCTAGTGACAAGTGCTATTGACCTAACTCCAATGTAAGTAAATACGAAATATATGTGCTTTAGTTATTGACCTACGAACTGAGTATCGCCTTCGAAAAGACTCGGTGCACTAACATCTAAACCAGTAGCCAATATCATGCTCGCTCGCCACACGCTACTATCGTAACTGAACCCCTACACACTACACACTTTTTTGTTTATCATACCAGGAATACCACATAAAACAAGACCCTGGATTAGGGCAGAAAAATTACCTTCTTTGGGGTATCTCCTTCTCTTATTATTTCATAATCAAGAAGCTCTTCAAAACCAAGGAGATCTGCACTGCCATTTTTCTCAAACACAGAAATATCAAAAGGAACTGACAGCCACTCAGACTTCGTCACTATACGTCCTGACATTCCTAAAATGGTCAAAAGAAACTGAAAACAAACCAAAGTAAGTAGATAAGCACATTCTTAACCCACAATATGTTTTTACAACGAAAGAAAGTGCACTAAAGATAATAGAGGAAAGAAAAAAGACAGACACCACAAAAATAACTTAGAAAACATCCGGTACACCGATCAATCAAAAAGCCAAATCATCTGGTGATGCGGCAACAGACGTAGACTAGATTTCTGACTGAAATCAGCATGCAACAACTATGAGTAAATGTCGCACCACAAGATTTGATGATATTAGAATTAGCGGTACTGTAAAACTAAGCAAGGTAAATAAAGTAGCAAGGGGTATATCTGGGTATATCAAAAGATTTACTTTAAACAAATAGAGTTGTCTCACCATAAAATTCAATCCCAAAGCCACAATGAGAGGTTCAAACACCGACATGCTGAACAAAACAAGAGCTACGAGCTCGTATGGCACCTGACACGAGAAGGTGGAACAGGAAAGTAGATGAGAAAATGGCATATGTTTAGCATTTGGCATAACCTATGCCTAATGCTGGATACACTATGCCAGGTGCTGGATACTGTAACCCAGTAAAATATTGATGATTTGAGTGAAGCTAAAAAATCAACCAATCAGAAACTCCTTTATACTGAGGTAGGTCAGGGTTAGGTTACCAATAGGTAGCATTTGGCATAGGGTATCCAGCGTTAGGCATGGGCTATGCCAAATGCTAGATATGGCCTACCCAGCGTTTGGCATAGGGTATCCATAAATCAGGGATTTGCGGTGACTGACTTCATCCCCCTCCCCTACCGTGGCCGGATCCGATCCAGACGCCAAATAACAAATCAAGGCAGCACTACCTCGGTACTGTCCAACTTGCATCCCATTCTGTCTACCCGTTATTTTTTTGTGCAGGTGCATTGGTAATATTGAACTCAAACCTTAAACCAAAGCTAAAGTTCAGGAGAATCATATCCGAATGACCATAGGCTTAGAGTTTGAAAGTTATTTACTTAGTAGGTACCAGTGTTGTAACAAGTAGTTCAGATTCGTACTTAAGTATTAAGTACTTCAAAATTTTGTACTTGAGTATCAAGTATTAAGTACCAGACCACAATTGTACTTAAGTAGTACTTGAGTTTTAAGTACAGAACTTGTACTTAAGTAATAATTCTTAAGTACAACTCTACTAGCACTATTTTTAGCTCAGTCATATTCAGTCGTATGATGGAAAATTTAAGAAAGTCTTTTAAATAAAGGCATTTGGCAGTTTAAACAAATAACTAAATACCAAGAAAGACATTAGAGCTACGCTTCTTTGAACATTAGTCAGTTTTGAACAGTGCCACTTGTTTGCACTTGATGAAAGTCATCTACCAGCCTACCAAAGTAACTAATTACGGGCTTCTAGAAATTCCTCAATGGTGTTTTTTTCTTTCTCCATTTAGTCCGAACTGCACTGTTTTAGGTCAAGAAACATTCAAAGAAGTGTGCCTTTCTTAAGACTAATGATTTGTCTTCTGGTTGGTACTGAGACTCTGCTTTTAGCATTTTTTTTTCCAATCCTAATATGAAACTGAACTACTTATGAGTCTTGAAATTCCTATTTCTGAAAAATCCTTTTCTGTTAAAAAAAATTGTTTGACGGAAGTCGAATGTACTTGGGAGAGTACTTAAAAGTACTGTACTTAAGAATGTATCGGTACAGGAGGGGTATCCAACCTTAGACATGATTTCAAATTTCCAGAGAAGTCTTTCCCTCAGAATAATCTATCTGGCTTAAAAAGGAACCAATAAATATGACAAACATACTAGATTGAAGCTAACTGAATGGTTTACATATTGGATAAATAAATATTGCTTCTATATTTCTTGTGAAACATCTTTTTTTTTTTCTTCAAACAAGATCCCTTCATTCTAACCTTACCTCGATTGACTTCAAAATGATCAAAAAGGTAGAGTTAGTAAAGTCAATAGCTAGAAAATCCCTTTTCAAAGCAGCTTAAACAAAGAAAAGGTGCATAATTTGAATATTTCTGGACACATGACTGTTCAAAAAAGTCATATTTGCCTCTTGACTGTCAGGACAGCATGTACATTTCATTTTCACATTTTCGTGGCAAAAATCGAGGTAGTGTAAAAACGAGGTCAGGTACCCCTCCTGTACTTGAGAGCTTCAAGTACCTATTTATTTTACTTATAGTACTTACGTATTAAGTACTCCATTAAGTACTCCAGGAAAAATGTACTTGAGTAAAATTCAAGTACAGTAGAGGTATGCTTATGTGAACAGTTACTTTAATGTGAACAGTGCAGTTTTGAGCTAAATGGTAGAATGAAGATGCAAAATACCTATACAGGTGTTTTCAGATGCCCTTAATTACCTACTTTGGCTAACTGGTAGTTAGCTTTAAACACAGCAAGTGCATGAAAATGGCAAAGTCCACTGTCAACAAACGTTCACATAAGCATACCTCTACTGTACCTTGATTTTGTACTTAAGTAGTACTTGAAGTACTTCCCAACACTGGTAGCTACCCTAGTTGAAGTGACAAAGCCCCTCATCACGTTCAGATGGACCTTAAGTATCCTGTTTTCCTGCTAGCTCCAAAGCACTGGAAGTTATGATACCCAAACCCGAGAGTCAGGGGCATTACGACTGGGGGGAGGAGGGGGAAGGATGCCCCCCAATGCTGCTGGCGTGTCGGTAAAAAATATGAATCGGCGAGAAGCGTCACGATTTTTCGTCAAAACAGTCGATTTTTGTTCATGAAAAAAGTCGTTTTTATGAAAAATGGTCAATTTTTCGTCAAAATAGTCGGTTTTTCTGAAAATCAGTCGATTTTTTTCAAAAATGTCATTTTTGTTGCTGAAAACTGTCGTTTTTTCTGTAGAAAAAGTCGGTAAAAATTACCAGCCAGTCGGTAAATTCCTCGTCCCCCCCCCAAAAAAATATTTTGGCTAGTAACGCCTCTGCCGAGAGTCCAAACCTTACAGACATTACCTATTGCTTATTGCTAGCGGGGCACGCTAGCCGAACTTTTTGAAAATCAGACTACTTCTCATAGAGCTACCAGCAATGTTGTGGGATAAAAGTAGTGCGAACTGCATTTTAAAATATAACTCGAAAGGCGTATTCTCGCCGTTCCCCGACGACTCCACTTGAGGAGTCCCCGCGTTTTTGTTTGTCCCGGGGACTCACTCCCCGTATTCTCGCGAGTCCCCACGGACGGGGAATGCTCCGATTATGATTACCATCATAAAAGAGGACTCCCTTTCAAATTTGGAGGGGAATCAGTTTTTGCTGTTGTAGGTGCTATGTAAAATTAATTAACAAGAATCAGAATAAACAAAACCAAAAATAAAGTGGATCTAGACTGATTTTTTCAGCTGCATATTCATTTTTCCAACAAAATCTATTTAGAAGCATTCCGCGTATTCTCGCTGTTTCTGTACGCGGAGTCCGCGTGGGGTGACTCCCTCTATTCTCGCCGTTCCCTTCGATTCCCGAGGAGTCCTAGGGGAACGGCGAGAATACGCCAGAAGTCACAAATAGCCTGACCACAAGTCGACAATGACAATCGCGTTATAGTTACAGCTGAAACAACCCCTCAGCCAGGCCCCTTATGATCACATTATCTTTTATAAGCCCGGACGCGGTCCTTAGCTTATTCATAAGAAGTCAAGATATTAGCCGAATAGATCAACATTATCTTCGGATCTCCAACGGCTGTTTCACCGTCAGTATGCCAAATGAAAAGAACCATCCGTCCGCCAGGTTTCGGAGACTTTCTTTCCACTTCACAAGAGTTTGCGACGCTACAGAACGCCATTGCACAATTGCACATCAGCGACGAGCACTTTTCGTCCCAGCCAGCGAAGTTGCCAACGTCTCCGAGGATTTAACCATGTCATTACCGAAGTACCGTTCACCCAGAACTGAACCTTTTAGTTGCTATTCCGAGGACACTTAGTACAGGGTACAAAATTTCATTCGAGCGTAGATGGGTACATTCTACCAAACACTTCGGCACAATTTTGGGAGCCGCTCCACGACCTGAAATGGTTATCACTCAAGATGGTCCGTACAGTTATAGCCCTGTCGCGATTTTCTGCTTTTGAACTGTTGACCGCCGAGGTTTGGCCAAACACCGTTCTAAGCAGTTCACGGCTAGTTGCAATCTACCTAGAGCTCAAAGGCGGCTCATGACCCCAATGAGCCGGAACATGAGCCTAGTTCGGTCATGAAGCCTCTTCGTCTCTTTTATGCACTGAGATCCCAGGCTTTTTTGAGTATTCGGTACTCTAGTCACCATCCGTCTCTTGAAACCTAAAGCCCATCCTTGCCGAAACACTATGATAATCGGAGAATTCCCGTCCGTGGGGACGCGCGAGATACGGGGAGTGATTCCCCGGGACAAACAAAAACGCGGGGACTCCTCAAGTGGAGTCCTCGGGGAACGGCGAGAATACGCCTTATATCGACACTGATTCTATTGAAATTCCCTAAAACCCCGTACATTTCCCCTCTAAATGAGTTCTGCCTGAATTCTTCGTCGACCCGTAGACACCAAGTTTGGTTACAAACTACTGCAATTCGCAATTAACCGGCACATACTCCCCCTTCCCCATATCCCTGACCGTATAAGACCCACTAGTACATCTAATGTGCGGTACAAGGAGAAGTCCGGTCCCTCTCTTATGATCTTTAAAGGACCTGTCTTACCTATAATACTAATGCAACCGACTTTCATAATCATTCCATCGAATTCTAAACCCGGAAACCCCAATTTCGTACGGTACATTCTAACCCCTCTAACAAAACTACGCTGATTTTCTCACTTGCAGTGTTTTGCGACCTTCGATGTGCATCATGCTGTCGACGGTTGTCTGCGAGAAGTTTTCCATCAGAAAAACCGGTTATGTAAATTTTTCCCTGTTTTCGCTAAAAGTCAACGTGTCTCGGAAAAGGCTTAAAACAGCCAAAAAAGTGGGTTATCTGTTGAAACCACACCATCGTTTTAAAGTATTCAAATATTTTAAAATACTGTAAGTTGAAGAGTAAATAGTGCGAGGGTCCTATAAATAACGCGATTTCAGTACTAAACGTCGCTATTTTTATATCTGTTTCGTATTTACCAGATTGTCTGACGATGTGTCAAGTCAGTTGTACTCGAGTATTTGACGAGAAGACGAACATTCGGAGATTTTCGCGACCACTCGGTCCTTTATCTTTCTAAACTTTACCCCTGCTGAAGAAAAAGAACTTCGCAGCTATTCCAACTTCCAACTGCATGTTCCCTATATTACAAATTCCTCGTCCAAACTTACCAATTTGGTAAGGAAAGTCGAAAAACATCAACAAATTTTCAAGTCAGAAATATGACCGTAAACCTTGACGAGCTGCATGGAGAGCTGTCGGTTGCAGCATTTCTCCGCATCACAACTTCCAACTGCATATTCTCTATACTGTAAATTCCTCCTCCAAACTTGTCAATGTGGTACAGGAAATCGGAAAACATCAACACATGTTTAAGTCACAAATATGACCGTAAACCTTGACGAGCTGCATGGAGAGCTGTCGGTTGCAGCATTTCTCCGCATCACGGTTGCAGCATTTCTCCACATCACAACTTTCAACTGCATATTCCCTATATTGTAAATTCCTCCAGTAAACTTGCCAATTTGGTAAACAAAATCGAAAACATCAAAAAAAATTTCAAGTCACAGATATGACCGTAAACCATGACGAGCTGCATGGAGAGCTGTCGGTTGCAGCATCTCTCCGCATCAAGATCTTGTCTGTTGGTATGAAGGGTAAACAGTTGCTCTCATCGAAGTTGTATACCTTCTCTTCTCTGTGTAAAATACTGATTCATTCATTCATTTTTAAATCCTGGACAAGAAGAACTATATTAAAACTGATTGAAGTAGGACTCAGCTGTTAAGATGTAAGACATGGATGAACTCGTAATCTAGGTAGCATTCCAGCGACTTATTATTAGTTACGGTCGTTACTATTATTGTTACTATTGCCGTTCCAGAGCCCGCCGTAATAAGTAAATTGGCTCCTCCCACTTATTATTTTCGTTCCACGATCGTTACAATTTACTTATGATGGTCGCGAGCATCATAAGTGATAATAACTATCGGTTCTGAGCGGTGGATGAGCTAGCTCCGCGCTGGATTTCAGACAAGTATATTTTGCGGTATTCACCCCCCTTGGGGCCCCGAGGGGGCCCGGGACGACGCCGCTGCCTCTTAAGGTTCAGCGAAATGACGCCTCTGGTAGCAGCCCTTTGGACAGACAAGAGTGATGACGTATGTTCGCGTTGTTATTAATTTCGTTCCAGAGAGCGTGATAACAACCACAATACGGCGACCGCCCCTCCTCTTTTCATGGTAGCTTGTAATAACTTCACTGGACGCTACCCTAGTCTGACCCCACCTGATGGAGTTTTCAAGTTCTTAAAGGAAAAAGAAAATGGTTATATTTGATTCCGAAGATTGACATCTATTTCGAACTCTATTTGCTGGGTTAAAGGGAGCTATCTTGAAGAGCTGGTAATGCTTGAAGAGCTCCTCGGATTGCCAGATCGTACACTGACATCAACAGTGGTTTCGCATCAGCTGAAAGAAAGGAAATTTATAAAATTGAAGTATACTGTAAAAAATTTATCCGAGAAAGGATTAAAGTTAACTGCAGTATTTGCTACTGGGATTTAATGTTATATCTACTGGGACAGGATTAATCCGAATTAGAAATAATCTTATCTCAGTGGAGACAAAATTAACACCAGTAGCAAATACTGCAAGATTTTTTTTTTTACAGTGTAGGTTAGGATTTCCGCGGGTGGGCGGATATCTTAACTTGGGACTCATCAGGTTTTTTCGGCGCAGAACAGAACTTGGGACACGAGAGGGATTGCCTTGCTGCTGTGTTCCTTCGTTGCGGTGATCCGACACGGATCAACATGATATGTCCTATTTTGTTTACCAGTTATGTGTGTGTGAGTTTTTTTCGTAGTAATCAGAGGCGTCATTTAGGGGGGGGGGGGTAACTGCCTCCCTGGACTTACGAAAGGGCCCAGAAGATGGGTATTAACATTGCTAAAAATCTGAAATCATTCCGTGACCAAGCCGTGACGGATTGTAAGAAAAAGATCCAAGTATCTTACTCCAAAATTGTCGCTAATCGGGGCAAATACAGTAGGTAGTCCCTTGCTAAATTGTACTCTGTTTTTACTGATCATTCAGTTTTGTTTCTTTCTGGTGTTTATCCCATCTTCGGGCGAAAAGATATTCGGTCGTTACGTTCTTATTATTTTCTGTTCTCGCGTTTTCTACTGTATTTGCCTCCGTGGTACCGGAACCGTAACCTTGTTTCAGTTTTCGGGTTTCCAGATATAACCGGAAAGCTAGTTGCGCTTGCTGACAAACTCCCCCAGACAGTGAAGGCTCTCCCAGCTCATCATGGGTTTGTCCGCCTCCTTAATTAATCAAGTGTCTTTGTTGTGTATTTAGTCGTTTCTGTTGTATTTTTTCTTTTTTTTGTTTATACTCCGCTTTTGTTCATTTAGCGGGTTAAAAAATAAATTAATTAATTAATTATAGGTAAAACAGAAAAATAGCCAGAAAAAATCAGTCATGTACCGTTTTCTGTTAAATGTCGGACACTTTCTGAAATGTATACTGACAAACACTATGAGCTGATCTATGATAGGTGTCCATTACTTTCATTTATGATTCAAACAAGCACTCTGATCATAAAGAATTTAAAAGTTTTCGCCTGCGGCGAGTTTTGCATTACGCTGTTTTCTGGAAGAGTGCGTTAGCGTTATTTGCTGGAGGTTTGAGCTCAAAATTTTGGGAATGGGCTGTTTAAATTTTGTTCGGAAAGTAGTTAATTTTGTTGCAAAACAGGCAAATTAAAAAAAAATCGCCTGCGGCGCTGATTGGTATTTTGTTGCTACAGTCGTTACAAGCTTCTGCTGTTGCTTCGCTCTCTCCAGCGAGATCCTCTTAGTATAATAGGCACGACCTTTATCTTTCACAAACTGGTTTCTTGAAATTGGTTTAGTTTTCCGGATGTGGTGCTGTATGTTTCTTGCCCACTGTTTCTAACCGTTTAACTCTTCAGCCGTGCTGGATTTCAGACAAGTATATTTTGCGGTATTCAACCCCTTCGGGGCCCCGAAGGTGGCCCAGGACGACACCGTTGCCCGCTAAGCTTCAGCCAAATGACGCCTCTAGTAGTAATGCCCTTTGGCTCAGGCTCGGGTCCCTGCGGAAAGGAATTCCTGCCAGGAATTTCGGCACCATCATCAATTCCATACAGAAAAGTTGAAATTCTTTCAAATCGATGATGAAACAGCAGAAAATACGACCGGGAAATCACGATCGTCTAGTTTCAATATCGTTAGTTGTTGTGCCGTTCCGGTCGTATTACCCAGATAAGGGAATTAGGCCTAGGACGCTTGGGAATGAGCTCAGTAAGCCTATCGCCCGATTTTCCTTAGTAAACTTCCGAGTAAACAAAATCCTATTAAATACTGTGTACCAGTCTTTCGTACACCTTTTGACTCAGGAGCCCGTTCAGATGTAAGGGAAAATCCTACGATTTATCCAATGACATGAGCGACCGGTAAGCAGAGAAAATTTCCGACGTTTTGAAAGGAGAGTAAATGCGCTTGAAAATAAGCCTCACGGGGCATCAGATGCTCGCACAGACAGATGTGACGGAGACTTGTAGCGGAGCCGGAGCCGCGGCAAGAGTATACTACCTTTTTTTCATTTCTTTGGGGGCCTTCTGATTACGCATTCCAAAAGATTCCGGTATTTCTTTTCAAAATGAAAAACTCCCCAATTCCCCTACCGTAAAATGGCTTGGCATGATCATAGTACAGTCTTTCAAAAAAAAAATCTGCGATAACGCTGTTTCGGCTGTTCATGACGGATATGGAAAAATAGTTCCAAATAGAGGAAGGTATAGCAGAAAAGCCCTTGGTATTTAATATAAGAGTTTTTGTTCTCCCTCTGTCTGCAACCTTTCCCAACTTTTGGTATTCTGAGACGAAAAGATTTAAAATGTATCAGGACTTATTATTTCAAATATTGTAAATTTCTCTTGTACCTTCCTCGACGGTATAGGAATTCCCGTATAACTGCAACTTTTTCGCCCTCTGACCCATTTAATACATTACTTAGCTCAATGTATTTTTTCCTTTTCTTTGTCTGTACTGCGCTATTTTCCTCTTCTTAAGTGCGTAACTAAAATATCATCGTCATCATCATCTGAGGAAACAACCTTTTTCTTCAGTTTTCAATTTCTTACACTTCAATCTTTAATGTCTCCCAATCTTTGAGTTCTTTCTCTCCAACAAAAACATACGCTTTGCAAACGTACAAACTAGCAGCAGTTCAGAGAAAAGCAATTCCGTACCTGATGAAAAATTATCTCAAACCAGTAGTATGAAGTTGTACGAAAAAGTAGCATGCAGTGCGAACTGATGCTACTACATGCTTCTACTTCAAGGCTACCGTGTTACTGCATTCTACTGCATGCTACTATTGGCAAGACTGGATGCTACTATAGCAAGTCAGGATGCTACTGGATACTACTGCTTAAGATTAGCCCAGTCTGAGGCCCATTAAATGATAGTATTCTTTACTAGTACATATCAATACATGCAACTTTTCGTACAACTATCATACAACTACGCAGGCTAAGCATTTTTCATCGGGAACAAAACAGAAGGAAATGTCAGGCAACTTGTTTTAATGTAAAAACAATGAAGTTTTTCCAGTGTTGTCAATTTATAAATTATTGAGTTATGGTTTGTGTTTTTTTTTTTAAAGTTTCTAACTCTCAGTTTTGGGGGATAAGAAATAAACAAATGCAAATAACGAGTATGGCTTACATTTTAGAACTCCCACCAGGTCGGGCAGTTTCTCCAAAAGAGCGGTGCTAATTTCAGCTGGACTGCAGTATCGAGCGAGGGCAGGAGACAGATTCTGAAGGCCTTCTTGGTCTTCGCTTAGTGCCCTCAGAATCAGGCTTATGGCTAAAGTCTTCACTTGACGACTGCTGGAGGCCAGAGTGTACTTCAAATCGTTTACTAGACCCAGGAGGATGCCGGGTTGTCCCTGACTTACTCTGTTCAGGTCCTGCAGTACTTGCAGCGTTTCTATTGAAGATACAAACAAAAATCAGTACTCGCGGGCAGAGGCGTTACTATAGCCAAAATGTTTTTTGTTTTTTTTTTGGGGGGGAGGGGGCAAGGTATTTACCGACTGGCTGGTAATTTTTACCGACTGTTTTGCAGATAAAAACGATATTATTGATAAAAAAAACGACTGTATTGATGAAAAAATCGGCCGATTTTAAGAAAAATTACTATTTTAAGGAAATATCGACTATGTTTACGAGAAACCGACTGTTTCCAAGAAAAAAATCGACTGCTTTACGAAAAATTGAGGCGCTTCGCGCCAATTCGGCTATAAAATACCGACTGGCCGACAACATTTGGGGGGGGGGGGCGTCCCCGCTTCCCCCCTTAGTCATGACGCCCCTGCTCACGGGAGCCTGTAACGGTGAAATATCCAGGAGAGACCTGCTACGAATATTTGCAATTTATCTATATTATGAATGAATGAATGAATTTATTACGTGCAGCCTAGTAATAAGGCATTTACTAGCCCAAATTTACATGCTGAATCAAAGCTTTCGCTCACTTATAATGGTCAACAAAACCCGTGGATGCTCCAGATGGAAGGCTGGGATATACACTACCCGGAAAAATATCCAATCCTTTCTGTATTTAATGGTGCAAAACGGATAAGTCAGCTACATTTTATTCGAGCTATATTTCGGCCCTTCTTGGTCAAATTTGATTCACAGTCAGCTTGGGCTGAAGGACTATCAATCTCCACAGTACGGAACTTCAAATCGCCCATACATGCCGCCGACAAGTAACCATCTTAGCTGGAAAGAAGAAGAAGAGACAGGTAACTCCAAAACCAAAATGCAGAAGAATCTCTACCCTTTCGATGACCCAATCGAACAGCAAAAACAGCAGCCGTGTTCAGAATGAAATCACAGCACCAACATTAACTCCAACCAATTTTCAGAGACGAAGTTCATAAAGTCAGATATTTCCAAAAGTTAATTTTCCAGCTTGAGCCTGAAGAGGACCCTTGCCAAGAAGGGCCGAAATAAAGCTCGAATGAAATGTAGCTGACTTATCCGTTTTGCACCATCAAATATGATTCACAGTCAGCTTGGGCTGAAGGACTATTAATCCTTTCTGATTCGCTAAGATAATTTGGATCCTTTCTGTCATGAATATCAGAGCCTCGTTTTTGTTGAAATAGCGCTGACGCATCGCTGCTGCAGCACTTCTTTGCTTTCGCACAATATGCGTTTTTGGATTCAATTTCTTCTTGGTTGAAGCGGCAGCGCTGCAGCACCTTGCAGGGAAGCACGGACTTGGTCGGCGAGCAAGTCCGTGATTCTCGAGAAGCACTGCCGTCTTCCTCGGAAGAACTGCAGTGCAAAAACGGCTGTAGAAAGAATCAGTCCGGAATCGGCCGAGAAGTGGACCTGCAGCATGCAACAAAAACGAGGCTCAGATGGGTGGATCATAATCAGGAGCGAGGTAAGCAGTTCCCAGACAGACTTGAGGTGCAGATCCTTAGCTCCATGTTCGTTATATAGTACGTGCAGGAAACTAGCCAGAACCTACCTTCATTCGTACTAGAAGCTGCGAGTCGCGCATGCAGTGCAGACGCAGACCGATTTGCAGTAAGTCGCTTTACTGAATATACCGGCTTAGGCTTGCTTAGTAAGTGGGTTGTTCCCAGCGCTTCCAGGACATTCAAGACACGCTCATCAACTTCTTCCAACCTAGAGGAAAGATTAGACGGATTCAATCGACTATCCACGCAAAAAAGTTCATAGTTAGCGACCAAAAGCAGCCGCTTCCCCAGTACGATACGGGAATGTGTAGCTACATTGGGGACAGGGCATCGAAAGCGAAGTCTGAGATGCAGCCTTCGATGCATATGCAGCTGCAGAACGTTTTCTCTCTTAACTTTTTACAGAACTTCCTGTTTTTGTCGGATTCCCGGGGAACTTGAGAAAAAGTATTGAAATGGATTAAGTATTAAACAGCTTCTTGATACTTAAATTTGTAACCCTTTCTGTACCAACACATTTAGGGCTACGGGATCGATCGTAAACCTCATTAACGCTTTGACCCAAAGACTCTTCTCTAAAAGTTTGGGAGCATGTGTCAACTTCTTTAAGAGTTTTCGTGCTAAGAGACGGACAGATAGACCAGTGGTTCCCAACCTTTTCCGTAACGCGTACCCCTAATTAAAGGTTCGAAAGGTTGCGTACCCCCTTTTTCAGAGCGTGAAAAAGACGATATTTAGGCAATTATCATAAATGATAAAGCATACATGTGTAGAAGTATATACAAATCAATGAGACACTTGAGGCTGCTTTGTAGCTATAATGTTGTCAAATCTCTGCTCGACACCATTAACGGCAATCTTTTTTTACAGTCAGCCTGTTTCTGTGTTTGGTTTCGATGTTCTCCGTGCTTTCATAAAGCTGCATCGCACACATTTTCGTTAGCTACTTCGCAACCTGAATGACATCACTTGCAATGTCTTCGATTCTTCTTGAAAAATATTGTTTGACACAGGAACATATTTACGGCAGCAGTCATTAACTTTCGCTAGGGCTTGTTATCAGAGGCGTCACGCACGGGTTGCCCCCCCCCCCCCCCCAAGTGGTCGGCCAGACGGTTTGAAAGAAACGAGTAGGCGTGAAGCGCCGCGATTTTTCGCAAAAACAGGTTTTTTTTTGTTTAAACAGACGGTAAAAATTACCAGCCCGTCAGTAAACATACATTGCCCTCCAAAAACATTTTAGCTAGTGATGCCTCTGCTGGTAATATTAGACTTTTGGCAATCAAAAACGAGTGAGGACAGATTTTGAAGCTACAGACTAAACCGATTTTGGTACCTTCACGTACCCCTTGCAAGGGTCTCGCGTACTCCTTTAGGTACGCGTACCACGGTTGGGAACCAATGAGATGGACAGCCGGACAGATAAACTTTACAATCATAGGTATCCCGTTTAGGGCTCCAGAAGATAAAGTTAACATTCTCGATATTTTCGGAACTTCGTTGGCTTTTAGGATTTTGTTCCAAACCCTCAGACAAGCCAGACACATACCTATCCGTTAATCTTAGAGACTTTCGTAATGTTTGCTCCAAAGAATCCACTGGAAGGTCTTCAACTGAAGGCTTCACGAAAGTTTGAATCATCTCTCTGATATTAGCAGGAACTCCGCACCCACTTGGGCTGCCACTAACTGCCTGGCGGACTAGCGATATCAAGACGGCAATCTAGACCAGTAGAAAAAAGATTGGTTAAAGGACCTGTCTTACCTATAACACTAACGCAACCTACTTCCATAATCACTCCATATATTTATAAACCTGGAGACCCCAATTTCGTACGGTGCATTCTAACCCCTCTAACAAAACCACGCTGATTTTCTCACTTGCTGTGTTTTGCTACCTTCGATGTGTATCACGCTGTCGATGGTTGTCTGCGAGAAGTTTTTCCATCAGAAAAACCGATTATGTAAATTGTTTCCCTGTTTTCGCTATAAGTCAACGAGTCTCGGAAAAGGCTTAAAACAGCCAAAATCGTAGGTTATTTGTTGAGAGCACAGCATAGTGCACAGTCTTCAATATTTTAAAATACTGCAAGTTGAAGAGTAAATAGTGCGAGTCCTTTAAGCGATATGGATCTAAGACAATGAGGCAATGCAAGGACAACAACCAGTCAAGGCCTCAAAAGACAGCTGGAATTTATCCACGACATCCATGAAGAAGCAGGAGCCGATAAGATGGTAATAATAAATAAATAAAGGTGGCGCCCCCCGCCATGTCCTATAAACAGTGTTGAAACTAGTCGATTTTCGTGGAGGGGAAGCCCATATTTTACCGAAAGGACTTATGATCCACAAGAGGATAAATATCCTGAAGAGCACATACGGCAAAAGGAAAGACCAGAACACAACTTACCTCCCTACATATCTTCTATGTTCCCCCACTAAGAGATAATCCGCTCGCAGTTAGCTAGCAGCTACAACTAGCAAATGGTTTGCAGAATTCTAAATCGAGCTGAAGGTTACAGATAAGCTCGCGGCAATTGGCCTTATTCGACGTTTTAAGCAGATTTGCATATTCCCCCACCATCGTCTCATTATTGGCATACATAGCATACATCACACAGAGTTAGTACAGGGTTATAAAAGATTACAGATAGATTGTTGTGTTCTTTCTTTCTTCTTCCTTCTAAAAGCCACAGAAACGACACTTCTCGGAGTTGATATCAAATGGTTCGAATGCATCCAAAGCCTTTATATGTCTTGGATCGTACAGCGTCAAATCGACAGACGCTCTATGATGGCTTGGCATAACATTCAAACCTTCATTCTCAAAATTTTGCTCTTCGGTTGTTCAAGAAGTTTGTAGATCTATCCGTACCGCCGACGGGCGCATTGTCCCCAACCGTGGGCGCTATAATCGTAAAGCTTTGGGAAATTTGTACAGCACTTTCTGAGCACCTTCTATTCTATTTCGTTCTGGTGTCACTCAAGTACTGCGAAAGAAGGTGATCAAAAAGATGAGATCGAGTTATTTTAAATATGCGAAGCACCTGCTCCATCTGTCAAAATTACGTCATAACCATACATTGACGGAAAAGTTCAAAACTCAAGATGCAAGTGTTGCCCTTTTGGATATTCCTCGTCGCTTTAAAAAATCATGGACAACTAGGGCCCAACCAGCGCATGACGTTATCCACTGCTTCTTGTTAGAAGATTGAAAATTTAGTTTTTTTTTGTCTTTTACGTGTTTTAATTATTTTCTTTCACTTACTCCGCTTTTTAAAAATGGCGGGTTACAAGAAAATTACTTACTTACTTATTAAATGGTGAGAGAAAGGTGGAAAGTCGTTCCACCGACCAAGAAATCGAATCTTGCCAGGCCACAAAGGGTGGTTAGCAGGAAAAACGAGGAAATGCAGGAACCTTGTTTTTCTGGTTTTCTTCTTCGTCTTCCTTAAGACGGGAGCCCTGTTTTGATTAACGGGAGGGGCCCTGTTCTGATTAAGGCAGGAGCCCTGTTCTGATTAAGGCAGGAGCCCTGTTCTGATTAAGGCAGGAGCCCTGTTTTGACCGACAAACCTCAGCTCTGAGGTTTTAGGGCAAAGATCAAAGAGATAAAGTTGGACAGTCTGCCACTTGGAAAGACAATGCGGTATGTAGTCGGTCCAGGCCTTACTCTATGTTCGATGTGTGGCAGCATGAACGGGAACCTAAAGCATTTGTTGAGTGAATGTGAAAGTTTGAGAGAACTTAACACTGGAAACATTTGGAAGGAATGGAAGGTATAAGCCAATGAAAATAGATGTGTGGAGTTGTTTCGTCAACATTAACACCGAGCTAGCATGAGGAGTGCAAACCTAGTCCCCTATCTCTGCATCTACTGAGCCGTAAAGCTACGTGCACACACAATACGCTCATTATAAAATCCAATGACGAACTGCCGCCAGATGCGCTAGAGAAAAAACAACAGTTACACGTTAGACCTTGGTATAAGTTATCTGAAGGGTGAATAAGCGATCAGGCTTTCGCTTCATACCGAGTCGCGCATTAGCCGCGTGGAAAAGTCAACAAGCGCTCAGCACTGAAGTCGGAAGCCAGAATTGATCAAGTTTGACAGAAAATAACTGGAAAGAGCATGAATAGAGGCAGAAACATTTTAAACAGTTTTAAACATGGCTAGAACTAAGAGGAACTGCAAATAGCTAAACAAACCTGGATAAACGTATACCAAGAAGTAACGTGTCATTGTTTACTTTATACTAGCGCATTCAGCGGCCAAAAATGAACTAATAATAATAATAACAATAATTTATTTTTAACCCACAAATCGTACAGGACGAAAACAATGGAGTACAAGAGAAAATATGAAGACATAATTAGGTAAAACACAGCACATACAAACAAAATCTACTTAAGAGTCAAACAGACGAATAAGTCCATGAGAGGGGGACGGGCGCGCGTACGCCGTTTCGGACAGTTTTCTGTGGAGAACAGACAATTTCTCCGTGATATCCGGTAGCGAGTACTTACTAATAATTTTAGAATTTCTTTGCCAAGGAGGGAGGAAAAGAAAAAATTTACAAAAACGAAAGTAAGAGGATCGCATAGCTTTAATATCCTTTTTCTTTAAAACAGGATAAACACCAGATAGAAAAAGAACAGAATGGTCACAGAAAGAAGAGTAAAGTTTGCCAAGAGCTTTCCGATTGTATTTCCCTCAGTTAGCAACAATTTTCGAATAACGAAGTTGAATTTTTAGTCTACAATCGGAAACCGTCCGGGATCCTTAAGAACGAATATTTTTAGTAATGGTAATACCCAATTTTAGAGGGTATCTGGAAGGAATTTTATGAAGAGCGTATTCGCTACGGGGAAATCCATGCCATGCGTCAAAATTTTGGGGCGGAGAAGAAAAATCGGACTGTGTATGCATGTAGCCTACCTTAAGCTTTCCGATTATGGGCGTATTCTCGCCGTTCCCCGAGGACTCCACTTGAGGAGTCCCCGCGTTTTTGTTTGTCCCGGGGACTCACTCCCCGTATTCTAGCGAGTCCCCACGGACGGGGAATGCTCCTATTATCATCACCATCATCAAAAGGGACTCCCTTTCAGATTCAGAGGGGAATCAATTTTTGCTGGTGCTCGTGCAATGTAAAATAACTGAAAACAACCAGAATAAACAAAACCAAAAGTAAAGTGGATCCAGACTAATTTCGTCAACTGCATAATTTTGTTTCGAACAAAATCCATTTTGAAGCATTCCCCGTGTTCTCGCTGTTTCTGTTCGCGGAGTCCGCGTGAAGCGACTCCCTCTATTCTGGCCTTTCCCTTCGATTCCCCGAGGAGTCCTCAGGAAACGGCGAGAATACGCCTTATGCCTGGTAACGGGGAGGGGGGGGGGCAGCAAACGATAGGGTATTCTCTTGTATAGGTCAAAAGTTTACCTGAGCAGGTTTGAGTTTCAAGAAGTCTCGCCTTTTCGCGTGCTTCGGAATATGCTTGTCCCGCCCCTGAACTAGCCTCGGAGAGGTCACGCACGCTTGCAAAAACTCGAGAACTGTCATCGGGTCGTTTCTGGAAGAAAAAGTAGATTTTAATTTAGTTTCCAAAATCTTCTTGTGTGTTGCTGAAGAAACGACATTTCAAAAGTTTAAACACATGTGCTATGATGGCTGTCTTTGCCGAAGTTCACAACATCACCACTTCAAACTTGCACAATTATCGCTGATCAATCAGCACTGAAAAAATCACCTTGCTTGTACGTGAAAGGTCTTAAAAGCAACCTATATGCTTCTTCATGACAGGCTAATGTCTTAAATGAGAAAAGCGCAAGTCCACATCAACCAGGACACCTACAGCGTGTTCCACCCTAATTAACGTAGTTACTACGCATGACGTCGCGAATTCTGGCATTTTGCCGTCAAGGCTGGAACAATTTTTCTATTTTCCAGCAGAATACCATGCCAAGGGCGAATCCGACCAATCATGTTACAGAGATTCGTTCTCCCGAGCATGGTAAGCAAATAATTACTATTTCGAGAAGGATGGAACGGTCAGCGTAGTAGCTTTTCACGAGGCTGGAACAAAAATAGTAACTAATAGTTACTATAGTTAGAAGGATGGAACACACTCCTAGATTGCGGTGGGTCATTGCATTCAGGGGAAAGTGTTCTCGGCAAGCGGAGCTTTAACCTTGTGGAGAGCAACAAGAACTTTCAGATTTGTCAGAGAAAAATGGGAACAAAAGAATCACAACGATACTGGTATTTACTTTTCGAACTGTGCAGGAATGAGATCCGATGAACAAAAACAAGTAAAATGAAAATACCCGGGTTACTAAGGACTCTACTTTGACCAGCCAGAAGAGGGGTAATAAAGAACCACAGCTCCTTCTTCTCTTATAGTCTGCCTCTTGGGGAGAAGGCGGTACATTGGGAGGGACTCAAGTCCGATTTGTGGTAGTATGGATGAGACTTTGAAACACTTGTCGTGTGAATGCGAAAATTTGAATGAACTTAGGCTAGAAATTTTTGAGGGGTGGATGAAGAACGGATGTGCAGGATCATGGGAAATAGTTGTTTTATGAGTATTAATCAGTTGGCGACGTTCCTCAGGGTAGCCCTAGCCCATAGGGATAGGTGCTTATAGAAGGTATTACTTTTGTTTGTTTGTGTTTATTTTTCATGTATTTGCCATGGCCTTTGGCTCTTAGTGTAAATACATCTTATCTTGAGCGTGTTCCACCCTTCTAACCATGGTAACTATTAGTTACTATTTCCGTATCAACCTCACGAAGAGTTACTACTCTTCTACGAAGAGTTACTAACCTTCTCGAAATAGTAACTAATAGTAACTATTTGCTTACCATGCTCGGAAGCATAGTAAGCGTGGTAACTACGCATCTCTGTAATGTGATTGGTCGGATTCTCCCGTGGCATGATATTCTTCTGGAAAATAGAAAAAAATCGTTCCAGCCTTCGCGGCAAACAGCCAGAGTTCGTGACGTCATGTGTAGTAACTACGGTAAGTGGGAAGGAACACGCTCCTTGTCTCATCTTATTCCCCTTCCCCGAAATACAAAAAGAGAGCTTACCCGTCAGATTCCAAGGCTTGCCCTACAACTCTCCTAATGGTTCTCCAAGAGCTACGATGCACTATCAGGGTCAAAAGGGACGACTGAAATGATTTGAACTCGTGCATTTCTTTTGAGAAAAGTTTCAATTCCATCGAATCCGTAAGAATCTCCGGCTCCAAGGTTTCAAGTAAATCCACAACGAGGCTTGGGTGAAAATCCGACCGGAAGATCTGTCTCAATTTTTCCGGCTGAGATAGGACGTCGGTTACGAAGCTTCGTGTGTTGCCGGACTTTAAGTACGGCTTGGCCAGGGCAGTGAGTACGTCCTGTTGGTTGGTATAAGGAGTAAGCAGTCCTGAAACGAGAAAAGTGTTAGGCTTACCATTATAATGTTTTTACCTGAGATTTTAGACAGGTTTTTGGTAGCCGGACAACGAGAAATTCTCGCTTCCGTCGAGCAGAGATTCTTTTGGCGACGAACAAAGAGTGGTTTCTCGACTCTCTTCTTTCTTCTCATGAATGAATGAAGGATTTATGACGCACTGCCCAAGGTCGTAAGTGCAGTAAAAAAGAACAAAGAAATGTAAAAAATCGCAAAACAGTCAACAAATATTTTCCATTACAATTACAATCCGGTTTATTTACCCATAAATATCTTTTTACAAACAAAAAATAATGCTGGACATGTCAATACAGTTAAAAAGATCAACCAAGGGATATGTTACAATTGTAACCTATGATTTGTATATACAATTCACGGGTTAAAATAAAATTCATCAAAATACGAACGCGAATTAAAATGACAAGTCTTGAAAACAATTACAAAAATAATTCCTAATAAGTGTCATCCATAACGGTTCACTAGTTTAGAATCACACTGATGGGATCGTGGGCAGGTAAGTTTCCAATCGGAGAAAACAAATAGAGGATTCCATCTTCTTACGAATTTCAATCCAACGTTGTTAATAACCTGTGATTTTAAGATATTTTTGACTAAATAACTAAATGATTGACTAATTAGTGATTACAAATATACTGACAGGACCAGCGCTATTTTTCATTTGAAAGGAAGATGTATGGCAAATTAATTGAATGAATTCTTTCGCTGCTAAGATCCCAAACGGATCAATATGAATGAACGAATCTTTTTAAAATAAAATAAAAACAGAATCGAAAAGAAACAAAGAACAAGAAAATTAACAAGATCAGACAAAACTATACGGCATTTTGAGGTAAAAGAACTTCATACATTGTCTGTTTGGCTTCTCATGAAAACTATTTGTATATTTACTAATGCGCTTCCCGATAGCCATTTATGGTAAGGTATGGGTTTGGTGTAGTTAACTTTAGATTGTATCGCCAGTGATTATGTACATATACATATCCTAGGACATATTCATACATGTCCTACAGATGATATAGTTAGCTGTTGCGCCTAGCACCCCACACTGTCTACTTCCACCGCGTTAGGTAGCGATACTCCCTCCCGTTAATTTGTTATTCATCTCTTATACCGACCGTAACTCCCAAAGTATTATTTACCCTTCTTATCCCATGACTCATTTCCTACGATGAATCACTTCTTTTCTGGGTGCGGACCGGGTAACAACAAATTTATTTGAGGAGGTTGCTTTCGTAAGTATTAGTGAATATTCAACCTTTTGTTTGTATACGGACCATAGCACTGTAGGAAAAAAATCTTGCAGTATTTGCCACTGGGATTCATCTTGTCTCTACTGAGATAAGACCATCTGCAATTCGGATTAATCTTATCCCAGTAGAGATGAGAGTAACCCCAGTAGCAAATACTGCAGTTAACTTTAATCCTTATTCGGAGAAACTTTTTACAGTGAGGTCGTTAGTATGAGTCTGGTTTAAAGCTCCTTTGAGTGGGCTGGCCTATAAGGCCTAGTGTATGATGGGTGTCTGTTAGCCTATTGTGAGTTGGTTCTTCAAACGTAGAGTGAACATCGATGACTGTATCGCACCTTGGAAATTCACCATCATTTGTCCGGCTTACTACACCCCTCGCCATAGCATCAGGGTGAGAATGCAGTCTTCACACACAAATACAGCCGTCGTAACTATACCCATAGCTCTAGACCTATCCATACACTGAGGTTGCGTTCCAGAACTTAACGATTGTTAACAAATTGTTAACATTTTACGTTCCAGGTTTCTGATTTCGAAATTTAAGCTCCGGCCACCTACAATTGCCGTTCCAGAGCTTAATGATTGTTAAATATTTTGTAACGATGGTCGGTGAGCATCGTTACAAAATAGTTAACAGCTGTAGAATTGGGAAAAGTTAACGATCGTTAAAGCTGCAGTTAGCTCCGCCCCGAAGTAAAGTTAACGATTGTTAACAATTGTTAAATTTCCGGAACGCAACCTAAGGCGAGGGGGAATTTCCCAGCAACTGAGCAACAGTTCTAAGACACCAAACTTAGACGGAAAGGGCCATAAATCAGATCTGAAGGATTATAGTTTGTCCTCCGGGGTTCAACGGGTCACACAGGTGAAATGGTAAGAGTCCCTCAATCGAATAAAACGGTTTTAGTTGACTGATTCCAGAAATCGGCAGCAATACTCTATATGACTGTCAAAAACACGCCAGTGATCCTCAGGAAAAAGGAGTAGACGTGTCCGAAACGACTCTCAAACCCAACGACTCAAATCCTGTGTCAAACAATCACGGCGATCTTTGGGAGCAGCTGTGACACCGCTTCTTGCTTTCTTCCGCGGGTACCGGGAGATTCTGCATCGGCAGGGAGAAATAGTCATCAAGAGTATCAAACGGAAACTCGTCTCGGCAAAACTACCACACCGTGCCGTGGGTATCACGAAGGGCGCGTTACAATCTCCTGTCACTGGTTACTACAAGATACCATCGTCTTTCCAACTTCTGTCAAAGCTCTTCACAACTGCGGGTGGAGGGTTGGAACACACCCGATTAGTGATGAGAGCCAAAATATTATACGTACCGGGAGGCAGAGTAAATCTGGTTTTCATCAGGGGTTGGATCCGTTTCAAAGTCTGTTCTACGGCATAGACTGCTACAGGGTTTAGCTGGGCTCGGTTGATAAGCATCGTAATACAGATTTCAATGAGTGGAGCGTAGCACTTATCATTCATGCGGGTAACCTGCAAAAGTCCCACTATTATTTAAGAAGCTTATATGGCACTTGCAAACTTGGGTCAGAGGATGACTGCGGGAATTTATCAACTCGTGGGTTTAATTCGTCCTTTGTAAGCAAGACCTTTGATGCACGAACGTTTATAGGCCCTTGCCGATTATGAATGTGTATCATTTAGTCGAAATTTTTTTTTTGCACTTTGCCTAACGATGCGCACTTTAAGGCGGCTAGAAATTCCCTTCTGAGCAAAACCCTTGAGGTAGAATTGATCAGGTGCCCTGGGGGATCATGAAAATCTATTGCTTGGTTAATTGGGTTTTTGACACTTCGCAGTTATTATGCACACTTGAAGGGGGCTAGAAGTTCATTTGTAAGCAAGACTCTTGAGGGAAAAATGATCAACGGCCCTTGGCTATCACGAAAATGCATCTTATGGTTTAAAGTATTTTTCGTACTTTGCGGTTAAGATGAGTACTTTAAAGTTTAACTGAAAAGGGCTAAGACAATACAACCCAGTTACCCATCCCTTATTAAATTAAAGAGGTTTGACGACCAGATGGAAATATGTTTCTTTCTTTGCTACACTATTTACGAATAATCAATTTTCATGTAGTGGAATTTCCCTGACGGATTTGTGTTACCAATTTTTTGTGGTGAGGACAGCCGTAGATATTCTGAACGTCGTACTAGAACAAATAGTAAAAAAAACAAAAAACATCCATATAATGCAGGGTAGTTAAATGATACAACAAGAGCTGTAAGCTCATATGGCACTTGCATGGGTCAAGATGACTTGATTGATAAAAAGTAAGTTTCGACTTTGCGGTTGAGATGCGCAGTCTAAGGGAGCTGGAACTTCATTTGTAAGCAAAACCCTTGAGGAAAAACTGCTAATGGGCTGATGGGCATTACGAAAATGCATCTATTGCTTAAAAGTATTTTTTTTACTTTGCGGTCAAGATTGGTACTTTAAGGAATAATCGGATTTTGGAAGTAGCAATTTCTAAGCAAATGTTGTTGAGTCTCCAATATTCCAGCGAAGTTTCATCGTCCTAGCACATCTGGAAGTACCTTAACGCGCGATCACCGGAATCCCAGACCTCCCCCCCCCTCCTCCAACTCCACCCACAATAGCCGGAGCCAATCCGGTTCTGTAAATGATTAATCCAGAGCATCTGTTTGTCATTCCCCGTAAGTTCGATCCAGATCACACCAGTCTAAGCGGGTCAAGTATTTTCCGCCCTCCCCCCAATGATTGCCGGATTCGGTCCGGAAATGAAAAAGGTCAGCAGAGAAAAATGTCCTCTGTTTAATTATTAAATTTCACTCGAATCCGATCACCCGTTCCAAAGTTACGCATGACTCAATATTCCGGATTCCCCTCCCTCAACTCCCCCACCAAGATTATCATATCGAGGATTTTTTTTTATTCCAAGTCAGTTTGACCGGGTCCCTGATATGCCTTCCAAGTTTCGTCGTGAAAATCCCCCAAAAAACGGAAAAATCCCCAAAACCACCATCACCGGAATTCCGGGACCCCCCCCCCCCCATAAGTGTCCGGATCCAGTACAATGGTCTAAAGGACTTATCTAGAGCAGATGCTTGTTCTTCCCAGCAAGTTTCACTCCGATCCCTCCATTCTAACCGTTTCTTGACATTTCCGGTCTCCCCCCCCCCCAACTCCCCCCTGGCCACCGAATCCGGTCAAGACTTTAAACGGGACATTACAGATATATATTCTATTCAGTTATGAAGTTTCATTACAATCCGATCATCCGTTCGAAAGTTCACACACTTCTCAATTTCCCGGATTCCCCTGCCCTCCACCACCCCCCCCCCCCCAAAAATGGTCGGATCAGAAAACTGAATATTTCTAAGTTTGTTTGGTCGGGTCTCTGATACGCCTGCCAAGTTTCATGGTCCTAGCACAACTGGAAGTACCCTAACTCGAAAAAGTGTGACAAAATGCCCTAAATTTTTAAGTTTCCAGCGCCCCGCACTCCCCCCCCCCATATGGTCGGATCGGGAAACTGATTATTTCCAGATTAGTTTGGTCGGGTCCCTGATATTCCTGCCAAGTTTCATTGTCCTAGCTCATCTGGAAGTACCCTCACTCGAAAAAGTGTGAAAAAATTCCCTAAATTTTCAAGTTTCCAGCGCCCCAACTCCCCCGCATATGGTCGGATCGGGAAACTTATTATTTCCTGGTTACTTTGGTCAGGTCCCTGATATTCCTGCCAACTTTCATTGTCGTAGCTCATCTGGAAGTACCCTAACCTAAAAAAGTGTGACAAAATGCCCTAAAATTTTCAAGTTTCGAGCGCCCCCACTCCCCCGCATATGGTCGGATCGGTAAACTGATTATTTCCAGGTTCGTTTGGTCGGGTCCCTGGCTTATGGCTTTTGGTTGGCAATAATCAATGCAGATGATTATTGCAGGTCTGTTTCCTTCCCCGAAGTTGACCTTGAAGATTGACAGCCCGACGAGGACCCTTGCCAAGAAGGGTCAAAATATCACTGCCAAAGCATCGTCGCTGACATATCCGTTTTATGCATTATTTGAACATATGTTCGATATTTATATATATCCTACTTGTATATATTTATTTTTAAATAAATATTCCTTCAGCCCAAGCTGACTGCGAATCATATTTGACAGTGCAAAACCGATACGTCAGCTGAATTTTATTAGAGCTATGTTTCGACCCTTCTTGGCAAGGGTCCTCTTCAGGCTCAAGCCGCTCAAAATATGGAAAATGAACTTGAAAAATAGCTTTTATAAAAATTCGCTGAGGTACCGTTATGCGCTGTCAATATTTCGATGTATTTATTTATTTTTCTTTATTTTAAGCTTTGTCCTTATGGGAAGATTTTTTGGAAAAAATAAAAGTGAACTAAATTGAATTATATTTGATAGTGCAAAATGGATATGTAAGCTGACGTATCCGTGACGTACCTTTTTGCTCAAATAATGTATACAACGGATACGACAGCTAGGATTCTTACGATTCTTTTTGCGATTCGCAGTCAGCTTGGGCTGAAGGAATATTTAAACTGAATATTAATATTGATCTGGATGTCGCCACGATGCTCGTTTTCGGGTTTTACTGGAAATACTGACGAGTTCGAGTCGGACAATGGTTCACCTTTCTACCTTTTTGCTCAAAACTCAGTTTGCTGAAATGAAAAATAGCACTTTTTGAGCACTAACTAGTCAATCCTTGAAACATTCAATTTTTTTTTAGCACTAACTAGTCAATCCTTGAAACACTCAATTTTTTTTTTCTTCAAATCATGGGTTATTAACAACGATGGAATTGAAAGTCATAGCAATAGTAAAGTACCGTTCGCTTGCATGGATAGCTTGGCTTTGGAATTGCAATTTGTTTTCTTTAGTTCTCTCTAATCGGGTTCTCGGTCGTTTTTTTTTTATCACTTATGACGAACTCGAGTAAAATTTTACCATTCAAACTGGACCGTAGTTCTTTCTTTTCAAAGTTCATGACGAGATTATGTCTCCTTTCTTGGAGCTACTGCAGGATAAATGACTTCTTTGACGCTCGACTTCGTGGTCTAAAAATTTTTTAGTCTGATTATGAATGGCGGCCTACTATTTTAATCAGTTTATCCAAGATTTGTAGTTATGTTGTCATTAAATTGGTAGTGAACTTGTTTCTTGACAGTTAACAGACGTTAACAGCCTTATCTGAGCATCCTATCTATTTATTTATTTATTTCGAGGGACCAAAACTTGGGGTCGGGCCTGCTTTGCACCGTGCCCGCTTCGGTCGTGTCCCGAAATATGCTCGCATCGCGCCTATCTGATCCGAGGAAAGTTCCTGCTCTGCTTAACTTCCTCACCTAGATCTATAGCGGATGTCCTACTAGCTGATCTGCGATTGGGATTTTCAGAACGTGGAATGGAAAGCAATTTTTCCTTACCACTGAGTCCGTGAGCGAACGCATGATGGAGGAGAAATACGTCAACTGATGCTGAATTGCTGCGAGGAATTTTTCACCGCCGAATGAGCAAAGGGCTTTGTGCAGGAAAACGACTGTAGCGCCCGTTACAGGGAAATAGCCCTCGGTAGACTTGGCCTCACTTGACAAATCCTGAAAAAAAGGAACAGAAGTAAAAACGTTATTATCTTTCATAAGACCATTGATAGAGTACGCATACGCAGTTTGCATTTTGGTCTAACTGCAGATAAAAAATCACGTATTGAAAGAATCTAAAAACGCGCTCTCCATATTATCCAAAAAGGCCCAAAAGTACCCTACTCCCTTCTTCTAAGCACTTACAAAACTGATACCTTGGAGAAACAGAGACTGAACCTATGCCTCGTGATAAAAAAAAAACTTGTTTCGCAACCCATCTACACTCAGTTTCTCCCTCCCTCATACAATAATGTAAGGGAAAGGCAAGAGCGAGTAGTCTCTACGAAGGTCATAATATTCCAACCAGTAGCGGCCAAACACAGCCGCCACCAAAATAGTTTTATACCTAAGACTATTAAATTTTAAATATCATTTGACCATGTGTACGTACATTTAGATGTATATGTTATATTAATATATTTGTGCATGATCACCAATTTTGGTGTTGTTACCGTGAAAGTGTGAGCGAATAAACTATCCTATTCTAATTCAAGTTTAGCTACTAATTATTTTTCAAATAAATATTTCCAAAGCAACGAAAAGAAAGAAAGACGACTTTATAAACAGAGCCACGATTGAGAAGTGGCGGTCGCTACCTTAAGGACCGCTCCTTCATCCTGTAATAGTGCTGACGAAATTCCATAACATACAAAATAAAAAAGATGGCAAAGGTTTTATCTAGGAGAGAAGGAGCGGGAGCCGTTTTCTACCGTTCCTCTCGGAGACAAGCACCCTCACTGCGCTTCGTATCGAGCGTACGACATGCACACAATCAAGCGAGAAGCACGAAAAACGTCAAAGAATAAAGTGGGTCCGTCCGGGTCCGTTTCTCTCGGAGACAAGCATCCTCATTGCGCTTCGTATCGAGCGTACGACATGCACACCAATCAAGCGAGAAGCATGAAAAACGTCAAAGAATAAAGAGGGTCCTCCACATCGCCAAAAACTTCGATTACAACAAGTTACGATGGCTTCCGACAGCTTACGATTGCCGGTGGAGGGGATACAAACCTCCTTTTCCCAAACAGCAAGGCAGCCAGCCATGAGTCTTGGCTTATTCGGACTGGCAATGCCCATGACTAGAGCTCAGCTGAAGAGCCTATACAGGGAGCCTGACTGTGAGCCAAACCCCTAGGGTAGAAATGATCAGTGCCCTGCAGGATCATGAAAATCTATTCTTTGGTCAATAGGATTTTTTTCACTTCGCAGTTATGATGCTCACTTGAAGGGGGCTAGAAGTTCATTTGTAAGCAAACCCCTTGAAGGACAAATGATCACGGGCCCTTGGAGATCACGAAAATGTATATTTTGGTTAAAAGTATTTTTCGTACTTTGAGGTTAAGATGAGTACTTTGAAGTTTAACTGAAAAGGGCTGAGACAGGACAACCTAGTTACCCATCCCTTATTCACTTAAAGAGGTTTGAAGATCGGATGAAAACATGTTAATTCGTTGCTGCAACCCCTACACGAAACAAAACTTCGTTTGAGATTTTGTCTGTTTTCCTTGGTAAAATGTTTGTCATGTTCTCATGTCCGTATTTTCAATCACGGGAATAAACAAGGGGAAAGCACCTTTAGTTTGCCTTGCTTTTCAGAAGAGGGGGGGGGGGGGACATTTTTTGTCTCGCTTTCCTGTTCCTTAGTTAAGCTGACTAACAATGGTAAAGGTAAAAATTAAAGGAGCAGCATTAGCCTTGCCAGGCCACACTGGTGCTGGTCTAGTGCTTCACACAACCTTCCTGTAAGAAGAACAGAGAAGAACAACCTTCCTGCTAGAAGACCTTCCTCAGATTTCTCGAGGTACCCATTTGAAGCTGGGTGCACTTGGACTTGTCTTATAGGGTTGCGCCGCTGACCTCCACCCTCAACTCAACAGTCGGCAGCACCGAGACTCGAACCAGCAACCTTTCGCTCATGTGTTCAGCGCGCTAACCATTCGGCCAGAACGGACTAGCAATGATAAATAAGAAGTTTATCCCACTAAAGACTTGACGACCACACTAAACGATAAAACCCACAGAAAAACAAAACTAAACTTACCAACTGTCAAAAAACAAAACTATACGAAACCCGGGACAAGCCCGGGGGCAGCATGCTACCTGTGCGTTATTCCCGAACAGACGAACCTTGCCAAATTTTTAGTTCATGCATCATGTTTTTGTATACAAAAGATGATGCAGAAGGATTGATTAAGAGTTGGTCAGCTGGTGAAGGCACTGGCTACAGATAAATACAGTGATGAAACATTGCAGGCTTAAGGCTGCAAAGACATAGCTGATATAATATTCACCTTGAGGAGTAGCCTGTGTGATTCATCTTTGTCCTTGGTTCCATAGCGGATTACTGATCCATAGTCAAAGATCTGGAGAAGTAGCTTGGGGACATTTTCGACACGGTCAGTAACTTCAGTTTCCATAGGTTCCGGGACATTAAGCTGGATCATATGGACGTTTTCGATCTTGGGGAACATACCATCACCTGCAAAGTTACAACAAAGTCAACACCAAACAGTCCTCCTCACCCGGGACTGTAATAATTGACATTATAGTGATTAATTATGATTGCTTTGCTAATGCTCTTGTTTATGCCTGTATGCTTGTGCTGTGCTTGTGCTTATGTTGCTTTTCTTTGTAGGAGCTTGGGTTAAATAAACTCATTAATCACAATCGTTGCATGGTGTCAGAAGTGGGATCTTGGCACTGAAATCTAACAGCATTATGGAGGTCCAACAGCCATCTATCAACTGGGATGCCACCTCCTTGGCAGATGAATGGAATCGGTTTGAACAGCATGCCCGGTTGATGCTTATAGGACCGCTAGCAGAAAAAAACGGAAAAATCTCAGTGTGCCTACCTTCTTATCTGGATGGGAGAAAATGGAAGACTATGCAAGCCCAAAGAAAAACACTGTGTTTGCAAGATACATCTTCCAGAAGAGGAACCAGTTAGAAAACGAAAGTATTGAAAGGTACATCACAGAATTAAAAACATTGGCCAAACCATGTCTGTACACAAAACAAAATGAAATGATTCGTGACCGAATTGTCTGTGGAATTCGAAACCAAGCCGTTCGAGAGAAACTGTTAGCTGAAGGTGACTCATTAACTCTCGAGAGTGCAGTGTCAAGATGTAGAACCTACGAAACAACCCAGGCTCAGCTAAAATCATCCAGTGGTAGTAAATAAATACCTATCAAGCAGGAAGTTGATGCGATCACACGTGGTCCAGGCCGGAATGGCTTCCGAAATCAGAAAGCTACTGCTAGTATCCCCCCCCAAAGGTAGAGAATGCTATTTTTGTGGTGGATCCTACTCGAACAATCATGCATGTCCAGCGAAGGGGAAAATTTGTACCCAGTGCAAGAAGCCAAACCATTTCGCAAGGGTCTGTCGCAGCAACAAAAACGTAAGCACCATTGATGAAGAAACTGAGTCGTGCAGAGAAGCAGCCGATGACCAAGATACAATTTTCCTGTATTCCATTGACAAAGGTAGTGGCAAAGATGAAGACCTTGTTCCACTGACCTTAAACAACCAGCTGTCAGTCAACTTCAAAATTGACACAGGAGCTCAAGCGAATGTCATTCCCAAAAACATTTTCGACAAGCTTGACCCAAAACCGAATCTGCAACAAACAAATCAACGGCTGACCGGCTACTGTGGTGCTAGGATCCCTGTCATTGGCACTTGTGATCTTACCTGTAGCCACAAACAATATCCTAGGGGTGCACACAGCTTCTACGTAGTCGATTCAGCATCAACCCCAATAGTGGGATATCGATCCAGCATAGACTTGAACCTCATCAAACTGGTACTTAATGTCAACGCGGAAAAAAACAGCATAGATGATGAGTACAAAAGCCTCTTTGAAGGTATTGGCCGACTTGAAGGCGAATGCAACATCCATCTAAAAGATGGTTCCATACCAGCCGCCTACCCGGCCAGAAGGGTACCAGAGGCACTAAAAGATAAACTCCAGGAAGAACTTACGAGAATGGAAAGAGATGGCATCACTGAAAAAGTCACGGAGCCCACAGAGCGGGTGAATTCAATGGTGATGATCGAAAAGAAGAACGGAACTGTAAGACTCTGCATAGACCCAGTAGACCTCAACAAATGCATAAAGCGCCCTTACTACCCCATACCCACCTTGGAAGATGTTACGGCCAAGCTGCATGGTGCAACGGTGTTCAGCAAAATGGATGCCCGGTCTGGGTACTGGTCATTAGTCCTTTCTGCAACTGCATCTGAGATGACAACATTCAGAACTATATACGGGCGATATCGATTCCTAAGAATGCCCTTCGGCCTACTTTCAGCACAAGATGAGTTCCAGCGCCGTATGGAAGAAACATTTGAAGGGCTGGAAGGAGTAGCCATCAATATTGATGATATTCTAGTGTATGGAGCAAATCAAGAAGAGCATGATGAAATACTTCGAGCTGTTATGCAAAGAGCACTAGAAAAAGGCGTGAGATTCAACAGAGACAAATGCAACTTCGGTTCAAGCAGCGTATGCTATTTTGGGCACGTAATTGGAGCAGATGGCATGAAGCCGGACCCAGAAAAACTGAGAGCCATCAGAGAGATGCCCAGACCTCAGAGTCGCGAAGAGCTACTTACCCTCCTTGGAATGTTGAACTACCTCGCAAAGTACATTCACGACCTTTCCACTAGAAATAAAAGCCTTCGAGACATACTCAAACGTGAGCCATTCTCATGGAGTTCCGATAATGATCAGACGCTGTCAGAACTCAAGCAGTCTATCGCGTCAAGCATCTCCTTTTTCAACTACAAGAGCTTAGACATGGAGTTGAAAGTCGACGCTTCCAGCCATGGCTTGGGAGCACACCTCTGTAGTGATGGAGAGGTAGTAGCCTATGCGTCCCGTGCACTAAGCAAAACTGAGCAAAAGTACTCCCAACTTGAAAAAGAGCTATATGCTATTGTGTATGGATGCAAGCATTTTCACCACTACCTCTATGGAAGACGTGTCAACGTAATAACTGATCACCGCCCGCTTGAGACAATAGTCAGAAATCCTATCCACAAGGCTCCTCCAAGGGTACAGAGACTAATGCTACAGCTCCAACCGTATGATCTTCATCTGCAGTTCCGGCCAGGTTCAGAAATACCAGTCGCAGACGCTCTTTCTCGTCTTCACCTTCCGGATATCGATGAGAAACTAGCGACAGAAATAGACGTGTATGTCCATCAGATCTCTAGACATCTTCCTGTGAGTGATGAGAAAACCCTACGAATCCAGGAAGAAACTGCTAAAAAACTGCGAAAACAATCCATGAAGGATGGCCGAAATGCAGAAAATCATGCCAGTCAGAGGCACGTCTGTTCTGGAATATCAAGCATGAGCTGTCGACAAACAAAGGGATCATCTTCAAAGGCGAGAGACTGGTCATACCCAAGGCATTACAACCAGACATCCTGAGACAACTCCATGCTGCTCATCTTGGAATAGAAAAGACTAAGCAAAGAGCCAGAATGCTGGTTTACTGGCCAGGTCTGAACGCGGACATTGAGCACTACGTCCGTAGTTGCTAGAAACATGCCGTCAAACCAGAGAGAGCCTATGATCAGTCATGAAATACCAATTCTTCCTTGGCAAAAAGTCGCATCCGACCTATTCACACTCAACAATAATGACTATCTTGTGACAGTGGACTATCATAGCCGTTTTTTCGAAGTAGACGAACTCAGCTCCACTACGTCAAAGGCTGTCATCTCTAAACTCAAATCTCATTTCGCCAGATATGGCATTCCATCTGTACTAATATCTGACAATGGCCCTCAATACTCTTCGGTTGAATTCCAAGATTTTGCAAAGACATGGGGATTCACTCACAGAACATCAAGTACAATCTACCCCCAATCCAACGGCCTTGTGGAAAAAACTGTCCAGACAGCAAAGAACCTCATGACGAAGGCATCAGAGACTAGTGAAGACCCATACTTGGGACTGCTCGAATACAGGAACACACCCGTGGATGGACTAGCCTCGCCGTCCCAGCTTCTGATGAGCCGTCAATTGAGGACACTTCTACCATGTACCACCGACCACTTAAAAAAGAAAGTAATCAGCGATCGCAAGTTCTTGGAGAAACGCACAGCTCTCCAGAGACAACAGAAGTTTCATTACGACGTGGTGTCTAGGCCTCTTCCGTCAGTAGAGGTAGGGAAATCAGTTTACGTGCAGAAGACCCCGGGTGGCAAATGGAGCCCAGCAAGGGTAATTGCCCAGTCTGAGGCCCCTCGGTCCTACGTAGTCGAGACAGAAGATGGATCTGTCATAAGACGGAACAGAGTACATCTCTCATGCCGCCTTGGCATCGACTCTGAGACTAGAGACCCTGGTGAGCCAACTGTCATGGCTTCGACCCCGTTCTCTACCCCAAACAAGGACCTTTCGGCTCAGAAACCACCTTCACCACCCGGAAATCAGCTCAGCAGATCTCCGCTGCGTTGCTCGCCACTAGACCGAATAGGGACAGAGATCACATCATCTGAATCCTCAAATCAGCCATGTGGAGCAGCACCTCTCTCCCAAGTCGGTGCCAGAACAAGGTCTGGAAGAGTGATCAACCCGCCAAAGAGATTGAACCTGTAAATAGTTGTGAGAAGTGAAAAGTAGGCAATGTTTACACCAGGAGTACATGTCAGAGAAGTGAGCCTAGCGCCTTCTAGTACTCGATAAGAAGAAAAGAAGTGTTAAGTGTGAGAGTAGTTTTTATTAGTGCAACAACCGTTATGTGTACTTAGAATACACAATAGAAAAGCGAGCCTAGCGCCTTCTCATGATGTATATAAATTAAGTGATACCCCAGTTTGTGATGGTAAGGTGCAGTACCGGTGTATGATGAACCAGTTTGTTTAAAGTGAAAAGAAGGGAGATGTAGTAATTGACATTATACTGATTGATTATGATTGCTTTGCTAATGCTCGTGTTTATGCCTGTATGCTTGTGCTGTGCTTGTGCTTATGTTGCTTTTCTTTGTAGGAGCTTGGGTTAAATAAACTCATTAATCACAATCGTTGCAGGGACCACTAAAGTTTAACTGAAAAGTCAACTTAACTGTGTGGCATTTAACTGAATAGGTACCCTGAAGTATTAGGATTCTGCAAAGAGATTGTTTTCGTTTTCCACTATCTACTCTAGTTATGACGTCCAGAATATCTGTGGCCGTCCCCACAACGAAAATTCTACTATGACTCGGGAAATTTTAATCTGAACACAAACGCGGCTTTTCAGTGGGCAGTGGTGCGATTGGTGAAGATTGCTTAGTTCCTGAACAAATAAAAAACTCACAAGTCATTCTCGTAAGGCATACAACAAAAATACAAGCGAATTGAGGTACCACAAATCACACGGAAATTCCACGATTTGAAAATCGATTATTTGTTAATAGCAGAACAACAAAGTAACGCATTTTCAGCGGGTCTTCAAGCCAATTTTAGTGAATAAGTGATGGGTAACTCAATTGTCCTATCCCAGCCCTTTTCGGTTTAACTTTAAGCTTGTATCGTTTTCGGGATTGGGTGGCCCAGCAAGTGGGTACATTTGAGGCCACAAATTCGTCCGTCCGTCTTGAAGCTCAATCCATCTAACCAACAACCGCTTGTGCTCCCAACTAACTTTATCCCCTTTGTCACATCTCTATGTTGGTTGTGCACTCACATTAGGTACTATTAACCTCAAATCTTTTCGGTCCCAAATAACGACGAAGAAAAGGGAATTCAGCTATCGTATTCTTTACTTTTTATATTTGTATTCTATACAATTTCGTTCTGGTGTCACTCATGTTCTGCGAAAGAAGGAGATTAAAAAGATGAGATCATGTTATTTTAAATATGCAAAGCAACTGCTCCACGATTCGAAATTATTTCATAACCACACAGTAAAGTTTAAAATTCAAGATGCAAGTGTTTCCCTCTTGGATGTTTCTTCGTCGCTATAAAGAATCATGGCACGCGCACGACCTTCTCCACTGCTTCCTGGCCGAAGATTGAAAATTAGTGTCTTTTTCTGAGTCTTATTTATTTTCTTTCATTTACTCCGCTTTTTCGAAATGGCGGGTTATAAATAAATTACTTGCTTACTCGAAGATCGACGGTAATCGCGGGAGATACAATAAAAAGCTTTTGCTAAACTTCTAATCCCTTCGTACGCAAATAGACACCTGGTTCGTCGTTACAAACTTGCGGATAAAAACAAAACCCACAACCTCCAATCTTAGCTTTCCCGCACATAACGACCCGTTCCTTCTTTTTAGTCAATTTAGTGTCTTGATCCTTTTGTTTTACTTGTTTGTACAGCCTACTCCGCTACTTTGTCTCTTTTGTCCGGTTAGAAAAAATGAATAAATAAAATATGCACGACAACTACTGAATGCTTTCACAAATTCTGATGAAACTTGACACGAGTAGTAAGGTATTAACGCCAGGTTCGTAGATGGGCATTGTGACTTAGCATGCTGGGGTGGGCGAGAGGCTTAACAATATAGGGGATGAAAACAAGGTCATGAACAAACTGAATGGGAGGTCGTTTTTCTCCTTATGAATTCCGGCATAAGGCGTATTCTCGCCGTTTCCAGAAGGACCCCACTTGAGGAGTCCCCGCGTTTTTATTTGTCCCGGGGACTCAAGCTGCTTTCACATTGACGCGTTTGCCTTTCACACTGAGCTACGCAAGCCTTGCGTTGCACTTGCGACGACGCAACGCGGAGCTTGCGCTTAAAAAATTGACGCAACGCAAGAATAGAACTGAGCTCTATTTTTACGTTGCGTCCGACGCGTACGCATCAGATTTTTCAATTTGTTTTTCACTGAAATGGAATTTTTGAAGAAAAACTAGTTTAAGAGGTACCTGGACTATATGATAAAAGGGGCCCTGACTATCACAATTAGACTTTCGTTAATAATACATGGTTATCAATTTGTGAAATCATCAACAAGGAGTTTGGCAAAAGCATGACTGGTAAGTTGACCTTACTTTACACTTAATTGGGCCTTGTCTCCTTCAAGTAGCAAATAGTAATAATAAAAAATTACCTTTAAACATTCTACAAACTGTCGGAATTTGCCTATAGGCTCCATGTTTAGTCCAGGCATCATTTTAAGTCTTCATCAGAACTAGCCATTTTCTGAAAACGCAACGCAAAAGCCTTCACGGTGTGAAAGGTCCGACGGAAGACAGACGCAACGCTGACTCTACGCAAGCGTCTTGCGTTCTCAGTGTGAAAGCCGCATCACTCCCCGTATTCTCGCGCGTCCCCACGGACGGGAATGCTCCGATTATCACCATCATCATCAAAAAGGACTCCCTTTCAGATTCGGAGGGGAATCAACTTTTGCTGGTGTTGGTGCAATGCAAAATAATTAAAAGAATTAGAATAACAAAACCCAAAATAAAGCAGATCCAGACTAATTTTCTCAACTGCATATTTTTGGTTCCAACAAAATCCATTTTACAAGCATTCCCCGTGTTCTCGTTGTTTTCCTAGGCGGAGTCCGCGTGTAGTGACACCCTCCATTCTCGCCGTTCCCTTCGATTCCCCGAGGAGTCCTCGGGGGACGGCGAGAATACGCCTATAACAGCATACGAAGGGTAAAATTAAGCTTGAAAAAGCTCAGCAAAAAGAGGAACCACCAATCAAGATCCATACCTGGTATGGGTGTGTCTCTCATCTGAAGAATGTCAGCAAACTTGGCCCCTCCCACTGCTCCCCTCTGCCACTGCACAAAAAGCAGCTGTGAGATATACGGTCTATCCATATCCACATCTACAAAGGCAAATGGGTCAGCGGAAACGATCTGATCCAGAATACTTAGCATTTTGGACATGGACACGACTGGAATGCCAAACGACTGGATGAAGAGTATGAGCTGAGAAGGCTGCAGGTCTCGCAGGGCGGCGTCGACCAATCGCTGGTTTGAACTGCGGATCATCTTGAGTTTCAGCCAATCAGGAAACAGAATAGCTTCTTCGGTCGAGTTGAGAACGAAACCCTAAAACAAGAGCGACGCATTGACTCTTGCTATCATCAGCTAAGGTAAGGTAAGGTTATTGACAACTGTTTAAAAACTGAAATTGCATAAAAGCGACAGACATGCCAGTGGCATAAGAAAATGACGCTTCGTTAATCCAGACTGATTTGTAAAAAAAAAAATAATAAAACCCTAGCCTAAGGTGTGACAAATAAAAACAAACAAACAACTAAAAACATCAGCACGAGAATTTTTAGGACAAGATAATCAACAACTAAAACAAACATAAATTAGATCATGATCATTTCCTTTTCTGACAGCTGGCATTCTCCTAGGGAGGGGGGGGGGGGGGGGGTATGGTCCATAAGGCGATGGGCAGGGTCGGTACTTAAGTTCCGAAAACGAATACATCAAGGGTCTTTGGACATAACAAGAGTTAACATATCTGCCTGTCCCTTCACGCAATGCACCAGCATGGGTCAAGGAAACTGTTAATAGGGGGGGGGGGGGTAAGAAGATTGCCCAGAAATCATGCTAGAGGATTACCTCTTCATCACTATGAACAACACATTATGTGCCCTTGATCCCGTAAAGAACTTACAGCTCCCCTACCACAGTGCATGTAACACGGGTAAGCAATTTCCGACCCGAATGGGCGCTATCACTGTGCCAAAAACGTCTCTACAACACTCATTACACTGGCCATATGGAATTCTGAGTCTACATGCTATATTGTTACAAAACATATTTTAAGACCAGTACTCGAATACTGCAGCGAAGTATGGCACGCTGGACTCACTCGGGACGAAGAAGCGAAGACTGAAAGACTCCAGAAGCGTGCTTATAAAATAGTACTCAGCAATGCATATACGTCGTATAATGAAAGTCTTTCATTCTTAAAAATGGAAACTCAAACCGAACGACGACACAATTCGCTGATGAAATTCGGGTACAAATGCCTCCATTCTGAAATGCATAGGCATATTCTCTCAGAATACGAAGAAACCACCGAGAATCGTCCGAGGACACGCTCAAATCTAAAAGCCGGGAAGCGAAAGTTAAAACAACCACCCGTCAAGGCATCAACAAGATACCTTATTTTACCTTATATTTACCTTTTTTGTAACTTTAAAAACATGAAGAAATAACCGATAGGCCTACAGACAATATTATGAAAATTCGACAATGTATTTTAGTGTTTTATCGTATATCTAGCATTGTATTTTAATTAATTTGACAAACCAATAGTACATAACTATTCTAATTGTATCTTTTGTCGTGTAGTGTACGATTACTTTGTCGTCAGCCTATGCTATCGAATGGATAATTTGGTATTATTAAATGATTGATTGATTGGTCAATTTTATTACCGATAATGGAGTAAGAAAGAAGTAAAAGAAAGTAAAGAAATAAGAAAAGACAAAACGAAGACAATATACGCCACCCCGATGAAAAATTTATCTCAAAATAGTATTATGAAGTAGTACGAAAACGTCACATGCAGTACTAACGATGCTACTACATGCTTCGACTTCAAGGCTACCGTGTTACTGCATACTACTATATGCTACTATTAGCAAGACTGGATGCTACTATGGCAAGACAGGATGCTACTGGATACTACTACATAAGACTGGACCAGTCTGAGGCACATTAAATGATACTATTCTTTGCTATTACATAGCAAAATTTTTTCATCGGGACTATAGGCCTACGTATCTACAACGGTAAGCACCCGCTGCCTGTAGAAGATATATGGATAACTCAACACAAGAAGAAAGACGTACATGGCATAAAACAGAGAAACAAATCACAGCCTATGTCTATCCATATCTACAAATTTCTTACAAAAAAATCGTCCATGCCTGAAGGAATTCGGGATCTTACCTATATTCCTACTTCATGGAATGTTTCTGTGGGAGCATGGATGCCACCAATTTTGTGTTCAACCTCTTATCAATAGTTACCAAAGCTGCATTGCTGTTTAAGCCTATGTATCGAGGTTTGAAGAACGATGGTAAGTTTCAGATTGATGTGAGGTTGGAACCAGAGATGGGCGAAACCGATCATGAAAGGATTCGAATCCGAATTCGAATCCGACATTTCGTGCTCAGGATTCGAATCCGGAATCGAATCCGACCTTAAAGCACAGCTCTTACTAGAAATGATCTTTTCCCCGTGAAACTGATCAGAAAAAATGTTTTCTGAAAATACCATACTTTCCATCTGAAATTAGCGATTCTCTTGTTAGAGCTTGTCGACTCTATCCAGTCCTCCTGCTCTGCGACACGGCGGCAGGGCGCAAAACGTTTGAAAACTCAACGCGCCGTGGTTAAAAAGTTGGAAAACTAAGCAAATAAAAGAATTCAAAAACAGAAGATTCTTATATCCTTATATGTGAAAGAGTCGTCAGCGGATATTGAAGATTCTGGAAAACTTTGCGTTGTGTGACGGGCAAAACTCGGCACATCCGAAAAAGCGCTAAATATTCATAGGTACAAAACGAAACAATGGAGAAAGGTGGGAATTTTAGAAGCTTATGATTGTACAAGGGAGCTAGGTATATTATGAAAGGCAGAATAAGCAAGAGGGGTCCTTTAACAAAACTCAAATCATTTTCATAGGTTATAATTCAGATAACGTGATAGATTACTGAGGATGGTTGGTCGTGGAGACCAAAAAGTTGGATTGCCTAAGCACACTGTGCAAAAATTTGGAAAACGGAAACTGGAAGGATGTAGACTATAAATTTTAGCGGGTTCGTTAGACTGAGGGTTCGGAATCGGAGTCCGAATCTGAATTCGGCCTGACATGCAGATAATTCGAATCCGACCAAAACGACGAATCCGGATTCGCCCGTCTCTGGTTGGAACATACCCTAAAGCTTATTTATACCTGTGGTAGCTCGCCAGTCTCCGGAAACCAGAAATCCAGCAACTGGCTAAAGAGATGATGCGTTGCACCGGGGCCGAAGGCGAGCAGAATCGCTACAGCATGGACCACCAAGATACTTAATGTGGTCGCTTGACCATTTGGGAACCGGACGAAAATTTGATCCGAGTCGGAGCCCCAAGCGTAGAGCGGCCGTAGGTTGGTTGAGATTCGGTCCGTGTAGGTCAAGAATAGGCTGGTGAGAAAGTCAATTGCGCGGAGTCCGTGCTTGTGGCGGGTGATGACGGCAGTCAGCATTGTGCCTCGTTCGACCAACAGCTGCGACAAGTCCTGAAAGGATAGACATTCAGAATAAAACAAAACTGCAGAGTTTGGTATGAAATACCTACAGATCCCCTCCTTACACTCCCTCCTGCCACCTATCTTCCAACCTCAACGCTTGAGTCGACAAAGAGAGTGTGCAGAGCGAGTACTCAAGCTGGAAGCCCGTTCCTACCCGACGAAAAATTTGTAGCCTGCGTAGTTGCATGACAGTTGTATGAAACAGTTGAATGTATTGATATGTAATAGTAAAGAATACTATTATTTAATGTGCCTCAGACTGGGCCAATCTTAAGCAGTAGTATCCAGTAGCATCCTGTCTTGCTATAGTAGCATCCAGTCTTGCTAATAGTAGCATGCAGTAGAATGAAGCAACACGGTAGCCTTGACATAGAAGCATGTAGTAGCATCAGTTCGTACTGCATGCTACTTTTTCGTACAACTTCATACTACTATTTTGAAATAAATTTTTCACTGGGTACCGTACGGAGCGGTACCGTAATAGTTTTATCCCCAATTTTATACACTTTCTCCACAATGAGTTTTAGTCCGTCTTGTGTGTGTTATACATTTATGATTTTGTGTTAGACCATTTTTTATCATTTATTTTGTTGTTTTGATTGACATTATCGTTTTAATATCATGTATCTTGACTTAAGCAACACGCCATTTGGCACCAAGCCACGACTTGTGTTGACATAATTTTGATGATGAAGATGATCTCATCTTTTTAATCTCCTTCTTTCGCAGAACATGAGTGACAGCAGAACGAAATACTATAGAAGGAGAAAGCTATAGAAGCTTTGAAATAAACTGAAACTGAATAATGCAGAATCTTTGTCGAATGACGATTCTTCTTAACTCCGCTAGAAATTTATCAAATGTACATGTTCTGAAGGATCTTTTTCGCACTTTCCATAAATGTGATAGGCGGATACAGGATAGCGAAAACTGGAGCAAATATATTTGCAAAACTGGAACATTCAGAGGAACACGAAAATTAAAAAAATCTTGGGCCAAAGAAATCGAAAAATCGTAAAAAAAACAAAAAATTTGTAAAGACTGAGGCGTTTCTCCGCGACTATCTAGGATTATAATCCTAGATAACTGATTCATCATAGAAACAGCAAAAAGACGATATCAGATTACAAAACGGCAATCAGACGATCTTAAATCCTGAATGTCACACCGTTGCAAGATTCCCGAATCGACGATTCAAGAACGAACTCGGATTTTCAGATTGTCAGAGAAAACAATTTTTCATAATTTGAATTATCGGAGAAAACGCATTTCGGAGAACCCGGATTGTGAATAGGTAATCTGGATTGTCACGGGAAAACGACTCTGAACAAAAATCACTTTTTCCAAATTTTGCTGATATCCGGCAAAAATTTCAATTTCGTAAATACGTGCAAGCTAAACTCTGAGGGCGAGCATGGAAGCGAGATAGCAAACTTCTACTTCTTCACACGTTTAGATAGGCACTCTACAAGAAGACTGGGAGAGAGAAGATCAGTACGGCTGATCATAATTTGAGTCTTTCTACGCTTAAAGTACTTCTCAGACAACATCTGGATTGACGCGAGGAGTTAATCTGGTCTAAACTCATCTTTCAGGCTAACCTCCCATATGATATGACTCACCACAATCATCTCTCCAAACTTCTCCAAGTCTTCGAAATCATGAAATCCAGCCAAGAATTCAAGGTATGAAACGATGTGGCCAGCCTCAGTCTCCACAAGACAAGCTTGAGCGAAGGCGTTCATCGTAATCCCTCGGATGACCTCGAACCGGGGCAGCTTTGGAAAGGCGGAGAGCACACTGTTGACCTCAGCTCTGCAGTACAGCTCATAGTCTAGGTCGTTCGCAGGCACAAGCATCAGTTTGAGGGCTTTGAAAGCGTTCTTACGTGGACTGGTCTGAGGGGAGTACACTTTGCGCAAAAAGTACTCCGCAACTTCCTGTAACGTAAAACGGGATCAGACTGATAAACGGCCTCGTCTGAGCTAGGCTACACCACTGTTGTAAGTAAGTAATTTATTTATAACCCGCCATTTTGAAAAAGCGGAGTAGATGAAAGAAAATAAATAAAACACATAAGGTGTTTGTGCTTCATGGTTCCCTGTGAAGTTTTCAGTTTACACCAAAGTGGATGACCGACGCGATCTAAGTACTTACAAAGTGATGTTGGTTGAACTATAGTACTGGTAGATGGATGGTAGATGGTTGTTCATTTCACCAACATTTTACAAACGATGATTGGCCATCTTAAAGAACCAGTCGTACCTATAATGCCAATGCAACCGACTTCCGCAACTGCATTCATTAATTCTTAACCCCGGAGACCCAAATTTCATATGTTACATTCTGAACCCACTAACGACACCTCACTAATCTTTGCACTTCCCACAATTAACTATTTTCCATGTGCATTATGCTCCCAACGAGTGTTTGCGTAACATGCTGCTGATGCGTAAAATCGGTCATCTGAAATTTGCCAAGTTTTTGCTAGAAAGTCAATGGGTCCTCGAAGAGGCTTAAAACAGCCAAAGCCGTAGATAATGTGTTACCTGTCTTACCTATAATACTAACGCAACCTACTTCCATAGTCACTCCATATATTTCTAAACCCGGAGACCCCAATTTCGTACGGTACATTCTAACCCCTCTAACAAAACCACGCTGATTTTCTCACTTGCCGTGTTTTGCTACCTTCGATGTCTATCACGCTGTCGACGATTGTCTGCGAGAAGTTTTTCCATCAGAAAAACCGGTTATGTAAATTGTTTCCCTGTTTTCGCTATAAGTCAATGGGTTTCGGAAAAGGCTTACAACAGCCAAAACCGCGGGTTATTTGTTGAAAGCACAGCCTAGTTTTAAAGTATTCAAATATTTTTAAATGCTGTAAGTCGAAGAATAAATAGTGCGAGGGGTCCTTTAATAGCAGAGGTTAGTTTGACAGTATTCAGATAGTTTTGAATATTGGAGCATAAGCAGTAAATAGTGCGAGATATGGATGGAATGGAAAGACAGTTACCTGCATTGACGTAGTGTCCACATCTTCTCCCCACAGGAACGACCGTAAATACAGAATAAGGTTCTTGTGTCGATCAAGGACGGCTGGTAAATCCGGCGAGGACGAGTCCTGTTGGCATTCATGAAGAAGGAATTCACACAGACACTGCGCCGGAAGCAGGCTAAAAAAGGAACCTTTCAACGAAACAAACATTTCTACGATTCTATCGGGTATTAAGGTGTGTTTCGCATCTTGTGCTTGGCAAATATTCTTTTTGCACTTCGAGAATTTTCTAATGACAGCCCATTATTTTTCCGATCGTCTTGAGCAGGTGCTGAACCAAAGCCAGCTCCTATTATGCCATCCAGATGTATTTAATCATATGATAAGATCAAGTGGACGTAAGGATGAGGCCGGAGAAGTCGAGAATCTCCTTGTATAAATCTATACCAAAGTTGTTTTCTCTGCGTTATATACTGGGCATTTAGGCTGTATTCAAAGTTTAAACGGAAAGCCAGCTTGTGAGAGCCTAGCCGGTCTACAATGGTTCTACGGAATACAGAAAACCAGCAATGTTTATTCGTTGCGTCCCAGTTAACTACTGACACAACAAGACCAAAGGTTTCGATGGGATCCCAAAACTTTAATATTTGGTCCAGACAATTGGGTCTTGTCTTCGCCAGACCCAGTCATCGCCAGGCATTTTACTATACAGGTTGAGGCCAAATAGCTAATCATCTGAGAAAACCAAGTTCAGATATGGATTCAGCATGTGTGTTTACCCCTATAAGTCATATCTATTTCGACGAACTGGGATCGAAAATTCCTGCCTTACTTCTGCCAAATTTCCGGTTTCGGACGAATTTCGAAAGTAAAAGTCCAAAGCCCAAAAACGAATTCAGCGTATCTTCTTACCTCTATATCGAACATATAACAACTTCAAATAAAACTTCAACTTATAACAAAATTTCCGGTTTCAACCGGATTCCGGGCGAACTATACGTCCGGGTAAAAAACGATTGTCATATACGGATTCAGCATCTCTGCTTACCATAGATCGGACATCTAATCAACTGCAAATAAAGCTTTTGTTTTAACAAATTTTCCGGTCTGGCCGGATTCCGGGCGAACTACTTGTCCGGGTAGAAAATGATTTTCACGTAAGTGGTCAGCATGCCTTTTTAACCCTAAATAACATCTAATCAACTTCAAATAAAACTTTTACTTTTAACAAACTTTCCGGTTTTGGCCGGATTCCGGACGAACTACTTGTCGGCAAGAAAATGGTTTTCATATTCGTGTTCAGCATGTCTTCTTACCCCTTAATCGATTAGACTCATTAGCTGTTAAAACATGTTTTGTTTGCTCCTTAATCTGAACCCCCTCCCCCAACCCTGAATGTAGAGCTACAGAGCCGATCTACGAACTCAACCTTTCCCTCGACCCAAAGAATCCTCACACCAAGTTTCATCAAAATATCTCATTCCCTTCGAGAGTTATCGTGCTCACAGACGGACAACTTTTGCGAAGTTATAGGTATCCCTCCACTTACGTTTTGGGATCCCAAAAACCAAATACATTAAACGAAATAGAATGCGCGGAGTTAGCGCAGCGATCCGTTAAATGGCCAGAGGTCTGCATCTTCAAAGTAGTAATGACTCCATCACACAGCTTAATTTTGGATCTCGTGTCTGGATGGACTGAACTATTTTGACTCTGTTGGGAGATTTTTGTTTTTTCAAGAGACTTGTCGCATTGAGAATATGGAGCGTGTTCCACCTTTCCAACAACAGCAACTCTTAATTTCTATTTTGAATGTTTAGCGTGAACGGCCGGATTACCCCGTGGCACGATATTTTGCTGAAAATAGAAAAATGCGTTCCAGCCTTGACACCAAGAAGCCAGAATTCGTGACGTCATGCGTAGTAACTACGGAAAGTAGGTTTGAACACGCTCATGGACGACATGCAACTACTTTGAAAATCACGGGTAGACCGAGCCATTTGAATTTCACTGCGAACGACGAAAAACTAAAGACGCTGCTATATCCTGGCTGCAAAATAAGTTCAGAAGGATTCCAGGCAGTCTGGCAAGTTTGTTCATTACCATCAGGCAATTTGATGCTGCTGTTGCCGCAGAATATTTTAACTTCTGTAGAGCTAAAAACAGTAGCGAAGATCATTCACGCGAATAAAAAATCATCCTTCGGGAACATTTAAGCAATATAGCATCACATTTACATCAGCTTCAGCGAAAAAGGTATTCCTATCCAGGCTTTCGCTTTTCAACCCTAGTTCTGCGACTAACATACCTCAATGCGCCTTCATTCGTCCTGATCAGGTTTGAAAGCCAAGCGAAAGACTGGACAGACCCTTGGCGTCTCAAGATATCAAGCAGGAAATCCGGCTTCCTACTGCGAGATAGAAGAGAACCTAGTTGGAACGTCGTGTTCAGGGAACTCAGTTGATCTAAGAAGGCTGACGAAGGCTTTCTACACCTTCCAGAAGGCTCGAATGTGATAAGCTGCAAGATACAAATGGAAAAGTCACGCGTCAGAGCATCTATTGCGTTGTTGCAGATACCACGGTATCTGATACCACTGTCTAAAGTAGTTTTGGCAGTTGCCGTGGTATCAGTTGGTCCCAATCGTAACTGATGAAAAATTTATCTCAAACTAGTACTATGAAGTAGTACGAAAAAGTAGCATGCAGTACTAATGATGCTACTACATGCTTCTACTTCAAGGCTACCGTATTACTTCATACTACTATATGCTACTATCAGCAAGACTGGATGCTACTATGGCAAGACAGGATGCTACTACATACTACTACATAAGATTTGACCAGTCTGAGGCACATTAAATAATAGTATTCTTTGCTATTACATAGTATTACATGCTACTTTTTCGTACTACTACCATACTACTACCCAGGCTACAAATTTTTCATCGGGAACTGATAGGGGTATCTGAAAAGTTCATCACAAGAGCCTAGGTTTTTGTCAAACCGGTGGGAGAACAGTTTGGCACTTGCGGTGTGAGTGGATATCAGTATTTCTGAGGGGTGATTTCTAAAGCATAAATTTGGCAATTGGCATTTTTGCAAAGCAACCGTGGTATCAGATACCATGGTAACTAAAAGCGACAAAATGCAGAGACAGTCACCGTGGTATCAGATTTCATGGTCTCTGCAAAAACACAACTTGTACCTCGACTGAACCAATCAGGCACAAACGACGCGATAGGCGGTGCTTAATTGTGAAAATGGACCGAAGAGAGCGAAAGCATAAAAACAACTGGGGAAGCAAAATCGAAACTAGGCGGACTGATGATGGCGCTTTTTAAACACTGAGTAGATAATATAGATAAGTCTTTCCTCTGTAATACGCACACAAAAGAAAGAAAGACTCGTTCCATTCCGTACGCAGAGGTTGCGTAGCTCAGTTTGAAAGCCTCAATGCATCAGTGTGAAAGCGGCTTAACAAATTTCTGATTGATTCATGCCTCTTATAAAAAGCCTACAGTCGTGCCTGGTCATTCACGGAGACCGGTAGTCAAACTTTGTAAACGAGTTTCTCATAGTCGCTGATCAGCGGTAGTCGAGAGAGACGTGGATAACAAATATTTGGACCGATTTTTGGAAAGTGGGGGGTCGTAATACACCCCCCTTGCCATTAAGTCTCCGTTTGAAGTTGTTGCGTAATAAACTGGCTTCGAACTGAAGTCCGATAGAAGCGGCTTATAGTTAATATTAGAAGTATGGCATCATCACCGATAACACAGAAAAGGTTCGAGGAATCAATGAAACTACTGAATGAAAAACTCGACACAGTAATCAAGACTCAGTCTCATCTGTCCAAGCAGCTGAAAGATATGGCCGAGGAGATAGGAACTCTAAAAAAGACCGCAAGCGAACAAGATACGCGAATATCAGGTCTTGAAACTGAACTTAATTCCCATAAGTCGCGTTGTGATCAGTTGGAAAACCAGCTGCTAGAAATAGACGTGAAAGACAGAAAACACAACCTGATTATTCACGGATTGCCAGCGGAAAGGTCAACTCAGTCAGTTGAAGATAGCGTGACGGATTTGCTGTCAAATAGACTAGCTATTAGGGAAGATATTCAACTCGCGAAGTGTTACAGGATGCCTGATAAAAAGAACATTAACGTGACTAGTCGCAAGCAGCCGAATAAGCAGAAACCCCGACCAGTATTCATCGCCTTGTCGAACGAAAAGAGTGTGCAGCTGATATTGCAATCAGTTGGGAAGCTGAAAAATAGTGATGTCCGAATCTGCACCGATCTCCCTCCCAAGCTGAACATTCTACGAAACTCACTACTTGCAAAGGGCAAAGAACTTCGAGATGGTGGTACAGCCAAGTACACACGTGTTAAACAACGGGGGTCGAAACTCTGGCTTGAGTCAAAGTCGGGTGATGCGAGCGACTGGGAAATTATACAACTCGCTTAAGTTAGTGTATTGCCGCTTCTGTTTTTGTTTTTTTGGAAAGTCATTCATCATGTCTTTTCCCGTATCTGTTCATGTGCTTACTTTGTTCCATTTTTGTTTTGTTTTCGTAGCATTAGTTATGCGTTTCATAATCAAGGTTCCGCTTTTGTCTCTGTCTTATTTTCAGCGAACAACCGGAATGATCACCGTCCTGCGTTCCTCGCCTCATCCGAAAGGTTTGAATACTGAACTTATTCACGTCATACTAAATTCCCCTCTGATGTCCTTGGTAAGTGATTATTTTAGATAGTAATACCGGTTGTGGCAAGCTGTCGGATCGACTAAGTGAATTTGAAATAAATCCGTTGGACCTAGAGAATTTATTATTGAGACTCGATGATGATAATGATGATTTAATTAAGAACCTTCCGCATAATAAATACCTACTCCCTGAAGATATTGAGCGGCCTGTTTCGGGTGGATTGAGATTGGCGTTTTTGAACTGTTGTGGGTTAATGAGTAGTCTAGACCCACTTTCTGCATTTCTTCCTAGTAATATGATTGATCTTTTTGGTGCCTGTGAAACATTCACAAATGAATGTACACAGGACTTGGTGAATATCCCCGGATACAATTTTATATGTAAAAACAGAACTGTGAAGAATAAAGGAGGTCTAGCTATTTTTGTTAAGAAAGAAATTCCCCATAGAATTCTTAGCGATCTGGATCATCTGCATGAAGACCTATTATTTGAATTTTTATTGATTGAAACTGAGACTGCAGCTGAGAAAATAAATTGTTGTGTAATCTATAGACCTCCTAGTTCTTCCGTGTCGAAATTTGTCGAAAAAATTTGACGAGCTCACGTGTACGTTAGCCCAGAAAAAGACGAAGATGATGTTTATGGGTGATTTTAACGTGGATCTCCTGGACAGTCAGCAACTAAGCTCTACATCGTCGCATCCCTCGACGCAGGCAACTAACTTCCTGTCTTCATCCCTGTCATCTGGTTTGTTGCCGTGTTGTCGCATTCCCACAAGAGTGACGGAGTCTACTGGATCTCTGATTGACAACATTCTCGTAAATTTCCAAATTAGCTCATGCAATCTAGTTGTGTGTGACACTTCGGATCACTTTTTGCTGATTACTGATCTAAAAATCGAACGGATGATAAACAACCCGCGTAAGACGAAAAGCCGGCGTCTCGATGCATCATCCATTACTAAACTGAATGATCTTCTGTCGTTGATTGACCCGTCACCCTGTTTAGATTGCGACGACGTTGATATCGCAGCTGACTACTTAACCAACAAATTCACATCTGCGCTTAACCAGGCATGCCCACGAACCGCTGCCGGCCACAAACGCTATGCTAAACCAAGAAAACCATGGATAACGCCGGGAATGCTTCAATCAGTAAAAACAAAGAACAAATTATTCAAACAGTATATAGCCAAACCTGATGCACAAACACTGCTAGCATTCAAAAGTTATCGAAACTGCCTTACGAGAGTATTAAGGACTGAGAAAAAGAATTAATTTGCAAAAGCGTTCGGCGAGGCACAAGGGTCACCCAAAAAAACATGGGATCTTATCAACGGTTGTCTCGGAAAGAAGAAGGAGCAGACTCTACCAGAAGAAATCGTCATCAACAACGTAGATAAAGTCATACAAGGAAAGCAAGCAGTTGTTGATGCACTGAATCATCATTTTGCACAGATAGGAGAGGAGACGGCAAGTTCATCCCAATCGTATGGCCCTACCGAACAGGACTTTACGGCCTTTCTTACCCCAGCTTCAGAATGCTCAATATTTTTAACTCCTGTTTCACGGCATGAATTACTCCAACTTGTGTCTCAGATGAAAAACGGATCGTCAGAAGGAACGGATGGAACCTCTACTAATCTACTAAAAATTACAATCCCGTTTATTGTTGATATGTTAGTGCATATAATTAACCTATCTTTTAAGCACGGAGTCTTCCCATCTTGTGTGAAATCTGCTAGAATAATAGCGCTACACAAGAGTGGTGACAAGAAGAATCCGTCGAATTATAGACCGATTTCGATTCTATCAGCTTTCGGAAAAGCGATTGAAAAATGTCTATACACTAGGATAGTACAGTTTTTAGTAAAAATTGGTTTCTTTTGCAATACACAATTTGGATTTCGTAAGGGCCACTCAACGGAACATGCTATAATTGCGGTAACACAGTTTGTCCATGAGGCCCTGGACCGTGGTGACATCCCTGCTACTATATTCATCGATATAAAAAAGGCATTTGACACGATTTGTCACAGAATCTTGTCTTCAAAACTAAAGAATTGTGGGCTAAGAGGACCAGCTAACGAGATAATCATGTCGTATTTATGCGGGCGTAAGCAGTACGTAGATGGCGGTGACGTGGTATCAACCCCAGTTGGACAGTCTGAAAAGGTCGATGTGCCGCAAGGATCTATACTTGGACCGTTACTGTTCTTAATATACGTTAATGATATCAACAAGTGCGTCGACGGGTTAGGTCTAAACATCCTCTTTGCCGACGATACGGGTTGTAGTGTATCCGGATCCGACGAGCAAGTATTGAGGAAAAACCTTTCATGCGCTTTTAAAAACTTAGTAAATTGGTTCAGTGTAAATAGGCTAAGCATTAACTTCGACAAAACCAAGTTTATGGTATATTCACGTGTATCAAGGGCATGCTCGAGCCTTCTAGCTCTAGCTATCCCTGGTTCGGACGGAGTCATAGCGCGTGTGGATTGTATTCGTTATCTGGGGATACTCATTGATTCGAATTTGTCCTGGAAATTTCACACTAATACTCTGAGACTTAAGCTGGGAAGAAATGTAGGGATTATGCATCATCTAAAATTTCTTCTTCCATTAAATGCGCTGAAATCAGTTTACTATTCACTAGTCCATTCTTACCTAAACTACTGTCCTCTGATTTTCTCAAACACTTTTAAAGTTCACATATCTCCACTACAGAGGCAACAGAATAAAGCACTTCGGATTCTGAAAAATATGCTACCTTCCCCTTTATCTTATCCCGGTAAATCCCCAACTAAAAGCTTGTATTTATTTTTAAATATTTTACCATTAGATTATTTTGTTACATTTCACGCATTTTTGTTCATGGTCAGGTATCGCCAGGGTGCATTACCTAGTTATTTCACATCTATTAATTTATTCCCGGATGATGTGGTATTGCCTGCTTATGAGACCCGATCGACTTCGAAAATACGCCAGCCTCTAATCATCACAGAGAGGTCTCGTTTTTCGATAAGGAATAAAGTTATGGGAGTTTGGAACAAGTTTAAAGACCTTTTTGAACAGGACCGATCATTGATCACTTTGAAAAAGAAAATCAAAACTCATCTGTTGGCAGAATATTGATATTAAATATGATACGTTCACATTTATGTTATCCCGGTAAATCCCCAACCCTTAATTATTAATTTTGTTTTAGAAAAAGCTAGCGTTCCTTCAGCTTAGGCCACGACTTGGTGTTATTATTATTTTTTGTTATTATTATTTTTTATTTGATCGTGTGGAGAGTTTGGTATGGCGTGTGTAAGTATACGGAATGGAACGAGTCTTTCTTTCTTTTGTGTGTGTATTTACAGAGGAACGACTCATTTATACTATGTTCATATAGTGAGTGTTTAAAACGGGGCCGAGCTAACGAGCTCGTATCCCTGCCGGCCCCCAGTGATCAAAATATATTGTCACGAAGTATTTTCGAAATAAAAGAACCTGAACCTGAACCTGAACCTACCTGGAACAGGAGCCGGCTATTATTTTCTGTAATGCTTTCTTTCGTGCTGCCAGCCGCAAGATGTCCTTCGAACTCAAGAATCATAGCCTTTTCGGCACTGCTGGTCTGGAGTTCTTTTCGCTGGACTTCTTCTCCGGATTCCGCGATGGGAGGTGGCCACTGAAAATTACTGAAAAAGAAAGCTATGTGGATGCTACAATAATAATAATTATTATTATATTCCCTGAATACTGAATTTTTTTATTATTACTATTATTATTCTTATTTATTTGTATCCTTCAAAACTGAAGAGTAGTGTATAAAAAGGAACAACAACATATCAATCAACTTACACACCCTTACATACTAATAAACATCTGACCGTTAAAGATAAATTAGCCTACTAAATCTACAACGAAATATAATGGAAAAAACAAAGTACCGTACTTATAAATGGCTGGCTGCGGATTGTCAACATTCACGATTAAATAAAACAAGAGCTGTAAGCTCATATGGCACTTGCATGTGTCAAGATGATTTGATTGATCAAAAGTAAGTTTCGACTTTGCGGTTGAGATGCGCGCTATAAGGGAGCTGGAACTTCATTTGTAAGCAAAACCCTTGAGGCAAAACTGCTAATGGGCTGATGGGCATCACGAAAATGCGTATATTGCTTAAAAGTATTTTTTTTTACTTTGCGGTCAAGATTGGTACTTTAAGGAATAATCGGATTTGGGAAGTAGCAATTTCTAAGCAAATGTTGTTGAGTCTCCAATATTCCAGCGAAGTTTCATCATCCTAGCACATCTGGAAGTACCTTATCGCGCGATCACCGGAATCCCAGACCCCCCTCCCCCTCCTCCAACTCCACCCACAATAACCGGAGCCAATCCGGTTCTGTAAATGATTAATCCAGAGCATCTGTTTGTCATTCCCACGAAGTTCGATCCAGATCACACCAGTCTAAGCGGGTCAAGTATTTTCCGCCCTCCCCCCGATAATTGCCGGATTCGGTCCGGAAATGAAAAAGGTCACAAGAGAAAAATGTCCTCTGTTTAATTATTAAATTTCACTCGAACCCGATCACCCGTTCCAAAGTTACGCATGACTCAATATTCCGGATTCCCCTCCCTCAACTCCCCCCCCCCCAAGATTATCATATCGAGGATTTTTTTTTATTCCATTTGACCGGGTCCCTGGTATGCCTTCCAAGTTTCGTCGTGAAAATCCCCAAAAAACGGAATTCCGGGATACCCCTCCTCCCCCCCCCCTCAAGTGTCCGGATCCAGTCAAATTATGTAAAAGATTTACATGGACCAGATGTTTGTTCTTCCCAGCAAGTTTCACTCCGATACCATCATTCTAACCGTTTCTCGAGATTTCCGGTCCCCCCCCCCCCACCCCACCCAGCTCACCCGCGGTGCAAGTAGCCAATCCGATTCAGCAAATGACTTACCTAGAGCATCTGTTTGTTCTTCCCACAAAGTTCCATCCCGATCCCTCCATTCTAAACGGGGCATGTATTTCCCCCCCCCCCCCCCCCCAATAGTTGCCGGATCCGGTCCGGATATGAAAAAAATCATCGGAGAAATGTCCTCTGTTGAATTCTTAAATTTCACTCGAATCCGATCACCCATTCCAAAATTACGCATGACTGAAAATTTCGGATTCCCCTCCCTCCACTCCCCCCCACCATTATCTGATCGGCAAATTTTTTATTTTGAAGTCAGTTTGATTGGGTCCCTGATATGCCTGCCAAGTTTCATCGTGAAAATCCCCAAAACCACCATCACCGGAATTCCGGGACCCCCCCCCCCCCCATAAGTGTCCGGATCAAGTACAATGGCCTAAAGGACTTATCTAGAGCAGATGCTTGTTCTTCCCAGCAAGTTTCACTCCGATCCCTCCATTCTAACCGTTTCTTGAAATTTCCGGTCTCCCCCCCCCCCAACTCCCCCCTGGCTACCGAATCCGGTCAAGACTTTAAACGGGACATTACAGATATATATTCTGTTCAGTTATGAAGTTTCATTACAATCCGATCATCCGTTCGAAAGTTACACACTTCTCAATTTCCCGGATTCCCCTGCGGATTCCCCTCCCTCCACTCCCCCACCATTATCTGATCGACAATATTTTTATTTTGAAGTCAGTTTAATTGGGTCCCTGATATGCCTGCCAAGTTTCATCGTGAAAATCCAAAAAACCACCATCCCCAGAATTCCGGGACCCCCCCCCCCCCCCATAAGTGTCCGGATCCAGTACAATGGTCTAAAGGACTTATCTAGAGCAGATGCTTGTTCTTCCCAGCAAGTTTCACTCCGATCCCTCCATTCTAACCGTTTCTTGAAATTTCCGGTCTCCCCCCCCCCCAACTCCCCCCTGGCTACCGAATCCGGTCAAGACTTTAAACGGGACATTACAGATATATATTCTCTTCATTTATGAAGTTTCATTACAATCCGATCATCCGTTCGAAAGTTACACACTTCTCAGTTTCCCGGATTCCCCTGCCCTCCACCCCCCCCAAAATGGTCGGATCAGAAAAATGATTATTCCTAATTTTGTTTGGTCGGGTCTCTGATATGCCTGCCAAGTTTCATGGTCCTAGCACAACTGGAAGTACCCTAACTCGAAAAAGTGTGACAAAATGCCCTAAATTTTCAAGTTTCCAGCGCCCCCACTTCCCCGCACATGGTCGGATCGGGAAACTGATTATTTCCAGGTTAGTTTGGTCGGGTCCCTGATATTCCTGCCAAGTTTCATTGTCCTAGCTCATCTGGAAGTACCCTCACTCGAAAAAGTGTGACAAAATGCCCTAAATTTTCAAGTTTCCAGCGCCCCAACTCCCCCGCATATGGTCGGATCGGGAAACTTATTATTTCCAGGTTACTTTGGTCAGGTCTCTGATATTCCTGCCAAGTTTCATTGTCCTAGCTCATCTGGAAGTACCCTAACTCGAAAAAGTGTGACAAAATGCCCTAAATTTTCAAGTTTCGAGTGCCCCCACTCCCCCGCATATGATCGGATCGGGAAACTGATTATTTCCAGGTTCGTTTGGTCGGGTCCCTGATATTCCTGCCAAGTTTCATTGTCCTAGCTCATCTAGAAGTACCCTAACTCAGAAAAAAGTGACAAAATGCCCTAAATTTGCAAGTTTCCAGCGCCCCGCACTCCCCCCCATATGGTCGGATCGGGAAACTGATTATTTCCAGGTTAGTTTGGTCGGGTCCCTGATATGCCTGCCAAGTTTCATTGTCCTAGCACATCTGGAAGTACCCTAACTCGGATATGTGGGACAAAAAACTCGGACCGACCGCCAGACCGACAGACGGAATTGTGATCGGTATATGGCACTTGAGCCAGAGGCTGCAAGTGCCATAAAAAGTAGGGGGGGGGGGGCTTCACCCCCCCTTAAATTACCCCTAGGGTAATTTCCGAACAATCGAAGTGAAAATGGATCAGTGGATTATCAAGTTGAAACTTGGTGCAGTTGTTGGCACTGCGATCTGCTTGTGCCTTTGGGGCACACACACCCACACCAACACGGTTCGGGGACAACTGGGCAATAACTAACTAACAATTGGGCAATAACCCCAGCTGAAGCTCCCTCCAGCTCAATCATCTGAGCGATATCTGAAATCTTTTGCGCCTTATTTTATTCGGCATTTTAACTCTGTTTGACTATATTGTTGTTATTTCATCAGTTGCGACGTGACCAAGTTTATGTTGTTTTTTTTTTAAAGTGGTTTCAGTGTGTTGTTTCTATACGTAGTCATAAGTATTTGACCCGATGATCGAATATTATTGTAACACAAACAAATTGTATATAGTATTAGCAATACTTTATTATGGACCAGATTAAGAAACCAGAATTGTATATTGCATGAAGACCATGTAAGGTAATAGTATATTATGTACTTTTATGTTAGTGAATTTTTATTGACATTTTCTTATGCTATTTTTCGCAATGAAGAGTTTTTGGAAGGATAAGTGAATTTGAATTTGAACTGTATATCCCATAGCCAACATGAGTAGCGACTAGTGACTGGGGGGGGGGGGGGGGGGGGGGGGGTCGTGAGAGATCTTTAGAAAGAATGCTTACTGAGTTATGCACATTTCCATGAATACCCTCAAAGTCGGGTACTGCTCCCATCCGATGGCCCCCAAAGTGGCTGGATTCATACAGACAAGGATCATCAATATACTCCAGGCTTTCCAATAATGAGTAGTGATTGCCAATCTGGGTGGTTCATATCTAGGACAAAAGAAATCATTATTAAAAAAGTATCAATAGGATGAAGAGCTGATGGCGAGAGTTTCCGTACGAGAAGCTACCAGGCAGCTTTATGCTTGGATATCATTACATGCAACGTCCTCTATCCGGAAAGATCACAAATTGAACTTAGTCAGGCATTTCCTTTATTTAAGACTGGATTTATTTTAAAGCCTTGTAGGGCCATACACAAACACAGAAACATACTTTACACGACGCTCTGGCGTCGCACACGTTCTACGGAAGAGTTGCAGAAGATGAGAAGATGCAATTTTAAGTATGCGAAGCACCTGCTTTATTTGCCAAAGTTATACCACAGTCACATGCTAACGGAGCGTTTCCAAGTTAAAGATTCAAGCGTCACACTTTTGGAAATTTCGTCGGCTCTGCCAAAAATCATGGACAACAGGGCCGAGCCAGCACATGACACTCTACATTCTTTTCTGGCCGATGAATGAAAAATTGTATATTGTATTTTGTTTGTGTTTTATTTAATTCTTTTATTTTATTTTACATCCTCCGCTTTTCAAATGGCGGGTCAGAAATAAATTACTTACTTACTTACTTACTTCTGACTGAATCAGTTAGACACTATGACATGCTAAACAAAACCTATATGCGTCAACTTCTCTACTCGCCCGGCCAGAGTACTATCTGAGAAACGAAATATCCTGCAAATCATACTTGGGGAGGTACTTCCTAAGATATCAGGAAGCAGCACAATAACACCCCACCCATATAATATCACCCCCCCCCCCATGTTTAACTTGAATTAACCAGCTTTTGACACTACGATAGAAAAAGGGCAGGCTATCACCCGCAAACCCCACAAAGGATAAGCAGGCTACTCAGTTGCTCCGCGATGCCAGAATTATCAAATTCCTTCCATGGACATAATCAATCATCAGTTAATAACTGCAGTAATGGTTATCAAGGTTGTCAACAGCTATCCGTGCGAATAGCTTGAATGTATTCTTTAATGTTACATTTAATATCATTAGTTTCCTCTTTTTATGCTAGAATTGTGTTGGTACTCAGGATGGGAATATCTGATGCCTGAAATCTTGTTTCGTCTTTCGTACTGGGTTAGGGTATGTCTAGGTACTGATACCGCCTTTAACTGCCTATAATGGAAAGTCACATACCCTATGGGCAAGGCTATGTTTTCCGGATGCTTATACATCGTCAGCTTCAGAATAAGCTCAATCACGTTCCCAAAAGTCTCATCGAACTTCAATCCATACTTCTCGTCCCCACGCTGAGTCTGAACGAGCAGGGCACGCTTCACCAGCTGATCAACGACGTCCAAGGCATCAGCGGGAACCAACGGAAATTCCTAGAAGAAGAAAACGATGACCTACATCCGCAAAGCGTCCATCTGAAAAAAAGCTTCCTTTTTCTCGTGTAGGCCAAAGCCCTGTCTTCTTTCGTTGGGAAGAAAATACCTTGCAACATGCAACCTTAGGGCAAGAAGAAATCTGAATTGGATAATCAGAAGATTCAGAAGCTACAAATTCCCTTCCAGTAAAAAGAATGCAGCGAGTTCGGTGGTTTCCGCGCATGGAAAAGCATAGGGCGATGCCTTCAAACCTTACCTAGAGCCTCTAACGACTGCCCAGAATCGATGGGTTACAGCATCACTTCGAGTGCTAGGGCTATACTCCTCAGATCAGCTTTATACTGACACTCATACTAAGCCACTCTGTGATAAGGTCTCCTGCTGTATATTTTCCGTATTTCATTTTTGTTACCAGTAACGAGGACCCAATCGTGTTGCCGATGCCAAACAAACGCTTGGCAACACTAGCAATCGGAATTGAAAATTTATGTTAAAGATGATATCAAAATACAAACAGGATTGTTTCTGTTTAAAACCAACTCTCCTCGCTGATTTGTGACACAATATATAACAAGAACAACGGCTATGATGGGATCCCAAAAATCTAACATTTGATTCAAACGATTGGGTCATGTCTTCGCCATTCAGTCTTCGCCAGATTCCTTGAAGATTTTTACTGTTAAAATAAAGTTCAAAAATGGATTCAGCATGTCTCCTTGCCCCGATACCGAATCTCGAATCGATTTCAGAAACAACTTTGAGCTTCAACCAAATTTCCAGTTTCAGCCGAATTCGTGATGAACCATTTGTCCGGCAAGAAAACTAAGTTCACATATGGAATCAGCGGACCTCCTTACCCCCTCAATGAATATCTTATTAGCTTATAAAACATACGTGTTTAACGTAAATTCGAAATCCCTCCTCTGCCTCTAAAGATAAGACTAAGAGCGTGTTCCATCCTACTTACCGTAGTTACTACGTATGACGTGACGAATTCTGGCTTTTTTCCGTCAAGGCTGGAACGATTTTTCTATTTTCCAGCAGGATATCATGCCATGGGCGAATCCGACCAATCACGTTGCAGAGATGCGTAGTTACTACGCTTACCACGCTCCCGAGCATGGTAAGCAAATAGTAACTATTAGTTACTATTTCGAGAAGGTTGGAACGGTCAGCGTAGTAACTTTTCGTGAGGATGGAACGGAAATAGTAACTAATAGTTACTATTGGTACGAGGGTGGAACACGCTCTAAAGGACCCATCTACGAACTTGACCTGTACTTTGCCAATGAATCCTCATTGAACAACATCCTCGCTTGAACAACATGAACATTATATATTAAACCCTTCGACCTTCGATTACACTAGATCTCTCCGACGTCACACAGAATAAACAAATGAATGTCGGCATCCACGCGCAGAGCTATACTAGTTTGAGAATAAAGGGGTAAGGACTGCTATAGCCGAAAACTGGTCGACAAATTTTGTGTCCGGTTTTCGCCGGATACCGGGTGAACTACTTGTCCGGCAAGAAAATAACTTTTATATTCGGATTCAGCATGTCTCCTTACCCCTAAATCAACAATCTAAATAGCTTTTAATTTGAAACCCCCTCCCCACCTCTAAATGTAGGGCTACAGAGCCCATTTACGAACTCGACCTTACTCTTGACCCAAAGAATCTTCACACCAAATTCCATCAAAATATCTCATTCCCTTCGAGAGCTAAAGTGCGCACGGACAAACAGATGGACAACTTTTGCGATGTCATAGGTATCCTTCGACTTACGTTTTGGGATCCCCAAAATTCTACTTCCCCTGAAGTCATAAACAGTGACAAGGCTGCAAATACATCCGCCTCCTTCTTATTTTTTTATTGCAGAGCGTCAAATCCCTTTACTCATCGCAGCTATGTTTCGGGACGCCGCGGTTCTTAAATTCCGTCTGCGAGAAGAATGGCGAGAACAATTTTCAGTGCTATATTCGTGAGCTAGAGAAATTAACTTGGAAACATTTTATCTTACGACTATGTGCCATGTCTTCATTTTTTTGTATTTCAATTTTTGCTCGACCTATCGGACTAAAAGAAAATGTTTGACTTTTGGAAACTTTTAGAAGGGATGTATGCAGCAAAACCTCAAGATCGGATTATGATTAAAGGTCTAAGTTTGACTACTCACTTCAGGTGAGCGTATGGGTATGGGAGCTTACCTTGGCAAGTCCACAAACAAGCACTCGAACGACAGTGTCTTCGCTGGGTGGTATTTCTGACGCAATACGGAGCAAGACCGTCTTCTCGGACTCATTAGTCCACATGTCCTTCAAGCAATACTGCTCCATCGAATCAAGGAAAAGGACCTAAATAGACACATTAAGTTGACTCCAAGCTGAAAAAAGAAGGGCCTCGTTGCCTATGGGAGGCCAAAGAGATGTAAAACCGGGCTCAGCATTTTCCGAAATGCCTAACGGCCAACGAGTCTATGAAATCCAAGGCAGACCTCAAACACATCGAACGCTTTAGGAAGTTTGGGAGACGATGGGACACGTAATGGCTATCCTTGATCGAGCGCAGTACCGGGATGTGTGGAAGGAAACGAGTCGTCGCTTAGTTTATGCTATGAAGAGCCATGGAGATTGAGCGTGAAACAAGCACAAGCAAATCTCTATGAAAGTTTGTGTGAAAGTTTACAAATCACTCCCCTTCCTTTGCTTATTTTTTTTGTAGCTGGAACAGGGATCTTGTAAAGAGACGAGGCCCCTGTTCTTCCCCTTCCTGCGCGAAGCAAATGTACGTTATGTTTGACGACAACCCTTGTCCACGATCTACGAATAAATGGAAGACTTTCCATTACATTCTAAATGTGTATGTGATATAATAATAAATAAATAAATAAAAAATGCTGACCTCAAAAACATCAGATGCCGGCCTATAAATCAACATCTAGGCTACCCATATCCGCTCCACCACAGTTAGAGGGGAGGCATGTACCAGCACACTGAAAAAAAGCTGGGCAAGGATAAAAAATAACAAAGGGCCCTTGATAACCCGCCTTAGCATCGATTTCGGTTTTAAAACCCTATCTGTTCCCCGACTACGTAATATTCTCCCTCCTCCCTATTCTCCTATACGTATTAGACCCCATCGAGAGAAGTCCCAGAAAATCACCAAACTAGCACCTGTAGCCCCCCCCCCCCCCCCCTCTTCATGAAAGATATAGAAGGAGCTTTTTTCCAGCATTTGTTGAGTTGTACAATAACCGATGAGTTGGTCCTGTTTAGTGTTTCCTTCTTTCGTGACACGACTATAGAGTGCTACAGTGTTATGTTGTTCATCATTTTTTAATGACGAAAAGGTCAAATTCGGCGGTAACGCTGCTTTTGAAAAATAAAATTCTATTCTATTCTAATCCATACTTGAGCAGACTCCTATGAGAAGTCTATACTACACATATCTGTCGGTGTTTATCGGGGTATAGTATGGTGAGACTGGTACAAACCTTATGTAAGAAATGTCCGAACTCCTGCGGTCCCACCTTGAAGTGCTTGACGCTCTTCTCGGTTAGCCAATGAACAGCATGTTGCTGCACCGCACCTGCAACACGGTGGAACGACGCAAGCGCCTCACCCTCCGCTTCTGTCTGAGACAGATATTCTTCCTTCACAGGGGAGGAAATTAACACGAAAAGTGATAAAGTGATCAATTCTGCGAGAGACATAAAGTATCTATCTTTGGATTCGCAGAGGAGGAACAAATCGTCGGCTCGTTCCGATAGGAGCGCTGCTGTGAACGCCTGCACTTCAAAGTCCTGCTTTACTGACCGAAGGATTTCACGATACAGGGCGCGTATGCTTCGAAGGTAATCGTCACGGTTGAGCAGGAACTCCTGCAAGATTACAAAATAGTAGTCTGATTGGGAAACAAATGCTTTTGTAATCATTTCGGCTTAAAAACTTAAAGCACAAATCTTACTAGAAATGATCTTTTGTCTATGAAAGGGATCAGAAAAAAAGTTTTCCAAAAATACCATTACTTTCCACCTGAAATTGGCGATTTTTCTTGTTAGCGCTTGTCGACACTATCCAGCCTTCCTGCTGTTCGACGCGGCGTGTGGGAGCAAAACGTTTGAAAACTGAACGCGCCGTGGTTAAAAAGTTGGAAACCAAGCAAATAAAAGAAGTAAAAAACAGAAGATTCTCATTCCCTTGTGTTCAGCGGCCACTCAAGACTCCGGCAAACTTTGCTTTGTGTGACGGGCAAAACTCGGCATGGCCGAAAAAGCGCTAAAATTCGTAGGCACAAAACGAAACAATGGAGAAAGGTGGGGATTTTAGAAGCTTATAATTCCACAAGGGAGCTAGGTATATTATAAAAGGAAGAATAAGCAAGAGGGGTCCTTTAACAAATAGGAAGTTCGGTATATCGTCTTCTGTTGTACTTCCGGTCCAAGCTAAAATGTCTTATAACAATAAAAAAGTCTGTCAATTTGCCCATTTGCTTCCTGTCAGGACTGAGGGCTGCTGAGCCAGGGTTCTTACTTCATTCATAGAGGAACCCGACCTAACACATCTGGAACCTTTCCGTTTCCAGAATTTTACCATCGTGGCGTTGGGGCAGAAATTTCAAGCCGAATCCGCTTACCCCATGAAAAATTTTTCTCAAAATAATAGTATGAAGCTGTACGAAAAAGTAGCATGATGTACGAACTGATGCTACTGTATGTTTCTCTGTCAAGACTACCGTGTTACTGCATTCTACTGCATGCTACTATTAGCAAGACTGGATGCTAATATAGCAAGAGAGGATGCTACTGGATACTACTGCCTAAGATTGGCCCAGTCTGAAGCACATTAAATGATAGTATTCTTTAATTTTACATATCAATACATGCAACTTTTTCGTACAAATATCATACAACTACGTAGGCTACATATTTTTCATCGGGTACTGTGTGTGGGGTGGGGGATCTTGTGAAATGCTTAGGGACCAAGTGGGTGCAGAGTTCCTACCAAAACTTAGTTGCTGGATAGGTATGTGCCCTGGGCTAGGTTTGCCATTTTGGTACGAAACTGCGCTAATGTAAGCGAAGAGAGTAGGAGGGGGAGACCATAATCCGGAAACGATATTTTCGATGCACTAAATGGTGAAATCAAGTCAACGGGTCTCGGAAAAGGCTTAAAACAGCCAAAACCGTGGATTGCTTGTTAAAAGTACAGCCTAGTTTTAAAGTATTCAAATATTTTAAAATACTGTAAGTTGAAGAGTAAATAGTGCGAGGGGTCCTTCAAAGTTAAAGTTTTATCTGAGGTTGATTAGAGGTTCAATATAGGGGTAAGGAGATATGCTGAGTTCGTTATTGAGCTTTTTTTAACGGAAAAGTAATTCACCCAGGATCCGGCATAAGCCGGAAATTTGACGATATGTTCGATGCAATAAATAGTGAAATGTGGCACGTATTATTAGCTGTGGACGAAGCTTGGATTTAACTTAGAAGAAGGAGACTGGAATTCTCTAATCGTTTTTCCTGGGTAATTTTGCAGGGGTTATCAGATTTGCAAACGAAACGGTAAAATCAAATTGTTATTACCGAGTCAGTCAGAGTCAGTCAGCGGCCATATCTTTGATATGGCATTAGCGTTACTTCGCAAAGCACCACCAGTAAATAACCGGAAAAAAATTAAGCAGACTAATAGGCATATCCCTGGATGCTAGACTTAGTACTTTTTAATTTATTTAGTCATTTATTTTATTTGTTGAAATTTAGCGATTGTGGGAGATCGGTGAAAACACTGGAGGTGCACTTTGAGGCTGAAGCGGTAAGTAGAAATAAAACAACTTCTTCAATTGTTCTTCCTTTGTTTTATTTTAGTAGGGAAGAGACTCATTTATTTGTTGATTATTTTGGTATTAACCCCTATGTAACGGGCCATGGAGCATTGTAGGGGTCGAAACTTATTTTGTTCATTTATTTTTGCATTTAATAAAACTGAACTCAACTCAACAAAATGGTTTCCTATTTGTGGAAAAGCTCAGCACGACCCAGCCTCACTTCATCAGTAGCCTATTGCTGTTTCGTTTATAAAACGATAAAAAGACCTTCAATTCAAACTAGATTGTGCGTCCAACTACCTTGCACGATGGAACCTTCTTTACTGAACCGGGTAGGCTAGCCTATTTGATTTATTTTTTGGATCCCAAAACGTAAGTGCAGGGATACCTATGACTTCGTAAAAGTTGTCAGTCTGTCCGTTTGTTAGCACGATAAATCTCGAAAGCGTTGAGATATTTTGTTCAAATTTGGCATGAGGACTCTTTGGCTCAAAGTAAAGGTCATCAAGCTCGATGATGGGCTTTGAAGCATTATATTTAGGGGTGGGGGAAGGGTTTCATATTAAGGGACGAAAAAATGCTGAATTTGAATATAAAAATAATTTTTTCGTCAGACAAGTAAATCGTTCACCCGGAATCCAGCAAAAACCGGAAATTTTTTGAAAAATAAAAGTTTAATCTGAAGTTGATTAGAGGTTCGATCTAGGGGTAAGGAGACATGCTGAACCCGTATATGAAAATTATTTGAAGTTGAATAGAGATCGGATGTAGTGGTAGGCATGCTGAATCCGTAAATGTAAATTATTTTCTCGCCGACAAATAATCCGGCCCAAACCTGAAAACTCGTTAAAGTTAAAGTTTTATCTGAAGTTGACTAGAGGTTCAATATAGGGGTAAGGAGATATGCTGAGTTCGTTATTAAGCTTTTTATAACGGACAACTAGTTCGCCCAGAATCCGGAAGAAGCCGGAAATTTGGCAGAAGTCAGGCAGCTGGAAGTTTCGAACACACACGCTGAATCCATACATATCTGAACTCAGTTTTCTCAGATGATTATCCATTGGCCTTAATCTGTTTCCAAGTTTTACTAATACAAGTTTTCGAGGAGGTTAGCGAAGACCGGATATCTACAAGATCGAATTGTCTGGACCATTTATCTATGCGTTATAGTCCGTTATACCAATATAGTCCAAAAACAATATGTACAAACAATTCAGTCTAATTTGAATGCCTTCAAGACCAATAGTTATTTTTTTTTTAAAGAACGTGCAGCCAAAGATATTGTTTATTTCCCAATGTTTTAAGATGTCTCCTTTCCAATCCGGGATTCTAATCCCTCTTGATCGCGTTTTCAACAAGAATACTGAGCAGCGTCTTTTCTGTGTCCCACTGCTTGTGACAATGCTAATTTTCTGGATCCACACTCAGAAAATAAAAAAAAACGAAATTTCCTTTTCAGAAGTAAACAAATAAAATTAAGCAAACCAAAAAAACTAGTAGAACTCCAGTCGACATTTCGATAGAACTGATCAAGGCTTTTCCTGATAAACTGGCGTTACGCTCATGAACAGGGTTGACACATCAAAAACATTTAGAGAGTGACTTTTGGCCCAGAACAGAGGGTGAACTGGGAGTGAAAATTTATTTGTACGAAAAACTTGAAATGGTCACTTTTGGTCGGAACCGCCTCTGCAAAAACGACGCGTCTTAATTTTATTTTCACGAACAAACGTGAAATAGTCACTTCTTGAAGGAATCCCTGCTGCAAAAATGACACATTTGGACGTTTTTAAAATAGAGTGATTGTTATGCCTACGTAAGACAAGAGAGACAAAAACAAAATAGAGTGGCAATTCACACTATCGTGCGACATGTAGCAACCCTGCTCATGAACATATTTAACACAATTTACGTGACTGGAATTTACCCTGATACTTGGAACGTAGATTACGTGACACCGGTCCCCACGAAAGACTCGCGAAACTTATGCATTGTCTAATGGTTGACAATCCTAGCCCTTATACTTGACAATACCATTGCTACTTCTTATCGCAAAGAATTCTGGCGAAAAATAAAACAGACTGAATTTAATTGTACATGACACAATTGAAATTGTAACTCGAGTAAATTGTATGTGTTAGTATTATTTTGTTTCGACTTAGTTTTTATGAAACCAAAACCGTATCTAAATCGTACAAAATATTATATTAATTAACAAAAATATCATGTACTCGCACATCTATATATCTCTGTTGACATTTCCGATGCTATTTTTCTTAAAGTTTAACTGAAAAGCCAACTTATTTGTTTGTCATTTAACTGAATACACTGAATTATTTGGGTTCTGCGAAGGGATTTTTTTATTTTCCACGATCTACTCTAGTTAATATCTGCGGCCGTCCCCACAACGTAAACTCTACTATGACCCGGGAAATTTAATCTCGAACAAAAACGCGGCTTTTCAGTGGGCAGTGGTGAGATTGGTGAAGATTGCTTAGTGCCTGAACAAAAAAACAAATCACACGGAAATTCCACTATTTGAAGATCGATTATTCGTGAATAGCGGAACAACGAAGTAACGCATTTCCAGCGGGTTTTCAATCCAATTAGTGAGGTCACCTACTAGGTCTTCAATCCAATAAGTCACCCCCCCCCCCACCTTTTTGAGATTCGGTAAAATTTTGGGCCGGAGGCCCAGAATTTTACTAAAATTGTTCGGTATTTTTTGGATAGCAGAACTGTTGGATATATTTACGGGGATTCGGTAGTTATACAGAATCCTAAATAGGCTATCTGTACACATCTCTTCGGTATTATGATCGGGATTCGGTATAATTGTCAGTATTCGGTAGTTATCACGAATTTGGTGAGAGAATTTACTGAAATCATTTGGTAATTTTTCGATGCCGGAACTATTCGGTATATTTATGGAGATTCCGTGGTTACACAGAATCCCGAATAAGCTATTAGTTCAAAATTATTCGGTATCATGATTGGGATTCGGTAATTTATTCAGAATAATTTCCAGGATTAGTAAGTTAACCCCGAATCCTGACTTTGTTCCAGTTTCGACGAAAGTATACCGAATATGAATAGTGTTCGGTAGTCTTTCGATACCAAAACAAATCGGTATAATTACTAGGATACGGTAGTTTATACAGAATCCCGAACATGCTATCGATTCGAGAAGTGAAGCGTACAGTACTGCGTTTCCTTACAACATGTCATAACTTACTTGAAAGACCTCGGCAAGAATGACGGAAGAAGATGAAGAGTTATGTTGGAAAATAACTCCCAAAATGGCCATGTTGTTTGTATTCCTCGCTGTAGAGAGCTCATTGTAAATTGTGTGACGGAGAACAACACGTAGGTTCCCAGGCTCAGCATCGATCAACTCCCTGGAGGAAGAAAGGAGGAAGACATTTGAATATCTTTCAACTCTCAAGGACATTCGGACCAGTTTACTCCCTATATCAATCAATAAGTTTTCTCGAAAAGGTATGTAATGTATATCTTCCTATGTCCCACTGGAAGTTATCTTATGACAATAATTTTTTGGAGGCTGAACGATATCGTATCAGCCTCCAGAGAGGATGATACGAAGTCGTATCAGCCTCCGCTGGAGTTCATCGATCACTTTTCCTCAACTACTGAAAAGTAGAACCTGACCACCAAAAAATAGATAAAAGACATCACTTTCAGAAAGAAAAACAAAAAAAAAACGGAAAAATAATACAGAAAAAACTGTTGAAAAACATTAGGGAAAAAAATGTTCAAGAACTAAAAGAAAATGTTGCTTTCCTAGCCGTCCAACCTGGGTCATACCTTGTTACAATTACATTCCCACTGGAAATGCAACTTGTAAACTGAAACAACATTATTTCCAACTTTCTTCAACTTATTTTCCTTTACTCTACAAAAGGCAGCTATTGAGCAACTACAACATTTTTTTTTTTTTCTGATTCAATCAATCAATTTATTTAATTCGTGATATTACACATCACATAATAAAATTACATTAACACAGGACTTTTATTTACAAAATATATACAATCATTTTATCCATTGGGTGGCTCGGGGCAATAGCACAGTCGACGGAAAAGTCGGTAGAAATGGCCGGAACGGCATTCTGCATTCTCACGAATTGCCTTTAAAAGTGGATTTTCGGAAACTTCTAACCTTGCAACAAAGCTAACTATCGATTTCCTTCTCAAAACATCAAAGGATTCAGTTCCATTTTCTAAAAACACTTGACTAGCAGAGTAACGTTGATTGTATGAAAGGAGACGACGGAATGCATTGCACCCAATGTAACGACTGGTTCCACCCTCACTGCGCGGAAACTACTATAGCCGAGCGGAAGAAGAATGACAGATGGATTTGCAAAGTATGCACTCACAAACCGATTTCGGCCTCAGAGGATGTCACAGCTCAGAATGTCTCTCAGCAGTCTCATCCAACCTTGTCTGAAATCGCCCCCTTCAATGCTCACAACGACGCATCAGACACACCAAGAACATCAGACAGTGTTGCTACCCTACAATCCCAAATTGCAAAACTGAAGAAATTGATAGAGAGGAAGGAAAACAGGATAGCAACATTAGAAAAAAAGATTTGCAGGCTTGAAGATGGTTCCAGTGAATTACCTGTCAGTTTGAAAGAGATATCCGAAGTTGTAATCACTCTAGACAGCGAGACAACCGAACCTCCTTCAAGTGCATCGACTGTCAGTGACAGGTGGAGTGATGAGAAAGAAGACTCTACCCCCGCAAGCTTAAATCAACTCCCTGGGATTAACGGTCAGAAAGTACCCTCGCACGGCACTCTTCGTCCTACACAGGTGCAGTTCAAGAAGGGAATTCAACCGTGCATTTACTTTCTCCAGAACCGATGTAAGAACGACAACTGCAAGTTCGGTCACATCTGTCCCCAATTTCTCTCAGGCAACTGCGGCAAGCAGCTTTGCAACGCCCCGCATAAACGCATTTGTCCGAAGTACTCGTACGGACTGTGCTTCAACCCTCTGTGCCCCGATATTCATCCGAACAAAATAGTTAGCCGCACACTCGACCGTTCTTCCAACCAGCGAAGTTCAAAAAACTTCTTGGGACTCCACCACGACCCTCCGCCGAGTTCGTCAGCTCAGCCACAACAACACCGTCTATGGAACCAGGAACCCAGACCAGCCGTACAGCACATAAGAAGAAGCCCTGGGCGGATACTACCGAAACCACTGCTAGATATCGATCTGGGGCGGTCCGAAAACTACCTGCATCGATTACAGCTCAAAGCAACATCCTTCCAACCTTCACCAACGAACGAACCCTTCGGAACCACGATGATTCCCAACAGAGAGAACATGAGAGCTCAACAGCCAATTGCACAAAGAAACAACTTTTGGAGACCCATGCATCGAACCGGGCAAGAAGCTCAACGAGCCCACTCCTTCTGGCCACCGGCAGTTCAGACTCTACCAAAACCGAGACACGAATTTCTGACACCGTCCACTCGAGGACCTTTCGCAGAAAACGATCGAGATCGCAACCAAGTAAGGTGGGAGACGGTCGTCTAAATCCAAACCAGACGCGATCATGGGTGAATGTCGAAGCACAAAGCAACTCCCAACCAAAAGAAATTCCATCAACAAAACCAGGAAGCTCTATTCCAGGAGTTAAAAGGAGGTATGAGAACAACCTTGGACTCCAAAGAACCTCCGAAAACGCTCAAATGCCTTTACTTTAATGCAGATTCGCTCCTCAACAAACTTGATGAAACAAAAATGCTAATCGCCATCACTGATCCCGATGTTGTTGCCATAGTCGAAGCCAAGCCAAAAAATTGTCGCTTCCTGCCTGCGCTGTCAGAGCTGTCCATCGACGGCTACAAGACACACGAAACAAACATCGAGAACAACAAAGGTAGAGGAATTATTATCTACGTCAGAAGCAGCCTAACAGTCACCTCTGAATCTACCACTAGTCAAGAGTGTGTATGGCTATCATTGCATATTACCAATGGCAGGCCCCTGAACTTAGGGATATTTTACAGAAGCCCACACAGCACTATGGAAAATGACCAGTTTCTTTTCGACGAGATCAACAAGAAATGCAGGAAAAACAGAGCGACCACAATAATAGTAGGAGATTTCAATTACCGAGGAATTAACTGGAAAATGTCTCATCAACAGGAAGATAGTGGTTCGACGTCGCAAAAATTGTTCCTCAGAACAATACATGACAACTTCCTTGAACAGCTTGTCGATCAGCCTACTCGAATACGTGGATCAGATGAACCTTCCCTGCTTGATCTGTTGCTTGCAACAGATACCGAAGTCATAAAGTCGCTCGAGGTTGGATCTCCAGTTGGGAAATCCGATCACGCGACGATCATGTTTGAAGTTGACGTCACCGTGAAAAATGAAGAATATTATCGAAATCGGAAAAACTACGCCAAGGGGGATTACATCGCGATGCGAAATGCTGCCGCAAATATTGATTGGTCAGAGAAGTTCGCGAATCCTGAATCAAGTGAACAGATGTATGAAAGTTTCACGGTAGCTCTTCAGGATCTGGTGGAGAAGTATATCCCAGTTTACCAAAAATACAAACGTCCGACCTTGCCTAGAACGACCGTAAACTTGATAAAAGCGAAACAAGAAGCGTGGAAGAATTCAAGGATATCTGGAAGCCAAGAAGACAGAAAGAAATTCGTCAGACTGAGAAACAAGGTCCGGAAAGAAACGAGAAACCAACAGACTTTAAGGGAGCAACGTGTCGCGGAGCAGTCCAAAACAAATCCTAAAGCCTTCTGGAAATTTGTAAACTCCAAGCGTAAGCTTAACCACGGAGTGTCGGAACTTCGAGACCCAGACTCAGGCAAAACAACAAGTAATGCGGAGGAAAAAGCCAACCTTCTAAACAGACAGTTTGAATCGGCTTTCACAAGGGAACCTGAAACAACTGAGGAGTTTTCGTCTGACAATGAAAAAGCACCAATCCCAGACCTTGATTTTTCGGTAAATGACGTTTATATCAAACTAAAAAATTAAGACCCTCATAAATCCCCAGGACCCGACAACATTCATCCCAGGGTCTTGCGCGAACTGGCATCTGAAATCCAACTACCGCTTTACGAAATCTTCAAAAAATCATACGCAACCGGAAAGCTACCTTCACTTTGGAAAAAAGCCATCGTTTCTCCCATATTCAAAAACGGTTCCAGGCAAATCCCATCAAACTATAGACCAGTAAGTTTGACAAGCATCCCTTGCAAAATTTTTGAGTCCCTCCTTGCTGATCACCTCAGCCGACATCTGACTGACATTTCCAAAAGCCAGTTTGGATTCATGCGTAGGAGATCCGCAGAAGCTCAGCTTCTACTGGCCAGTGAAGCCTGGAGAGCAATGATCGACGCGGGGATACAGGTGGATGTTCTCTATATTGAGTTACGAAAAGCCTTTGATAAAGTACCGCACAAAAGGCTACTTTTGAAACTGAAACGCTTTGGTGTGATCGGACAAAATTTAGCTTGGATAGAGGATTTCTTAACCTCCAGAACACAGCGAGTACGAGTGGATGGCCAGCTTAGCACCACGGAGGTGAATGTTCTTAGCGGCGTACCACAAGGAAGTGTTCTCGGTCCCCTTCTCTTCAACATTTATATAAATGACTTAACTGAAGATATCAGCTCTCCGGTTATGCTATACGCTGATGACACTAAGCTATACAGAGGCATACAGGGATTGAACGATGCCGAGTCTCTTCAAAAAGACCTTGACAAGATCTGCCAGTGGATGACTCAATGGGCCATGGAGGTCAATACCAATAAATGTCACCACCTTCGTCTTGGCCCTACTACCCTTGACCATCGTTACACCTTGGACGGAAGGACGATTTCGATAACCACCTCTGAGCGTGACCTCGGGGTAGTTATGGACACAGATCTAAAATTTTCAACACATTACGAAACTATCATCAAGAAATCTACCAGAATTGTAAATCTTATGAGAAGAACATTTACATTCAAGGACAATTCCCTGTTTCCTAATTTATTTAAGGCCCTAGCTCGTCCACTAATTGAATATGGCCACGTAACAACGAGGCCCTTCTATAACAAGGATATTATCGCCATTGAGCAAGTTCAGAGACGAGCAACAAAAACAGTGCCAGCCATTCGCCATCTGCCTTATGAACATCGACTTGAAAAATTACGATTACCCAGTTTATCTTATAGATTTCTCCGAGGCGACTTGATTGAAACTTTTAAGATTTGTCATAGTTACTATGATAACATAAGGCCTGATGATGTCCTCAGTTTCAATCACAATGGTCTCAGAGGACACAGCTTGAAAATTCGTGGTGAGAAATTCCGAAAAGACATTGGAAAATGGAGCTTCAAAAACCGGATAGTGGAGTACTGGAATAATCTCCCCGAAAATGTCGTAAATGCCGAAAATATCAACCAGTTTAAAGCAGGCGTGGATCGTCACCTGGCTGAAATTCAATTTAGTGTACACAGTGTCTCGAGAAATTAACAGAGGCGAAAGCCTTTTTACTGCAGTTATATTATTATTAAAACAAACTAAACAAACTTAAAACAAACTTAAACAGTCAACTAATGTTGCCACTTTCTCTGATGGAACCTGTGATTTTTTGCTGCAAAAAACGATGACATTTTGGCACCTACGAAACTAGGTCCCGAGCTGTCCGTAAGACTGTTTCTTCAAATTTGTTTCCGAGTCGAACTCGCTGCAACTTGAAACAGGTTCCAAACCTGTTAGCCTGTAGTCAATGGTGCATCTTCTTAAATTACCTTAAATCGCATTGTCCAGCGACAAAGATGGATGGTCCTCCAGTGGTTGTCGCTGGTTTTAGTGATTTCGGTCAAACATGATGTTGGGATCGGTTTTGGTTACTGTGTCTGGTAGAGGATTCCGAGGGATCTCACTCATTTCCAGGGTTTGGCTTCCCACTCCTTGTCAAGCTTGGATCTGAATGAGTCGACTGTCTGTGCACCGACTGTATCCTCTGACAGGGGGTTTCTGTGACCGAAGTTTCTTGCTCTACTTAAAGGACCCCTCGCACTATTTACTCTTTAAATTCCAGTATAGTTGAATACTTTAAGGCTAGGCTCTACTTTCAGCATACTGTCCACGGTTTTGACTGTTTTAAGCCTTTTTCCAGGCCCGTTGATTTCTAGCAATAACACGGAAAAATTTACATAACTGTTTTTTTCTGATGGAAAAACCTCTCGTAAACCACCGTCGACAGCATGGTACCCGCCAAAGGTAGCAAAACCCGGCAAGTGAGGAAATCAGTAAAGTTTTGTTAGAGGGGTTAGAATGTACCGTCTAAAATTCGAGTTTTCAGTGGAAGCATCGATGGGGCAATTGCAGAAGTAGGTTGAATTAGTACTATAAGTAAGACAGGCGCTTTAAGCTTTTTTTTATATTAAAGCGGGCCACAAAAAATAGTCTTTCTACCACACACACAATGCTAACCATCCCTACTGTCACTATGAATGTTCAAAACCACTAAAAACACCGTAAAACAATGAGCAAATTAAAAAAAAAAAAAATTGAAATAACTCTATCTGGACTAAATATCAGCCGATTATCCCAGACAGCAGCTATGGCACGTAGGGAGCCAAGGGTCAAAATAATAATTTCCATCTAATGCTCCAACTGTTTATTACAAATAGAAATAAATTAAAAAAAACAAGACCAGTGTGGTACTCCTGAAGACATACAAAAATTATCAGTTAGGTCTTATAATTATTTGCTAATCAATCCTGGAAAATTCCGCCATCTAGAAAAGAAGACGTTGTGCGTGGGTTTTTTTCTCAAGCCAAAAAAGCAACTCGGCAATCGAGTTCAAATGTAAACAAACCCGTGGCATGCGATCACTAAGAGAAGGTAAACAGAATGTTTGGATTAGGTCTTTAATATAAGACACCTCTGGGTACTGAAGAGAATCGCAAGCGAGGATTTAGTGAGTGTTGTGCCAAGCAGAACTTTTGTCTTTCTTGCGTTTTGCAGAAGGCACTAACCCTTCGCGCTCGCCGTCGTGACTCATTATTGTCAATTTACTAGTCAGTGAATTCATTGCGGTTTGTTTTGGTCGCGGATCGGCAAGCGATCTGGCCACATGCCGATCGCTCGCCCCTGGGTCGTCTGTAAATATGCCATGTTCGCGACTCAATGTTTTTGTGTTCATCGTCTTGTCAATAAATCGGAATGATTTTGCAACCTTTCTTCACCAACTATGGGACACACACCTAACAGTGAGCCAATGGAAACAGTAGGTGTGTCACTTCACGACACCATCACCAAAACTGGATAGAAGAACGGAGATTCGACACTTACTTTATGGCTGCATAGTAGACGCTGGTGATAGCTTTCGACTTTATTCTTAGCTTCAGAACTTGGCTGACAACCTCAGCATCTATTGGCGACTGCGTTACACAGTTCGCGCAGAGGGACAAGAAGAGCTCGTGGGAGGCAGGAAGAAGCTTAGGGTTCATCAGCCACATCTCGAGACGCTGGGATGTGAAAGCACGGACCTAGAAGAAGGAAGAGAAGGTTATTAAAGGACACCTCTTTCTTATTCTGCCTTTTATAATATACCTAGCTCCCTTATAGAATTATAGGCTTCTGAAATCTCCACCTTTCTTCATTGTTTCGTCTTGTCCCTACTACTTTTTAGCGATTTTTCGGCCGTGCCGAGTTTTGCCCGTCACAAAAACAAAGTTTGCCGAAATCTTCAACAAACTCTTTCACACATTAGGACATGAGAATCTTCTGTTTTGACTTCTTTTATTCTCTTAGTTTTCTGACTTTTTAACCACGGCGCGTCCAGTTTTCAAATGTTTTGCGCTCAGCCGCCGCGTCGGAGAGCAGGAAGCCTGGATAGAGTCCACAGGCGCTATCGAGAAGATCGCTTTTAGTTGGAAAGTAATGGTATTTTCAAAAACGTTTATTCTGATCCAGTTCATAGTGAAAAGATCATTTCTAGTAAGAGTTGTGCTTTAAAGATGATTTGACCAACAGAGAAGGCGATTTCCGAATTGTCCAGTAAGCCTCTTTCTTCAAATTTATTGCATCTTGAAAATTTCAAAATCGGTCAATGTTGGTGACTTTGATATTGGTGACAAACTTTACCAAAAACCTTCATCCAAAACCGACACGCATTAAGCTTCTGAAATCCTGTGTCTTCAGGGATCCGTACAAGTGTAGTTTCAGATGGACCTTGGACCTTTCTATAACAAAAGTTAAACTATTATTATTATTAAACCTGAAAAACCTTGTCGAGATGCAAACGAAGAGAGCAAATATCACTGAACAAAAAACTTTACATAATATTATTTTCACTGAACCGGAACGGCCTTGTCAAAGATGCAATTAATGCTGCTTCAATCAGCCGGTTCAAGTGTATATTCGATACAGTATTCGACTCTGCTCACTATGATCATTCCCGTTTTCTTCGTGTTAAGCTGTGTTGCAACGACTGTATTTGTATGTGAGATGCACTCTTCAACCTAATGTTATGGCGAGGGGTGCAGTAGGCCGAAATAAGATGGTAAATGTCCATATATACAGTCATCGGAGTCAGGATGGCCTAGGGCGTCAAGATGGCCTCCTACACGTGCAGAAATTCACGGGTTCATTATGGACTCCCCAGGTCAATTCACTCTAAGGTTTGCGTATCGAACAACTATAGGCTATAAACAACCCATTATACACTAGGCCCTACAGGCCAGCCCACTCTAAGGAGCGTTTAATAAGACTCATAACAATGATCTATGGTCCGTATATAAACAGAAAGTTTTATTCACTGGTACTTTCAAAATTCACAACCTTTACATAACAAGTGCTGTTAGCTGGTCGAGGCCCGGAAAAGAAGTGTAGATGACTCATGATCATGGGACGAGTCATGATAAGTCAAAAGACGTATTCTCGCCGCTCTCCAAAAACTCCTTTTGAGGAGTCCCCGCGTTTTTGTTTGTCCGAGGGACGCCGTATTCTCGCGAGTCCCCACAGACGGAGAATGCCCAAATTGCCATCACCATCATCAAGAAGGGCTCCCTTTCAGACTCGGAGGTGAATCAATTTTGGGTGTTGCTGGTGTTCTTGTTTTTTTTTTTTTAAACAGATAATAGAGATGGATAATAAGAATTTCTGAGATCAGTATTGAGTTTGGTTGTGGTTTAAAACTGATTTTGAGGAAAAGTCATCTTCTTCATTGTAGTCACGATTGTTTATTAAAACCAAAAATAAAGTGGATCCGGACTGATTCCGTCAACTGGATACTTTTTGTTAACAAAATCCATTTTGGAAGCATTCCCCGTGTTCTCGTTGTTTTCTATTCTCGCGGTTCCCCTTGACTCCCCGAGGAGTCGTCGGGGAACGGCGATAATACGCCTAAAGAGTTAATAAATAATGCAAGAGTAGACTATACGGACAGTAACCGCGACAGTATAAAAGACTAAACAGAGTAAACAGAAAGGGAGTAACGCTGTCTAGCGGCGGCAGAAGTGAGCAGTGCGGGGTGCAGATGGCACCACCACAACAGTAGATGCAAAAGCCTTTGTGTGATGCAATTTCTCTATGTATTCTATTGTGATTCTAACTGAAAGCTAGTGGCATTGTGAGTATTTGCTCCGCGAAAATCCCGTCGCACTCTTTTGGAAAGCGTAAAACTTATTAACACGGCTGGAAAAAAATGGAGATAAAATCCTTTCTCAAACTTATTCGGTGTCACCCAGGATGTGAAATCCTGCCCCAATAAGCGAAAAGATGTATTACGCATGTCAAAAAGAAGGGAAATATTCTGAACATCCCCTGCCTTGTTTTCGACCCCTCCGAACTCCCGAAAAACATATATACATTGTAATTCCCCTTCAGACTAACAGGGAAGGCGACACAATAAAAACACCAAAACATTCCGAGTAGAAATTAAAGAAATTAAGCAGCTACTTCAGCAAAAACTTGGCATACTACTAGAACTGGGCTAAATTTTTACCTGAGGGAGCCCACATGCCGCAGACAAAAATTTGAGGAAGCTTTTGCTGATTGTATCTTGTCTTCGGCTGAGTTGCTCTTGTATGACTTCTATGACCCTCTTTTCAATAGAGTCCTCCAGTCCCACAAACCTGAAATACAACAGATTTTCAGCAAATAGCTAACTCTAGGATGATGGTTACGAAGGGATGATTCACTGCTAAAGAGTGCCCGGTGTTCAGTAATTTACTTAAAGCACCCTACGGCATCGTTTTCGTTATACACATAATTTACATTTGCCTTCTTAGCAATCTTCGCATGAAATCCGCTTAATTTCATACAAATACCGCAACCCCAGTAAAACCACATGAGGCATCACATTCGGTCTCGGATTTTTCAAAACATTCGGTACAGGCCAAGATTCTTGGCACAACTCACAAGCTCACCGAAACATGGCTAAGATTGTTTTTTTTTTAGATAAAAAATTGGCGACTGGTCCTGTCTGAATTATTGGGCATTTGTTTCCTTCTCGTTTTTAATTTTTAAACCAAATAATATAAAACATAAATGTAACACATAATAATAATAATATAATGCAAAAAATTTGCCATTGGCGAGTGTACGTCTAAAACACTTTCAATCGTACGTTTTTTTGGTATACGGGTTGTCCAGTGAATTCTTAAAAGCGTTAATGGAGTCATTCGAAAGTCGAAATAACTTCGCTTTGCTTTGCTAGAAGCCCCACGACGTCATTTGCTTCCAGATTCTCAAATTTGGTCCTGGATTTGACGGTTCGATCGTAGTCAGGCCAGCATATTTTACTTAAACACGGTGTGATAATAAAAACATGAATGCGATTCCGGGTAGGTAAGAAATTCTGCGAAGTTAATGGCTGAAAATACGCAATCGGAACAGAAAAAAGAATGAATGAGCATAGTTACTGGAACGGATCCTTTACTTGATCTACTTGAAGGAACCGCACTCCCTGAGTTAGCAGAAGCATTCTGCACTGTTGCTCTCAAATTAAAGAGTTTCGTCTCAACTGTACATAGTACATACACCGGTTATACTACATGTTTGGCATTCTGAACACACTATCACTAGATTTACAAATTAGTAGGATTATTTTTAGCCATGCATTATACGGCAGATATTGAAACAGGCTTAAGAGGCATTTACTTTTATCAGCCGGCTAGTTTGGGCACTTCTACACGACCTAGGACGACAAAACTTGGCACGCGTATCAGGGACCCGACCGGATTAACTTGAAAACAATCACTTCCCCAATCCGGCCATGCATTAGCCACTGGATAAGAGCAGTAGCTTACGTCCCATAGTGTTTCGGAGAGACTTCGCAACTTTCGACCGAACACAGGACGAAGGAAATTTCCCTAATATACGATATATTCTTGACGCTATACCTAGGAATGACAGGTGTGTCATTGCTCCCGTCGAAATCATCCCTCAATTCCAAGGCGGCTGGATTCGGTGAGCTAGATAGCTCAGACCTTGTAATGCCGACGGTAAGGTCTTGCTGCGCCAAGCTTCTAGTGGCAGACTTCGTTCCAAAAGCAGTGATTAAGTTCTTCACAAATGGCTTGCATTCGGGCCTATCCACCCATAGACGATCATTGACTGCGTCCTCTATATAATACTGCAAAATAAAATGGCTAAATAACTATAAAAGATAAATATTTCTTGTGCCCAAGCTGACTTTGAAACATTTGTTCAAAAATGCATAAAACGGAAACGTCAGCTACGATGATTTAGCACCGTAGCTACGATGCTTTAACTGCTAAAACTATAAAAGAACTCTTAAAGGACCCGTCGTACCTACAATGCCAATGAAACCTACTTCGGTAACTGCTCCATTAAATCTTAAACCGGAGACCCTACATTCATACGTTACATTCTAAACCCGCTAACGACACATCAATAATTTTAGCACTTGCCACGTTTCATTGTTTTCCATGCGTATCGTGCCCCCAACGAGTATACGCGTAGCATGCTGTTGGTGCGTAGAACCGGATATCTGAATTTTTCCGTGCTTTTGTTAGAAGTCGATGGGCCTCAAAAAAGGCTTAAAACAGCCAAAGCCGTCGATAATGTGTTCAAAGAATGGCCTAGTTTTATACTGTTCAGTTATTTTTGAATACTGGAACACAAACAGCAAATAGTGCAAGGTATGCTTTAAGAGAATCGAGCATAGCCAGCACACTATAGGTCCATATTTTGCTACCCAAGTGTTGCTAGCTTTTCTGGCAAACAGACCGAACATTCCGGAATGGCTGAGAGGTGGTGCAGAAAAAAATGCCAAGAGCCTTAAAAGGATGCGCTCTGGCCAAACCGCTACTTCACTGCAACTTCAAAGAGCGAGTTCGTCCACAACGAGCTGTGGCTGAGATGGTACCGCGCCTTGCACCAACAAGGGTTTCTCACACGCCATACGACCGTAGTTTCGTACCTTAGTTCGTCAAATTTTTTAATACCCATGACGAACTGTGAATATGACCATTGAATGTACGCAAGTTTGAGTTTTAACTGTCATAGTTATGGTCAAATTGACGATTGTGATTTATTGTATAGGCCATTGCCGACAATACTGCTATTCGGCATGTCCGTGGAAAGTATTTTGAAATTAAATTGAACTGAATTGAAAACTGAATTGAAATGAGCTAGGGACTAGGATGTCGACGGAATATAAAAAGTTCAATTACGGCTCTACTTGAGGATGCCACTCAACAAGCGTCTTTGTCGAAGACGAGGGTTAACTCCAAAAATCATCGATCATGACTGTGAATTTTTTTAAATCCGTGCCCACTTTCACAGACCCCATTCCTCCCGAAATCTCCGTTAGTCTTATTAAATTATTTGGAGTAACTATTTCAGCTGACATGAAGTGAGATGCCCATGTTCAAAACATCCTCAAACAAGCTTCCCCTTCGGTTTCCCTGTTAAAACTTATGAAACAAATTTCTTACCCCCCGAAGGATCTCCTCCAACTGTACTGTTCGTTTATCCGGCCAATACTGGAGTATGCTTGTCCAGTGTGGCATTTTGGGCTTACTTCTGAGCATGTTTATAAGATTGAAAACATTCAAAAACGAGCGCTTAGGATCATTAATGGGGAAGGAAGCTTCCTTACCATTATCTGCTTGGCAAGTTCAAGCTCACCACCTTGGACGCGAGAAGAAACCTTATATGCCTTAACTTCGGCACCAAGACCCTGTCTGTTCCAGATTGCGTCCCATTCTCCCCGAACTCTACACACCCATCCGCAACAGACCACAGTGCGACAAGGCTCAGAAAGTACCCAAATTAAATCCAGTCCCCAAAAAACATGAAAGGTACCGAAGGAGTTTTGTTCCAAGTTTTGTTGAATTGTACAACAGCCAGTAAACATAGTCACTATCTTCGTTGAATTGTTAGTTTTAGTTTTGACCCTTTTAGTATGTTTTATTTTGTTTTATATATGTATTTTAGTGAAATTACTTTTGACGTAACGATTAAAAAATTGATTTTGATTGAATTTGGAAAAAAAATTAAATCATTTCATTGAAGTGATTTTTATTTGTTTTAGAAGTTTTTGGCAAAATGTTCGCCGAATGAGTCTATTGTGTAAATTGTGGTAGATAAGTTTTGTATCGACTGATGAATTTGTTTACAAATTGTGTTGCAATTATTAATGAAATGACAAATTGTTTCGAGTGTTTAGTTATGTTTGGACGTAGAAGTCAAATTCGGCGTTCACGCTCTGAAAGTTACTTTTTAGAATTAAAAATCTACTCTACTCTTCTCTACTCAGGGAACCGTGTGGCGAAGAATAATGAAACTTCTGTCACTAAGCGTGCTGACTGTGACAGGTGTTTCGAATAATCCCAGGATTCGCTGAGCTTTATGGCAGCCAGTTTGGCGAGTTTTTCCGACAGTGCCCTCTGACACTAGTCCATTCAAACGTTCCCTTAGTTCCTCCTTCTCTAGATCTGAAAAGTAGCTGACAGCCTTTGAGGCTCGGAGTTAATCATCTCTTAATCATCTTAATCATCATCTAGGAGTTAAGTTCCGCACGCCCAGTGTGAACCAAACTTAAGGGACTGAATAACGGACACAGTCAGAACATACTCAGAGTTCCTCTGTGCTCAGGGCTGTACGAGCAGACGATTTTAAAGCTGGAAACCAAAAAGGAACTAACCTTAATAAATGACTCTGGCCATGACTTTTCTTTCTCATAAGCCATTTGGAGAACACTGACAGCAGTCAGTACAACCTGTGTTGATACTTTGTGCTTATTCCTCAGCAAGCTGCAAATGGCTTCAGTTGCAAACTCAGTAAAGAAGTAGCTTGGACGATTCTTTGCTAAATACAGAATCTGCATAGTAATAATTCCTTCAGACTTTGACTTGGAGCTCCGCAGCGACTTTACACACCCACAGATCAATGACTCGACCCTTTCCTCATCTATTTCAAGCTCTGCATCATTAACAGCAGAAAGGAAGTCTACTGGTGATACGTCTGCAGCCATTTCTTCCCAGGCATCATGACGACTCTTGTCACCCTGACTGAATGAACTTGTGGAGTGGCTTGTCTTTAGCTTCTTCGCAATAGGATCTGCCTCCCATTTTTTTTCGAAGTCTGAAAAAAAGAACAGTAACACCAAAGTATGAAACTCGTCAGGCTAATATTAATTCTTAGAATCTCAATTAACTGTCCATCTTATAAAGAAGAAACCTCCTTACAAGAGAGAAACCATTTCCCAAATGAGCAAACGGTTATAAAACCTGTTTGAATTTGCTTGTTGAAACTGGAATTGAAAACTTGCAGTATTTGCTAGGCAGGCTATATAGTGTTTAATTCTACAGACTGAGCGAACAGTCAAAGAAAGCCTTAAAGATAAGAATGAGATCGAAGTCAGAAACTGGTCAGACAACAGGTATTAGAGAAAACTGCCCACACTAGGCTGTTCTTGGAGCTGCATGAGAAGGGCCTTCACTGGTTCGACAGTGTTTCGTCAGAGAGGAGAGGGAGCAGGGACATTGAAATTTTTATTCTGTGGGTTAGGCTAAAAACTGTGCAACAGCATGTAGGTCAACAAAGAGTGGAATGCTTTTAATCTTTGTTGTGTCCATGCTCAGCTATCTTGAACAATGTATGTTCGTCTCTTCATTATTCCGCAATGGATGAAAGTTGGAGACCCATGTTTTCCCTGTGCATGAATTATGTTTTCCTAATTTTCAATTCCAGAAACAACCCTGGACGATTCCATGGATTTCATCGTTTCCATGGTGATTAAGCTTCTTTTTACGACCTTATTACAGGTGGGCATTAAAACTTCGCATGGCTTGACAATCCACGCAGTTTTCCACATCTGATCTACCTGTTTAGTCATCCATTCTCTGATTTCTGCTTTCCCATATAATAAACTGTTCTAGTCAAAATGCAAGTCTTTTGGAAGCTTCCTTTGCTTCAGCCTCCTCCTTTCCTGGGAGACCAGAGTGACCCAGGACCCACATCAAGAGTGATTTGATTTCTACCGTTTGCAACAGTATTAAGCTTGTTCAAGCATTCAATCTCCAAGAACTCTTTACTTTTTGAGATTTCAAAAGCTCTCATAAACATTTTTCAGCAAGGAGATGGAGATGTTGTCTGCAGATCTATACAGTGCTGTCAACTCTCGCAAAAGTCTGCACTGCAGGAGATGACAAGAAGTTGGAAAATGTACCTAAACCAAAGCTGTATGCATTGCGGTCATTCAGAGAGAAGGCTTGCAAGCATTCTGATTATGATTTTTGGGCTCCCATGTAAATCGCCGCCTTGATGATATTTTCACATTCAAGATAATTAGAAGCTTTTACAGTCTAGCTTTTACAACACATTTTAGACTTGCTGTGTTTCACCAAATATTCTATTCAGCTAATCAAACAATCACTCAGAGGAAGATTTAGCCTCCAAAAACAATGCAAACACATATGACAATACTAAACGAGGAAAAGAGAATGCCAGAATTTTCCTCCCATATAGTTGTGAAGCATCAGAGAAATTATCGAAAACATAAAACAGTAAAAGACCTTTCAATGAATCAAGAACACCCTAGTATCCTACATAAACACCAGACAAAATCAAGTCCAAAATCAGTTCCAAAGCAAAGCGGCATTTATTCAAAGCCATGTAACTGAGTATTTACATGCTGGCATAACAAACAAAGCAATTGTTCAACCTGAGATTAAACCACAACAGTTAACTGAGAGGTGGCCTACTTTACTATCCTGGAGTTATAAAAAAGAGGTTGTCATAAAATCAACCTTTCTGTTAGTTGTTGAACAGTAATGAGGGTGGAGGTACTTGAATTGAATCTTGAACATCACGAAAGTGAAATAAAAAATTAAAATAGGCGTGATAATGAGGAAATAAGATTTAGTGAATCAAGATCCATTTCCAATTTCGTTCTGATCACAGTCACTCTTCTGATCTGCAACCTGACTTCAGATTCACTAGCAGAAACAAAGAAAGAAAACATAACTTCATCAAATCAACTTCAAACCACAACAAGTACAAGCCGCACAAGCTGACCACAAGCAGACCACAAGGCACAAGTCCTTGTTCTTCATCACCTAACCCAGTCCCAGCATAATCTCTTACTTGAAAATGATCCAGTCTTTGGAAGTCCTGAGCTGGCTGCAAGACTTGATGTGGATGGACTACTGGTTCCTGATATCTTCTTAGTTTCTGCACTAGCATCTGCTGAAGACCTGGTTGGCTTACTGCCTAGGGCAATAAGATCTCCCGGGAAGCCGATAATCTTGGACTTGTTGCTTTTAGAACTCATTATTATTTATTTAATGGTACGATACACCACGGTTGATTACAGTTCATCAACAAAACAAATTGAAACAGACAACACATCATAATTCAATTCCATGCTACGTTTTGGTTTTAAACTTTCTGCCGATTAGGAAAGACGCCATAGAGTATAATGAAGTGAAATTATGTCGACAGAATAACGGCTAGACAATCGAAAGGTATCGGAAACTCGAAAGCTCGCGGCCTCGACTCCCAAGCGTTCCCAGGCCAGGACTTTTATTTTCAAGGACCCCTCTTACTCATACTGTCTTTTATGCTATCCCTAGCCCACATGTAGAATTATAAACTTCTGAAATCCTCGCTGTTTGCCATTGTCTCGTTTTTTCCTTTCCGAACTATGTTTTAAGATGAGTCTTCACCTTCCGGAATCTGGGTTCCCAGATTTTCCGAGATTTTTTTTTTGAATTTCTTCTGCGATACTTAAAAATCCGGAAATCTGGAAGTTCAAAAGCCCCTTTTACCGGATTATTTTGATATACTTTTGGACCCATTCGTATTCCAGATGCAATTTACAGAAGATGTCAAAGAAAAATCTGGAAGCCCAGATTCCGGAAGTTCCGGGAGGTGAAGACCGGACTTTATTTATCGCTTTTTCGGCCGTGCAGAGTTTTGCCATTCATACAACGCAAATTTCACCTAAAGTTCCAAGGTTCGCTGATGCTGATACTCATTTCATTCACACATAAGGACATGAGAACCTCCAAAGTGTCGTTTTTCGTTTTGGAAGATATGGTAGACCACAGAACATCAGGCCTTTCTTCTGTTTTGGAATTTGTTTCTTTTGAATGGTTTTCCCACTTTTGAAACGCGGCAGGTTCAGTTTTCAAATATTTTGCGATAGAGTCGACAAGCACTAATAAGAAAATTACTGATTTCGAATCAAAAGTAGCCTAATAGTATTTTGGATTTGGAAAACGATATTGTGAGCCATTCCGTGGTGAGAAGATCATTTCTAACAGAAGTTGTGCTTTCAGGATTTTCGGAATCGTTACGGATTTTCGGAATCGTTACTAACTTCGTATACTGTAAACTCGTTAAAAATCCGCTGGAGAAAACCTGATTGCCTGTCTCCGCCAAAAGAGAAAATGACGACTTGACGAGGCTGCAAGGAAACTGCACGTGGAAACTGCTCGCACCGCCTTAAAAGGCAGAAATTTGAACAAGTCTTCTCCGGTGGCTGGCGATAGCTCTTTATTCGGGGAGAAGGAAGTGAAAAACTATTCTGCCCAAGTTCCAGCTGGGGGTTCCGGGGTATACTGTTGTATAAGTAGTGAACTGATAGACAAAAATGCTCCTCAGCCGGGATTTGAACCCAGGACCCTCTGCTTACAAGGCAGTCGCTCTACCAACTGAGCTACCGAGGGGCTTGTGAGCTGAGTTCGCAAACCACTACAATAGTCTGGTAGAAGCCGGCCATAGGAACAGTGATCCCGCCCGAAGGCAAATTCATCTAACCAGTTCACATCCCAATGTCACGGAATTATTAATATATAGATGGCACTTTACACAAGGGACTTGTACCGTGACCAATAAACCATAAACGGTTTTTTTTCGTATACAATTTAAAAGTCTAGGACTCCATTGTCGGAGCCACGTAGACATACCAGGACCCTCAAGACGGTGGCTCATGGTGAAAACCAAATAAAACCAAATATACAATTTTAATGGGGAAGACGCCCTTGAGATGGAAACATTGTATAAGTAGTCAACTGATAGAGAAAAATGCTCTTCAGCCGGGATTTGAACACAGGACCCTCTGCTTATAAGGCAAAAACACCGTGAGTTGCCTTCAAGAAGCTACAATGCTTATAAGGCAAAAACACCGCGAGTTGCCTTCAAGAAGCTATAATGTAAAAAGTTGCATAGTATGTACAAGTCTAAAGAGAAAATTTGGCGTGTTTTCACGCTCTCCCACTTCTTTGTTTATCAGGGATACGCCGTCACTAGCCTTTTACCTTTGGGGGACGTCCGGTTTTGCCAACAGGACATGAAAACGTGTCGACAAAAAATGCAGTTGCTGCCAAGCGACAACGTCGTGAACGGCTGTAACCCCGAAAAATTAAAGCGCCGCAGGAAAATTTTTTTGAATCTGCCTTTTTTCTGGCAAATTCTAGCTTTTAACATGGTTCAAGCACCTCAAAATTCCAAGCCTCAAACGCCAAGAAAATGACGTACCCTTCTTCTAAATAGTGAAGACTGCTAAATGTGCCGCAGGTGAAATTTTTTGGAAACGCTCATGATCAAAGTGCCTTTTTGCGATCTCAAGGCTACCTTAAACCACAGAGCTGCCTGGCGAAAAAAGGGTCCATCCATTGTTAAATAGGTGTAAAGTACGTTTAGTCTGAATTTACCTCAAACAAAAATAGGCTAGTTTTCAAGTCAGGAGACGTGCTTATTCCTAAAAGTTAAGTATAAGTTAAGTAATGGATGGAAACCAGTTGAAGCTACCGTTAAATGGCAAAGAACAAGAGCTAAATAAATGCCACTTAGCACAATAACTGGGCACAGTTACAGTAACTGGGGTGAACCAAATAGTGAATTCGACTACCGAAAAATTAACTAAAAAAATAAGGAGCAGATCGGGAGCGGTATTACGACCGAATTTGGGAATGGAATAAAACTCTTAGGAGAACCACCTAAAACAACCGAACGTGGTAAGTCTGGTAACAGATGCGGACCAAACAAAAATCTGGTGAATTACCGAATTCGGTAACGAACCAAATGAATCTGATTAATGACCGAATTATGAAATGGATTGACCGAATGCGATAGAACAGATACGGACTTGAGAAAAGTCCGGTGAACAACCGAATTCGCTAACGAAAGAGACCAAATAAATACGTTAAATCACTGAATTTACGTGGGGACGTACCGAATGCGGTGAAATCGACTCGGACTGAACAAAAGTTGGATGAATTGTCGAATTCGGTCACAAATCAGAACCAAATGAATCTGATTAATGACCGAATTATGAAGTTGACTGACCGAATGCGATAGAACAGATACGAACTTGAGAAAAGTCCGGTGAACAACCGAATTAGCTAATGAAAGAGACCAAATAAATACTTTAAATCACCGAATTTACGTGGGGACGTACCGAATGCGGTGAAATCGACTCGGACTGAACAAAAGTTGGATGAATTGTCGAATTCGGTCACGAATCAGAATCAAATGAATCTGATTAATAACCGAATTATGAAGTGGACTGACCGAATGCGATAGGACAGATACGGACTTGAGAAAAGTCCAAAGAACAACCGAATTCGCTAACGAAAGAGACCAAATAAATACTTTAAATCACCGAATTTACGTGGGGACGTACCGAATGCGGTGAAATCGACTCGGACTGAACAAAAGTTGGATGAATTGTCGAATTCGGTCACTAATCAGAACCAAATGAATCTGATTAATGAACGAATTATGAAGTGGACTGACCCGATGCGATAGGACAGATACGGACTTAGTCCGGTGAACAATCGAATTCGCTAACGAATGTGACCAAATAAATACGTTAAATCAGCGAATTTACGTAGGGATATACTGAATGCGGTGAAATCGACTCGGATTGAACAAAAGTTGGATTAATTACCAAATTCGATAAAGAATGGGAACCAATAAACAGGTTAAATCGCCTAATTTGGAAATGTCGGCACAAAAGATTTTCATAAAACAGGCATCACGGCTTCGCCGCGATGCCCGTTTTGACCGAATGCCCAAAACGTAGGGGGGGGGGGGGGGGGCGCAGCGCCCCCCCCCCTCGGGACGCCCCTGGCCACGGGTGAATCCGACCAATCACGTGACAGAGATTCGTGGTTACTACGCTTACCACGCTCCCGAGCGTGGTAAGCAAATAGTTACTATTTCGAGAAGGCTGGAACGGTCAGCGTAGTAACTTTTCGTGAGGTTGGAACGGATTTAGTAACTAATAGTTACTATTGTTACGAGGGTGGAACACGCCCCGATGAAAAATTTCTAGCCTGCGTAGTAGTACGACAACGTTGCATGTAATACTATGTAATAGCAAAGAATACTATCATTTAATGTGCCTCAGACTGGTCCAATCTTATGTAGTAGTATCTAGTAGCATCCATAGTAGTATGCAATAACACGGTAGCCTTGAAGTAAAAGCATGTAGTAGCATCGTTAGTACTGCATGCAACTTTTTCGGACTACTTCATAGTACTATTTTGAGATAAATTTTTCATCGGGGCTCTATGTGTGCTCTAGCCAACTCCGTTATGTCAAACGTCACTTCTAGCTTCCAACTTTATTGCTGACTGACCTTTCCCTTGGCCAATGCGCGACTCGATATGAACCAAAGAATATGTACACCGATAACCGACGACAGGTGTCAACAGTCTTTGGTATGGACCGAGAGTCTTATCGCTTATTCCGCTTTCCAATAAGTTATACCAAGCCCTAAAGTGTGATTGTATTTGTTTCTCTAGCGCAACTGATGGAAATTCGCCGTTGGAAGGGCGCATAGAAATCGTAACCGTCTATACCTTCGTGTTTAGACAAGACCAAAGGTTCCGATGGGATAAATCTTATATTCGATCCAGGATTCCAGACAATTGGGTCTTGTCTTCGCCAGCCCCGCCCATTGCCAGGCCTTATGTTGGGGCCACAAAGAGTTAACGAGTTTTCGAGACTTTCAACGTAGGACGACTTTAAATGGCAATCGTGCCGCAGTCGATCCGCTCTTCGCCCTGCCATATCATTTTTCTTTTAACAAGTTGTCAGTTATGTAGAAATTTTGTATTGAGAGGCGTGAGGAATAAATTATTATTATTATTATTAATGGTGTTTTTATTGTTTATGAATAAACTAAACTGAAACTGAAACTAGATCCGGTCTTCGCCAGGCTAATCATCAGATATACCTCTATAAGCCATATCTATTTTGACGATACTGACCGAAACTTCCTGCTTTTTTCTGCCAAATTTCCGCTTTCGGCCGAATTCCGAGCGAACTAATTGTCCAGCAATAAAAGAAAATTCAGAAACGAAATCAGCGTTTCTCTATAAAGAACATCTAATCAACTTCAGATAAAACTTTAACTCATAAGAAATTCCGGTTACAACCGGATTCCGGACGAATTATATGTCCGGGTAAAAAACGATTGTCATATACAGATTCAGCGTCTCTTCTTACCCCTAAATCTGTCATCTACTCAACTTCAAATAAAACTTTTGCTTTCAACAAATTTTCCGGTTTTGGCAGGATTCCGGACGAACTAGTTGTCCGGATAGAAAATACTTTTCACATAAGTGTTCAACATATCTTCTTACCCATAAATCGAACATTTTAATCAACTTCAACTGAAACTTTTGACCAACTTTCCGGTATTTGCCGGATTCCGGACGAGCTACTTGTCTGGTGAGAAAATGGTTTTCACCATCGTGTTCAGCATGTCTTCTGACCCCATAATCGACTGTCACATTAGCTGTTTAAAAGTATTTTGTTTGCCCCTTAATTTGAACCCCCACCCCTAAATATAGAGCTACAAAGCCCATCTACGAACTTGACCTTACCCTTGATCCAAAGAATCCTCACACCAAGTTCCATCAAAATATCTCATTCCCTTCAAGAGTTATCGTGCTTACAGAGGGACGGACAACTTTTGCGATATCATAGGTATCCCTCCACTTACGTTTTGGGATCCCAAAAACTCGATCCCAGATTTTACTGAGCATAGAGTCATAGAGTAGAATGGAAAAGCCGAGATGTGCCCTGAATGACGCATTACTAGACTGGTGGTCTACTTAGAACCTTAGAACAGGTATTACGTCGTACACAAGTCCTCAATTTCTGGACACAGCTGCTTCAACGTTAGGGCATGCCCCAACGTATGTCCACCTCAAACACTGGGGCACCGTCAATGGAGCAAGGCAAGCAGTACCCCCATAAAAATGTTTCAAATTTCAGTTTAGATTTTCAATACAACCCATTGTGGTACTGTGCAATTGCTCCAGGGCATGGTGCCGCAACGTTAGAGCACTGTGCCCCAAAACTGAGGATTTGAGTATGACTGATTATTTTTGTAATCTATTAGTTGCGTTTTTTGCAGATACCATGGTATCTGATACCACGGTCTAAAGTCGTTTCTGCAGTTATCGTGGTATTTGATACCACGGTCAAAAGGCGTGTTTGCAGTTTTCGTGGTACCTGGCCAGTTATCGTGGTATCTGATATTCAGATATCACGGTCCGACCGTGGTAACTGATCGTAGTATCTCAAAAAGTCATCTAACTTTCGTCAATTTTTGTCAAATTGGTGGGACAGAAGTTTGGCACTTAGTGATGTGACTGAATCTCAGTTTTTCTTTTGGGATGACGTCGAAAAGCGCGATCTCGGCAATTGTCGTTTTTGCAGAGCAACCGTATTTCAGATACCACAGTAACTGCAAAATCGATGAATTGCAGATCCAGTTACCGTGGTAACAGATACCATGGTATCTGGAAAAACGCAACTATTATAGGACAGACGCAAACGTTTTAAAAATTTATTCCGCTACGAAGCAACAGTCCTTGACTCAAACAGATCAAACTCGAAACAGGGAACTTAAAAGCACAACAAGTAACGCTAGAACAACGCAAACAAGAAAGATAACTACGAGCTGCCTGATTTTATGCCTATGCGGCTTAAGACCTTCATCTGAAAGGGGAGAGAAAGAATAAGAATCACCCGCAAAACAAACGAAACAGGAACGGAAGGTTCGGCAGCGTAGCCCACAACCATGTCGAAAGCGCCCTTCATTCCGGGCATCACAACGTAGGCCTCTCGACCATACCCCACTCGCAACCCCTTTCTCCCCCCTCCCTGCCATATCAATATACGCCGGAACCTCACATGGTGAGCAACTAAAGTAAGCAAATCGTGCAGTCTGACTATGGTATGATATACGCTTCGATGAGGACGACACAAGTTTCTGCTGCTTAGCGGAGTTGCGGTGGGGATACTCATATCAAACGGAGGTCTTGGTTTCCAGATCTTCTAAGGTGTGCAATACCTACAGGAGGATAGCATGTTATTAAAATAAATTGATTAAAAAATATGCACAAGTACCATACACAAGTACACGTATAGTACACAATGAATAAAATAACAGCACAAGTTTCAACAATTTATGGGTGAGATTATCGCTAATCCGACGATAGGCAATAGATAATACCCAACTTCGTTCTCTAAAATTATAACGTTCGGATTCAACAACATTTGGCGTCTATAACCGACATGTAAGATCCGAAACAGTCTTCTTCGCTTGAACCGCGTCTTGTAAAAAGGGCACAGGGTGAACTTGTAAAGTTTTATATTTTTGTTGTAGCCCATTCAAACTCTTCCTGCGGTCATAACACGTAAATTTTGTAACATTCTATGAGCTTTGCCTGAACCGTTGCCAGCTTACCAGTTTTTCTACCATCCGTTTATCATGAAGAGTTCAAATCACTAAACCAGCCATTAGCGAAGCCGTCGCATTCAATTATCAGCTGAGCGATAAGCTATAGATGGTAATTTTATTCGCAAGTTTTTCTTGGAATTCACAGGCTACCGAGTAGGTAGAGTTCACTGCAATTTCAGTTCGACTGCTTTTGGGTTCCAATCCTTGGTTGCGTTTTTCCCGATACCATGGTATCTGATACCACGGTCTAAAGTCGTTTTTGCAGTGATCGTAGTATCTATTACCATGGTCAAAAGGCGTTCTTGAAGTTATCGTGGTATCTGGCCAGTTATCGTGTTTCTGATATTCAGATACCACGATCCCACCGTGGTAACTGATCGGGGTAGCTGAAAAAGTGATCTCACTTTCATTAATTTCTGTCAAATTGGTGGGAAAGAAGTTTGGCACTTAGTGCATGATGTGACTGAATATCAGTTTTTCTTTCGGGGTGACTTCGAAAAGCGCAATTTCGGCAATTGTCGTTTTTGCAGAGCAACCGTATATCAGATACCACGGTAACTGCAAAAAACGGCTAATTGCAGATCCAGTTACCTTGGTAACAGATACCATGGTATCTGCAAAAACGCAACTTTTGAGCTAGCACCCTATTATAGCATGCCCTTTTACAAGAGAAGTACGGATTTGTGTAGCCTACTTTGTGAAGGGGCACTGTTTCGTGATCTGTTATTATTAATTAACGTGATACGTTAATTTCGGAAGAAATAACAATACACAAAGCACAAACTGAAAAAGAAAACGTCTCCGGGGGACATGGGGGGGGGGGGGGGGAGCAAAGCAGGGCAGTAAGAAAATACTAAACTCCGATGATCACAGGGACATACTGCCGGATTTCATAGAGCAAGAAGACTCAAGGGCCATAAGACCAGCGCTTAAACTTGCTAGTAAGCCCCAGCTGAAGCTCCCTCCAGTTCAATCATCTGAGCGATATGTGAAATCTTTTGCGCCTTATTTTATTCGGCATTTTAACTCTGTTTGACTATATTGTTGTTATTTTATCAGTTGTGACGTGACCAAGTTTATGTTTATTTTATTAATAGTGCATGATTTCAGTGTGCTATTTCTATAAGTAGTCATAAGTATTTGACCCGATGATCGAATATTTTTGTAACACAAACAAATTGTATATAATATTAGTAACACTTTATTATGGACCAAAAGAAACCAAATTTGTATATTGCATGAAGATTATGTAAAGTAATGGTATATTATGTACTTGTGCTAGTGAAGTTTTATTGACCATTCTCCTATGTTATTTTTCGCAATGAAGAATTTTTGGATAAATAGAGTGGATTTGAAAAAAAAGGCAACTTACCTCTAAGGCGCAGGACATACTCCAAGCTTGTGCAGGGCAACCGTGATGGCAGGGCCTTCCATCCCTATTGGTCAGCTCGGGCAGTGACCTCCAATGACTAGTCTGGACGGTGATGAAATGCTTGGAGAGAATTTCCTTTACTCGACCAATGGTGCGCTGAAGCTCCTCATCGCCTCCGACTAGTTTGGCGAAATGAAGACGAGCTCGAAGAAAATAACCAACAGGCCAGACCCATTCCTGAAACGAAAAAGATACCCAAATTAATTCATTTAAACAAATAAAAAATGAACGGTGTATTGTGCCATGAGACAGATAAAATAACAAGACCAAATGTTTCGATGAGATCACAAAGGGGAAAATTCAGTGGACTCATCCAGACTATCGAGTGCTTCCGGCATTCACCAGATCAAGCAAGCATGTTGTTTATACTTAAAAGGTCTCTGCCTGAAAGTAATTCCTCCTTGTATATCGTAATACCGGCTTAATTCCACGAAAGTGCCATAAACACTAAAAAAAAGCGAACATACATTCATTTCCTTTGTGCTGCTACTCGCATATGAAAAGTGGTCTAGAATTTTTTGTTATTCTCATATACAAATTTTACGCTTCTTAGACAATCGGGCCTTCCAGTCCCTTCAGTTCCTGAGGATCATCACTTCCACAAAAAAAAAAACGGATACAAAAAGTCAGACGGATTGCCATCCAACGTTCAGATCACCGACAATGGATGCAAACGACAGCTATTTATCATTTAGGTAGAAACCAGTTTTCTACGTCATTTCGTCACTTCTCCTTTCGCCACAAACCTGTGAAGAGAGGATACCCCTTGCTTTCAGCTTATAAGGGGGGACAGGAGAGGGTGGGCGGCGCAGATTTCCTGATAATTTATCAACGTATTCAATGACATGTTAGCATGTAATTAGAAGTCATGCAGGATAACTCACCGGTCCTTGATGATAGTTGAAACCATGGGCGACAGTTGGGTCCTGACTATCGTTGGCATTATCATAGTCTCCCCTGTATGCCCAGTCGGCTGGATCCAAGGTCCGCATTCCAAGATGACTAAGCAGGATTTCTTCTATATGTCCAAGCGCAGTCCAAGCATTGTGAGGATTAAACATCTCGGGAGCCTAGAAAAGATTCAACTAAAGAAGGAATCCTGACCAGAACTTCACCTTTAAATAGCAATTACTAGCTACAACGCTGTGTCGCCCGTTAACGTCACCAGTGCTGACTATCTAGAAGTTGATACTATGAGCGTGTTCCACCCTTCTAACAGTAGTAACTATTAGTTACTATTTTCGTTCCAGCCTCGTGAAAAGTTACTACGCTGACCGTTCCAACCATCTCGAAATAGTAACTGTAATAGTAACTATTCGCACCATGCTCGGGAGCGTAGTAAGCGCGGTAACTACGAATCTCTGTGATGTGATTGATCTAATTAGCCCGTGGCACGATATTTTGCTGAAAACAGAAAAATGCGTTCCAGCCTCGACGCCAAAAAGACAAAATGCGTAGTAATAAGTAGGGTGGAACAAGCTCTATACATCCCTGTGGACAATTTTCTAGGTCTCGTCTCCCCAGTCACGGTCTACTCCTCTACTGAAAACGTCTATAATTTCTGCCATTTATCCTCGCTAAGGGAATTCTACAAGGGGATAACACGGTTTGAGAAGAAGTTGTATCCCTCCCATTTCTTGCTCAAAAATTGCTCTAGCTTCCGGGAGTGACATCGCGTCCTGCCGGAGTTCTAGCAACTGTTCGTAGCGGTTGACGATGAGCTACGTTTTGGTAAAAATCATGTCCCTTCGTCTTCGCCGTAAAGTCAGCGATGGTAGGTTGAGCTTTTAAGCTCAACTTCAAGTGCTCTAATGGCGTATTCTCGCCGTTCCCTGAGGACTACTCGGGGAATATAAGGGAACGGCGAGAATGGAGGGAGTCACTCCACGCGGGCTCCGCGTACAGAAAACAGCGAAAACATCGGGAATGCTTCCAAAACGGATTTTGTTTGAGAAAAAAATATGCAGTTGACGAAATTAGTCTTGATCCACTTTATTTTTGGTTTTGTTTATTCTGATTGTCTTTACTTAATTTTATATTCCACCAACACCAGCAAAAATTGATTCCCCTCCGAATCTGAAAGAGAGTCCTTTTTGATAATGGTGACGATAACCGGAGCATTCCCCGTCCGTGGGGACTCGCAAGAATACGGGGAGTGAGTCTACAGGGACAAACAAAAACGCGGGGACTCCTTCAGTGGAGTCTTCGAGGAACGGCGAGAATACGCCTTAAGAGTCTCAGTAAAACAAACTATTACTAAATGCATTATAAGTTTTTTTTTTACCGTAAGTTTAATTTCTTGAGAATCATTTTGCAATGTTATATTTTCAACGTACGCGTGCCTTTAACAGAACAGATTTTTCTCAGCTTTAGCAATGCAGGATTTTGTGCTGATTTCCCTTATTGGGCGCAAGATTGTACATTCTTTAACAATAAAAGGGAAGCCGGGAATGCTAAATCAACGGCAGAAACTACAAAATTATTTGCCAAACAGCGGGATGAAATTTTGTTACATCTTAGCTCTCAATCCAATTGGAAAGGCTCTTTCCTTTCTTCACCACAATCAAGGATCTGACACCAAGGAACTTAACAAGAGAAGATGCCAGTCAAATAATAAGGTGCTGTTCTATCAACACTTTTCATTGGATATGATAATGGTTATTTAGTAATCCAACTCACCACGACCATTGCAATGGGAACATTGCATCTCAACTGGTAGTCCGTCCACGGTTGCGCAGACCCCACTGTGTCCTTGTAGATGCCACGCCTATGGATAAGGTCAGGCCTCCTTTCGTAAGGGTTCGGCTCCACGTCAATGAAGAACAATCTCTCAAAGCTACTGTCAATCTTAGCTGCCCATTCTCTGAACGTCCAAGCTACTGTGTTTCCTAAATAATAATAGGACAGTATTCAGATGAGTCTACTATCAATCAATCAAGCTTATTATCCAAATAGGTTAAAGCTAGAAGAGGAATACAATATTTACGAAATACAGACACGAAAGAAATTAACTAATGTACTTACAAGATATGACCAGAAATAAAGGATGAGATGACAAAACGTAAAAACTGGGCAGAAGAATTAGCAGGATATGGAGAAAACTGATTGCCAGTATTCCTCCTGAACCGACGCAGGGAAGACGGGAGGGGAGGGGGGAATAGATGGGCCAGCTGGGGACAGCCGATTATCTTAGCTCCAAATTTTTTGGAACAGTATTTGTGCGGTCAGTTAGTTTAGGGACGTCCAGTTTAATGAGAGCCTCTTCATACGAAATATTATGATCACCCAGAATAATTCTCACTGCTCTCTTTTGGACATTTTCCAGGCCATCAGAGAGCTCTGCAGAAAGAGAAGAATGCCAAACCGGTGAAGCATATTCTAAATGAGGACGAATACAAGTTTTAAAATAACAGAGGAGGCATTTAGTATTCAAACCGAAAGGGTAGAGAGTGATTTAATTAAAAATTGTTTTCCGGATAATATTGTACAAGAAACATTCCACTGTTTCCACATGACCAGCCTGTTCCCATTTAAAGTGCCATAAGACAATTTATGTTTTTAGCCGTAACTCGTAGTTTGTATTGGTTTTTGACTTTCACGCCACACCGACACGTGACACTATACTGTTAATAATACAAGCGCCTATGCCGGAGACATGTCACCAATGGTCCATTTAAACACTGCGTAAAATCCGAGCGTTTTTTACGCACATATTGAGCTTGAAAAGATTTCTAGCAAAACGGACGTATTTAGACACAAAACGGACCGATTTCTCAAATGCGTCCGTATTGCTAGAAATGTTTTCAAGCTCAAAACGTGCGTAAAATACGCTCAGATTTCAAAATACGCTCGGATTTTACGCAGCGTGTAAACCCACCATAAGAGAAAGGATTGGTTATGAAGACCAGTTTGCAAGCAAACGCTACCCCATACCAAGATATCAATTACAGCCACATATTCATTTCGGCACGTAATAGTAAAGTTTGTTTCTTAAAGTTTAACTGAAAAGCCAATTTCTTTGTGTATCAGTCTACTGGGTACACTGCGTTATTTGGATTGTGTTAAAGGATTTTTTTTTTTTTCTATTTGTTATAGTGAGCGTGTTCATCCTACTTACCGTAGTTACCACGCATGACGTCACAAAATCTGCCTTTTTGTTGTCAAGGCTGGAACGGTTTTTCTGTTTTCCAGCGGAATATCATGCCTCGGGTGAATCCGACCAATCACATGACAGAGATTCGTGGTTACTACGCTTACCACGCTCAAATAGTTACTATTAGTTACTATTTCGAGAAGGCTGGAACGGTCAGCGTAGTAACTTTTCGTGAGGTTGGAACGGATTTAGTAGCTAATAGTTACTATTGGTACGAGGGTGGAACACGCTCAGTATGACGTTCAGCATATCTACGTCGTCGTCACAATGCAAGATTCTACTATGACGCGGAAAATCTGAATCTCAACACAAACGCGGCTTTTCAGTGGCCAGTGGTAAGCTAGGTGATCACCGCTCACTGTGTGAACATTTATTTTTCGCAAATCGCTTTTGTCAAGCATAAACACAGGTACAAGCGCACAGAGGTACCACAAATCCGAGATGGAAATTCCACTATATCAAAATCGGTTCTTCGTGAATAGCGGAGCAAGGAAGTAACGTATTTTCGCCGGGTCTTCAAGCCGCTTTCAGTGAATAAGTGATGGGTAGCTAGATTTTCATACCTCAGTCCTTTTCAGTTAAACTTTAAGCCAAAAGGCCATGCAAGATTCAATACATGTTTCACTTCACAAATAAACTGTTACGCCTCTAGAACTATTATGGTACACAAACTAGGCTAAACTTTCTTTCCTGAGTCTAAACGCTTTAATAACATATTTACACACTTCTACGATGCATTTGGGGTTCATAGATTTCAGGATACCGGAAGCGATACCAACCCACCCCTAACAGATTTATTCCTCAAATCCGAAAGCGCTTGGCGCTCTACGAGGAAGTGGTTCAAATCCTCCTCCTACGACTTGCAAAGAGGGCAAAGGTAAGTCTTTCCCGTGCTAGCTTTCCTCCTATTAAAAAGTTTCTTTTTGCTGAGGATCGGCAGACTGGTAGATCGGAGCTGGAACCAAGTTTTCAGTGTAGCAGGATCAAGTCCTAGCTTAAAATAATATTCAAACCTAAACACATCTTTTATTTTACCATACAACTTAAGAGTTTCTGAAGTTTCGAGTCTCATTTGCCAATCTTGGATTTCTTGATCCTCAATTATTTTTGCATAATTTCTTAAAATTGTATGATTCAATAGTAAAGCCTACTTGGACTCCTAGCAGCTTCACTTTTGCCTACCGCTCTCCGATTGCGCTGATGACGCGCTTTCCTTGCTGGAAGTTGTCGGCTTTCCCGAGCTAACTAGAACAAACGCTGAAAGATCACTTGCAAGAATAGTTAGTATTTGTGTATCGGCTAAGGTTCGTACTGTCAAGGGTGGACTACTCTTACGTGCCGCAAGATTCTTGGTCCCCCTTCAACTCCCCCCCACAGTGGCCAGATCCGGTCCTGACCTGTAAATAAATGTCTGGGACATGTGCTCTTAATAATTATCAAGTTCAATCTGAAACTGGAAATTGGATTACACCCGATTTCCCCGTGAATCTGCTCAGGTCCCTAATAAGCCTGGCAAGTTTCATCCTAATACTAAGCTACCTGGAAGTACGGTAACTCGTGATCAGTAGACGGACCGGCAGAAAAGCGACCAAGATAAGGCGATAGAAATTTATGGGTGTAGTGAACAGTGCAGTGAGATCTACAGTAAACTCGGAAATGGCTTGGTATGACGGCTTGCTTTACAGCATGATAACGTTATCTGACAAACTTTTACGAACATTGATTGAATAACATACCCTCAGGGTCTGCCCGGGATACGGCCTCGTATGGGTAAACTCCAGCTTCAAAGGAGTCTGCCATCCAGCCAATGACACTCCTGCTAAGACCAACCAATTCGATGGCACTGCCATCTCTGGGAGTGGCGGGTTTTCCTCTGATTCCAGCTTTGTCCGATGAGCCCATTTTATCCATCCACGTTCCACAGTTATGCAGGTTACCACCAAAGACAAATCCTAGAAAACAAAATAACATTTACAACAGAATTTTAGATTTTCTTTTCTTCAATTACGTTTCGCCACTTTATCACCTCCTAAAATTTAATCAAATAATGTATACAACGGATACGTCAGCTACGATGCTTCATCAGCGATATTTCGGCCCTGCTTGGCTAGGGTCCTCGTCAGGCTGTCAATCTTCAGGTCCAACGTCGGAGAAGGAAACAACCTGTAATTTATTACTGTCATTATAGGTTTGTTTCCTTTCCTGACGTTGGTCCTAAAGATTGACAGCCTGACGAGGACCCTTGCCAAGCAGGGCCGAAATATCGCTGATGAAACATCGTAGCTGACGTATCCGTTGTATACGTTATTCGAATAAACGTTTCAAAGTCAGCTTGGCTTGGGCTCAAGGAATATTCACCTCCTAGCTCGGCGCCAAAAAAAAGCGTGGCGTGTAGCGGACATCATGACGATGACTAAAGGCTTTTTCCCGCCATGCAACAAAGAATCTGTGGCTCGAATATAGTGTTTTACGATCGTTCGTGAGACCAAAAAGTCTGATTCCGCGCCAAAATGTTTTGTGAGTTGAACTGTAGCTCAAATTTGACAAAAACAAAACTATCTTGCAGCTGCCACTGTTTTCCCGATGAAAAATTTATCTCAAAATAGTAGTATGAAGTTGTACGAAAAAGTAGCATGCAGTACGAACTGATGCTGTTACATGCTTCTATGTCAGGGCCACCGTGTTACAGAATTCTACTGCATGCTACTATTAGCAAGACTGGATGCTACTATAGCAAGACAGGATGCTACTGGATAGTACTACTTAAGATTGGCCCAGTAGCACATTGAATGATAGTATTCTTTACTATTCCATATCAATACATGCAACCCTTTCGTACAACTATCAAACAACTACGCAGGCGACAAATTTTTCGTCGGGTTACCACCGTCCAGGCACTGTGCCCCTTCGTTTAGGGTATTGTCCGCTCCAGGGCTAAAGCACTGTCTCAAAATATCGGGAATTTTTACACTTCGGTTTATAATTAACACGATATACGAACCCTCACTTGCATCGCATTTCACCTTCAATTCAATCCAACTCGATTCAATTTATTCTCAAACGGTGATACGGTGAAAGTGTCACTTATTTGAAAATATCAATTCTAACAAAATAAATCACCACTAATTACATATCTGCTATTAAAATATCATATTCCAAATTTTCCAAATTTCTCCTAGGGTTCCCCATTTCTTTCAGTAATTCCTAGTTAGTTTCAGATTTTGAAGTAAAAGACCCAGTTTTAATTAGAAGAAAAATAGGACAAACTTTTATAAAAAAGCTTCGATAGCCCTCCAAACCCACAACATGCACCCATTTTGTAACAAGTGAATAATGTAGTACGTAAACAATTGTAATTTTATAGTTGTCGAAATAATGCATAATTTTAATAGTATTTATATGTCACTGGATGGATCCGGTGGTTTAGGTATAGTCTGTTTTATACACTATATTTTGTACTCCTCAGTTCTGAGCGAAATAAATAAATAAAATAAACAAATCTAAATATCTCCCTTCACTAATGATTTCAAGAGATAGGGACAAAATGAACAGAGGATTGCAGGTGCTGAACTGTTAAATATGTCGGTAAAAGCAATCACGAAAGTAAAACAAATATCTCAGATCATTTAACTGAATCTTTTGATGTTATGAGACGGAAAGCGCTAGTTAGTTCCGCAAGATTAGAAGTTTCCGAAAATCCACTTTTAAAGGCAATTCGTGAGAATGCAGAATGCCGTTCCGGCCATTTCTACCGTCTTTTCCGTCGACTGTGCTATTGCCCCGAGCCATCGAATGGATGAAATGATTGTATATATTTAGTAAAGAATAGTCCTGTATATTAGTGTAACTTTGATATGTGAATGCATAATATAACGAATTAAGTAAATTGATTGATTGATTTCCGCCGCAGCCAGTTCCCAAATTAATTTCCATCCGCGTAGTTTTCCTAAGCGGACTGATCCTCCCCAATTAGCAAACCATCAGAGCTGAGAAAACCACTTACCCGTCTGCCAGTCCACACCAGCACGAACATTGAATCCTTCGTCAGTCATATGAGCATCAATTGTCGTACCTGCCCCTCGTTCTCTAAACGAAATACCCTGGAAGTGGCGTTCAACTGCTTCTTGCATAACTTCTTTCAGCGGCTGATCCTAAAATAAATGTAATAATAATGGTACCATTAGCCTCATAGATATTGTCTAAACGGTTGACGAAACAACCAGTAGGAACCAGTAGTACCGAAACAAAGGGTACCAATCGCCTCCCTCAGCCAACTGACTGTATCACCATCCCCAATGCGCAAAACCTAAAGCAACTACGACAGACTTAAGTGCCTAAATTAAGTGTCTTTTTCTGTGTCTGTATGTGTTTTATTTATTTTCTTCCATTTACTCCGCTTTTTCAAAATGGCGGGTTATAAATAAATTACTACTTACTTACTTACTTACTATATTTGATGGTACAAACGGATACGTCAGCTGAATTTTTACTGGAGCTATATTTCGGCCCTTCTTGGCAAGGGTCCTCTTCAGGCTCAATACCGCTCAAGTTGGAAAAACCGTTCAGGGATCAAAAGAGACACAGGCGAATACTCACTACCAGAAACATGGAAAGGCATCATCAGTGAAAGGAAGTTCAGACCCCTACAACAAAACGAACTTCAACCCAAATGCAGAAAAATCTCTACCCGACCAACGACCCAATCGAGCAGCAAAAACAGCAGCCGTGTCCAAAATCAAATCACAGCAACCTTTTTAACTACAAGCAAGACTCCCGAAGGAATCAACGAAGTTAAATATTTAACGCTAGGCTAGAATCTTTGGTTTTGTGTTTCCCAAAAGTTCGTTTTTCCAACTTGAGCGGTATTGAGACTGAAGAGGACCCTTGCCAAGAAGGGCCGACACGTAGCTCCAATAAAAATTTAGCTGACGTATCCGTTTGCACCATCAAATATGATTCGCAGTCAGCTTGGGCTGAAGGAATATTTATACTTACTTACTTAAAATAACAGACGGGTTGGCGATCCACGCATTACTGAGAAACGAGGAATAACAAAAGATGGACTTTCACATCTCCCTCAAGTGCATTTAAGGTGGCGAATCCCGTTTCCATAAAAAAGTGCTCAAGAGTTCTTGTCATATAGTGCTGTTGGATACTCAACAGTTTTGCCACGGTGGATCGACCAAAGAGCTTCACATGGACAGCAAACAAGACGGGCTGACGACACCGCAAATTACTGAGTAAGTAAGTAAGTAGTTTATTTCTGACCCGCCATTTGGAAAGCGGAGTATGTAAAATAAAATAAAATAATTAAATAAAACACAACAAATCCAATATACAATATACTGAGAAACGACCAAAATCAAAAGTTCGTCTTTCATGAAAGAATCTGCCTTTCACGGATCCGAACCAGAACTGAACCCTGATCTTATTTCATTAGTTGCGTTTTTGATCTGCAATTAGTCGTTTTTGCAGTTAACGTGGTATGTGATACCACGGTTGCTCTGCAAAACGACAATTGCCGAAATTGCGCTTTTCGAAGTGATCCCTTAAGAAAAAATGATATACAGTTTCATGACTAAGTTCCAAACTTCTTTCTCACCAATTTTACAAAATCCTATAGTCTCTATTTTTGGTAATGACGAAAGTGAGATGACATTTACAGATACCACAATCAGTTACCACGGTCGGACCGCGGTATCTGAATATCAGATACCCCGATAACTGGCCATATACCGCGATAACTGCAAAAACACCTTTTGACCGTGGTATCAGATATCACGGTAACTGCGAAAACGACTTTAGACCGTTGTATCAGATACAATGGTATCTGCAAAAACGCAACTAGTATTTTTCCTTCTGAAAACAAGCGCAATCGCCAGTCCACTTATTATTTATTTTCCTTCCACAGTTCAAATCAATTCATTTATTTATATCCGCCAAAGCTGGCGAACAGAAAAAATGTAATAACATATAAATAATAGGTCTACAACTGACCAATACGTAGACCATGCATGCACTTTCATAAGTTCTACATTCAATTAATTTTAAAAAAAAGTTGCACTAAGCATAAATGAATGTCTACCTTAAACTTCAACCAAAATACAGGCATCAATCATTCAATACAACGCATCAGAAAAAGTGTGCTTTATGGCAAACATGTTTGAAAAAAATATTCCCCCGTTTCTTTTTCAAAATACCAATGGGGATTTTAGGCACTTGCCCTTCGGCCAAGTGCCATATAGAGATCGCAATTTCTGTCCGTCCGTCGGTCTATCTGTCGGTCTGTCCAAGTTTTGCTAGTTCGGGCCCTTCCACATAAACTAGGAGGATAAAACTTGGCAGGCATATAAGGGACCCCAAAGAATAAGTTGGAAATAGTCACCTCCCTGATCCGAGCATCGTGGGGGAAGTGGAGGGAGGGGGAACCCGAAATCTTGAGGTGTTTATAACTTTTGAACGGGTGATCGGATCTTAATAAAACTTGATAAATGAGATTTTCTGAACTGCTCGGTACGATTATTCCCAACTTCTTTGTGACATGCAGAAGCGGCAAACTTCGTGACGCAATAGGTTATACCGGGTTACAGTAAATACAAAAAATGGCCAAACCATAGTTGCGTTTGTGCAGATACCATGGTATCTGATACCACGGTCTAAAGTCATTTTTGCAGTTATCGTGATATCTGATACCACGGTCAAAAGGCGTTTTTGCAGTTATCATGGTATCTGACCACTTATCGTGGTTTCTGATATTAAGATACTACGATCCGACCGTAGTAACTGATCGTGGTATCTGAAAAAGTCATCTCACTTTCATAAACTTTTGTCAAATTGGTGGGAAAGAAGTTTGGCCCTTGGTGATCTGTATATCAGTTTTCTTCTGGAAAGACTTTGAAAAGCGCAATTTCGGCAATTGCTGTTTTTGCAGAGCAACCGTATATCAGATACCACGATAACTACGACTAATTGCAGATCCAGTTACCGTGGTAACAGATACCATGGTATCTGCAAAAACGCAACTCATCTTTGCAGGACATCCTATAACTTCAGCGCGACCTGAAAGCAGGAGAACAAAAGGTAAGACTGCTAACTTACATGTATTCCTTGAGGAAGTGGGGTCGAATCATCTTTCGGATACAGCCGGCTGACAACATCGTCCAAAATGGCTTTCCCATTTGGCACCTCTTCCACGTATTCCTTGATGCATTTCAGCCACCACCAGACCGCGTCCCGACAGTTGAAGCGTGCCTTCAAGCCGCCATCCAACAAGTTGGGGATCAGACCATGACGGAGACAGGCGGCGAATCCGAGGATTATGTATCTGAGGAAAAGGAAAAATGATACCCTCGGATATTCCAGTATCAGACAACAGTTTCGAAAAGGTTCACTCTTTGTTCCATATCCTGGCCAAGCCTCATTTTCTATGTCTGTACTTGATGCCTATAGCTCTGGCATGACCGGCCTAACTTTTCTAATGGCGTGTTCTAATCCATTCCCAGTTGTTACTAACGGCTTAATAAGAAGAATAGAATTTTATTTTTCAAAATCAAAGCAGTTGGTCGTTAATAATTAAATAACAGAAGTGAGTTTATTCATAGTTCGGAAAATATAAATACGTAAAACAATTCCCATTTCCCCTTGGAGATTTGGGTTTTGGTAAGCATCCAGGATGCTGAGGTTTCCGCCCTGTAAAAGATGCGTGCAGAACCAACGGAACTGTAGTAGCAGAGAAGCAGGAAGTGTAGACGGTTTTGAAGCAGACTTGATTGAGATGATACTGAGAAGAGAATAGATGTGATCGAAGCGAGAGTTTGAGAAACCAATTGATATACTGACGATATTTTGTAACCCGAAGGATTAATATAGTAAAGTTAAATCGAACCACCAAACGAACGACTACGATCCCAAATACGCCTTCGAAAGGTTGAGTAATTCCCCCGTTCGCACGCTACCTATATGTTCGTCAGTCGGACGTAGCCCGCGGTCAGAGCGTCGACATCGCGACGGCATCAAAATGTTCATCTGGACCCTGAAGTAAAGAGTAACAACGTCAACTGTACACGCATCGGTTACCTTAGATAAATAACCTCATCGGTTCACTGGTCATATCTTGTAAGTGTGTTAGTTAGTTCGTTTCGTGTCTGTGTATTTCGTAAAGATTGTATTTCTCTTCTAGCTTTAAGCTATTTGTATAATAAACTTGATTGACTGATTGATTGAAATGAAAAGAAAGAAACCTACCTTGCTTCCTGGAAACGGCCGGTCAAAAGAAGGAGTCCACGGAGGGAAATGAACGTATCTCTCCCCCAATTCCTCATGTAGCCGACGCTGAAATGGGGCAAGCCAGCAGAAATGGTTATTGTTTCTTGATGCTTCTGACCACTGCCATCCTGAGCAATAAGTGGCTTCGGGTCCGCCAAGTTCGGGGATAGGAAGGGTAGTGGAGCAGAATGGACAATACCACCGAACTGCAGAGAGCCAAGGGCCAAGGCCTTCACGAACGTAGAGCCATCTTTGACGAAGCTAAAGAAAAGGCATAAGTTTTTAAGCATTATATAAGGATTATTTCTCCCAAAGTCTTTTTTCTATGAACCAAACGTCAAGAGCCTGTACCAAACGGTCTGGCGCTATCTATGAATGTCTGTGAACTCCTACGCTGGCAGGTTATGTGCCAGCAGAACTCGACCGTACGCCAGGCAACGATGGATTCACCCGCAGGAAAACCTATCAGCGCTGTGAGCACACGAAGACGTCAGCAACTGAAACTAAAAAAACCTGCCCTCTTTTATCTCATGTTTGTTACCAGTGCCTTCAATAGTACCACGACCAAGCACTGAGCCGCACGACCAAGCACTGAGCCGCGTTATATTTGCCTTACAACAATACGCCACCAGTATACCCTGACGCTGACTGGTATTAGTTGCGTTTTTGCAGATACCATGGTATCTGTTACCACGGTAACTGGATCTGCAATTAGTGGTTTTCTGCATTTACCGTGGTATCTGATATACGGTTGCTCTACAAAACACGACAATTGCCGAAACTGCACTTTTCGAAGTCATCCCAAAAGAAAAACTGATATTTAGTCACATCACTAAGTGCCAAACTTCTTTCCCACCAATTTGACAAAAACCGATGAAAGTGACATGACTTTTTCAGATACTACGATCATTTACCACGGTCAGACCACGATAACTGGCTAAATACCACGATAACTGCAAAAACGCCTTTGGACCGTGGTATCAGATACCCCGAGAACTGCAAAAACGACTTTAGAAAGTGGTATCCAATACCATGGTATCTGCAAAAACGCAACTACTGTAATTCTATGTTAGCGACGGTGCAAATGACGACAGAGCAGACGAAGTGATGAGTCGAACAATCTCAGATAGCCGAAATTGCAAATAAAACGTCAGAATGACAGTTTAAGTTAGCTAGAAAGGTGAACCGATACTACATTGTACCAAAACACTCGTCTCTCCGTTATCGTAGTTCCGCCTTGGTCTGATATACCCATTCTCAATGAACCCTGTTTCTCTTTTACAAACTACTACACCATCCATGCAACATTCAATACATTAGCATATGAAGATACGTTACGCAGGCACGAGCTCTATCGAGGTAGCAAAGGCCTGTATGCAGCTGATGCCAGTAGCCCATCGATGGTGCTTACGTGATCGAGCCCTACCCACTTGGATAGCTCCCTTCTCTTGTTAGGTTGCTATACAAGCGTTTGGTTTCTCCGGAAGGACGAATGTTCTAGCGCTCGTCCAGCAGGTTTGGGGGTTCCGCAGGACAAAGGAACATCCCTGCTTTCGGGGCGACGCGGAGGTTTCTGGAGCGCGCGACAGAAGGTCATAGACCAGACAAGATCGATATCCACTCTCTTCCTTCGTTGCCGTTATCCAGAGCAGATCAAAAGATAAGTATATATTTTATGTACAAGTGTTTAAGCAGTACCTATGTAGGGTTAATGTTATCTTCAATGTAGTTAGTTGTGTTCGTCCTATCCCACACATTAGGGATGTAGTATATTCCGCATTCGAAGATCCGCTCGTCCGGTCTAGGCTACCATATTATGTCTCTGACCCCGGCGGAGGTTTGCGTTCACCAAGCTGGGAACCGCTCCAGTTGAACCTGGACCAGTTAATACTCTCACATCAGCGTTAAGCCGCTGAACAGCCTAAGAAACTCCCTCTAGGCTCACTATTATGATAATAGTGGCGCCACAGCCTATTTCGGGCGTTATATAGTTATTGTTCCCATCGGCGGTTCTTATTAGAACAGCTGTGTCAACGTTTCGGAACAAATCTGTTATCCCACCCTTTCTACCGAAACTCCTTCCCTCCACCCTTTAAACCGGAAAGAACCAGACCTCCAAGAGAAGCAGCTATGAAAGTACCAAAACTCAGACCTGCCGCTTGTAACACTGAAAGGTACCGTAATAGTTTTGTACCTCAGTTTACCTTGTATCATAAAAACCTTACCTGAATTACTGAATTTATTCTATGACAATCCAATCCATGTTTTAGTTGTAGGTTAATGACAAGTACCAATTAATTTGCTCGCGCATGAAATACTGTGACGCATTTATTTTGAAATTAAATTAAAAATAAAACATACCTCGACATGAGATTCCAAGTTTGGCGCAAAAGCGCAAGGTATACACCGGTGATGATTGCATCGAAGTAGGCAGGTACCAGGTAGCGTGGGATGTTGTAGAGCGGAAGGAGGGCCTGACTTAGCCACTCTCCCAGATCAGCCGTTCCCTCATCCGCTTTCAGTCGGTTGGCAACGTAATCTGCAAAAGAACTTCCATTTGTCGGCATACTTTTACTCTGGCTTTTAGTTCACAATTCTAGTCTTTCACAAAGACAGAGCAACCGGAAAAATAGGCGTAGAAGGAGTCTAGACTATTGACTGACCTCAAAAGTCGGTCGTTAAGCGGAAACACGGATCTGCGTTCGTAGAAGAAAGTACTCGATCATTAGCAAACACGCCCGAACCGGTAGACGCGGATGCTGGAGCTATTTCCTTTTAAAGGACCCCAATTTCATACGGTACATTCTAACCCCTCTAACAAAACACGCTGATTTTCTCAATTGCCGTGTTTTGCTACCTTCGACGTGTATCACGCTGTCGACGGTTGTCTGCGAGAAGTTTTTACATCAGAACAAGACCAAAGGTTTCGATGGGATACCAAAAATCTAACATTTGATTCAAACAACTGGGTCATGTCTTCGCCATTCAGTCTTCGTCAGATTCCTTGAATATTTTTACTGTTAAAATAAAGTTCAAAAATGGATTTAGCATTTCTCCTTGCCCCGATACCGAGTCTCTAATCGATTTCAGAAACAACTTTGAGCTTCAACCGAACTTCCAGTTTCAGCCGAATTCGTGATGAACCATTTGTCCAGCAAGAAAACTAAGTTCAGATCTGGATTCAGCGGATCTCCTTACCCCTTCAATGAATAACTTATTAGCTCATAAAACATGCATGTTTTTACCGTAAATTCAAAACCCTGCTCTGCCTATAAATATAGGACTAACGGACCCACGTACGAACTTGACCTGTACTTTGCCAATAACCCCTTCGACCTTCGATTACACTAGCTCTCTCCATATTCATAGATTATGTAATCACCCACGCGTAGAGCTATACTAGTGTGAAGAAAGGGGAGGGACTGCTATAGCCGAAAATTGGGCGACAAATTTTGTGTCCGCTTTTTGCCAGATTCCAGGTGAACTACTTGTCCGGTGAGAAAATAACTTTCATATTCGGATTCAGCATGTCTCCTTACTCCTAAATCAACTATCTCAATAGCTTTCAAAAAAAAGTTCTTTTGCCCCTTAATTTGAAACCTCTCCCCCACCCTCAAAGATAGGGCTACAGAGCCCATCTTCGAACTTGAGCCGTACTTTGACCCAAAGGATCCTCCCACCAAGTTTCACCAAAATATCTCAATCCCCTCGAGAGTTATCGCGCGGACAGACGGACAACCTTTGCGATGTCATAGGTATCCCTCCACTTACGTTTTGGGATCCCAAAAGCCGGTTATGTAAATTGTTTCAATGTTTTCGCAACAAGTCAACGGGTCTCAGAAAAGGCTTAAAAACAGCCAAAACCGTGGGTTATTTGTTGAAAGCACAGCATACTCTTAAAGGATTAAATATTTTAGAATACTGTAAGTTCAAGAGTATTAGTGCGAGGGGTCATTTAAGAATGTTGCAAAACGCGAGTCACGGTGACTGCACCCTCACTGATACTCGTTATAAGTGCAAAACCAAAAAACCAATGGTCATCAAAATTGTCTAAACCGTTAGGGAGTTTAGGGACCAGAGCCGGAAGGACAGACAGACTCACGATGGTATAGGGGTCCCTCGGTTATTTGTGGGATCTCAGAGGAGCAGCTTTATTTGGATTATTTCGTGGTTGGCAACTGATTTGTCTAGCTCTCCAACGTAAAGGATATAAACAGCGAAGCACACCAGAAATTGATTTGTCCAACCTGGTAGTACAGGGTTAACGCGGACAATGCAGGGATGTAGGGAGAAACGTAAGGTGAAAGAATATAGGAACAAAACTTACCCATGAGCCAATTTCCATCTCGGATGTTTCCACAAAGCGGGTGACCGAGGTCATTCTTTGGCCGGATTTCGGACAAGTAGGAGACGATACCTAAACAAAACGTAAAATAAACGGTACTTCAAGTTGTCAGTTCGTTATCTGAAAAGGAGGCTAAGACTGAAGCAGGGTAAGGTTTAGATACAACCTACTGTTAATATTTATGTAGTGTTGGTCTCTTGTTTCAACATTTCGTTCTTTTAAGCACAAAAATTTGACACAGATATATTTTGAGATGATTGTTGTATTGAATGAATGAAGGATTTGGAACGCACTGCCCAAGGGCATAACTGCAAAAAAAAGGACAAATAAATATAAAATAATCACAAAACACTCAAAATATTCTCCATGAAGATTATTCACTAATTTAGAATCACATTGACGGAGTTGTGGACAGATAAGTTTCCAACCGGAGAACACAAATTAGAGGAGAGGTTTTCAAGCGTCAAAAAATGGGTCGGAAATTAACAAACAGCGGATCAGGTAGCGGTTCGTAGCGGAAGTCAAATGACGTTAGGACTGACGGGGCACATTGCACGAATTTTACAGTGTCACGGATTAGAACGGATCGAGTAGTTACTAAAGAGGCATGGATCAGTATAGTGATTTCAGTTTTCCGGTCACAAAATCTAAGTGAAAATAAAATAATGTAGCGGCCCAGGCTGGACATCTTTTGAAACAAATAAATAAACCCAAATATTCCTACCTTGCAAACCACAGTAGACAAAACCCCCAAACCCCGGAATCACGTAAGCTCCGGGTCGTCCAGAGTCGGTCTCCTCCTCGTTGCAACGGTAGAGTGCCACGTTCAAATCAGGGAGGGACAACTTTCCCACGATATCATTTAAGTTTTCAAACTTTTTGGAGGCTACTGAAGGTTCCTGCTTTATCACTTGTTTGGTTGGAAGAACCTGGATGACCTGACGAGCCTGGGATATGGCAGCCATCGAGACAGGATGCATGGACACACTGCAAAGAAAAATAGCAGAAATCACTTGACGTAGGCCTACTGTTAACGAAGCCGAAGATTCGCCACAAACTGGCGGATAACAGGGGTCGGGACATCTCCGCCATATTGTTCCATTTTCCAAATATTTACAACGCAATATTTACAACGCCGAGTAAGGATTAAAGTTAACTGCAGTACTCGCTACTCGGATTCTTCTTATCACTATTTCGTGTCAATGTTACTTCGGTAGAGATAAGAATAATCGGAGTAGCAAAGACTGCAGTTAACTTTATTCCTTACTCGGAGATACTTTTTACAGTGAAGAAACAGTAATCTTTTGGAAAGTTTGGTAGAGTCGATCCTCTTAGGCTGTGCCATAAAAAAGAAAGAAAGAGAGGATGAGTAAATGAAAAAGAGTTGCTCTTCTGATTTCGTGATATTATTTTCAAATATTCTGTTCGTAACTGTAGCCTATTGCCGAGAGGGATCGGCACCGTTTCTGTTTTTGTCTAAAAAAAACCCGGTAAAACATGGCAAATAAAATCAGAACAGAAACAAAATCGAAAACAAGAGCTGAAAGCTCATATGGCACTTGCAAGAAGTTTTTTGTTTGGGAACTTTGTACAGAGTCGAATATTATTTTATTATACACTAGTAAGTAAAAAGTAGACTCCTTGAACATTTTTCCCATTAAAATTTAAAAACAGATTAATCATCTGAGAAAACCAAGTTCAGATACTGAATCAGCATGTGTGTTTACCCCCATAAGTCATATCTGTTTTGACGAAAACTTCCTGCCACTCTAACAATTTTCGGTTTTGGCCGGATTCCGGGCGAACTACTTGTCTGGGTAGAAAAATTGTTTTCAAATAAGTGTCCAGCATGTCTTATTACTTCTAAATCGAAAATCTAATCAACTCGAAATAAAACTTTTACTTTTAACAGACTTTCCAGTTTTGGCCGGATTCCGGGCTAACTACTTATCCGACGTAAAAACGGTTTTCATCATCGTGTTAAGCATGTCTTCTTACCCCTAAATCTAATCAACTTCAAATAAAACTTTTACTTTAACAAAATTTCCGGTTTTGGCTGCATTCCGGGCGAACTACTTTTCCGATGACAAAATGGTTTTCACCATCGTGTTCGACATGTCTTCTTACCCCATAATCGACTTTCACATTATCTGTTTAAAAATATTTCATTTGCCCCTTAATTTAACCCCCTCCCCCACCCCTAAATGTAGGGCTACATAGCCCATCTACGAACTTGACCTTACTCTCGACCGAAAGAATACTCGCACCAAGTTTCATCAAAATATCTCATTCCCTTCGAGAGTTATAGTGCGCACAGACGGACGGACGGACAGACGGACAACTTTTGCGATGTCATAGGTATCCCGCCCCTTACGTTTTGGGATCCCAAAAATTATTTTATTGTTGAACTTGGCTGTAATGATGCGGACTTTAAAGGCGCTAGAAATGCACCTGTAAGCAAAACCCTTGAGGCAAAAACGATAGCAGGTTCTTAGGGATCATTGATATATACCGTTTGGTGAAAAGTAGAACCCTTGTGGCAAAAATGATCATGGGTTGAGATGTAGGCCTACTGTTTGATAAAAAGTACTTTTCGACCTCGCGGTGAAGATGCGCACTTTAAGGGAGCTAGAACCTCATTTGTAAGCAAAACCCTTGAGGCAAAAATGGTAATGGGCTCATGGGGATCATGAAAATGCATATTTTGCTTAAAAGATTTTTTCTTAATTTGCGGTCATGATTGGTACTTTAAGCAATGGTCGGATTTGGAAAGTGGCGATTTCTAAGCCAATCTTGTCGAATTTACAACTCCACTGTATTTCAGCTTGACAATATCACAATTACTCGCAATCTCTCTACAATGATTGATTTACCACAAGGCTACTTGCTTTAACTGCTTGCTTGATCGAACAAAGGCTTTGCCATCAAACACAAATAACACAATAGACGTACACCACACCAGTTTTTCGTCGCAAGAAAACGTAGTAATTGCGTTGTAACGAATAGGGAAGAGTTCTGGCGTGTCAGAACTGCGCGTAAGATCGCATAGAGGCCATCTAGCGTTTCAGAAATGCATATTCCCTGGTAGTTTTGTTTGGCCAGAGAAGCCGCTGACACTTGCCATATTATTCCAAACCCCTTCGACCTTCGATTGCTCTAACTCTCTCCGAACGAACTGAAGGAAAGAATGACTCAGCCACGACCAGAGCTATACTAGTGTGAAGAAAGAATGACTCATCCACGCGCAGAGTTAGACTAGTGTGAAGAAAGGGGTAGGGGTTTGACAAAAACTAGAAAAAGCGTTCCAAGAGATTTCGGTTGTCCCCCTCCAGCCCCCTCCCCAGTTATTGGATCCGATCCGAATTTGACAATGAACATCCAAGACACTTGTTCGTGATACCTGTCAAGTTTAATGCACGTCCGATTATATGTTCCAAAGTTATGAATGTTACTAATTTCCGGGTTCCCCATCTTGCCACTCCCCCATTGATGGTCGGATCGGGGAAGTGATTATTTCCAAGTTAATCGGGTTGGGTCCCTGATATGCGTGCCAAGTTTTATCGTCCTACGTCATGTGGAAGTGCGCAAACTAGCAAAATGCGGACAGACCGACAGGCATTACGATCGCTATATGGCAAGTGAGTAAGCTCAACTGCCATAAAAACCTTTCTGTTTTTCTGATTCTTTCCGGAAAAACAGGTATGGCCTGTTTTTACAGAAAAAACGGCAGATTAACATTTCCAGCTGTTCATTAGTTGCGTTTTCGCAGATACCATGGTATCTGATACCACGGTCTAAAGTCGTTTTTGCAGTTATCGTGGTATCTGATACCACGGTCAAAAGGCGTTTTTTGCAGTTATCGTGGTATCTAGCCAGTTAACGTCGTATCTGATATTCAGATACCACGGTCCGACCGTGGTAACTGATCGTAGTATCTGAAAAAGTCATCTCACTTTCATCAGTTTTTGTCAAATTGGTGGGAAAGAAGTTTGGCACTTAGTGATGTGACTGAATATCAGTTTTTCTTTTGAGATGACTTCAATAAGCGCAATTTCAGCAATTGTCGTTTTTGCAGAGCAAGCGTATATCAGAGACCACGGTAACTGCAAAAACGACAAAATTGCAGATCCAGTTACCGTGGCAACAGATACCATGGTATCTACAAAAACGCAACTATTGGCTCAAATGGTTACCAAACGCCGACAGTTTAGTCTCAAAGCCTAAAGTCCTATGCCTCCAAATGTTATTTTTTTCTGCTTTGCTCCCTCTGTAGAAATGTCCGTTTTCGTCGGGTAGGGTGCAATCTTTCTATTGTGACTCCAAACTATTTTATTCCGAACAGTATAACATACCGGTAGATGGAATAGTCCGCCGGAAAAAAAAGCGGCTAGATTGCGCCGGGACGTCACTAGTCTAACCAAAAAATGGAATTCGGAAAAAAAACTGGTAAAATTACAAGAGAAGCGGCTAAAACGGTCATATAAAAAACAAAACAGAAACAGAAACGGCACTTAAAAAACGGCTACCTGTTTTCTGTTTTTCTATTTTTCCCCCCAAAAGAACAAAAATCGGTAGAAAAAAACAGAAATAGAAACGGTGCTGACCCCTACTGACGAGGGTATATTAGTTGCGTTTTTGCAGATATCATGGTATCTGTTACCACGGTAACTGGATCTGCAATTAGTCGTTTTTGCAGCTACCGCGGTATCTGATATACGGTTGCTCTTAAAAAACGACAATTGCCAACAATGCGCTTTTCGAAGTCATCCCAAAAGAAAACACTGATATTCAGTCACATCACTAAGTGCCTAATTTCTTCCCCACCAATTTGACAAAAACTGATGAAAGTGAGCTAGATGACTTTTTCAGATACACGATCAGTTACCACGGTCGGACCGTGGTAAATGAATATCAGATACCACGATAACTGCAAAAACGCCTTTTGACCGTGGTATCAGATACCACGATAGCTGCAAAAACGACTTTATACCGTGGCATCAGATACCATGGTATCTGCAAAAACTCAGCTATTGCCGGAACCGGTTGCCGTATTTTAGAACTTAAAATCAGCACGTTTAGAGCGTTTGAATTATGAGTCGCCTAATTTACGGCCATCACCGCTGGTTTCGGCCGGTGTCGGAAAAGGGTGTATAGCAGGTGCTGTGGAGCGGGTAATCCCTCGTATAAGAAGACTCCTTCTTTCTTCGGAGCAGTGACAAATAAACTTCACCTACTGTAATTTAGGTTGGCACCCTCCCAGAAAGAACCAAGTCACAACTTGTAAGGTTTTCTAAGAGCCCCCCCAAAACTCAACTGTGCAGGGTGTGGACTGGAGTCACTAGACGCTTTGCCTGCTTTTCAACGGATTTATCAAAGTAAGACTTTCGGAGCTGTCTCTCCCGAGACTAGTCTCACAAAACCATGGCGCACGTTTTCGTGTTTGTAGATACCATGGTATATGTTACCACTGTAACTGGATCTGCAAATAGGCGTTTGCAGTTACCGTGGTATCTGATACCACGGTTGCTCTGCAAAAACGACAATTGCCGAAGTTGCGCTTTTCAAACTCATCCCAAAGCCAAAAGACAAAGTGATATTCAGTCACACCACTAAGTGCCCAGCTTCTTTCCAATCAATTTGACAAAATCCTAGGCTCTATTGTTGGTGATAATGAAAGTTAGAAGACTTTTTCACAACGAGCAGATACCACGGTCGGACCAAACCACGATGACTGACCAGATACAACGATAGTTGCAAAAACGCCTTTAGACCGTAGTATCAGATACCACGATAACTGCGAAAACGACTTTCGACCGTGGTATCAGATGCCACTGTATCTGCAAAAACGCAACTATTATCAATTACTGCCTCAGGGCGGACAAGAGCTTAGGGAGCTATACGACTTTTACGAACATAGAATACCTTATAGCAAGGACGGATCCTGGTGGGAAGTCCTTCCAATCTAACTCTTCGGTGGTCTCCCCGGTGACAACTCTATTCACGAGGTCGCTTTCAAACACCTGAACGTTCTCGCGGAATGTTACGATGAACTCATCGGTTCCATTAATAACCGTCGGATCTTTGACGAAGCCTTGAGGTCTGCTAATGTGTCGGTTGTTCCCCCTGCAAATAAAATACAGTAGAAACTAGTCATATTGGTTTGGTTCCTACAAGCCCTCAACCTGACACGAGATTCGCAGCCAAACCAGGTAGTATTGTAAAAAAAACTGTAAAACAAAAAAATCGGTAAGTAAAACTGGTAAAATATGGTAATATTGGTAAAATGGGTTTAAGGTATTCCACCGAAATATAAGGTAAAATCCTGTTTCGAAGTTGCCCAACAAAGCTGAGACAGGTTGAACACTTGTTTACTCTAGACAAGTCACAACTGTGTTCACATCCTACAAAGGCTATCTTTTTCTTAATTTTTTTTCTGCTGAGAGATACTGTCAGCGCCGAGACATACAGTTCCGAATAGAACCACTAGATCGCGGTTGTACAGAGCTTAGGTCTGAGCTAGCTTTGCAAATCAAGAATGATTTAGAATCCCCTCCTTTGAATTCTGCAACACACATTCAAACCGATTTCTGATGCCTCTTTGGGTGGTAATTCGTCCCTTACAGGCTAGCCTCCGGGCATTGAGGAGTCTGTTGTTTTTTTTTGTTTTTTTTAATAAACCCTTTATCCTGTAAGATTGACGCAGCGACTACCAATAAAATACCGGTAAAATACGTAAATTACGTAAAATAGGTAAATAAGTAAAATTTCAATCTTACGGGGTCCGTAAAATGACTAAAGTACATAAAATACCCAATTTTACCATTTACAACTGCCAGGAAATCGGCCGGTTCGACCCGAACATTCTAACTTCCTTCTTTCAAGAGTGTACTATTCTTCTTTTAATGTCTAACATGCTAGTGTTACTGGTTCCGAGTTTCAGTGGTGCCAACCGTTTGGTTTGGGACGGGGTTAGTGGCGTAACTATATAAGACAAGCGGAAGTCCACCCAGCTTCAAATGGGTACCTGGAGAAACATCCCCAACCTCACGCCCATTGCATTTTCTGGCCGATGGCAGGGAATCAGAGAGCGTGTTCCACCTACTTACCATAGTTACAACGCATGACGTCACGAATTCTGGCTTTTTGCCGTCAAGGCCGGTACGATTTTTCTATTTTCCAGCAGAATATCATGCCATGGGCGAATCCGACCAATCACGTTACAGAGATGCGCAGTCACCACGCTTACTACGCTCTCGAGCATGATAAGCAGATAGTTACTATTAGTTACTATTTTGAGAAGGGTGGAACACGCTCTGAGTTCAGCACCGCCAGTTTGTCTAGTCAAGGTTAGTGCTGATACCATTCTATTACCCTTATACTTTAACGGCCAGAGTACCTTATTATATTTGACTAGTGCTACGTCCGAGCAAGAGGGAACAGAGAGGAAAGAAATAGAACCAACCGGCAGCAACTTTCTTATTATCGCTCGCGATTCGGCGTCCTACCATTAAGCCACTTTCACATTGACGCGTTGAGCCTTTCAGACTGAGCAACGCAACCTCTACGTCACGTTTGCGGCGACGCAACGCAGAGCTTACGCAGACAAATAAAACGCAACACAAGAATAATGTGATTGTCCTGTAGAAATCACTTTGGGCTCAACAGTTCTTAGCCCCGTTGAGGCTTTTACGTACCTGGGTGCTCGGTTTTCGAATAACCTTCGATCAACTAGAACATTATTATGTGGACAGATGGCTGATTCCATCCGAATTGCTTACGCATCTATTATACCAAATCGCGGTAAATTTGGAAGAAGAGACCTGGGAAGAATTTTTTCTGCTTGTGTAGCTTCCCACATTACATGTTTATCCGGGGTGAGTGACCTACTGTCTTCAAATGACCTGTCGCGCTTAAGGAAGACATATTTTAAGTTTGTAAATATTTCCTGTACCTACCTGCCCGTCATAGTAACACAGGTATTATGCGTTATTTCAATGTTATTGATCCAGTTGGAAGCCTACCAGAAATTGAGCGGCGAGCGTGTAGACGGTCGCATACATCGAAGTCAAGATGCTTGTTCCTTTTAGTTCGTTGATACGTTATCTATATTTTTCTTTTTCCCTCCGTTTTTCACTTTTTTGTTGTATAGTGGGTTTATAATAAAAAAAAGAAGCAAGTTCTATTCCGGTGTGCCCACGCGTATACGCATCAGATTTTTCAGAGAAAAAAAGAATTTTTTGAAGACAAACTGAAAAAAAAACCCCTACTATAATGACGAAGAAAACGTACAGTAATGATGAAACAAACAAAAATTCCGCTAAAGAAACCGAGAAAGGAAAACGTAAATACCCATGCACCGTGAAAGCTTCTCGCACAGGTGTAAAAGGTACGATACGCAACCTGTGCGCAACGCAAGATAAACGCATACGTGAAGCATCGCAACAACGCATCGATGTGAAAGCGGCTTTAGCCTCTTCAACTCTCATGGCATTACAACGGTACATGCTGTTCTAATGCCCCCGAAGACGCGCCTCACTCCTACGTGATGCGACGTCGGCTGTACCACAGTCTGAAAAAAGTTGTCGACGCTGCAATGACTGACGAAACCCAATGAGATAGAAAATGACGGAGAAGAATCAATGCCGTAGGGTCCCTCCGAAAACAACGATCAGCAATAGAAAAATCATTGGCCCTTCAGAGCATTGAAAAATGACTATACGCACGACAACCGTTGATCTTGGTTCTATTTATACGGCTGTTTCACTTCCTCACATTCTTTTTCCGTCTGCTTTCTTTTCTTCTCTCCGTCCTTCTGAACTTTCTGCGTTAAAAGTTACTTATCATAAATTCTATAGATTCCTTCTTGGTTTCCCTATTTCTGCGAGTAACTCTTTCCTAACTTCTAATTTTAAAGTGAAGAATCCTTTGGAAACTTTGAATAGTAAAATCCAAAACTTTCATAAAAAGGCTGACAACATTCTTCTTCATCACAATCTTTTTCCCTTTTCTACAAAAAAGCGCCCTGATTAGTTTGTTTATTTTGAATTTAGTTTTTATCCCTTGTATTTCATTGTAAATTTAGTTGGCTAATTTATCTTTAACGGTCAGCTGTTTATTAGTATGTAGGTGTGTGTGAGTTTGATTGACATGTTGTTGTTTCTTTTATACACTACTCGTCAGTTTTGAAGGATTTATACTAATAATAATAATAACTTACTGGTCATGTTTATGTTTGATCCGGCACTCGAACAGCACTTGGTCAACATGCCCTTGCAGCTTCAAGGGGGCAAGGAATTTCGGTCCATTGGATAAATTGTTGAAGACGGTATGTGCGACAAGGATCACAGATCTGTGCGTGTTTGGGTTGTGACGCGTTACAGCCACGACGTCGTAATTCATTTGGTCAACAAAAACCTGAAATGATTTCAGAGTGAGGAATACTTGAGAAAATGAACTCAGATCCTGGGTAGAAGCGAATGTGGGAGCGGTGGGGGTGACGGTTTTTAATTCACTCGCTTTGCCTTACTACCAGCTTTAGCTTACCTGAACGAAAATATTTGGCTAGATTACCTTGCTTTCTTAGTAATTTAACTTGAACATGACCGCTGGTTTACTTAAGAACTGGGTTTGCTAGAACCAAATCTTCACGTACAACGAGGTATGCCTTTTTGGACATATTTAACTTTGTAACGGTGCCGTTCTCACCAACTTGCCTGAAATGTATATGACGAGTAAAGTTTGTGGTGAACAATATCGAAAGAACGCCTAGTACAATTTCGTACTCTGATCACCACTCAGCCAGAAAGTGCACCGTCAGAACATATAAACAAAGTCTAAAGTAACACATCTGTACTTAATGATCATTATACATGTAATTTTTTCATGATTTTCTCTGTCCAAGTCAGCCAGATAGAACTCTTTCGGTTCATGCTCGTACCTGTGTGTCGGAGAAAATTTAACTCGATACTCCTGGTCTATTAAACTCGCACGTTTCCGTGAGTGGAGCTTCAGGTCTTCTGGGCGTCAGTCCGAGAGGAATACTGGCAATCAGCTTTCTCCATATCCTGCAAATTCTTCTGCCCAACTTTTACGTAGCGTCATCCCATCATTTATTTATGGTCATATCGTGTAAGTGTATTAGTTAATTTATTTCGGGTCTGTATTTCATAAATACTATATTCCACTTGTAGCTGTAAGCTATTTGGATAATAAACTTGATTGATTGATTGAATAGTTTAGAACTTGCTTACTTGACTGTACCCGTTGTGTCCAAGGTAGAAATGAAGGTCGTTCAATGCCTTCTTCACTCGAAGCATCCCAGAATCCAACGACACTGTGGTGGGCGTTACTTTTCCATCTTCAGCCCATGACATGTAGGTACGCTCTTCATTCACCACGTGAATCTAAGAAAAAGAAAAGTCTCACACCGAGACACAAAGGGAAGAGGTGGGCATGCGCATCAGAGCCCACGTCAACAGTCGTTTCAACTGATTATCGCACTTCGTCCTGAAAACCAGTAACTCTCGATTGTTTACTGTGTCATCCGCAAACACATAAAAACATAGAGATGATAGACGAACACAGCATGTAGTTTCTGCAGTATTCTGCAAACTTCTCTCGAATTCAGCCCAGAACGTCAAGACATTGAACTAGTCATGCCGATCCCATCAAGTCATGCCGACGTGGGAATTACATCAAATTTCGAAATGAGAAAAAATACGCTACTCTTTCACCGCTTGAGAGAAACCATTGCACAGCTCGGATTTAATTCCGCTTTCAGAGAGTAGATACATGCATCCCTTCATGCACGCTGGTCCTTCATTCGTCATTCTTAGGCGAAGGCATTATAGTGCGGTGACAACAGGTTTAGGCCACTTAAGCGATAGGAAATATATATTTTTCATTGACTCAATTGGTTGGCAAAATTGGTTGGCCGATCCTGACGAAGCAGGGGGCCAAAAGAAACAAATTCGCTGGGAGCGCTGAAACTGAATCAAGAAGTATTGCAGCAAAGGAACTATTAGAAAACTGTGTAGTCTAGAGCCTTACCGTCAGTGATAAAGATTTCGGCTTGCTACGGAGATAGGTAGGATCTTTCCTTGCGGTTTCCAACTAATCCCGGTCTCACTGGTTTTCTGCGAAAAACGAGGCTGCAGTCTAAGCTGGCTGGATATTATCTTGTGCCACTATCTCACTTTTTGTCTAACAGAAGCGCTTCTAAGAAAATGCAAGGAAGGATAGTCTCCAATAGGCCTCTTTTTCAAGGAGTAAAACCCAGCCAGTGCAATGTCAGCCTCAAGTGAGCAGGAACTGAATTCTAAATCCAGCTTCGACCTCGGTCCAAATTTTCGGTCCTCGAACTTTTCCTTACTGGAGGCTGACAGGCTAGGGCGAGTCGTATGATAAGCTTAATAGGATGGGAGGGGAGGTGGTAACGTTCTTACAGCCGAATAGCATGCAGAAAGTAAGGAACTTATATGAATGAATGAATCAATTTATTACGTACAGCCTTAGTAATAAGGCATTTGCACAGTACATACAGAAAAAAAGGTAAATGTACGCTAAACAATAAATACAGAGGGTACACAAAATCTACATGGTGCGGGACAAACATATTTTCTTTACTGGGGGCTGTCAGGCTAGGGCGAGTCGTGTGGAAAGTAGGATGCGAGAGGACGTGGTAACGTTCTTACAGCCGAATAGAATTGCAGAAAGTAAGGAACTTACATGGTGCGGGACAAACTCATCATATCCTCTATTACTTCCTGTGGCACAATGGGACATGGAAACAAGCGCTGAGCTTGCCACCATATCATACACAGTTCGTTTCTCAGCCGGGCTCGGATTATCGTGGGTTACATCCATGAAAATCGCATGGGCAATAGATGGCACTATTGGACGGATGGGTGGCTGGTAGAATGCACCTACAGGGTCACCACCAAAGCGGTGGATTAATCTGCCTTGCTCGTGCGAATCGTGAGCTGCCATGGCCTCTGAAACATAAGAATGAGGAGTAAAAACTAGAGGCGTTTTTCCGCGACACAAATGTGTGCCACACACTTCTGACTGTTTGTCGCGGAAATACAATTGTGTGCCATACAGTCGAGCCACATGTTGAGAATCGCGGAAACGCCGTTTTGTCTATTTTTTGGCGGCAAATTCAATTGTCTGAAAATAAAAATGATTCAGGTAAAATCTCAATAAATATATATTCAGGCTTTCTTCCTTACCACCCTGTGAGTTAATTTTCTTGTTTCGACATTATATTGCTGCTAATCTGAATTTCCCGCAAGAATCGAGCCACAAAATCGACAATCACCTCGGCAGTTGTTTCTCAAATTCAAGAAACAAAGCGAGCCACACGAGTCTTGTTGGTCGCGGAAACACACTTGTGGGCCGCACAAAAGACCGCGGAAACACTCTTTTCCAAAGACAATCGACCACCAAACTGTTGGTGGGAGCACGGAAAAACGCCTTAGAACTGAGCTGGAAGCTAGGGCTGCCACCGATTCTTTCTTCCGAGAGATTTTTAAATCACTTTGTTTCATCTTTTACGCGGAGTTTCCACAAGGCTTGATTACGAAAATATGGTACCCGCGAACAGTTTGCACCAAAATTAACGACAAACTTGTTTCACTCCAAGAAAGAAGGAAACTGACCGTTTTCAACGTTACGCGGCTTAAGGTAGGTTCTGGCAGGACGCGGTCACGTCGCCCTGGTGGCGGTCGCATGACAGTTCACAACGGAGACAAAATTTTCAGAGCGAAAGAAATAAAAAATGGTAAAACAGAATTTCACGGATCTCAGCTAAAAGTCAAGCGGCGCGAATATTCGGTCCGAAGACATTTTTCGTCAGTGGTAGTACAAGCACTGCATAACAAGCACTGCAAGCATTGCCAGGATGAACCGAAAAAGCATCTGCCGACTTTTCTGATATGATTATGACAAAAAAAAAGTCAGCAGATGTTTTTCGGTGGTATTTTCGGCTCTTTCTGTATGCATAACGTCTTAATGCGTAACGTTTGAAAAACATAACAGCTAACATCGCATGTATTATCTGTTGGAACCGTGCATCCTTGTGTTCTCTGTTATGAAACTTCTGACGGTGTAAAGGCTGCCAACGGGAAGTTCACTTTCTATCGGAGCTAAGCTTCCACCAGGTTACATAAGGAAGGACGCGTGAAACATGCCCATCACATAACGTCGCTGGAAACTCCAAGCAGGATGCAACGTCGCACTGATCACGTGACAAGAAAGAAGGCTTACCACGAATGAGGGAAGTGATCCCAAGACGGTTAACAAAGACATTGTCAACAGCGTCAGAGTTGGTGAATAGCTCGGCGATCACGAACAGATTTGGTCGTACCAGTCGGGCGCAATCAATCAAATACTGTAAAGAAGGAATAATATAATTAGAGTAATATAGTTTGTATTATAGCTGTTGGGACCAGCGTTAGCATCTTTTACGGAAGTTAGCCAAGTCAGGTTATTGATAAGCGATTCGATTCGGATTAAAACCAGTCAAGACCCTCCTGAACCTCCCTGTCTAAGGCCATTGATTTTCCAAGATTCTAAAAACACTGGACTGAACTGAAAACTGCTCGGTTCGATGAATTAATAAAAGCTTACGCAGAAATGTGCCGGTAGAGATTGCAGTAAGAAATCTAAAGACGAGTCGGCAGAGGAGATGGGCGAATCTTATCATGAAAGGATTCGAATCCGAATCCAGGGCTAGGTACGAATCCAGTTCCGAATCCACCAGTTCATGATGAGGATTCGAGTCCGGATTCGAATCCAACCTTAACAAAAATCAAATCATGTACATAATTTATAGTTTAAAAATCAGAGGTGATAAAAAGCACTGATATCTAAGGTAATCAGATAACGTCATAGATTACTGAGGATGGCTGGTGGTAGAGACAAAAAAGTTGGGTTGCCTAAGCAGATTGTGTAAAAACTGGGAAACGGAAACCAGAAGGATGTAGACTAGAAATTTGAGCGGATTCGTCAGACGGAAGGTTTGGAATCCGAGTCCGAATCCAGCCCTGACAAGCAGAAGATTCGAATCCGGCCAAAAGGACGAATCCTGGATTCGAACCCGAATTTGGATTCGATTCGCCCATCTCTAGTCGGCAGCATCTCAAGTAAAGACTTGATTTGTCTGTATTTTCGTCGTTTACTGTTGCCAAGTACCACATATGTAACGATGATAATCTAGAGATTAGCTCTGCCAGGACAAAGAAGGGAGGTTCAATTCAAATGCACTGCATGTAAGCTGCCCAGTATCAAGCCTCTGGCCATGGTATCATTAACTTGATCCTCAAACAGTACGCCTTCCCCTCACTTTGGAAACGGGCTTACATAAGAGTCATTCTGAAAACTAGGTCACCGAAAACATGTAGCGACCTGAGGCCGATTTCCATTACTCCCTCTATGGCCACAGTCACTGAAGGGTTTATTGCAAGGCAACAAATGGACCAAATTCGCGATAAGATTGACGTTTATCAGTATGGTTGTCTGCAAGGCTCAAACACTACCTTTTATCTAGTGAGACAATTCGATGGTATTACGGATACGTGGCTCGAAAAGGGAATCATCATGTTTTTGTAACGATTGTATATATTCAAGCTATTCAACCCGTTAAATGTAATGGTCTACATGTTTAGTGCCAATTCGGCGCTACGAGCTGTCTCAATAAAACTATTTTTATCTATCTATCTAATTATAAACGTTACTGGGCAATTAGGTGAAGCGTGCACGCTTACTTCAAGAGCAGCCTAATTTCGGGGACTCATTCCGGAAGGACTGTAGGCTATTTTTCCCAAAGAACCTGAAGCTCTTGGGAGTTTAAGCCCTAAAAATGTCACAAAATCACAAACTTGCCTCGGCCACATGGATTGGTGTGGAATGGCAGTTATCCAATCGAATTCCTTGGAAAGTTGTAGCTACTTCTTCTACATATTTACGCATATGTTCCCACAAGTACGGACTGTCCTCATGCTTCTCTCCATATCTAAAACAAGAATAAGTAACTAGAAGGATTTCCAGTTCCCTTTTCTGTTTCTCAAGCTTTCACACCCGCACTGACAATAGCAGACACTCGACAGACGCTGAATGGATGTCGTAATGAAAAGCAAGACTTGGGTTTAAAGGAGGATTTCAGCGAGATTCCGGTACCCCTTTCTAGCGAGGAAAGCGCACCACAAACCGCTGAAAACCTGTTCCCTGGAATGTCGCTTCACATTTTCATGCACCGCTAACACCCAAGGAAGGTAAAGTACATAGGAATACATAGTTAAGCTTAAAGCACAACTCCTACTAAAAATGATCATTTCACTATGATATGCTTGACGGCTCTGCACAGCCATCCTCCTCTCAGACGCGGCGGCTGGGCGCAAAACATTTGAAAACTGAACGCGCTGTGGATAAAAAGTACGAAAACTAAGCAAATCAAGTTAGTCAAAAACAGAAGATTCTCATATCCTTGTGTGTGAAAGAGTTGTCACCGGACGTCGAAGATTCTGGCAAACTTTGCGTTATGTAACGGGCAAAACTCGGCACGGCCGAAAGGCACTAAAAATTCCTAGGCACAAAACGAAACTATGGAGAAAGGTGGGGAGTTCAAAAGCTAATAATCCCAAAAGGGAGCTAGGTATATTATAAAAGGCAGAATAAGCAAGAGGGGTCCTTTAAAGGATTAAATGCCGAATTCTTTGAAAACATTGCAAAATCAGAGTCACTCTTATCCAAGTTTGCCACCTTTCTGAATTATTTTCGATATTCTGACAGATCTTCCAACTTTCCACGGAGATTTTTCGCAGTCATCTGGGAAAACCTGCTAGGAAAGCTGTCTCAGTTTCCAGGGTGCCAAAACTGCTGCGGAAGCCTCAGCAACTTTCCGCAGCAGCACGATAACTAAAGGAAATGAGTATTTTTTTCTCTAGCTTTAAAGTATCCTAGAGTGTAAATAGCTCCAATGCGAAGTAAGTAAGCTGTTAATGGCTCTCATGATTTAATCGATCGAGGTTAGCTCACTGGGTGCTTTTTAAGGGAGAGACAGATGCCAAAAAGTCCTTGCTCTTTAGTTCAAACACCTAGCTTTGCAATCATTAAATCTGTTGTTGTCGTCAAGTGTACGGTCGTTCCCGTGTAATAGCATTGCGATTCCACTAGATCATTCGAGCACACTTATTGTCCCAGATACGGCTTTCAGTATCCGTCTCCGGGATACAAGGACAGACGACTACTGTCACTACGGTATAGCTCGCAAGTGAATAAACAGACTGGTTTTCATTCCAGGACTTCTGAGAAAATATGAAACAACTCAGTAGAGGACGCGAGATTAGGGTCATCTTAACAAGGTCTTTGAATGAGACTGCAACATTTTCCTCACCTTTTTATCGCTCATTCAAGTTTTTGAATTAAGGGCCGCCCTTACGGACAAATCTACAGTACTGAAGCCAGGATCAAAAAGAAGACTTCCTAAATCTAGCACCATTCTGACCTTTTTAAAAACTCGTCAGCTCGCAGATGGAGTGAACTGGTAGTATCACAGCCAGAATAAAAAGCAAAAAATCCCACCTGAGCTTAACGCTGTCACCCCACGCAATGAGCTCTCTTCTAAGGTAGACCAAAGTCCCAGGTTCAGCAAAATTTCTCAGAGGGTCGTCTCCAATCACCCATCCGTTGTGGGCCATGACTAGCTCTCCCTTCCCATCAAAGATGGCGGCTTCTTCTTCTTCCAAAGAGGCCTCAGGGAACGCCTGATAGAAATACCTGAAGAGAAGATGGTAAGCAAAAAGTGCCATCTGACAAACGCTTCCTCCCTAACTTTAGCGAACATTTTTTTTTTATCACGAACAACCGCATCAAACGCCGGCGGCAGGCCGCTGAAAACGGCTGCGTATGCCGCCGCGAAAACAAGGAATGGTAGGATCCCTGTCCTGATGGTATTCTTCTTCTTGTTCATTAAGACAGGAGCCCTGTTTTGACTGAGAATGAAAGGGCAGCAGCGTTAGCCTCATTGACAAACAAGTCTCCGACTAGTAGGTACAAAAAAAATTTAGAAAATATATGCCGCTTGCGGCTTGGGTGAGATAAGAAGAACATTAGAATCGCAACGTTCCCTTCCAACCCAAACCAACGCCCCACAAAGAGTGTGAGCGGAGCGAGCCCGCAACCTGGTCCCCCTCTCCTGCCGCACTGAACAGTACCGTAATAACTCTATCCAAGCTTTCAACAATGATTTTTGGTTTTGTTTGTCCGCGTCTTGTTGCTTCAGGCTATGGTAAGCAAGTATCTCTGACGGTATTTAATATCTGTTAGTGATCAAATCGACACAAGGTTATTCATGTTTTTTCTAATGAGATCGAGTTTCGTATTCTTTGCATGTTTCTGATTCTTTATATACCGACTTTACACTATATTTATACCAACTGACTCAAGCCACGATCTACGTGGTAACAAAAAAATAAACCTAAGCCTAAGGCCGATTTAAAGTTTAACTGAAAAGCCAACTTATTTTTGTATAATTTTTAATTGAATACGCTGCATTATTTGGATTGTGTAAAGGGATTTTTTTATTTTTCACTATTTGCTTCAGTATGACGTTCAGAATATCTACAGCCATCCTCACAACGTAAAATTCTATATGACGCGGAAGATTTCAATCTCAACATAAATGCGTGTTTTCAGTGGCCAGCGATGAACTAGGTGATTACTGCTGACTGCAACAACACTTATTTCTTGTAGATCTTTTGCGTCAGCCATACCACAGGGAGAAGCGAATGGAGCTACCACAGATCCGACAGGGAAATTCCACTATATGAAAATCTATTATTCGTGAACAGTGGAGCAACGGAGCAACAAACTTTTATCGGGTTTTCCCGCCTCGTTAAGTGAACGAGTGATAGGTAACTAGATTGTCCTTTCTCAGCTCTTTTCAGTTAAACTTTAAAGACCGTTACTTACTGAGGGACTAGCGGATGGGTAGCCGACACTTCGCTGATCTTCGGCCCTTCTGGTTGGATGCGCTGGTAGCGCATACCGGACACAACGTTGTCGATGGCAGCTCTCAGGTGGGACCAGATTTCGGAGGTTTTTGACTGGTTCAAGTGAACCAGGTTCTCACGGAAGTAGTGAGCCGACTCAGCGAGTCTATCTTCTTCAACCAGGCAGTTGTGTCTGAAAAGGATTTAAAGCTGAACTATTCAGCACGACCAGTTTTCCGTCAAGCAGATACCCAACATGCAAACTCCGATGCGGGGTTTGAACCTCGCAAGCGTCCAACAATGGCCTTTGCACCATTTCGATTTTGGCTTGAGGCTCAATCGAATATTACCACGAGAAAATACACACTAATGGCAAAATCGAATAGACTAGTTGAGCCTCCAGCCACAAATATAATGCTGTAATAGAAAGTGAAACTGAAAATCGTGCGTCTCAGCAAATCAATTTTGCAATAATGACTTCATGCGGTTACAAACCAAATCCAGCAAATCAAACGGGCTCACAAATTTCACAAAAATAAGCGACAAATAATTAACGGAACAGAGATTTTGAATTCTTCGCACCACAAGACCATCCTTTAAGTAATTCGTCCAATACTGGAAAAGTGGCCGGGTCTCCCATACTTTCCTACACTAACAAAGTTGTCAATCTCTGTTTGACAGCGATCCTGGGTGACAGAAAGGAAAACAAGACCAAAGGTTTCGATGGGATCCCAAAAATTTAATGCTTGATCCAGACAATTGGTCTTGTAAATATCCGGTCTTCGCCAGACTCCTTGAGCATTCTTACTATCTAAATTTATAGAAACAGGATAAGGCCAATGGCTAATCATCTGAGAAAACCAAGTTCAGATATGGATTCAGCATGTGCCCCTAAACGCCGTTTCAACCTTTAAGATCCCGACCTTAAAGACCAAACTCCTAGAAAGTCCCCACCTTTCAACCTCTCCCACCAATCCACGAGAGCCGTATGGAAATAATTAAGTCGTAAACAACTGTTAACAATTGTTTACGATCGTTAACAACTGTAAACAATTGTTAACAACTGTGTAAACAATTGTTAACAACTGTAAACAACTGTTAACAACTGTAAACAATTGTTAACAACTGTAAACAATTGTTAACGATTGGAAACAGTTGTTTCCGATCGTAATTTTACGATCGTTTTTTTCGTACCGATTCAAAACGATCGTTTTCAATTGTTTCCAATCGTTTTCAATTGTTTTCGATCGGAAACACTTGTTTTTGTTTTCAAATCATTAAATACAGACCTGATTTTTAACAACGTTACTTTTACCGTAAAATATTCCGGAAGTATATTTTTTTTAGTTTTACACAATGAAAATAGTTCAATTGAAACTGTGAATCTGAAATCCCAATCGTAACGATTGGAAACAGTTGTTTCCGATCGTAGTTTTACGATCGTTTTTTTTTCGTACCGATTCAAAACGATCGTTTTCAATTGTTTCCAATCGTTTTCAATTGTTTCCAATCGTTTTCAGTTGTTTCGATCGGAAACACTTGGTTTTTTTTTCAAAACACGAAATACAGACCTGATTTTTAACAACGTTACTATTACCGTAAAATATACCGGAAGTATATTTTTTTTAGTGTTACACAATGAAAATAGTTCAAGTGAAACTTGTGAATCTGAAATCACAATCGTAAACGATTGGAAATAGTTGTTTCTGATCGTAATTTTACAATCGCTTTTTTCGTACCGATTCAAAACGATCGTTTTCAATTGTTTCCAATCGTTTTCAGTTGTTTCCAATCGTTTTCAGCTGTTTCGATCGGAAACACTTGGTTTTGTTTTCAAATCATGAAATACAGACCTGATTTTTAACAACGGTAATATGGCAGTTTTTTTTTTAGTTTTACACAATGAAAATAGTTTAAGTGAAACTGTGAATCTGAAATCCCAATCGTAAACGACTGGAAACAGTTGTTTCCGATCGTTTTTTTTTCGTACCGATTCAAAACGATCGTTTTCAGTTGTTTCAATCGGAAACACTTGGTTTTGTTATCGAATCATGAAATACAGACCTGATTTTTAACAACGGTAATAAGGAAGTTTTTTTTTTTTAGTTTTACAGAATGAAAATAGTTCAAGTGAAACGGTGAATCTGAAATCCCAACCGTAAACGATTGGAAACAACTGTTTCCAATCGTAATTTTAGAACTGTTTACGATCGTTTTAAGTGTCATTTGAGTTGTTTTCGATCGGAAACAGTTGGTTCGGTTCAAGTCCTGAAACAAGAACTGATTTTTAACAACGGTAGTAGGACAGGTGAATGTTTTTAGTTGTAAAAGATCAAAATAATTTAACTGAAACGGCGAATCTGAATCCCAAATCCCAATCGCAAACGATTGGAAACAACCGTTGATTTTCAGCAGTTGAATTTTTTTTTTTAGTTGAAAACGATCAACATAGTTTAGCTCCCGTATGAAAATAATTAAGTCGTAAACAACTGTTAACAATTGTTTACGATCGTTAACAACTGGAAACAATTGTTACCAAATGTAAGCAACTGTTAACGATTGGAAACAGTTGTTTCCGATCGTACTTTTCCGATCGTTTTTTTCGTACCGATTCAAAACGATATTTCAATTGTTTCCAATCGTTTTCAATTTTCGATCGGAAACAGTTGGTTTTGTTTTCAAGCGGTGAAATACAGACCTGAGTTTTAACAACGGTAATAGGGAAGTCGATTTTTTTTTATAGTTTAACTGAAACGGTGGGCTGAAGGAATATTTATGAAACGGTGAATCTGTAATCCCAATCGTAAACGATTGGAAATAACTGTTTACGATCGTTTTCAGGTGTTTTCGATCGGAAACGGTTGGTTTGGTTTTTAAGTCCTGAAACAAGACAGAGAAGTTGAATTTTTTTGAGTTCTAAACAAGACAGAGAAGTTGAATTTTTTTGAGTTCTAAACGATCGAAATAGTTAAGTGAAACGGTGAATCTGAAATCCCAATCGTAAACGATTGGAAACAACTGTTTCCAATCGTTTTTTTACAACTGTTTACGATTGTTTTTTTTTCGAAACGTTTAAAAGACGTGGAAATGCTTGAAGTTGAGAGCTGTCATTCGTGTCTTTGCTATTTTAACTTTTCTTTGAAGCGCAAAATAATTCAAAAGCAGCTTTCACAGTCGATGCCCCCTCTATACTGCTAAAGCGTCTTCTGGTAATTTTTATAGAGTAAAAAAAAGTGATTACAGGTTTGTTTCCTTCCCCGACGTTGACCCAGAGGACTGACAGCCTGACGAGGACCCTTGCCAAGAAGGGCCGAAATATCGCTGACGAAGAATCGTAGCTGATGTATCCGTTGTAAAGGTTGTTTGAATAAATTTTATAGAGTGGTGCCGTTTAATCGATAATTTTGAAGAACAAATATTTGCCTCTATATAACACAATGCAAATATCGCTCCTCCTTCATGTTGTCGACTGAACTGAATCACAGAAAATTAAAGCATTACTTGAAGTTGGAGAGAAGTAGAAGACCTTCCAGTTATCGACGATCTACAGTTTAGGGCATAGGGGTGGAGGGTGTGTTGAAAAAGAATCTGCATTCGGAAATTCCGATCGTAAAAATACGATCCGAAACAACTGTTTTCGATCGTAAAAATACAATTGGAACCAGTTATTTTCAATCGTAAAATAACGATTGGAAACAATCGGTTTCGATCGTAAACAACTGTTTCCTATCGTAACAAGAGCTGTAAGCTCATATGGCACTTGCATGTGTCAAGATGATTTGATTGATCAAGAGTAAGTTTCGACTTTGCGGTTGAGATGCGCGCTATAAGGGAGCTGGAACTTCATTTGTAAGCAAAACCCTTGAGGCAAAACTGCTAATGGGCTGATGGGCATCACGAAAATGCATATATTGCTTAAAAGTATTTTTTTTACTTTGCGGTCAAGATTGGTACTTTAAGGAATAATCGGATTTGGGAAGTAGCAATTTCTAAGCAAATGTTGTTGAGTCTCCAATATTCCAGCGAAGTTTCATCGTCCTAGCACATCTGGAAGTACCTTAACGCGCGATCACCGGAATCCCAGACCCCCCCCCCCCCTCCTCCAACTCCACCCACAATAACCGGAGCCAATCCTGTTCTGTAAATGATTAATCCAGAGCATCTGTTTGTCATTCCCACGAAGTTCGATCCAGATCACACCAGTCTAAGCGGGTCAAGTATTTTCCGCCCTCCCCCCGATAATTGCCGGATTCGGTCCGGAAATGAAAAAGGTCACAAGAGAAAAATGTCCTCTGTTTAATTATTAAATTTCACTCGAATCCGATCACCCGTTCCAAAGTTACGCATGACTCAATATTCCGGATTCCCCTCTCTCAACTCCTCCCCCCCCCCAAGATTATCATATCGAGGATTTTTTTTTTATTCCAAGTCAGTTTGACCGGGTCCCTGATATGCCTTCCAAGTTTCGTCGTGAAAATCCCCCAAAAACGGAATTCCGGGATACCCCTCCTCCCCCCCCCCTCAAGTGTCCGGATCCAGTCAAATTATGTAAAATATTTATATGGACCAGATGTTTGTTCTTCCCAGCAAGTTTCACTCCGATACCATCATTCTAACCGTTTCTCGAGATTTCCAGTCCACCCCCCCCCCCACCCAGCTCCCCCGCGGTGCACGTAGCCAATCCGATTCAGCAAATGACTTACCTAGAGCATCTGTTTGTTCTTCCCACAAAGTTCCATCCCGATCCCTCCATTCTAAACGGGGCACGTATTTCCCCCCCCCCCCCCAATAGTTGCCGGATCCGGTCCGGATATGAAAAAAATCATCGGAGAAATGTCCTCTGTTGAATTCTTAAATTTCACTCGAATCCGATCAACCATTCTAAAATTACGCATGACTGAAAATTTCGGATTCCCCTCCCTCCACTCCCCAAACCATTATCTGATCGACAAAATTTTTATTTTGAAGTCAGTTTGATAGGGTCCCTGATATGCCTGCCAAGTTTCATCGTGAAAGTCCCCAAAACCACCATCACCGGAATTCCGGGACCCCCCCCCCCCCCCCATAAGTGCTCGGATCAAGTACAATGGCCTAAAGGACTTATCTAGAGCAGATGCTTGTTCTTCCCAGCAAGTTTCACTCCGATCCCTCCATTCTAACCGTTTCTTGAAATTTCCGGTCTCCCCCCCCCCCCCCCAACTCCCCCCTGGCTACCGAATCCGGTCAAGACTTTAAACGGGACATTACAGATATATATTCTGTTCAGTTATGAAGTTTCATTACAATCCGATCATCCGTTCGAAAGTTACACACTTCTCAATTTCCCGGATTCCCCTGCGGATTCCCCTCCCTCCACTCCCCCACAATTATCTGATCAACAATATTTTTATTTTGAAGTCAGTTTGATTGGGTCCCTGATATGCCTGCCAAGTTTCATCGTGAAAATCCAAAAAACCACCATCACCGGAATTCCGCCCCCCCCCCCCCATAAGTGTCCGGATCCAGTACAATGGTCTAAAGGACTTATCTAGAGCAGATGCTTGTTCTTCCCAGCAAGTTTCACTCCGATCCCTCCATTCTAACCGTTTCTTGAAATTTCCGGTCTCCCCCCCCCCAACTCCCCCCTGGCTACCGAATCCGGTCAAGACTTTAAACGGGACATTACAGATATATATTCTCTTCAGTTATGAAGTTTCATTACAATCCGATCATCCGTTCGAAAGTTACACACTTCTCAGTTTCCCGGATTCCCCTGCCCTCCACCCCCCCCCCCCAAAATGGTCGGATCAGAAAACTTATTATTCCTAATTTTGTTTGGTCGGGTCTCTGATATGCCTGCCAAGTTTCATGGTCCTAGCACAACTGGAAGTACCCTAACTCGAAAAAGTGTGACAAAATGCCCTAAATTTTCAAGTTTCCAGCACCCCGCACTCCCCCCCATATGGTCGGATCGGGAAACTGATTATTTCCAGGTTAGTTTGGTCGGGTCCGTGATATTCCTGCCAAGTTTCATTGTCCTAGCTCATCTGGAAGTACCCTCACTCGAAAAAGTGTGACAAAATGCCCTAAATTTTCAAGTTTCCAGCGCCCCAACTCCCCCGCATATGGTCGGATCGGGAAACTTATTATTTCCAGGTTACTTTGGTCAGGTCCATGATATTCCTGCCAAGTTTCATTGTCCTAGCTCATCTGGAAGTACCCTAACTCGAAAAAGTGTGACAAAATGCCCTAAATTTTCAAGTTTCGAGCGCCCCCACTCCCCCGCATATGGTCGGATCGGGAAACTGATTATTTCCAGGTTCGTTTGGTCGGGTCCCTGATATTCCTGCCAAGTTTCATTGTCCTAGCTCATCTAGAAGTACCCTAACTCAGAAAAAAAGTGACAAAATGCCCTAAATTTGCAAGTTTCCAGCGCCCCGCACTCCCCCCCCATATGGTCGGATCGGGAAACTGATTATTTCCAGGTTAGTTTGGTCGGGTCCCTGATATGCCTGCCAAGTTTCATTGTCCTAGCACATCTGGAAGTACCCTAACTCGGATATGTGGGACAAAAAAACTCGGACCGACCGACAGACCGACAGACGGAATTGTGATCGGTATATGGCACTTGAGCCAGAGGCTGCAAGTGCCATAAAAATACGATTGGAAACAACTGGTTTTGATCGTAAAAATACGATCATTAACAACTGTTTACAATCGCAAACGATTGGAAACAACCGTTTACAATCGTAAACAACTGTTTCCAATCGTAAAAATACGATCGTTTCCAATTGTTTACGATTGGAAAAATGTCCCATAGTACAATTTGAAAAAAAACGATCGTTTACGACTTGAATTCTTTCCATACGGGAGGAAGAGTGGGTTGTCGACAAAACGTCCCCATTCGAAACGTCCTCGACAAAACGTCCCCGTGACAAAACGTCCCCATGACAAAACGTCCCCACGACAAAACGTCCCCATGACAAAACGTCCCCCTGGCGAAACGTCCCCGGCTATAGATTTTTTTTCTATTCGCTGAGGGGTAGCTAGGCCTATAAGGTTACTGATTGCGTCATCAGTTCAGAAAAAAATGTTCTTGGAATATAAACTTTTGAAAACCACGATGGGTTGGCTACTTCAGCATTTAACCGATGGTCAAGAAATAAACCAAAGTGTTACTCCCGGCTATAGCCATTTCTTAAAGAAAGCGCAAAGATTTAGTAGTTTGTCAGTCGTTTTATTTGTATTTAATTGGTTTCTGTGCGTGTTAGTTTACGCTGCGATATGACTCATTGATCTCGCTTTTGTTCGATATTTAATTTGGTGATATTTATTATTAAAGGATTTGTATCAAAGGATCAAACCCGTCTAACCGAGATTTACTATGTCTCTCTACCTTACTAATCGTTCCATCCGCTTTCGTTTTCTCGCTTCCCATGTCATTTTTATCCAGCATGACGGCAATACGCTTATTTTTGTATTTTCCTTGTTTGACTCTCTTTGAGCCACAGCGGGCTTCCCCTTACTCTGAGGAGCTTATTGGTGCTCCTCACACTGTTCATGTTGCTTCAAACAACCTAGAACTGATCAGTTACGAGTCAATTGCAAGGCATTTACACTACATATTTTAACTGAAAACAATGCATTTATGAAGCAACCGGTCCTATGTCCGATCTTTCCTGCTTATAAGGAATGTTCCCACATCAGTAATGCACACTCTGAAGTTGTTTTACCTCGATCATGCACCTCAAGATCGAGGCGAACTTTAAAATATACTTGGGGACGTTTCGCCACTTGGACGTTTTTCCGTGGGGACGTTTTGTCATGGGGACGTTTTGTCACGGGGACGTTTCGCCAGGGGATGTTTTTTCATGGGGACGTTTCGTCAGTAAGCCGGAAGAGTTTCATACCTGCGTTTGTAAACCTTATTAACCAGTGATTTGTGTATTATTTTGTTGTGCTGACTCAGCTTTTCGTTGACGATCGGTTTTTATGGCACTTGCCTTCCGGCCAAGTGCCATTTACCGATCACTTTTCCGGCGGTCGGCCGGTCAGTCCGGTGTTTGCGAGTTAGGGTACTTCCGGATGTACGAGGACGATAAAACTTGGCAGGCATATTAGGGACCCGACCAAACTAACGTGGAAATAGTCACTTGCTCGATCCGACCATCGTGGGGGGGAGGGGGGGGGGGGGAGTCAGAATCCGGAATTTAGTGACATGCATAACTTTCGAACGGAGGATAGGATCTTAATCAAACTTGATATTTGGAAAGACTTCATGTCTCAGATGTCCCATTTCAAGTCCGGACCAAATCCGATGAATGCGGGGGGGGGGGGGGGAGTCGGAGGGGGTAACCGGAAATCATGTGACACGCTTAGAGTGGAGCGATCGGCATGCAACTTGGTGGGAGGAACAAGCACAAGCCCTAGGTACATTACTGACAGAACCGGACCGGATTCGTGCACTGTGGGGGGAGTTGGAGGGGGTTTCCGGAATTCCGGTGATACGGAGTTAAGTTACTTCCAGGTGGGCAAGGACAATGAAACTTGGCAGGCAAGTCAGGGATCCGACCAGATTAACCTGGAAATAGTCTACTTCCCGATCCGACCACCGCGGGGGGAGTGGAGGGAGGGGGAATCCGGAATCTTGAGGAATGTATAACACTGGAACGCGTGATCGGATCTTAACGAAACTTGATATTTGGAAAGATCTCGTGTCTCCGATTACCCATTTAAAGTTCGGACCGGATCCAATGAATGTGGGGGGGGGGGGCGGAAATCTTGTGACACGCTGAGAGTGGAGCGATTGGGATGAAACTTGGTGGGAAGGACAAGCACAAGAACGAGATACGTCACTGCTAGAACCGGATCGGATTTGGGCACTGTGGGGGAGTTAGAGGAGGAGTCCAGAATTCCGGCTATCGCGAGTTAAGGTATATCCAGATGTGCTAGGACGATGAAACTTGGCTTGAACATTAGAGACTTGACATGATTGGCATAGAAATCGTCAGTTCTCCGACCCAACCATCGTGGGGGAGTGGAGTGAGGGGGAATCTGGAATCTTGAGGTATGTATAGCTCTTGAACGAGTGGTCGGATCTTAACAAAACTTGATATTTGGAAAGCCTCCTGTCCCGTGTTAAGTTCGGACCGGTGAGGGGAGGACCGGAAATCTTGTGACACGCTTAGAGTGGAGCGATTGGGATGAAACTTGGTGGGAAGAACAGGGACAAGAACTAGATACGTCAGTGACAAAACCAAACCGGGTTCTGGCAGTGCGAGGGGAGTTGGGGGGGGGGGGGGGTCCGGAATTCCGGTGACCGCGAATTAAGGTACTTCCAGATGTGCTAGGGCGATGAAACTTGGCTTGAACATTATAAACTTGACTATATTGTCTTAGAAATTGTCACTTCTCAGTTTCGACCATCCCTAGTACTAATCCTAAGTACTAATCCTAACCTTAAAGTACTAAACCTGACCACAAAGTACAAAAAATACTTTTAAGCAAAGTATACATTTTAACTCAAGGGTGTTGATAAAAAAACCTAGTTTTTTAGCACCCTTAAAGTGCGTTTCTTAAAGGAGTTATATCATAAGCATTTTAGCACTTGCAATGTCTAATACCCCCCCCCCCCCCCATCATAGTTTGACTTTGGATCTAACAAAATGTTTTTATTGTAGCAGACATCTGGAAGATCAATAGAAAAATTAAACTAATTATTTGCATTATCGATTTCTTTGAGTATTGTGTCTTCTGTTTTTCTTGTTAATTCCAGTAAGTCGAAAGAATTAAGGATGTAAACTAGATCACAATAAATAAACGCCGTAAATTATACTAAATTCGTTATAGTGTGTTCTTTGAGCAATTGAGCTAAATAATATTCAGCTTCTGAGACCAAAAAATGTCAAACTGGCCGATGGTTTCTTCTTTCGAGAAATCTTAACGTCCACAGGGTGATATACTTAGTTGTTTTAATCCTCTTACACGCCACTCGATCTTCTCGAAGGTTCTAGTAATCGTTTGACCAACGACAGGAGATCAACGAAGAGTTAATTAGCAATGGCGGATTGGCGTTCAGGAGTGAATTGTGTTCAAGTAATTTGTGGGTAACGTTGGCTATCGTGAGGATTTTGGGGAAAACAAAGGTAACAGTGTGTTCGTAAAAATCCGACCCATCGAAAAATGATGGCGTCTCCCACCTTCTCGGCCCACATGAATCAAAGTCTTTAACCGAAAAGTAAAAACAATACTTTAACCAAATGATATATATTCATGATAACCTAGGGCCTATGATAATTTTTGCCTCAAGGATTTTGATTATAACTGAATTTATTAAAATACAAATAATGATTTTGAGCAAAATATACTTGTTCATGATTCCAATGAGCTTATTATCTTTTGTGCTTCAAGAGTGCTCATTGTAGATGAATCTCTAACGCCCTTAAAGTGCGCATCATCACGGCCAAACGCAGAGATAAAAATAGATTTTACGAACAATACATTCTCGTGACTTCCAAGGACCCATGACCATTCTTATCTCAAGGGTTTTGCTTACAAATGATCACAACAAACCCACGAATTGACGAATTCCTACTATAATCCTGGGACCCAGCCTTGCAAGTGCCATATGAGCTTTTAGCTCTTGTTATTTGATAAGTGTAGGCTATAAATTACCTGACGTGAAGCGCTAATTCGGCGCCTCGCGCTGTGAAAGCCGTTTTTGAAATTAAAGTCTGTCTCTGTCTCTCTCTCTCTCTCTCATGTCTACTTTGACAAAACTGATCAAAACTTCCCTTCCTTATACTTCTGCCACATCTTCGGTTTCAGCCGAATTTCGCTCGAACTACTTGTCCGGCAAAAAAATAAAGCTCAAAAACAAATTCAGCACATCTCCTTACCCTTGTATCGAACCTCTAATCAACTTCAGATAAAACTTTAACTTGTCCGGTTTTCGCCGAATTCCGGGCGAACTATATGTCCGGGTAGAAAATGATTGTCATATACGGATTCAGCATGTCTTCTTACCCCTAAATCGAACATCTAATCAACTTCAGATATAACTTTTACTTTTAACTAATTTTCCGGTCCTATGGCGGGATTCCGGGCGAACTACTTTTTCGACGAGAAAATGATTTTTCATATAAATGTCCAGCATGTATTCTTACCCCTAAGTGGAACATCTAATCTACTTCAAGTACAATTTTACTTTTAACAAACTTTCCGGTTGTGTCCGGATTCTGGACGAACTACTTGTCCGGCGAGAAATGATTTTCATATTCGTGTTAAGCATGTCTTACCTCTAAATCGACTATCTCCCTAACTATTAAGATATACTTTGTTCGCCTCTAAATTTGAAACCCCTCCGCCACCCCTAAATGTAAGGCTACAGAGTCCATCTACGAACTCGACCTATCCCTTGACCGAAAGAATCACCACACCAGGTTTCATCAAAATATCTCATTCCCTTCAATAAATATATATATATATGTATGTATGTATATATATATATGCAGTAAAAAGGCTTTCGCCTCTGTTAATTTCTCGAGACACTATGTAATTCAAGAATTATTGCGCTGACAGACGGACAGACCGACAACTTTCGCAATGTCATAGGTATCCTCCACTTTCGTTTGGGATCCCAAAAAGGGGTTGGGAGTGCTGCAACGAAACAGATTTAGGTGCGCCCCTACCTGTTCACATTATGTATTCTCAATGCCGCCTCCAGGTCAATCAGAGATTTGAATCTCCTACAATCAGGATCGGGGATGATTGAGAGGTGGTCGCCCTGGCTGCTGTAATGGAATGCACCTCTGTTGGCTGCCACCTCGCTAAACTGTTTCGTAACTTCCTCCACGTCAACTAGGAAGAACTCTTCAATTTTGACGGCTGGGAGCAGCTCATCAAGTAAGATGGACCGGACGGTCTAAAGAAGTTAAATCTGTTAACTGATCTCGCGTAAAATTACGGACATTTAGTAAGTAGGTATATCTGTAACGAACAAAATGTTTCATGCCCGGGCCCCACTATAGTCACACCTGGTAATGAGACCGTCTTACGGTCGAAATTGGGAAGAAAAGATGCTGAAAACGTAAGATAAGGGCGATTCATGCGATCTCTTGGATTCGCTTTCCGAAAAGCAAAGCGAGAATCCGCCGAGCGCAAGAACAAGCAAAAAGTCGCTGAGCCTTCAGTTGCACCTTTACAACTTCCCGCTGACTTGCCGAAATCACTAGCTGCGTTCTTTGTCACGGGAGTTCTCACCGGTGGTCTCCGGTTTTTCTTATAAGCCGTTTTTGCATCCACCGGTGACTTCTCACCAGTCTTATAACCCGTTTTTGAACTAACCAGTTCCGGTTTTATCTCACCGGTGCGGACTAACCAGAACCTGCTCGGGAGCCCGGCTTCGGCGAGGAGTTAGCCAGTTTTCATCAACTCACCGGTGAACCAAAAAAACGCGTTTTAAGAGAAGAACCAGACACTGGTGACGAAACACCAGACAGCCGGAGTGCAACGAACGCAGCTACTTTCCACTCGCGAAGTGGATTCGCTTTCCGAGTGCTGGCGGAAACTAGCGGAGCGCGAGAACAGCTCTGGAAAACGAAGCGACTTTTAGCCGAAGTCGCAAGAACAGTTGGCGGATAAGTTCGCAGTTTGGACCAATCACAGACCAGAGTCACTGACTTTAGCCAGTTTTGTTTACCTTTGAGTGATGGTGGTGGTATATCTTGAATTTCTTCGTTCCGGGTGTGACCAGGATGAAACGTAAGAGTGGGTAATAACCAAATTAACGAACCAAATTACGTACAGATGTGACTGAATGTGGCCCGGGAATTACAACAAAAGAGAGTGGAGTAGAGATAAATTAAAAAAAGAAAATAACAAAGACAACAGGAGAGTAACTTACGAAACATACAATAGGCCTACAACTATCAATAAAAAAAAGTCTAATCAGTCGGTGATACGGCAACAAACGTAGACTAGATTTCTGACGGAAATCAGTTTGCAATTCTTGCCGCCGTGACAAAAATGTCGGTAGCTCCGTAAGATTTAATGATCTTAGAATTACTATTGGGACCGGGGCAGATACAGAAGAAACTTACCATTATCATGCCATTGCATTACCATTGCTATTACCGAACCATTTATTCATACAATGTTAACAACGGATACGTCAGCTACGATTCTTCATCAGCGATATTTCGGCCCTTCTTGGCAAGGGTCCTCGTCAGGCTGTCAATCCTCAGGGTCAACGAGGAAACAAACCTGTAATCCTGGATTACGTAGTAGCTGACGTATCCGTTGTAAACATTGTACGAATAAATGTTTCAAAGTCAGCTTGGGCTCAAAGAATATTTATCACCGAACCATTACCATTGCAGCCAACAGGAAGGATTATCGTGAACACAAAGCATCTTCTCTGACTACAAAATCCTAATAACAACCAACATTATTCATATATGTGAGAATTATTGGTAGCGTTCCAGCGACTTATTATTAGTTACGATCGTTACTATTCTTGTTAGTATTGCCGTTCCAGAGCCCGCCGTAATAAGTAAACTGGCTCCTCCCACTTATTATTTTCGTTCCACAACTGTTACGATCGTTACAATTCACTTATGATGGTCGCGAGCATCATAAGTGATAAGAACTATCGGCTCTGCAGGAACTCCCGTAAGAGTGATGAAGTATGTTCCGGTTGTTATTATTTTCGTTCCAAAGAGCGTGATAACTACCACAACACGGCGCTCGCCCCTCCTCTTATCATCGTAACTTGTAATAACTTCACTGGAACGCTATCATTCTCACCATTCCGGTCAGCCGGAATGCCTTTTCTTCTTGAAAATTTGGCTGATTGCTAGGCAGAAATGACATAAAAACGGCAAAACAGATTACCGACGGAAATGGATAACACCAAATCCTCCCGAAATCCTTGGTCTACCCCACTGATAAAGTTGTCAGCTTGTCTGTTTTAGTGATAGTTTAAACCATCCTTTGATCAATATTCGATCAAATATATACAATACGTTTTCTCAACGAAGAACTTACAGCCCTTCTCTTATTCGTTCTTATCCCACATTCCCTCTACAGGCTGCTGCATTTTTTTTTGCCTACAAATGCAACGGCGTTCACGCAAAAGGCGAGCATATTACTATGTGTTTGGTTCAAGGAAAAGGAGGGGTCAATATAGCAAGGGGAGCAAATTACTATTTGCTTGGTTCAAGGAAAAGGAGGGGGCAATATATCAAGGGGAGCAAATTACTATTTCTTTGGTTCAAGGAAAAGGAGGGGTCAATATAGCAAGGGCAGCAAATTACTGTTTGTTTGGTTCAAGGAGAAAGGAGGGGGCAATATATCAAGGGGAGCAAATTACTATTTCTTTGGTTCAAGGAAAAGGAGGGGTCAATACAGCAAGGGGAGAAAATTACTATTTGTTTGGTTCAACGAAAAGGAGGGGGCAATATATCAAGGGCAGCAAATTACTATTTGTTTGGTTCAAGGAAAAGGAGGGGGCAATATATCAAGGGGAGCAAATTACTATTTCTTTGGTTCAAGGAAAAGGAGGGGGCAATATATCAAGGGGAGCAAATTACTATTTCTTTGGTTCAAGGAAAAGGAGGGGTCAATATAGCAAGGGCAGCAAATGACTGTTTGTTTGGTTCAAGGAAAAGGAGGGGGCAATCTAGCAAGGGCAGCAAATTACTATTTCTTTGGTTCAAGGGAAAGGAGGGGGCAATATATCAAGGGGAGCAAATTACTATTTCTTTGGTTCAAGGAAAAGGAGGGGTCAATATAGCAAGGGCAGCAAATTACTATTTCTTTGGTTCAAGGAAAAGGAGGGGTCAATATAGCAAGGGCAGCAAATTACTATTTGTTTGGTTCAAGGAAAAGGAGGGGGCAATATATCAAGGGGAGCAAATTACTATTTCTTTGGTTCAAGGAAAAGGAGGGGTCAATATAGCAAGGACAGCAAATTACTGTTTGTTTGGTTCAAGGAAAAGGAGGGGGCAATATATCAAGGGGAGCAAACTACTATTTCTTTGGTTCAAGGAAATGGAGGGGTCAATATAGCAAGGGCAGCAAATTACTATTTGTTTGCTTCAAGGAAAAGGAGGGGGCAATATAGCAAGGGGAGCAAATTTACCATTATTTGGTCCTCAGTGCAGACTTTGCCATCCAGGCCTCGTTCTGAATATTTTCCAGCTTCAATGTCTAGGGCCAAGTGGTGAAGGACTCGATCGAGAAAGTACGCTGGGCGGAGATAGGGCGAATTATTTAGATTAAAGGCTGCGTCCGGGTGTTCAAGGAGCCATTCTGACTCATTCGCTGTGTGGTTTAGCACAATATCACAAATGCTCAGGACCTAGAAAGATACAATGGCCTATTATGGAACAGTCCCACGAAGGTGCGTCAACAGTAGCGTATATTAGGGGGAGGCGACAGGGGCGATCGCTCCCCCCCCCCGAAATTCTTGAAAAAGGGTTTTTAATTCGAAAAACGTGTGCGAAATACGGACGACAGGGGCGATCTTCATCCGAAACAATCGGAAAAGGAGTTTTTTTACGGGAAAAACGTACGCGAAAATACAAATTGAGAAGCTAAATCGAAATTATTTACAGTATGGTTGAGTAATTGATTAGTTTTTGAGTCGTAGTGTGCATGATTACAAGATTAAAAGGTGTTTTTTGCACCTAGAGGGTTTTTTTAGTGTTAAAAACGGTCAAAATATACAAAAAACGCCGAAAATTGTTCGGCCTTCCAGCAGATAAGGGGGTGGCTGGCCTTCGGCCGCATATTTTCATTTGGCTGTCGCCCCTCCCGAATATAATCGGAATATACGCTACTGTGCGTCAACCCCTAATGAAGACATTTGACATCATCACTAGTTGAAGGGAAAGACAAAATACAAATGATCGTCCAGAAACCCATTAGCGAAAACAATGGTGGTCATCTTACCGGACTTGACTAGTGATCTTATTTGTTTAAACCGTAAAATGCGCGAGTTTCGGAGTAGTCGGAGCAGAGAAAGTGGGCATAAATAAAAAAAAATAAAAAAAAAATAAACAAACGAACAGTGATCTAAAAATTTGGACAGGTTATTATGCATGGCCCGCTAAGGACGCTGATGTATTTAATTACGGAACGAAACATCGAAAGTAAATAGTGCAATAAATAGTGATGAGCAAGGTCGTCACGACTAGGGGGGGGGGGGGGAGGGATTAATTTTAAATACCTTGCCCCCCCCCCCCCCAATAACATTTTGGCTAGTAAAGCCTCTGGTGATAAGTAAATGAAGCTAAAATGGAATGATAAACGTGGATATAAAAGAAAAACAATCAACAAATTAACAGTGAATACAGATTTCAGACGGTTCTTTACTATGAGAGTAATGGAACTTATCTTACGTTCCACTCGGTCCGCATTTCTTCAACCAACTTTCCAACATCCTGGATGGTGTGCTTGTTGTCTCCATTATCGAAGGATGGGTTGATTTTCAGCTGGTTACGCAACGAATAGGCTGATCTTGAATCTCCCAATTCCTACAAAATGGTATAAAAGCAATCCCGGGAGGAAGTCGGGCAGACAGAGACGTCAAAGACTTCTACATCCGACGCGGAGATGCGGCCAATTAAGGAGAAAAAAATGCCAAACCGGCCCCGACAACCACGCTGCAAGATGTAAACTGGTTTCCGCCTATTACGAAATCCTTGGATATTTCGAACAAACTAAAAATAAAGTAGAGTTTTCTTCAAATGCCTAAATGCATTCCGATCCGTATCTGCAGGAAGATGTCTGCAGTGGATTCTGTCGAAATGTTCTTTCTAGAACGATAGCCTATACAGCGAGCTATATAGTAGTCGGACACATCACCTACAAACTTCTCTTCGTGTCTGGGCTAACCAGTCTAACTAAACTTCAAGCCGTCGTGGAATCTTTTCTAATTTTGCTTCTTATCTCTTTATTTTTGTGCTACGACGCCTCTTCTCGGTGGGGTATGGTAAATACTTTTAACCTTTTTGACGTGTTATCAGATATCTTTAGCGATCGGCATAAATGCCCTCCAGAGATAGGCTCCCTGACCACGACGATGAAAACTGCATGTTACTACCTCACTAATGACCCGATATGAAAGTCTATGCAAGTTAATGCGCCGGTTGTTTTTGTAACTTCGGCAGAAACTCGCTTCGCTTTCCAAATCTGTTTCTGCGCTTCGCTACTTTTGAAAAGTGACGTCGAAACTGTGGAAAGTAAATCCACTACGCGAGTGGAAATGCGCTCGGCTAGTCAGCGAGAAGTTGTAAAGGCGTAATGACTTTCCGTTACTTCTTCCGCTCGGCCGATTCTCACTTTGCTTTTTCGAAAGCGAATCCGTGAGAAAGCCAGAATCGCACTTCAATAACAGCTACGGTAACAGACCTGCGTCGTATAAACCAATATCAACTACTCCTTGCGGTAATCTACACCCTTCTTGGAAACCACCGAGACGAAAGAATGGTTGATTTTAGTGGCTATTACTGACTAAAAAGTTGTAACGACTGCTTCAAGCTAGTCAAACCTAACGGCAACTATGCACAAGACATGCCCCCGTAGCGTAACATCCTTTCTTTCAGAACGGGAGATTCCGACAGAATCCCGTGCGTCCGTAGGCCTTGACAACAGAATCCCGTGCGTCCGTAAGCTTTTTCAATCTCATCTACACAAGACTGAATATTTTAATCACATTTTCGTTCAAACTTTACAATAGACTGGTTCCCAAAATCACGATGATCTTATTGCTCACTCTCACAATGCCGACGGTCAAAATGCCCCCCGATTCAGAATACCCAACATAAAAATGCCCACGGTTCAAAATGCCCACAAGTCAAGCCGAAGATCCTGAAAAAGAAATCGACCAAAATGCCGACGGCTCAAACTGTCAGCATTGGATAGCAAAATTTTCCTGGGACAATGGAGATACGACCATTGCAGTTTCCGGGCAGTTCCGAGAATTCGACTTTTGAGTTAGTAGAAAAAAAGCAAAAGGTTAGTGTGCCGGGAGTAGGAATCGAACGCACGAACTCTTGACTACTGTCCCGATCTGTTAGTCAACACGGCCAAAGGCGAACTTTTGCAGTGTATAAGTGCATAATTACAGTGCATAAGGGGCAAGGGCCTGCCAGCTAGCTTTGGGAGCACTAACGAGGGGGTTCGAGATAACAAAGAAGGGGGGTCCTGTCGACAATTACCACGGGAAAGGTATTCAGTTTGTCTGTTCAAAATTCGGCAGAGAGTGAAAGTGTTAAAAATTTCAAGATCAGAATTCATATAGCATTTTGGGACCCAGAAACGTTACTCACACGGTACATATGAATTTGTAAAGTCTGTCTATTAGGAAGATAACACTCAGATAGGTTTATATACTTTGATCAGGCTTGATGCGCATGGCCTTAGGCCATAGTAAAGATGCAGTTCGTTGCTTATCTATGATATATTTATTATGATTTATAGTATGTATAGTATACTGATATTAGTGTTTTGTTCCGACTTGTTGAAAGTTATAATTTGACGAATACGATTATTTTTTTTCTTATATAGCTTCATCTGCTGACTAAGTAAGTACGCTATTTGGCACTGTGGCACGATCTGTGTTTATGCTTTAAATAAATCAATCAATCAATTTAAATATTTACTGCGGACTGAACGCCTCAAATAATTCAATCGTTGGCATTCTGAAACGTGGGCATTTTGAGTTATATGCATTTTGGGTTGTGGGCATTTTGAACCGTGGGCATTATGAGTCGTGGGCATTATGAGTGTTAGCCTTACAATATGCTTAAACTCATGTTCCTACGTACTTTCTTTAACAATCAAATCAAACAAAGAATTTCGGGAAGGGCGACTACCCTCTCAAATTTACGACAGCCTACTGGTCTCAGTCTTTCTTACTTTTCATGAATAGATTCCATGAAGAAATCAGGAACGATCGAGAACGACTCGGCAATGCTTTAAAGCGCAACGATTCCGTTGAGGATAATCAAGAGCAACCTCAGGGATATGACGCCTGGTTTGCTACCAAAACAGAAAAGAGCAGATAAAAAAGACGCACCAATTTAAGCGGCGAGACAAAACGCAGCTGAACATTACCATATCACACTTGAGTAGCCATGCGGAAAACTGGAAATGAAATGCATCTAACCTGTACTGGCGTAAAATGGATCATGTTGTATCCAGTTTCTGCAGTAACCCGAAGCTTCGCTTTCCAAGAAGGAAGTGGACCGAGACATTTGCTCAGAACTGTCTGGCACTGGATACAGTTGAGTGGAAGAACTTCGTTGTCTGCCCCAACTTTCAACAGTGGATCAACAAGAACGTATCCACTTCCACGCAAAGAGTCCAAAGAGGGCCTTAAAAGAGAGTCCATGAACAACAATCATGCTATGCTTTTAATCCAATTCATCCACGCACGAAATCGGCGACAGGGTTACGCAAAAGTAGCCTAGACGACAATCGCTAAAAGGGTCAGGTCATGGCCCCACTTGAATCACAACATATTCCAGCAAGCTTTAGTTTTCTTAGTATTACCAGGGACCCATAAATTTCTTGTAATGACTCGCCATTCAGGGGGCTTGCCAATAAGAGATTTCTGATGCGCTCTTGACCGAGCGTCAGATAGTTCGAAAAATACCCACGGGGATAAAATACCCGACTATCCAGATAGACAAAATTTTTCGCAGCTGTTGTGCTGAACTAGGAATATTTCTTTGTAATGGAAGAGTATCCTGGATCTTTTGTCCTAGCTTAGGTACCTGGCGGCATGCTGAATAGCCCTGACTGAAGCTGGCTATCTATATCTATCTGAGCAAGAACGCCGATTCGACCCAAGCGGAATTTTTGGAAACTAGGTGAGGCTCGGGCAACATAGCAACATAGAAGCATAGGAAATGACAAGCCCCCTGAATGGCGAGTCATTACAGGAAATTTATGGGTCCCTGCTACTACTCTTCAGATTTTTTCCCATGGTTACGAAACTCATTCGGCTTGGCCCAGCCTAAAACATCAGGTAACTCGCGAGTTTTGCAAGGATCAACTGAATTCCGCACTTTTTAAGTTATTTCCAGAACAGAAAGAAATTTCTTCTGGTCAAACTCAACTCATACACAAAGGAATACAGAACTGTAAACTCTACTTACTCTTCTTTCCCAAAAACGAAGTAAAAGTGAAATGATCCTGCTAAGTGAAGCTCAAGATCAATGTACAAAGCAGTGTCATCTCCAGCATTTCCACAGTCAGAAACCCACTCAAGAAGTCTGTAGCTTTTTCTGACAAAGGTCCCATTTATCTCAGGAAAATTGGAATACAACTTGACGCTTTTTCCAAATAGAGAGGGGCCGAGTCGAAACTGCAGAGTGTGGCCTAGAACAAAGTACAGTTCAAAAGAAGCGACATTCATCTTTTATGGCACCCAACGGATAAGTGAGTCTGAGTGTTCGTGATGGCCCATTCGTTCTTCTAGCTGCAGCCTCACGAGGACGTGTAGACTATTTTGTTCGTATGGCACTTGCCCTTTGGCCAAGTGACGTATAGCGACGCCAGATTTGAGAGAAACTTGATGGGTGATAAGAGAAGATACCCTAGATGACCTTTGTACGTGTCCGAAGTTCCGAACCGGATTCGAGCACGCTGGTTGGAGGAGGGGATTTACGGAGAATGTGTGACACGCCTAGGATAAACGAGTCGACTGATTGGGTTGAAACTTGGAATGTACAAAGGTCATCTGCTCTATATGATCCATTTTGGGGCCCGTCCGGATTTGGCTTCGGAGAGGGGAGTCGGAGGGGGGTTCCTGATATTGTGTGGCTGCCCTACTGGTCAAACGAGTGGAGCAATGCTCTTGATGACTAACTCTCCTTGCCGATGCAAAATCGCTGTATACCTGCGCAAGAGCCGGAAGCGGCACCACAGCTGTCCCCAGCGATCGCCGTGATTCACTGGCATAGGATTTGAGGTGTTGTGTTTGAGTGGTTAGTGAGACGTTTTCTCGTTCTTCCTGAGGATCACTGGCGTGTTTTGGACTTAGTCATATAGAGTATTGAAATGAAACTTGGAAAGCAGAGGGGGTCCGGGGTCGCGACCAGATGCGATCACGGTGGAAGGGGGGGGGGGGTACCGAAATGGCACAAAACTACTCAGATTCGAATTAAAGTTTGTGGATGGTAAGAAAGGGTACCCCAGATGAACACTTTATGTGTCCAAACCGATCCGAGCACGGTAAGGGGAGTGGACGGAGGATTCCGCAAATGTTGTGGCACGCCTAGGCATCATACGAGTGGAGCGACTGAGATGGAACTCAGAAGGTACAAAGATCATTTGCCCTAGATCATATAATCTGGGGTTCCGGCCCGATTAGGCCTCCGTGGGGGGAGTTGGATGGGGTATGCTACCGAGAATTCTCCAGGGAATGATCAAATTCTAGTAAAAATTGACAGATCGTAAGAGATGATGCCCTAAATGACCCATTATGTGCCCGAACCGGATTTGGCCACGGAGTTGAAGGGAGTGTCACGGAAACTGTGTCGCACGCCTAGGGATCAATTGAGTGTAGCAATCGGGAATAAACTTGGAAGGCACAACCTTCGTACGTCCTAAATGATCAGTTAAAGTGTCCGAACCGGATTCAGCCATTACGAGGGGAGCTGGAGAGGGGTCCCTGCAACTTGTTATCTCGCCTACAGGTCAAGCGAGTGGGACGAGAAGAGAAGATGTCATAGATTCATGTGTTCCAAACAGATTCGACCATGTTGCGGGGGGGTCGGGGGGGGGGGGGTGGATGTGGATCCCAGAAACTGTGATGCACGCCTTGGGATTAAACGAGCGGACCAATAGGGCTGAGACTTGAAAGATAAAAATGTCATTTGCCCTAGGACCGAATTCTGGGGTACCGGGAGGATTCTGCCTAAGCGGGGGGAGTTGAGGGGTGATGCCCAAAATTTCCAAGAAATACTGAAGACTCCACTGGAACCTGATGAGTTTTACGAGCAGATGCGCTAGATATCCCATTTCTAAATACTCCTTGAGCCCAAGCTGACTTGGAAACATATATTCATACAATGGATAAAAACGGAAATGTCAGCTACATAAGCTTTGGCAGAGATTTTGTATGAATATATCCCATTTCTACCATTTCTAGGTCCAAGCCGCACTTTTCAATGGATGATGGGGGGGGGAGGTTTTTTGTGACAGTCTCACCTACTTTCTTGTACTATCTATTTGTAGCAGGCGCCTTATGAGCTTGTAGTCCTCGTTGGTTCAAGTTAATGTGAGTTAGGAGAAAGGGTTGGATTATAGACTTTTGATAATTTACCGATTATTTACTGGAAGTTATTTGCTTATTTTTCATCTTTGAAAAATATGAAGCATCCTACAAATCAAAATTAAAAAGGGAAAAAAAACAATAAACCATTCAAACCAACATGAATTTGAAAATCTTAGTTCCAAAAACTGATGTTAACCATATTCCTTCCTGTACCTACTGCTAACAAATGCAAACATTTTTGATTTCAATGCAGTATATTCTGCTAAATTCATAGCGTGCAATCAAAAGTGCCTAGCCAAAAGTGTCAAGACTCTAGTGAAGCCTGATGGGTTGTACAAGCAGATGCGCTAGATATTCAGTAACGGGCCATGGAGCTTTGTAGGGGTTGAAATTTATTTTGTTCCTTTATTTTGAATTCAATAAAACTGAACTGAAATGAACTGAACTATCCCATTTCTAAATACTCCTTCAGCCCAAGCTGACTTGGAAACGTATATTCATACAACAGATAAAACGGAAACATCAGCTGACGTCAGATACAGTAGAGGTATGCTTATGTGAACACTTTTTTAGCTGTTTAGCCACTACCTTGCTTTTGTCAATTGCATATAAAAAAGTAAAATGGAAAAGAAAAATTACAAACTTAATATCAGCTAACAGCCAAGTATTTCAGGGTTATCCTAGCACAACTTGAAGTAGAAATTCAGTTGACTTTCTTTGGTTTTGAATTTAAAATAAATCTTCTTCCACTTTTGACTGCATCTGGAGGTTCGGACCGCCATTTTCTCCACTGAAGTTGCGTTCCACTTGGCAAAATATTAAAATCAACAAAGGAAATCAGCTGATAGTTCAGTCACTTTCATCAGTGAATTAGACAAATACTCAAAAAGTGCAAATGGCATGAATGTTTTTTTCTTCGGTGATCATTCACATTTACCAGACGTTCACATAGGCATACCTCTACTGTACTGTCTGTGAATTTCAAATGCAGCACTAACTGCCAGAAAACCTTCAAATAGACAACAAACAGGTAACAGGTTTTTGACACTGCAAAATGAATATGTCAGTCTCATTTTGGCTACTCAAGCTGGAAAATAAACTTGAGGAAAAATGCAAGGTCCAACAAGCTGTTTTGTGAAACAACAAAAGGAAACTGAGCAGTATGAAAGAAAAGCTTTTGATAATCTGACCAATATGCAAGTTTCAATAACATGTAGTGTATATCCTGTTTACCAGCTTACCTTGCTCAGCCCGGTAAAGCTGGGTACTCAAGTTTTCTCCATCACTCAACGTCAGGACCCTCTTTACAGAACTGGCACTGTATAGATCCATATTTAACACCAACGTTTGCCACAATTAGCGCAATCCTCCTCCCTTAGCTATCATGAGCCAACTGCCAGAAAACCTTGCGCATCTAAACTTGTCCTTTTTGCGGCTGGGGTCATTGATGAAAAAGGTGAACAAGATGCCACAGAGGTAAACAAACGACTGTAAAACATTTACTTCAATTACTCGTGCTAGCTCTTCGCTTTCCGGCAATAAATTCAAAAGGCCTGCAACTTGCAAGATCTGCTTGTCGAAAGGGATCAAGAGTAGTACCAAACCCAAGTTCCAGTCACTGAAGGAAAGAAGCCATCAGCCCCGATTCGGTTTTTGGCTAGTTGTCTGCTATCATACTGATTGAATTTTGTACAGGATTGAAATTGTACAGGAGGGGTATCCAACTTCGAATTTCAAACCAGGCCTAAAAGGGTTGGAAGGAAATTTCAGGGCAGTCCTAACTGTCAAGAAGGAAACCCTGAGTGACCCAGGACCTCTTTTGGATTGCATAGAAATTTCCTTGGAAGGTTTGCATGCCAAGTCCTAGGTCGTATATATTTGACGTTGGATAACCCTACTATAGGCTGGTGGTGCAAGTGGAAGTCTATTCTAGCCCTGTTATAGCCTTAGAAATGCTGTATCCAGATATGTTTACAGCCACTAGTGGATAATTAGCAATTACTCTGTTCAGACTCTGTTAGTAGCGATTGCAAGTTAGGGTACTTCCAGATGTGCTAGGACCATGAAACTTAGCAGACATATTAGGGGCCAAACCAAACTAACTTGGAAATAGTCACTTCCCAATCCAACCATCGTGGGGGGAGTGGGAGGAGGGTGAATACAGGATATTGAAGCATGTATAACATTCGAATGGATGATTGGATCTTAATGAAACTTGATGAGTGTAAGGAATACATCCCTCACATGTTCCATTTTAGGTCTGGACCCGATCCAACAACTTTGGGGGGAGTTGGAGGGGGGGTACCAAAAATTTTGTGAAATGCTTAGAGTGGAGGGATACAGGTGAAACTGGGAAGAACAAGCACAAATCCTAGATACATCGTTGACATAACCGGAATCGGATCTGGGCACCTGTCCTGGAATTCCGGTTATCACAGGTTAAGGTACTTCCAGCTGTGCTAGGACGATGAAACTTGGCAGGAATGTCAGAGACCTGGCCAGATTGACTTTGGAATAGTCATTTTCCGGATCCAACCATCATGGGGGGGGGGGATCTGGGATTTGAGGCATGCATATCTTTGGAAGGGGCCACCGGACACAAATGAAACACAACAGTTGGAAAGAGCTCAGGTTGCTGATGTACCATTTCATATAATGGACCAGATTGTTGCACTGGTGGTGGGGGGGGGGTAGAGGGGGCTCCCTGGAACTCCGGTGATTCTGAGTTACAGCACTTTCGGATGCACTAAAACAATGAAATTTGGCAGGTGTAGGCAGGGATTCGATCGGATTGACTTGAAGGTAGTCCTTTGCCCGAGTTGACCATCTTCGGGGGAGTAAAGGTAATTGGAATCCTGATTAGCCTACTGGAATTGTGTGTCTTGCATAACTTTTGAATGGTTGGTTGGATGTGAAGGAAACTTGGTAATTGACAAGAGGACTTGTTTCTGATCTAAGGCCACACATTCATAATCCCCAAGGGCCCATGATCATTAGTACTTCAAGTATGTGCTTACAGATGAGTTTTAGACCCGTTAAAAGGTTAACAAGAAATACCTTTGACCATTAGATACATATCCGTGATTCCCAAGGGCCCGTATAATTTTTGCCCCAAGGATTTTGCTTACAAGTGACTTCCCAACATATTAAAAGCGCCAATCTTACCACAATTTTTTTTTTTTTTTTTAGGAACTATATGTTAGATCCTCAAGGGCCCATGACTGTCTGTAGGCTAGCTTAAGTATTTTGCTTACAAATTCAGTTCTAGCCCCCTTAAAGTGCACAAGGGGGAAAAAAAAAGTTCCAGCAAATGGTACACTTTCATAATCCCTAGGACCCATGATCGTTTGTGCACCAGTTTTCTCCTCACAAAACGGATTCCTAGACCTCTTAAAGTGCGCAATTAACTTCAAAGTGCATTTTATTTTTTTTACTAAACCATACATTTTCATGAATCCTAAAGGCCCAAAATCGTCTGTGCCTCAAGACTCCGCAAATCTTAGCTGATACACTTAGGTACTACGTATACTTGCAACTACCATACGAGCTTACAGCTCTTGTTTAGCTTTCATTGGTTTATGAACTCTTCAGGTTATATACGGTAGAAGTAGCCTATGCTTATTTGAACAATTACGTAAATGTGAACAGTGCAGTTTTGGGCTAAATGGTAGAATGAAGATCCAAAACACCTATTCAGGTGTTTGCAGAGGCCCTTAATTACCTACTTTGACGAGCTGGTAGTTAACTTTACTTTCCTCACAGCAAGTGCATGAAAATGGCGAAGCTGAAAGTCAACAAACGTTCAAATAAGCATACCTCTACTGCATACATGCCAACATCACCTAGCTAGGTCTCTTGCATCTGTATTGGCATTCTAGTCGACTAGTACTGAACCGTAATTAACTCTAGTTAAAACTGTTACTCTTAAAAATTTTATGGCTTGGGCCAGATTACGGGCGAACAATTCAATATCTTTCATGATCCCTGTATCAAACCTTTTTTCAGTTTGAGATTAAGGTTTTCTTCAACCAAATTTCCATTTTCTACAGGATTCCGGGTGAACTATTCGTCCAGTGGGAAACTAAAGTACAGCATGTCTACTTACCTCTAAATTTACTGTAATATTTGCATGTTTTTGTTAACCTTAATCTGAAACTCCTTCCCTAAATATGAGGATACACAAGGGTGTCACTATGGGCGTCCCCCCCCCCCAAAGGTCTTGGGAACGGGAACTGGCGACAGCATGTTTTGTCGGCAAATTTGTGACTCCCTTGGCAGAAACTGCCCCCCCTCCCCCAAAGGTAAAAGGCTAGTGGGCTAGCGACGCCCCTACATTACACTACTCTACTACAGGGCCTATCTACGAAGTTGACCTAAATTTTGACCCATTGGATCCTCACACCAAGTTTGAACAAGATATAAAATGCCAACAGACACATGGACAGACTTTACAGAGTCATGAGTATTCCCTCACTAGCGTTTTGCGATCCCAAAAAGCAGCTCTGATGATCCAGTCATACCCGTCTTTCTTAGCACTTGAAGAATAAATATATATTTTCTCTTGTAATCTAGTTATAGCAACTACGTCTGTAGAAAACTGACATCTAACTTCATCAGATTTCACTAATTGCTTTCTGTTGAGTTGCCTTGTGGTTTAGTTTTAGCTTATATGAAATGGGTGAAGAAGCTGACAGTTGTTTTTAATCAAATTATGAATTAGGTTATCTGTTCCAGAAAATGTATTTCGTCATAAATAAATCTAGGTTCTTAGGTTTGGGTTGCAAAATCAAAGTAATGTGAAAATTATTTGCAGTTTTATCGAATATGTCACTAGAGTCTACAAAATACCCCAAAACCTTATTCTGTCAGAGATGCCCTTCAAAGATTCTGGTTGGAGGGACAGGTCACTTGCATGTTGAAGAGGTATGTTCGAAGTTCATCATCAAATTTTGTAACCTGGTTTTGGTACATTAGCAGCTACATATGATAAAATTCACCCCATGATGCGTATTAATTGTCACATATTGGATTCTGAATTAGCCTAAGATATGGAATCAGATGTTCGGGATGTTCCTTAGTTTTATGTGAGACATAGAAAGGCTAATTTCTTTGTTTCTGACTTCACTCTATAGATTATAAGTAAGAATAAATTTAACGTTAATAATAATGTTACGGACATGATGCTTCTGCATAGAAGTATGTAGATTACATGGTTAAGTTCTGTAAGACCACTGGGTAACTGATAGAGGCCAAGTTATTGATCAGTCCTGGGAGAGGGGAGGTTATCGTTGTTCGAATGGCTATAATAATACATAAGTAATCCATATTTGCCTATGGACTGGAATAGAAATGTGACGTCAGACCACTAACTGATAGAGGCCAGGTTATTGACCAGTCCTAGGAGAGGGGAGGTTATCTGTTGTTCGAATGGCTATAATAATATAAATAATCCATATTTGCCTATGGACTGGAATAGAAATGTGACGTTTGAGTGGTTAGGAAGCTACAAGAGGTGTGTGAAAGATTCTAGCTTAATCAGTCGTGCCAAAAATGGAAAACTCGAGAGCTCGCGATTTGATCTTTTGCAAGAAGGCGAATTTTTCACCACCTTGAAAGATAAATTAAATGAAAATCACATATCCTGAAGATGTCCTTAGTTGATGAACGTAGGCGAAGTAGCTTACTTAAGTGGTTACCTGCCGTTTATGTTTATCAGATTAAGGTTTTATTTCCTAGACGGTACAGGAGGGGTATCCAACCTCAGACAAGATTTTCAAATTTTCCTTCAGAATAATCTATCTGGCTTAAAAAGGAACCATCAAATATGACAAACTTGAAGCTAATTGAATGGTTTACATATTGCTTCAAGATTTCTAGTTAAACATATTTTTCTTTTCAAACAAGATCAGCTCATTCTAACCTTAGCTCGAATTCCTCGCCGTGACTTAAAAAATGATGAAAAAATGTAGTTACTAAAGTCAATAGACAGAAAATCTCTTTTCAAAGCAGCTTCAAAACAAAGAGAATTTGAATATTTTTGGACACATGACTGTTGAAAAAAGTCATATTTTCCCTCTTGACTGTCAGGGCAGCATGTACATTTCATTTTAACATTTTCGCGGCAACATTCGAGGTAGTGTAAAAACGAGGTCAGGTACCCCTCCTGTATACTCTAGTAATTAATTGATCCTTTGAATGTCGATAGTTGCAAAAGCTGGGAATAAAACGATGCATGGCACTAAATAATCTTCGACTTCACATGTAATCAGTGTTCAGTCGTCACATGTATGACGATTTTTCCGTGGGGCGACATAGCACTGGGCGAATAATCTCTCCAGTTGGCCGTGGAACGAACAGTCGTAATACGAATTGCCCCGCAGTCGAGGCCAGGTTTGATTGCATAGAAAGAAATAAAGTCTGGAAACTATGTAGTATGTAAAGAATCTTTCTAAAGCCCAACGTAACAATAGGCCAACACCGACTTTAAAAAAGTCCAGTTTAACTGAACCTCAAACTTTCTTCTCTTCTTCGTCGAGATTTGGAAGTGTAAGGTAGGAACGACCATGAATCTTCCCTGCTGTCGTTAACACCTTTCATAGGTGGCGTTTCTTGTCGCTAACACCTGCCCATAGGCATTGCTTTGAATCTGATCAGTTCAAAGAAATCGCATGTATTACCATTCGTTACGAATGAAATAGAAAACCGTGATTTTCGGGGTTTTTTCATGATTTTCTTGACAGTTCTGTGAAAGTATTTGTACAGTGATGGGAAAGAAGGATATTTAAATGCTGGGTGAAAGCTTCTGCTCTTTTCCAGGGAATGATTGTAAAATTAGTTGGTAAATTGTAAATAGACACAGAACTCGGAATTGTAAGGTAATCACAGATTTGTACATATACACTTTTAACACGCACATTCAATATTCGTTATTTTATTTGAATTTGTATGTCGTTCAGTCCGCATCGTTCTTCTGGTTTTTAGTCACTTGTCGTTGTATGTTTTGTTGGTTCCGCATCGTTTTTCTGTTGGTATTTTGTTGGATTTTATGATTTAGTTTTGTTTTTTTCACTGAGGACGGTTTACCGGAAGTGCAACCGAAATATGCGAATTTATATTTATCCCTCGCACATCATCTTAGAGGAAAACTAGCTGATCAAAATCACGGTTTTCTATTTCGTTCATGTATTATCCTGTCGATGTGAGTTTGTTTAAAATGTTACACATGTGTATGTATCACTTTCGGAAACAGCACATAAACATAAAACCAGTTTTGAACCTTGTACAGTCATCTGACCATGTAGCTTCCCTTGTCTAAAACAACAGGCTATATTATGTCTCGTTCCAGACTCCTGTACTACACTGTCAGAAGTTTGGCAACAGGTAACAGACGTTTTCGCATCCTTCGGTTAAATGTTATGAGCTGGGGCGTCACGTATGGGGACCCCCCCCCCCCTCGAATGTTGTCGACCAGTCGGCGGTAAAAAAATAACCGAGTCGTCGCGGAGCGCCGCGGTTTTTCGTAAAAACAGTCGATTACTCTGAAAAGCAGTCGATCTTTCGTTCAAACTATCATCAAACAGTCGGTAAAAATTATCAGCCAGTCGGTTAATACCTCCCCCCCCCCCAAACATTGTGGCTAGTAACGCCTCTGGTTATGAGGGTATGTCTTTCATGACTCTTTTGAATGTTATCCTTTTACGAAACGGAATTCTTTAAGGGTCATAACATACATTTTGTCTTGGAACACACCACTTAAAAGGGGCCAGCACATACATATTGTCGTAACTATCAACACAAGGATACGCAAACATGTGTATCTGTTATCAAACTTCTGACAGTGTTTTTGTGAAGTAGAACTTCTCTGCGGTCAGGATCATTTCGGATGACAAAACACGGATCGGACGGATCTGCCTCCCTAACGAGCCTGATGACGTCAGCTTGGGACTCTGCTGCATTGATGCTTACAGTATTTCTTGGTTTTAGGTTTCTCTCCCTCTACCCGATATCAGCAAAAACAGTGAAACAGTGGTAACTGAGACACTTAGTGAGTTTGTGGCTGTTCAGAACATCTACGACTTCGACAATGTTGGTTTCTCGAACACAGTTGACAATAAGAAATATTTGACATGTGCAGATTGTGAAGTGGGACCAATTGGTTGGCACTGTCTTCATACTAAAGTTAGTTATGTTGCTTTATCCCGGGTAAAACAGTGATGTTAATTTGACTCTTTTTTGTATTACGCAACAGTTTATAAAAAAAATCCGACAAATAAATAACCGCTATAAAAGGATAATATCGTTTTTGACGAAGGCATACAAGCTTGCAGCCACGGCAACACCGACACTTATAATTACAAACTCCATCATATGTCTCTTTGATCCTTTCTTCTGCGACATCACCTTTCTTTTCTGAAGGGCAAGTCGGTGAGATTCTGCACGGCGCTTAACTTCCTTCATGTATTCTTCCTCCTTAAGCCGTCTAAAAATTCAGAGAATGAATTTATGAAGCCACGATTTTCTCTCCACTTTCGCTGCTAAACAATTCTACAAATAATCTAACAGAGCTTTTCTAGATCAATTCAACTCATTCGAACGAAAAAGGACGGAAGGCATCTTAGATCTTAGACAAGATCTTAGACCGATATAAAACAAGACCTAAGGTTTCGATGGGATCCCAAAAATCGAATATTTGATCCAGATAATTTGGTCTTGTCTTCACCAGATCCAGTCTTCGCCAGGCTAATCATCCGAGAAAACCAAGTTCAGACATACCTCTATAAGCCATATCTATTTTGACGATACTGACCGAAACTTCCTGCTTTACTTACTAAGTTGAGATATAGATTCAGCGGAACTCCTTACCCCTTCAATGAATTTCTTATTAGCTCATAGAACATACATGTTTTTACTGTAAATTCAAAACCCTCCTCTGCCTCTAAATATAGGATTAAAGGACCCACCTACGAACTTGACCTGTACTTTGCTATTGAATCCTCATACTAAGCTTCAACAACAAACATCAACCCCTACTAAGCTTGAACAAGACATACCAACCCCTTCGACCTTCGATTACACTAGCTCTCTCCAACATTCAATTACGTCATCATCCACGCGCAGAGCTATACTAGTGTACAATTTTGTGTCCGGTTTTTGCCTGATTCCAGGTGAACTACTCGTCCAGTGAGAAAATAACTTTCATATTCGGATTGAGCATGTCTCCTTACCCCTAAATCAACTATCTCAATAGCTTTCAGCAAATATTTTTTTTCCCTCTATTTGAAATCCCTCCCCCACCCTCAAATAGACGGCTACAGAGCCCATCTTCGAACTTGACCTGTACTTTGACCCAAAGGATCCTCCCACCAAGTTTCATCAAAAATATCTCAGTTCCCTCGAGAGTTATCGTGCGGACAGACGGACAACTTTTGCGATGTCATAGGTATCTCTCCCCTCCATTTACGTTTTTGGATCCCAAAACTCCCTTGTTCCCCAAACTGTTCGAAGGCTTTCTTTTCGAATGGCTCTACAGCGACGTTAAAGACATCGATGCTCGCTAGTTCGGGTTTCGACCTGGACACAGCACTGTGCACTACCTGGTCCGTGTGTCGGACGACATACTTCTACATCTCGAAGAACCGTGCCACTGTGTTGACCTACTTATCGCTGATCTAATAAAGGCATTCGATTATCTTGACCACCGATCGTCATCAGTGAAGCAACCAAAATGGGAGCCAGAAAATTCGTCGTTCGAATGCTTGCGAGCTTTCTAACGTGTCGTCAGCAGTGCGTGCAGGTTAGTAAAGATAACATATCTGTACTCCTGACAATGTCACGCGGAGCACCCCAAGGTAGTCGCTTAGGTCCACTGGCCTTCACCATTGCTGCCAATAAGCTTACAGTGAACTTTATTCACAGAGCTAAGTTTGCAGACGACCTAACGCTAGTGGTGACCCGCCCTTTCGCCACACTGAACGATCCGGAAAACTCACTGAAAGAGGTAATCAAGCAGCTTTTTTATGACTGTGACCAGATGAAGCTAGGCATTAGTGAAGAAAAAAGCGTCGCCCTAAGAATTAACTTCACTAAACAAACTCCTCCCCTCGAAGACGAGACACAATTCCTTGTGGTCAGCTCTGCGAAAATTCTGGGTATCACAATTAAAAGCAACCTAAAATGTGATGGCCATGTAAACAAGAGCTGTAAGCTCATAAGGCACTTGCAAGCATAGGCAGTAGGTAAGGGTATCAGCTAAGATTTGCGCTGTGTTGAGGCAGACGATTATGGGCCTTTCGGATCAATAAAAATGTAAGGTTTAGTAAAAAACACTTTGCGGTTACAGTGCGCACTTTAAGGGAACTGAACTGAATTTGGAAGCAAAATACTTGGGGAACAGATAATCATGGGCCCTTGGAGATCTTAAAATGTATAGTTTCTTAAAAATGTTGTTTCCAATCTGCGGTAACATTGGGGCTTTGAGCACATTCGAAAGTCATTTGCAAGCGAGATCGCAAAAATTATCACGGGCCCGTGGGAATCGCAAAAATGGATCTTTTCGTCAAAAGTATTCTTTCACTTTGAGTTAAGAAACGCAGATTCCAATTCCCTACACTCCCCCGGAGATAGCCGGATATGGGGAAATAACTGCTTCCAATTCAGATCGGGTCCCAGATACACCTGCCAAACTTCATCGTCCAAGTGCATCTCTACGGACCTTAGCTCGCGGTCACAGGAATTCCGGGGAACCCCTTCTAACTCCCCGCAAAGTGCGCCGATTCGTCCGTTTCTGTCAAAAATGAATTTACAACTTTTCCTTGTTCTTCTCACCAAGCTGCCTTCATCCCGGTCCCTCCATTCTTAAGCCTGTCTCGAGATTTCCGGTCCCCCTCCAGTCCTTCCCCCAGAGTTATCGAATCCAGTACGGACACGAAATGGGATATCCGCTACCCGAGCTCTTTCCAACTGAAAAGTTTCATTTGTGCCCGATAGCCCGTTCGAAAGTTATGCTTGCAACAAGATCCCGGACCTCCTCCCCCCCCCCCCCGGATGGTCGGATCGGGGAAACGATTTTTCTCAAGTTCTGTTCGGGTTCCTAATACGCCTGACAAAGTTCATCTTTCTAGCACATCTGGACGTACCTTAAACCGTGATAACCGGAATTCCGGGACCCCTCCCCCCCCCCCCCAACAGTGCCCGGATCCGATCCCGGTATGTCAAAGGTGTATCTAGGATCTGTGCTTATTCTTCCCACCGACTTTCATCCCGATCCCTTTACTCTAAGCGTGTCACGATATTGCCGATACCCCCCTTCCAACTCCCCCCACATTTGTCGTATCCGATCCGGACGTAAAACGGGACATGTGAGGCATGTGTTCTTTCCATTTATCAAGTTTCATTCAGATCCGATCACCCGTTCGAAAGTTATGCGTGCTTCAATATTCCGGATTCCCCCTCCCTCCACTCCCCCACGATGGTCGAATCGGGGAAGTGACTATCTCCAAGTCCGTTTGGTCGGTTCCCTTATATGCCTGTCAAGTTTCATCGTCCTAGCGCATCTGGTTTTGGAAGTATCCTAACTCGCGATCACCGGACCGACCGACCGACGGAAAAATGATCGGTATATGGCACTTGGCCGGAAGGCAAGTGCAGTAAAAACCTCGTCAAAAAGGTTGATTTTTGCTCAAATCCTTTGCAAGCATCAAAAGATTCGTTCTCTTGACAGATGATCTTGTCACCTGCTATAAAATTTACGTCCGATCTGTGAGGGTGTGGCATGCTGGACTCACAGTTCAGCAAAGCGAGAAGCTGGAAGGGATTCAGAAGAGAGCTTGCTGTATCATTCTTGGACAGAAATACGAGTCCTGCGAAGACAGCCTAAAGACATGCGTCTACAAACTCTTTCTGATAGGAGACGCGGGCTCCTGCTGGAATTTGGCAAAAAATGTCTGGCCTCGGATGTGACTACCGATCTTTCCCTTAGATTTTAAGGTCATTTATATTTTGGTTATTTTAGCGTAATTGTTGTTAATTGTAACATTATGAATTTTGACACTACGGGTAAGTGATGTTAATCATTGTAATTTATTTACGTAACCTGACAGACAAATGGCCAGTTATGGGCCATAGTGTGATATGTGATTTAGCTGTATATAAATTAAATAATATAACTTTAGTGTATACATTGTTGAGGTAAAATCAACTAGTCGGCTTACCGCCGTTTCAAGATGTTTAATGAATAAACTTAATTGGACTGAATTGAATTGTGCACCGGTCCATTTTACCCCCTGTGACTACAAATCACAGAATCACCCATAGCACAGACACCAAAGATCCAACTGACGAAACCGCATGTAAAATCTACAGAGCGTTATCACAAGTCCTTTGTTCCCTATTTTGTACAGTATTTTAACGGTTCTGAATTCGAATTTAAAATGATATACTTTGTAGTATGTTGTTATAGTATTATATTTTAAAATTGTAACATATGTGTGACTATTTACGACTGTGTGACCATGCATGACTGTCCAACACTATCTTGTAAAAGATAACATGGAATCAAGCGAATTAATTAAAAACTAAACCTCCTAGATCGCTGAAATCCAAGTTATGTCACGCGGCTGGAAAGCCACACCCACACCTAGAACGCCAACCCTCCTTGCGCCAAGAAGCTAACTCCCCTCCCCCCCCCTCAAATTCAACTCCATTAGAAATCAGACGAACCATAACCGGGTCTTGTTATCCAGGTTAATGAATTGCGAGTTTCGTGGACACTGAGAAAACTAGCAGCGACTTAGTCTTAGTCGGCCAGCACTGCCAGAGAAACGCCTAAAATATGTATGGCCCCAGCCGCGTTCATCCGCTATTTCTCTATGCGCTAAGTATAATAGCATTTATACAAGGGCAGCTTTTACCTTAAGCTATCCAATATTAGCACGACACATGGAAAGAGGATAAGCTGACTATCACAATATACAGGTTGTACTAGGCAAATTCACGCTGACCTCGCGTGAACTGCGTAACGTTCGAAAACACAATTCGACATTCACGCCCAAATTTAGAACCTAGAGATTTTGTTATTAAAGATCAGAAAACACTTGCCACTGCAGTTTCGCTGGTTCTGGAATGATTTTGAAGTTTCTCAGCGGATTCGTATCACATGTCTCTGTGCACTTACTTGTTTTCCACATAGCCCGCTACGTCTTTCATCGCCTGCTCTTTAGGATATTTCCGTCGAATATCTGTCGCAGAACTCAATATGACGTCCCAGTTTACTTCCATGGCAGGCATCTAGAAAGGTTCACATAAAGCGTTACTGTAATTGGTCTCCTTCTCGAAAAAAAATGTTTGAGAAAAGACGATACAAGTGAAGACACTATCCAATATTAGCACGACACATGGAAAGAGGCTAAGCTCACTATCACATTACAGGTGATAGGTGATCTATCGTAACTAGATAGATAGATGGATGAATGGAAAGTTTATTCTAAAAATCGAATTTCGTGGTTATACAACCAAATTTGCGATTAATGTAAAACAAGACCAAAGGTTTCGATGGGATCCCAAAAGTTTAATATTTGATCCATGCAGTTTGGTCTTGTAGATATCCGGTCGTCACCAGACTCCTTGAACATTTTTTGGATCAAGATTTAGAAACAGAATAAGGTCAATGGCTAATCATCTGAGTAAAACCAAGTTCAGATATGGATTCACAATGTGTGTATTTGCCCCTAGGCTATACGTCACATCTAATTTGACAAAACTGATCAAATCTTTCTGCCTTGTTTCTGCCAAATCTCTGGTTTCGGCTAACACTCAAAATGCCCACGATCATAATGCCCACGACTCAAAATGCCAACAACTCAAAATGCCCACGGCGCAAAATGCCCACGACTCAAAATGCCCACGACTCGAAATGCCCACGACTCAAAATGCCGACGACTCAAAATGCCCACGATTGGATAAATTTGAGGTTTTCAGTCCATAATTATGCGTGATTGAGTGACGGGAGGAGTAGAGCGAGTATCAGAATGACGATAATCGTTTGATGAACTTGTATAATCTCAGTTATAAATATAACACTGGTTTATTATTATTTACAAGAAAATGTATAGCCTATTGCGTCGTGGTTAGATGCCGCAAAAGCGCTGTGCTTTCTTGAGGAAGCCTCTGACTGATTTGCTGGTCTTTCCGGACCATTCTTCGGTTCCTTCGTCTGAAGTCGGCTCCAGCACCGATCTGGAGGAGGTCTGATTCCATCTCGTCTTGGATGGTCTGAACTTCTCGCAGAAGTCTAAATAAACGTGGTCGGGCTGTAATTCGTCTGTTGAGGACTCGGTGCCAGGCCTCAACGTGGTTCGTGGTCCGAGGTCCGTCATTATCATGTTGATTCCAGGTTTTCGGTGGAAACGTAGAACTCAAACTTAGCCAGGTATCTATAAAGAAAACAAGAGGTGTAATGTTAAGATTGTCGCCTAATAACTTTTCTAGAACACGGCCCTATAGAGTCGACAGTAGACCGTACAGCGCTTTAAGCGGTAAAGAAGCAACTAAAGCATTAAAAAATATATTGCAGTTAGTAATCGATGCCGTTGAAGCACAAATACAGTAAAACGAACTTGATAATAGTACTACGGAAATGTCAGGGAACAGATTCTTTAAAAAAGCCTTCAGTAGGTTTTTATCGTTACGCTTCTACAGTTTGTTGCAGATTTCCAAGTTCCAGTCGAAGCCTACCAAGATATTATAAGAGTTTTTTTTTTCAGCCAAACAGATACACACCTTCAAGATAGTCGTTGAACTCGGTCATCCTCGGTACTGAAGGTGAAGACGCACGAAGTCCATACCAGCCAGGATGATTTGGCCTCCCCTGTGGACAGTTTCGGCCGTCCGCATTGTAAACTAGGACGATATTAGCGACCACTTTGAACTGTCGGCATTTTAGGCCGCCGGCATTCGTGGTCGTGGGCATTTTGAGTCGTGGGCATTTTAATCGTGGGCATTTTGAACCGTGGGCATTTTAATCGTGGGCATTGTGAGAGTGGGCAAAAAGATCGTGGTGATTTTGGGAACCACCCCTGGTTTCGACCGGATTCCGGGCAAACTACTTGTCCGCTCAAACACGAATTCAGCGTATCTCCTTACCCCTATATCGAACATCTAATCAACTTCAGATAAAGCTTTCACTTTTAACAAATTTTCCGGTTTCAGCCGGATTCCGGGCGCACTATATGTCCGGGTAGAAAAGAGTGTCGAAAGCGGATTCAGCATGTCTTCTTACACCTAAATCAAACATCAATCAACTTCAGATAAAACTTCAACTTTTTACAAGTTTTCCGGTTTCGGACGGATTCTGGGCGAAGTACTTGTCCGACAAGAAAATGATTTTGATATAAATGTTCAGTATGTTTGTTTTACCCCTAAATCGAACTATCAACTTTATATAAAACTTTTACTTTTAACAAACTTTCCGATTTTGGCACGATTCCGGGCGAAATACTTGCCCGGAGAGAAAATGATTTTCATATTCATGCTCAGAATGTCTTCTTACCCCTAAACCGACTATCTCATTAGCTGTTTAAAAAAAATCGTTCGCCCCTTAATTTGAAACCCCTCCCCCACCCATAAATGTTGAGCTAAAGAGCCCATCTACGAACTCGACCTCTCCTTGACCCGAAGAGTCCTCACACCAAGTTTCATCAAAATTTCTCGTTCTCTTCGAGAGTTCTCGTGCTCACAGACGTACAACTTTTGCGATGTCATAGGTATCCTTTCACTTACATTTTGGGATCCCAAAAACACAAACAAAATAACAATAGATGCGTCAATAATAATAATAAAAATGATAATTTATTTTTAAGCCACAAATCGTACAAGATGGAAACAGCGGAGTACAAAAGACAATAGGAAGAACATAATTAGGGAAAACAAAACACATACATACAAAATCTACTCAAGAGTCATACAGACGAACAAGCCTATGAGAGGGCGACAGACAGGGTAATACACTTACAAATCTGTCAAGCTTCGTTAAAAAGTTTCACGAGCTCTGGAATTAAACTTTTTACATATCTGGCATGTTTTGTAGGTACAGGACAGAGCTTGGGTACTTTAGAACTTACCACTCGTTCTGGTCCGTTTCAATTCAGTTCAATTCAATTTATTCCTTGCCAATATCATCATAAGATAGTTTGGACGCGTCACAAAGAAGACAATGGTACAAATCTCACAACACGCACAATTGAGATTAGGCAAAAATAACTAACAATTATAAATAAATAAACTAAATCAAAATCAAAAATATCTTTACAATTACTCAAATCTTATATAGCCTAACAATTTAATTCAATCAGCAGTCAAATTCTCTAAGCTTGTCTTCATTAAAATTCCGAACGAAATAAGGCACAAACGACTTCTCATAGCGGCTTGTCCTGCAAGGAGGCATTTGTAGCTGCTCCACTTAACTCAGCTTTGATTTCAGCCTTGTATTTGGGCGACTTCCTGTCACTAATTTGTCCATGAAGTCTGGTTTCTAACATTTTGGTAGGGGAGAGGGAGGATTTAGGAGTGGAGAGCGTGAGATACCATGGCTGAACCAAAGTCGGTGCTTAGCTCTTTTCTGCATTCCTGCAGTGTTTTGAGGTTAAAGTGTTTTTATGGCACTTGCAGCTCCGCTCAAGTGCCATATACCGATCACTTTTCGGTCGGTCGGCCGGTCTGTCGGTCCACTCTTCTCGAGTTCGGGTACTTCCAGAAGTGCTAGGACGATGAAACTTGGCAGGCATATTAGTGACCCCACCAAACTAACTTGGACATAGTCACTTACCCGATCCGACCATCGTGGGGGAGGGGGAGGTGGCGGTATCCGGAAAATAGGGGCATGCATAACTTTCGAACGGGTGATCGGATCTTAATGAAACTTGATATCTGGATAGACCTCGTGTCTCAGATGTCTCATTTCAAGTCCGGACCGGATCCGATGAATCTGGGGGGGAGTCGGAGGGCGAAACCGGAAATCGTGTGAAACTCTCAGAGTGGAGCGATCGGGATGAAACTTGGTGGGAAGAACAAGCGCAAGCTCTAGATATATCACTGACAGAACTGGACCGGATTCGGACACCGTGGGGGAGTGAAGGGGGTTCGGAATTCTGGCGATCCGTAGTTAATGTACTTCCAGGTGGGCTAGGACGATAAAACTTGGCAGGCATATCAGGGACCCAACCAGATTAACTTGGAAACAGTCATTTGCACGATCCGACCATCGTGAGGGGAGGGGGAAGCGGCGGAATCCGGAAATTAGTTGCATGCATAACTTTCGAACGGGTTATCGGATCTTAATGAAACTTGATATCAGACCTCATGTCTCAAATGTCCCATTTCAGCTCAGGACCGGATCGGATGAACTGGGGGTTGGATGGGGAGAACCGGAAATCTTGTGACACGCATAGAGTGGAGCGATCGGGATGGAACTTGGTGGGAAGTACAGGCACAAGTCTTAGGTGCATCAGTGACAGAATCGAACCGGATTCGGGTACCGAGGGGGGGGGGGAGCTGTAGGTGGGTGTCCGGAATTCTGGTGACCGTGAGCAAAGTGCAAAAAATACCTTTAAGCAAAATTTACTTTTTCACGATCGCCAAGAGCACATGATCCTTTTTGCTTCAAGGGTTTTGCTTAGAAATTAAATTTTAGCACCCTTAAAGTGCGCATCTTTACCGAAAAGTGAAAAAAAAAACTTTTGACGATCACTTCCATCCTCTGACCTAGCCTTGCAAGTTTGGCAAATCTTAACCGAAAAATGAAAAAACAAATTGACTATCACTTCCATATGACCCAGCTTTGAAAGTGCCATATGAGTTTCCAGCTCTTGTTAAAGGTTCGAGTATGAAGTTCGCGTCCACTATGAATAATAATAAGAGCCCGCTTCTGTATTCTTTCCAATCTGGGGTCAGCGTAAAACCCAGTAATTTAATTTCCCTGCCTTCATTTTTACTGGTATTTCTTCTTTGAAAGCAGGTTCCGATTTCAGGAAAGAGTTAAAACCGCAGTTTTCGTGAAGTTAACTTTCATGTCGCTATCCTGTGCTCTGTGCCTCATCCTCCACCTCTTGGATTATTAGCTTGGCGTTAATCATTTGTTTACTCAAAACGTCTACATACTTCCAACGGTTTTCCTCATCTACTGCAATATCATTTATCATCACCAAAAGTAGGAGAGGACCCAAAAGAGTCCCCTATGCCACTGCACAAAAATTAATTTTTCTTCCAAAAAACACCCTTTTACTTAGTTTTTGTTTTATTATCGGCGGAACCCAACATTAATTTTAATCAAGTAGCGGCTTGCATTTAGTTTAATGAGCTTTTCCAAAGGTACTTTGTGGTTAACGAAGTCGGACCCTTTAGTAAAGTCCATTACGATTAAATTTTTCCATTTTTCAGTAGCATGTAGGTTCCTTAAAATAAAATCAATTAAATAAATGTTCCTTCATCCCAAGCTGACTGCGAATCATATTTGACGGTTGATAACGGATAAGTCAGCTACATTTTATTAGAACATCTGCTTTAATAAAATGTAGCTGACTTATCCGTTTCGCACCGTCAAATATATTAATTAAACTGACAACGTAGTGGGATGAAGACGACTTCGGTATCTCCTCTCAGTGATAAGACAAACGCCGAAGTATGCGTGATACTACCTTAGGTAGTGTTTTAGTGCCATTGTATGACGTCGCAAAATTTTAGAACAGAAATAAAGAAACATGTCGATCATAAACTGCTGCCGATCATTTTATCCGCTATTTGACAGTAGTACAGATACCTTGTCCTTCCTTAAAGCGGCCCAATCATGATGAAAATCTATTGGTCGATTTCTTAACAAGAATTCACGTGTTATCGTTTCATCCGCAAAATCTCATTCAAATCTTTTCATTCAAAAATGCAGCTAAAAGCTGAGAATCAGAGCGTGTTCCACCCTCGTACCAATAGTAACTATTAGTTACTAAATCCGTTCCAACCTCACGAAAAGTTACTACGCTGACCGTTCCAGCCTTCTCGAAATAGTAACTAAAGGCGTCTTCTCGCCGTTCCCCGAGGACTCCACTTGAGGAGTCCCCGCGTTTTTGTTTGTCCCGGGGACTCACTCCCCGTATTCTCGCGAGTCCCCACGGACGGGGAATGCTCAGATTATCATCACCATCATCAAAAAGGACTCCCTTTCAAATTCGGTGGGGAATCAATTTTTGCTGTTGTAGGTGCTATGTAAAATTAATTAAAAAGACTCAGAATAAAGAAAACCAAGAATGAAGTGGATCTAGACTAATTTTTTCAGCTGCATATTCATTTTTCGAAGAAAATCCATTTTAGAAGCATTCCCCGTATTCTCGCTGTTTCTGTACGCGGAGTCCGCGTGGAGTGACTCCATCTATTCTCGCCGTTCCCTTCGATTCCCCGAGGAGTCCTCGGGGAACGGCGAGAATACGCCTTAATAGTAACTATTTGCTTACCACGCTCGGGAGCGTGGTAAGCGTAGTAACCACGAATCTCTGTCACGTGATTGGCCGGATTCACCCGTAGCATGATATTCCGCTGGAAAATAGAAAAATCCTTGACGACAAAAAGGCAGAATTTGTGACGTCTTGCGTGGTAACTACGGTAAGTAGGATGGAACACGCTCTCAGTCTGCTAGAATTTGAAAACACCATGCGCTTGTGTACCAGAAGTGAAGCTAAGTTTCCAACTTTCAATACCGTCTTACGAGGGTGTTTTTGTAACTCATATCACAGACAGAACTCAAGAGTTTAGCCGTAAAGGATCGAAATGTTCGGCCTGGCGGCAGTTTCCGGCTTGTCAACACACCATGCAAGGTTAAGTGCAAATCGCATCCGGGCCACATCCCGAACCGAACGTCTAAATTCACCAATCATAAATACCTGTTATAACAAATGTGATATCGTGCGTCCTGTACGTTTCGTTTGTCCAAAGGAAGACAGTAATAATACAATAACAAAGCAGCGACCCTGTTCGAAAAACTTCTAAATGTTTTGGCCAAAGACCCGCTCGTTGAGGATTCGCAACAAATGAGATAGCTATCAATCAACTCCTTTAAGCTAAGTTCTCACAGGTTGTGAAGTTGGCAAGGGTCCTCGTCAGGCTGTCGAACGCCCAACGTTGTCCCGGCAATCAGCAGGTTCGTTTCTTCCGTTCCCCGACGCTGTCCCTGACTCTCGACAACCTGACGACGACCCTTGCCTAGAAGGGCCGAAATATGCATATGTTTGACGGTGCAAAAAGGCTAAGCCATCTACATTTTATTAGAGCTATATTTCTGCCCTTCTTGGCAAGGGTCCTCTTCGGGCTCAAGCTGGAAAATGAACCTGTGGAAAACAATTAAAAATTCTACCTTTAATATCTGATTTTATGAGCTTCTTCTCTGAATTATTTTTTTTTGACGACCCAATCGAACAGCAAATATAACAGCCCTGTCCAGAATAAAATTACAGCACCAGCTTTAACTCCAATCAATTTTCAGAGAAGCAGTTCATAAAATCAGATATTTAAGGAAGAATCTTTAATTGTTTTTCCACAAGTTCATTTTCCAGCTTGAGCCTGAAGAGGATCCTTGCCACGAAGGGCCGAAATATAGCTCTAATAAAATGTAGCTGACTTATCCATTTTGCACCGTCAAGCACATACTTTAGCCTCGATATTTCGGCCCTTCTAGGCAAGGGTCCTCAGGTTGTCGAACGTCAGGGACAGCGTTGGCTGAAGGACTATCTATAAAGCGTATGTAGCTGACGTTTCCATTTTTATCCATTGTATGAACAATGGACCTACCATTAGAGCAGCAGTTTATACCTTGGACAACTTGTGGTGTAGCATGGCCATGTCGCATTCTGTGTTCTGCAAGTCTCGCGCGTGAAAGGCAACAAATGCGGCTGCTACATAGAAGGGGGCTACAGGTGGAGAAGCCATGAAGTAGTCGTAGATTTGAAGAAGAGTGTCATACTCCCTGATCTCGTGGCCAAACCAGGTGATGACCCATGGAAGGCAGAAAATTGTTCCAAGGCTTGCACTGAAAGCAGAAGAAAACAACTATTAAAGTTTAATCGAAAAGGGCGGCTAGGACAATCTAGTTCCCCCATCACTTATTCACTTATATTGTCTTGAAGACCCATTGGAAATGCGTTACTTCGTTGTTCCGCTATTCACGAATAATCGATTTTCAAATACTGGAATTTCCGTGTTATTTGTGGTACCTCTATGCGCTTGTATTTCTGTTGTATGCCTTACGAGAAAGATTTCTGATTTTTTTTGTTCAGGCACTAAGCAATCATCACCAATCTCACCACTGCCCAGTGAAAAGCCGCGTTTGTGTTGATATTAAAATTTCCCGCATTATAGTAGAATTTGCGCTGTGGGGACGGCCGCAGATGTTCTGAACGTCATAAGTAAAGCAGATAGTCGAAAATAAAAAAAATCCCTTTGCAAAATCCAAGTAATTCAGTGTATTCAATTAAATGACACAAAAGTAAGTTTACTTTTCAGTTAAACTTTAAAGACAAAGCAGTGACGTTTTCCTTCTCGGACAGCGAGAAAATCAAAGCCTACCTTAGGTTCCGTTCCAGAACCTAACAATTGTTAACAAATTGTCAACGATTTGTTGACTTCTTTCGTTCCAGGTTCCTGATTTCGAAAAGCTCCGCCCACCTACGATTTCCGTTCCAGAGCTTAACGATTGTTAACTATTTTGTAACAATGGTTGGTGAGCATCGTTGAGAGAAGTTAACAATTGTAGAATTTGGGAAAAGTTTACGATCGTTAAAGCTGCAGTTAGCTCTGCCCCGAAATAAAATTGACCATTGTTAACAATTGTTAAGTTTCTGGAACGCAGCCTTATTACCTTGCACTTGCGAGCAATAAGGATGTTGCATCCCGATGAGTAGCTTGCGGATGGTGATGGTGCTATTTTCTGGTTGCTACTTCCGGGGCGCACCAGTCCTCCTTCCAAGGCTGCCCGCGCCAGTCCTGTCGAGATTACAGGTTTGTTTCCTTCCCCGACGTTGGACCTGAAGATTAACAGCCTGACGAGGACCCTTGCCAAGAAGGGCTGACATATCGCTGATGAAGAATCGTAGCTGTCCTATCCGTTGTATACATTATTTGAATAAACCTGTCGAGTCGCTTTTCTTCGGGTGTTTCGCTGGTGACAGTAGCTTCAGACAAGCTGTTCCATAGAGGAACAGTGCTGGCGAGAAGACGAGAGGTGCAGGACCTTCTGGACAGTTTCCGTGAGTGGTTGTTGGGGCGAAGAAGGAGGGAAGACAATTAGAATTGAGAAGTTCGTAGACTAGTAGCATGTCCCGTCTCTTCTGCGGGTAAGTAAGTGTCGGGATTTTCAGTTTCTATAGTCGCTGTTCTTAGGGTAGTGCTCTAAGGCCTAGCATGGATTTTGTTGCTCCCCTCTGGAGAACTTGGATAGTTTCCTGTCTTGTTTGTAGGAGGGTGAGGCGACGCCGTTACAGCTCTCCTGTCGCTGTTCTGGCATGGCGTGTGTATTTTTATTTATTTTTTTTCATCCGAATGCGTTCAAAACTGTCATGCTTGCTTAAAACGTGACAATCCCAAAGACCTTTACTTTAGTAATATTTTTGGTAAGAGGGGGTAGAGTGCGTGACAGCTTACTTTATAGGGTGAGTGAGCGCACAATCAGGATTCCTGGCCGGATTTCCTGCACTTTCATCATCAAGTTAACAAAAAATTCAACTTTTCCATAAGGAAGTGATGGTGGCGCCAAAAATCCGGGCAGCAATTCCAGACCGGGAGCACCCGACCCTGATTGTGTGTTCAAGCCATTAGCTGTATACCTTTTTCTACTTAAAATGTGAACAGTCGAAAGGATCTATCAAGTTGTTACCAAACAAATTTATTATTATTATTATTATTATTATTATTTATTTGAATCCTTCAAAACTGAAGAGTAATGTATAAAAAGGAACAACAACATGTCAGTCAGACTCACACACACTTACATACTAATAAACAACTGACCGTTAAAGACAAATTAGCCTACTAAATATACAACGAAGTACATGCAAAAAAAAAAAAAAAAAAGCTCAAAATAAACCAACTAATCAGGACGCTTTTTTGTGAAAAAACGTCGTAAGCAATGACAGTTTTTTGGTGAATAAAAAGGTCCATCTATCAATAGAGAATCGAGTCCTGCCAGTAATCCGAGAGGAATACTGGCTATCAGTTTTCTCCATTTCCTGCTAATTCTTCTGCCCATTTTTAACGTAGTCTCATCCCATGATTTATTTCTGGTCATATCTTGTAAGTGTACTAGTTAATTTGTTTCTGTGTATTTCGTAAGTATTTTATTCCTCTTCTAGCTTTAGCTATTTGGATACTGAAACTTGATTGATTGATTAAAATAAAAGTGAAAGTGATTGCTCTGTTCTTATCCTAACAAGTTGCATGATCCGGGAAATATTGCCCCACTACAACTAAATAGGTAGGCCTACGCATACTCAGAGAAAATTAAAGGAACTTCTTACTTTTCGAGGTGGTCGTATAAGTCAATATGCATTCTTCGAAGGATGCATGGTACCAGATTCAGCAGATACTGAGTCGGTTCCATAGTTGGTCCCATAAACTCTGTCAGGTGAGTGGTGCTCAATCTCTTGAGGACATGGAAGGCTAGTTCAGGTCCCAGTACCAGAAGCAGTGTGATCGCGACGTCGTGATAGCCCTGAAAATGAAGGGATTATTTTTAGAATGTACCAACGCCATTTTCCAAGTGAAACATAATAATAATAATATAATAACTCATTTATTTCCTTAATAGCATTTACAACTGCTAGCTGCGGATCGTCTACATAACAAATTACGAATCGCGGCTGATTGATATTCTGGCAGTTAAAATTACGAATAAAATAAGGCACAAACGAAGATAAATACCTTTCGGTTGAGTTTATGGGGGGCTGAAGAAGCTGTGGGAGTCTCAAAGTCTGGGAAAATAGTCCGATGGTGGTCAGAACTTAAACATTTTTGTCCAAAGTTTATCGTCAGTTGATGTCTCCTATCCGCAAGGGTCGGCAACTGAAGCTTGACCAGAGCATCCTCATAGGAGTCTAGTCTTTCTATCTGTTCTACTCTCAGTCCGGAATGCCATACAGGACACGCATAGCCATACTACATCAGCTGTTAAAAAATACTGTTCGCAATACTCAAACAATACCCTCACGTTACTGTTAAAGGACCCCTCGCCCTATTTACTCTTCAACTTACAGTATTTTAGAATACTTTGAATACTTTAAAACTATACTGTGCTTTCAACAAATAACCTACGGTTTTGGCTGTTTTAAGCCTTTACCGAGACCCGTTGACTTGGAGCGAAAACAGGGAAACAATTTACATAACCGGTTTTCTGATGGAAAAACTTGTCGCAGACAACCGTCGACAGCGTGATACACATCAAAGGTAGCAAAACACGGCAAGTGAGAAAACCAGCTGGTTTTGTTAGAGGGGTTAGGATGTACCGTACGAAATTGGGGTCTCCGGGGTTTAGAAATATATGGAGTGATCATGGAAGTAGGTTGTATTGGTATTATAGGTAAGGCAGGTCCTTTAAAGAATAAATTGTGGAATGGATATTACACACCTGATAGTAATGGGCTTGCGGCAGATCAAGAAGTACACTGACAATTAGATGAGTCAACTGTTTCTCCAACAAAACTCTCTGCCGGTCGCTTATGCCTAGAAATGGATGAATTATGTTTACTGCTCGTGCCATAAATCGCGTCGCTCATGAAAATACACTACATTAGTTGGCGTGTTTGTAGACAACAGCGACAGCAACTAATTGCTGTTGTGGTAGTAACCGTAATCTTTGATACTGTGGCGGCTGACAAAAAAAGAAAAGAATCTGGACCCCTCAAGTAAAGCGTACTTAAATATGAGCAGTAAGCTGATTCGGCAGTTGCACATAACCGGATATTACCAGACTTGAAAATGACTTATGTGGGCCATGTGATTGTTGCGTTATGTTACTATTAGTATATGTTCTACCCATATTTGAAGTTTAGTCCAAAGGGGATACAAGAGCCAAAGAGGAGTAATGATGTCATGAGATTCCTGATGATAACACACACAGATATCGTCGGATGCGGAAAATGAGATTTCCCCTGAATCGTTTCAGGTCAAGGACAAGTTTGATCTTCCGAAGAAGCAACATTTACCTTAATTCATTGAGTTTCGACCATCTGGAATGGTCATTCAGGGATCGGAACCGGTTGGAACCACAATATCGTACTCCTATGGCATATCATCCTATGACGATTTCCAAGTAAGCCTTGTCACTTTAGATAGATATCGCTTTTATTCTTTTCGAACTATCATGGTGAAATCAGAATTTGTCGAAATCGTCATATATACATGTAAACACTCATATATAAATATGTCAATATAAATATGTCAACGTCATATATAAAAGTAAACACTAAATAAGGTTAAAAATTTTAACGAAAGACGGTATAAACGTCTTTTCATACCGTAGATGGTCACATTTTACGTGTTGGAGTTTTGGGATCACCACTGAGGCCGCTCTTGCAGGTCGTTCGCGAGCAGTATCGAAATGGCGGCGGAAGAAGCGTTTTCTTACCAGAAGCCATGCACAGTTTCAACCTACGAGACTCAAGGCAGTCAACCACAAACCCCTGATTTTTGGATACCCTATGCCAAACGCTGGATATGTCTAACGTTTGGCATACCCTATGCCTAACGCTGGATACACTATGCCAGGTGCTGGATACTGTAACCCAGTAAAATATTGATTATTTGAGGGAAGCTAAAAAATCAACCAATCAGAACTCCTTTATACTGAGGTAGGTCAGGGTTAGGTTACCAACAGGTATCCAACGTTTGACATAGGGTATCAAAAAATCAGGGATTGTGGTAGACTGACTCAAGGGACACGAGTTTAAATTTCTGAAGGAGCTCATTGTAAGGAATTTTGGGGGATCGTGACATAGTACTGCATGTTGCATGCATGTTCGAATTTTTGTTCTCCACAGTGCTTGTATAATGTATTTGTATTTTTGTGTAAAATTACTTGAACTTGAAAACTTGAACTTGAACTAATCAGCAGGGCACCTCCCTAATACGCCAGGCAAGCTTCATCCCCCTATTCCATCAGGAAGTACTCCAATGCGTGATCATGGGACAGACCGAAGAAAAACGATCGGCATTATGGCACTTGGCCGCAGTTCCAAAGCACTCTTTCTCTATTTTCTCCTACTCCTGAGACCTGATGTTCCGGGATCCCATCATGAAGGCGAGACGCCGTTAAAACTGTTGACCTAATAACTGCCCGACGAACAATTTGTAGCCTGCGTAGTTACACGATAGTTGTACGACAAAGTTGCATGTATCGATATGTAATAGTAAAGAATACTATCATTTAATGTGCCTCAGACTGGGCCAATCTTAAGCAGTAATATCCAGTAGCATCCTGTCCTCAGAGGCGTCACTAGCCAAAATGTTTTTTTGGGGGTCGAGGAATTTACCGACTGGCTGGTAATTTTTACCGACTGTTTCTGCAGAAAAAACAACTGTTTTCAACAACAAAATGACAGTTTTGAAGAAAAAAAATCGACTGATTTTCGGAAAAATTCACTGATTTTCAGAAAAACCTACTATTTTGACGAGAAATCGACCAATTTTTCAGAAAAACCGACTGTTTTCATGAAAAATATCAACTGTTTTGACGAAAAATCATGGCGCTTCGCGCCGACTCGGTTATTTTTTACCGACTGGCCTACAACATTGGGGGGGGGGCGCCCCCCCCCCACTGGCCGTGATAGACCTGATAGTAACATGCAGTAGAATGCAGTAACACGGTAGCTTTGAAGTAGAAGCATGTAGTAGCATCAGTTACTACTGCATGCTACTTTTTCGTACAACTTCATACTAATATTTTGAGATACATTTTCCATCGGGTGGATAGATCATAATAAACAAATTTGACTCCGGTACCAGAGTATCAGTAAAAATCCAAAAGAAAAGGACATTTCTGTGGATATTGCATACCTACCAGGAGGAAATCGCTGTAGGACCCGCATCACATCCAGAACAACTTGATTATGATACCGGTGAGTCTCGATCTCAGCGTCATTCCGCCGTCGGCGATGTTCTAGGTCTTTCATCCTTAGTAGTCGTGGCCAAGCCCGTCGCCGTAGTTCGTCTGTAACGGGAAACTGACGCAATCAGTCCATCATATATTCTGAGAGAGCAGTTGTAGAAATACAAGTTTTCCGAAACGTCTCGTCTGTAAAGTCTGCACTGAAAAGGTTTTGCAGGACTAGGCCTAGTAAATTGAAAAACAACACGAGCCTGTACCGCAACTGCGAATTTGAATGGTTTGTGCGAAAACAGATCCCACAAAAGGCTTATTCTCGCCGTTCCCCGAGGACTCCTCGGGGAATCGAAGGGAACGGCGAGAATAGATGGGAGTCACTCCACGCGGACTCCGCGTACGGAAAACAACGAGAACACAAGGAATGCTTCCTAAATGGAGTCTGTCTGGTCTGGATCCACTTTATTTGTTGGTTTTGTTTCTTCTGATTGTTTTTAATTAAGTTCACATTGCACCAACACCAGCAAAAATTGATTCCCCTCCGAATCTGAAAGGGAGTCCTTTTCGGTGATGGTGATGATGATCGGAGCATTCTCCGTCCGTGGGGACTCGCGAGAATACGGGGAGTGAGTCCCCGGGACAAACAAAAACGCGGGGACTCCTCAAGTGGAGTCCTCGGGGAACAGCGAGAATACGCCTTAGATAGTATACAGTAAAATCCTATAAAAAGTAACAGACTGGACACATGCCTAGAACCTTCGTTAAAGGACCCGTCGTACCTATAGGCTATTGCCAATGCAATCACCCAAGAGTGTTTCCGCAACTGCATTCGTTAATTCCTAAAGCTGGAGACCCAAATTTCTTATGTTACATTCCGAACCCGCTAACGACACCTCACTAATCTTTACACTTGCCACGATTCACTAGTTTCCATGTGCATTATGCTCCCCACGAGTGTTCGAGGATCATGCTGTTGACGCGTAAAACCGGTTTTCTGATTTTTGACAAGTTTTTCCTAGAAGTCAAAGGGTCTGGTAAAAGGCTTAATAAACAGCCAAAGCCGTAGATAATTTGTTAAAAGTAGAGCTTAGTTTTGCAGTATTCAGATAGTTTTGTAAATAAGGGGTTAACTTCCGACATCGAGATTGATACCGGATTATAACAACGAGACGGCCATTTAAATAAATAGATAAATAAATAAATAACTCATTTATTTTCTTAATAACAATTTACAGCTGCTATAGCTGCGGATCGTCAACATAGCTGTCGACAATAACCTGTCCGAGCCGAAAGCGAGGCTGGTTATGAAAAATGTCTGCTGGGCGCAGCGAGGTTGATATTTTAAATGGCCTTCGAGCTTGTCATTCCGATTTTTTCGAAGAGAATTTTTGTTTAGGTAGTAACCTTAATTGATTCATTTTCGTTTGTGCTCGGAGGAAGATCTGACCCATGTCGCAAACCTTTTTTATTTTTCATTTTTTCTTTAGTCATATGTCTGTTGTCGTAAATTCTTGTGTTGTCCTTAAATTTTAGTGTTGATGTGTGATAGTTGTTTGTTTGTTTTTTCTTTACAGTGCCTTAGGCTAGAATTGTATTAATAATTTTTACAAACCCTTCAGAATTAGTGAAGCGTCGTTTTTTATGCCACTGGCATGTCTGATGCTTTTGAGAAACTCCAGGTTTATTCATATTTGCTATTAAAATTGTACCTTACCTTACCTTACCTTACCTACTCAATCTTCTTTGGTAGTACGTATTCGCTACTTTTGTAGGGAATTTTTGTTTAGTGAAATGGCGACCCTAGCCTACTGTGAAAATGACTATAGTAGTGACCGGGCATTGTCTATAACATTACAAAATTTCTCCAACACCCATCTTTTACATTTGACACTGAAAACACATGAACTGTTGAAAAATTAGAGCAAAATCAAGAAAAAAGACAGCGATAAGCTACCTTTTTGAAAAGTAGAGGAACGTAAGTTGAGGTAAGTTGCATGTGATGTTGTTTCAGTTGAAAAGTTGCATTTTAAGTGGATACGAACGTGAATGTATCAAGGTATGACCCAGGTTGGTTGGCTATGAAAGAATTTTGCACTGTCAAGTAGGAAGCTAAACTTTCTTTCAGTTTTTGAAGAAGAAAAAAATTGTGATGTTTTTCAACTTTTTTCTGTACGGTATCAATTTTTTAGTTTATTTTTTCTTTCTAAAAGTGATGCCTTTTATTTACTTTTTGCATGCCAGATTCTACTTTTCAATAGCTGACGAAAAGTGCTCGATGAATTACTGCGGAGGTTGATCCGGCTTCATATTATCCTCTCTGGAGGCTGATACCATATCGTATCAACCTCCAAATAATACGCCCCTCATAAAATTCCTTTCAGATTAGTTCTTTTTTGGCCGCTAGGTGCGCTATCGTAACGAAAACGATCATACGTTACTTCTTGGTGTACGTTTATGCCGGTTTGTTTGGCTACTTTCAATTCCTCTTAGACCTAGTAATTTTTAAAAAATGTTTAAAATGCCTATTCCTCTATTTTGTTCTACCCAACTCTGTTCTGTCAAACTTCATGAAGTTTGTCAATTCTGGCTTCCGACTTCAATGCTGAGTGCTGGTTGACTTTTCCACGGGGGCTAATATGCGACTCGGTATGAAGCGAAAGCCTAATCGCTTATTCAGCGTTCAGATAACTTATACCAATTATCTCACGTGTGATTGTTATTATTCCTCTAGCGCGTCTGGCGGCAATTCGTCATTGAATTTTATGAGGGGCGTATATAACTACCTATGGGACATGGGAAGATATACATTACATACCTGTTCGAGAAAGGTTATTGGAACATAAACAGTAAGTAGTGAGAGGTGCGCTTAATATAACATCCAACAGACCTGTAACAAGACCTCCTTTTGTTGTGGCTGCTTCTTGGAGTACCTCAATGTTAACAGGGCGATTGGACAAAGCTTTCGTAATATTTCCGATTTTCTCTGGATACAGTTTAACTAGAAAAGATAAATGGAAATCCATGACTGCAGTAACAACAACACTAGCGGATACAGACGTCCACTCTTGTAGTCTTGAGGGGTTGCCGAGAAGTGATTTTTTCACTAATGCCAAAAACTCAAACGAATTGGCACTTCAGCAAGAAATATTAGCTGATTCTCGCATATTTTTTTCTACGAAAATTATTTTCTTATAAACTGACAACGATAAGAAATCAAGCATCTCAACCACTGCTTCAAGCAAAAAGATGTGCGATTGTGTTCCGTGAATATTGACCAAGTGCATACTTTTAGTTCTATTAGTTGCGTTTTTTATCTCAGTTCTCCTCTCAATCTCCTGTTTCGCGTTTTCTGACTATTGAGATGAAGCCGATTCTCCTTTTTTGCGTTTTTTTTCACAATCGAGAACAGGGAAAGCCTCGCGATTTTGCAGAATCGAGAAGTTACCTCGATAATCAATTCTCGATTCTCCTTCTCCTCCCTGATTGGCCAACAAAAGGCGGATGTTCAATCCGTATAAACAGGTATAACAGACGGGTTGCCAAATTAGTGTTTTTGTCAAAAGCGAGAACGGAGAAGTAAGAAAAGCAGAAACGGTAATTTGTATAAGACTCGAGGACTGAGAAGCCAGAACTGAGAACTGGGAATCCAGATAAAAAACACAACTATTGTCTGGCACTGTAGATCTTACTAATCCTCAAAGAGAGGTGAGAATGCAGAGGTTTTTGGTACAGTGACAGCGGTGACTCGGGTCAGCAACTGTGTTGTCAGCAGATGGGTACATTACAAAAACAGCAAAGCGGGTTCTTAACCCCTTCGCACACGATTTTTTTCCTCGTGAGATAAAATTCTGCCGGTGCTTGAAACTTAGAAGTCTGGACCTAAGTAGGCTTGGAGATTTGTCTTAGAATTTTCCGATCACTCCAAGGGTCTTTCTAGGACTGTCCTTGTCTGAGGACACCGTGCTGCAGTTAGTGTAATTCAGCTATATTCTAACATACGACAGATACAAAAGAATGATTCTACTTTGAATGGAATTCAACAAAGCACTCTCTATCTTTGACGTTGCTTAGTGGCACTTTACATTTTGAGTACAAGGTGCGTGTTTCCATTACGCTTGGCCTGTTTTTGCAACGATTCTGAGTAGAAGTCTTTTCAGGCCAATGGCTAGTCTGGTCAAACCTGGCACGTTTCAGTTTTCCCAGGTCGGACGAAACTTCGATTCCGCTTTGTCGACGGCATCGGGACATCTCCCTCGTCTGCTTGGGGTGGAAAAAGCTGCGTGAACCAGTGCCTCTGCGATCTTGAGGCGAAAGGACTAAAGATCATGTCGATTTTTCTTCACCGCTCTTTCACGTTCGCAGTTACTGATATACTCCAGCCATGAGTTCCACACGGCAAGATCTACCATGTAGATCTGGCCGTGTGGCCACTTCCTTGACCTGATGAAAGTCCGGTATAGTGACAGCAGATGATCGACCTTGTCAACCCCACCATGCTACGGTTGTATTTTTTTTTCCAATCTCAGGCATATCAACCTCAATGTACTGCTAAGATTCCTAACTCGTAGCACTCGATTAGAAGGTCCTAGGAATAAAAAAGTTCATTTATCGCTAATCAAGGCTGACAGCGAATAAAATGGTCCAGTTCAGAACGAGAAGGATGTTACAAATGCGCGGCGCACGCTGTCCTCGCTCGAGGACAAAAACCCCTAACGTCTCATCGCGCAAGTTTGGCCTTCTACCGGACGAATTCTATAGCAATTTGGGTTTGATCACCCACTTTGCTGAACAATAGATGTCTCTTAGTGTGCTTCAAGAGCAGTTGTCCCGTTTCGCCGAGCTTGCTGTGTGCGATACACACTGTCCTCATCAGAGGACAGTCTCGTTCGTATCATGCCTACCATAGTTACAACCAGCAACAAAGAGCTAACAGTAGTACTTTTCCAGTCCTCTAGATACGTTTAGTGATCCTCGAAAAGAACAAAAGCCAGTATTCATTGTGAAGACTGGAATAAAAGTTCTTGACATGCCTGGTTTTGTACTATTTTCTGAAGTTCACATGACAAGTCTTTGAAAAATCGCCAAAAATCCAGCATACAGTTTAGCGCAAACAAAAAAATGTGGCACGCTAATCAAGTCTTCCATTACACAGTGGTGCACGGAAAGTACCTGAACTGCCATCTGGAGCTCTAAAATAAAATAGGTTTTGGTATGTTCTCAGACGAGGACAGTATGTGCGAAGGGGTTAAAAGTGGAAAACCATGGGCATGTAGATATTTTTCCTGTCTTGGGAGAAATGGGGTGGTAGTTATGCCACCTGGAACCATCACTGACCAAAGGTGGGTTTTAGGTGTGCACGATCTGAACCAAGAATATTGACCACCAAGAAACTTTTGAGCAAACCAACCCGATGAAAAATATATCTCAAAATAGTAGTACGAAGTGTACAAAAAAGTAGCATGCAGTACTAACTGATGCTATTGCATGCTTCTACTTCAAGGCTACCGTGTTACTGCATACCACTGCATGCTACTATTAGCAAGACTGGATGCTCCTATGGCGAGACAGGATGCTACTGGATAATACTACTTAAGATTGGACCAGTCTGAGGCACATTAAATCATAGTATTCTTTGCTATTACATAGTATTACATGCAACTTTTTCGAACAACTACGCAGGCTAAACATTTTTCATTGGGAAGAAACCAAGAACTTGGTGAGGCTATCTGAACAACACTAAAATAACTTACTTGTGCTTGCTGGAGTTTTCTTCCTAAACACCTTATCACTCGGGTCAAACACATCAAACTCATCTTCAGAACTCAAATCAGCGTTCCTGTTGTCTGGAAAAAATTCAAACTTCCTTCTTTCACATTTCTTTTTTAACCGTTTTCGGAAAGCTTTTGGAGGAATGTTTTCTTGGTCAGATGCAAACCCTCCCATTGCCTTTTTACTCCTTAGTCTGAGTCCGGAATTTATGACAAGTATGTCACTGTCACTTTTCACATAGAGACTCTTCACTTCAGAAATATGGGCCGGACTGTCGTAGCCATACTCCTCTGTCGTATCACTTTCTTGGAGACTACTTTCATCCGTTGCTTGGCTGAAAGTTTCAAAGTCACTTTCTGCAGAGTAGTATTCCATTCCACAAGAATCGTACCGTCTTCGATCACACTGAAAACAATAATAATCAGTAATCAATGGAAGGGTTTTGCAAAGTTCTGTTTGAAGTTCCTTAAACCAAAACAGAAATAGGATAAGGCAAACTAAGAGCAGACATTCTCTCACCTGTAATGCAATGTAATGTAATGTTTATTTTTAACCCATCGTACAGGAAGGAGAAAATGATGGAGTATAAAAAAGAAAGAAAGTAGAAAAAGTACAGAAAAAAGATGACACAGAAAAACAGAAAAACAAACGACAAGTCACAGAGGGAAAAAATCACACTTATAAATCAGAAAATGTCAAAAAACAATCCCTTGCCACTCATGGCCGCTCTTACTGCATTTTACTCGTTGACATAGCTCATCGAGCTTTCGAACCGGGTCAACGATACCGTATTTCTTGGTCATGTAGGTATTGCGCGTCCAAGGAGGGAGACGAAGAAGGTATTTTGCGAATTTAAAGTAAATCCGTTTAATTTTTAGTCGGTCCGAATCATTTAGTGTTTCAGAAAATGGAGCTATATATAGAATATGGGGTAGCGCAACACTGTTATATAATTTTGCTAATAGACTTCGGTTTAGATGAAACTGGGTTGAAACAGTTTGACCATAAGACCGACGAATTTTGCTTTCCATATTCTCAACAATCAGTGCTTTAGTTTGTTTCAGCGTCTTACCAATCGGAATGCCAAGGTACATCAATTCACACGGCTTAACTGTAATACCATCTAAAGCTACACTAACAACGGATAAATCACTATTATCATTAAAAAGCAGCACTTCACATTTTGCTTTATTCTTTTTTTCAAGGCTAGATATAGTTCTACTTATGTTTAAAACATCATCTGCATAACAGAGGATTGATAGGTCTAGTCCTTTATGAATACAGCACGATGGAAGGTTTGATTGGGCAGATGTCGTAGCGTTGTTTTATACAACAGGTGAAGTGATGGCACCTGCTTAACCCCAATCCGGACTGGTAATTCATCAGATAGTACGGCCTTCCCAGGGATTCTTATTTTAGCTTTCATGTGACGGTACATATTTAACAATGGTCTAACAATTACAGGAGAAACACCTCGCTCGAGTAGTTCATACATTGCTTGTGGGTACAGAAGCGAGTCGAAAGCTTTACTTACATCATAAGTACCAATTGCGAGCGGCTGCTTTGTCAGATCAGCATCGTGTAAAATATTAGATAAACATTTCAGCGCGTGAAAGCAGCCGACTTGGTCTGAAATCCAAACTGAAAAGGTGGCATGTAACAAATGGACCGAAGGCTCTGAATTATTAACAGTTCAAGTATTTTTGCAAAAACGTTAGAAACAGTGATGGGCCGGTATGATGAACATTCAGAAGCTGGTTTACCTTTCTTGATAATTGGCGAAATCAAACCTACACAAAATACATCAGGGACAAAACCTGTACAAAAAACCATCTGATATAGTAAAGATAAATGCATAATAAGCTTTTCCGACCCATTTAAAATGGAACGCGCACAAACCATCCGCACCCGAAGATTTTTTCTTTTTGAGCTTTTTCAGGACTTATTCTATGTCACTAGTACAGACAACATACGAATTAGTAGAAGGAGCACTTAGCCGCGCATTTAGTTTTTTCTCAAATTTACGACTTAACTCCGCACTATCTACGGGTAGTGAAAACTGTTTTGTGAAATAATCATGCAATTGCTCCTCCGCTATTTTCGTATCTGCCTTACTGTCCTGACTTTTTGAAACCCGGATCTTCCAAAGCTTATCTGGGTCTTTGCAAATCGATTCCGCCATAGCGGTACTGTGGTAAACACGGCGCTGCTTTTGTTCTTTCTGGAACTGTCTCTTAGTAAATAGACGGACACTATTGACAACATTATTTTTGGGCTTTCCACATTCATTTCATATACGTAGCCAAAACTTGGAGGATCTTGGAGGACCTAGAAAATATCAGCATCGACCGAATCTATACAACCGTTCATACAGGTTGAAAGAGGATTCCTCGAGGATTCAAATCCTCGATATCGAAAAACTGTCTGAAAGAAGACATAATCTTCTCATGCGTTTTGGCCACCAAATTTTGAATTCTCAGCACCACAGGACCATCCTTCCGGACTTCGTTACACCCTCTCATGGACACAACACGCGAAGCAAGGACGACCCAAAACCCAAGCTTGTTCCCCCACCTACAAAATCTTCAGAAAGATACCTAAATTCATTCGTTCCGTATTTTACTAAACATTTTAACTGTTCATGATTCATGTTCGTTTCTGATTTATTGTTTGTTAGTTTGTATTTTATTTGTATTGTTAGCGAGTGTTTATTTTTCCAATTCCCGCCCGTGTTAGCCTAGTGCTATTAGGGTTGAAAATAAAATTGATCGATTGATGGTGGCTTTCTGCAAGTACTGGTAGAAGGCGGGAGCATGAACCCAACAGCGCAGGTTCCAGTCTGACCTTCAATATGGTGTCATAGCCTACGTCTTGCAATTAGTCTTTCAGCAAAGGGTAATTCACCTCCTCCAAGGGCTACTTAAGGCGTTTTTCCGTGCTCCCACAAACAGTTTTGTGGGTCGATTGTGGCTCGAAAAGTGCGTTTCCGCGGCCTTTTGTGCGGCCCACAAGTGTGTTCCCGCGACCAACAGGACTTTCATTGCTCGCTTTGTCGCTCAAATTCGACAAACAACTGGCGAGGTGATTGTCGATTTTGTGGCTCGATTCTGGCGGGAAACTCAAATTAAGCAGCAAAATAGTGTCTAAACAATAAAATTAACTATTTTTCAAGCATATAGAGCGTGTTCCACCCTTCTAACAATAGTTACTATTAGTTACCATTTCCGTTCCATCCTCACGAAAAGTTACTACACTGACCGTTCCATCCTTCTCGAAATATTAACTAATAGTTACTATTTGCTTACCATGCTCGAGAGCGTGGTAACTACGCATCTCTGCAACGTGATTGGTCGGATTTGCCCGTGGCATGACATCCTGCTGGAAAACAGAAAATCGTTCCAGCCTTGACGGAAATAAAAAGAATTCGTGATGTCATGCGTAGTAACTATGGTAAGTAGGGTGGAACACGCTCATGGACTTCAAACTGAGGATGCTTTTTGTACAGAATGGTAAGGAAATAAGCCAAGAGTTCTAATTTTTGAGATTTTACACGAATTTTATTTGTATTTTCAGATATTTGAAATTACCGCCAAAAAATAGACAAAACTGTGTTTCCGCGAGTTTCAAGTTGTGGCTCGACTGTGTGGCACACAATCGTGTTTCCGCGACAAACACTCAGAAGTGTGTGGCCCACAACTGTGTCGCGGAAAAAGGCCTTTATACTGTGCTCGAGATCTTCTACATGAATGTTCTGTTGCTCTCCCTTACATTCTTTGCCTTGACATATCATTAAGAATTTCAACGGTTAGATCCTAGCAAATTTAAAAGCTGCTGACCTTAAATCAGAGCTGCTGCGAGTCCAGCAAAGTTAGTTTTGTGCCCTCGTTTGTTAAGTTGTTTAATGCCGGGTCGAATTCTTAGTCTGCAAAATAGTTATTAATTGTATATATTGTACTTTTGTGTATGTTAATTTTGGCTCATTGACTGACATACATATTTTATGACAACAACAAGAGCTGTAAGGGCACTTGCAAGGCTTGGTAAAAGGATGAAAGTAGGAATTTGCCAATTTGTGGGTTTATTGCGATCAATTGTAAGCAAAACCCTTGAGATAAACATGATGATGGACCCTTGGAAATCACGAGAATGTATCGTTTGGTAAAAAAGTTTTTGTTTGCACTTGGCTGTGATGATGTGCACTTCAGGGGCGCTAGAAATTCAACTGTGATCAAAACCCTTGAGGCAAAAATGATCCTGCGCCCTTTAGGATCATGAGATCAACAGTATTTTTTTACTTTTCGGTTTAGATGCGCACTTTAAGGGTGCTAGAAAGTCATTTCTAAGCAAAACTTTTGAGGCAAAAATGATCATGAGCTCATGGGGATCATGAAAATGTAGATTTTGCTTAAAAGTATTTTATAAGATAAGTACTTTAAGGGATGGTTGGATCTGGGAAGTAACAAACTGTAAGCCAATCTTGTCAAGTCTCTAACGTTCAAGCCAAATTTCATCGTCCTGGCACATCTGGAAGTACCTTCAATCGCGGTCACCGGAATTCCGGAACCCTCCCTCCAACTCCCCCCACAGTGCTCAGATCCGGTCCGGTCTTGTCAATTACGTATCTGGGGCTTGTGCTTGTTCTTACCACCAAGTTTCATCCCGATCGGTCCACTCTGAACATGTCACAGGATTTCCGGTTCCCCCCTCCAACTCCCCCCAAAGCCATCGGATTCGTTTCGGACTTTAGGTGTGACATCTGAGACACGAGGTCTTTCCAAATATCAAGTTTCATTAAGGTCCGATTCCCCGTTCAAAAGTTCGACATACGTCAATGTTCCGGATTCCCCCTCCCTCCACTCCCCCCACGGTGGTCGGATCGGGGAAGTGACTGATTCCATGTTAGTTTGGTCGGGTCACTAATATGCCTGCAAAGTTGCATCGTCCTAGCACATGTGTAAGCATCTGAAGTCGGGATCACCGGAATTCCGGAACCCTCCCTCCAACTCCCGCCACGGTGCTCAGATCCAGTCCGGTCTTGTCAACTACGTATCTGGGGCTTGTGCTTGTTCTTTCCGCCAAGTTTCATCGCGGTCCGTCCACTCTGAACATGTCACATTGTCACACGATTTCCGGTTGCCCCCCTCCAACTCCCCCCAAAGTCATCGGATCCGTTTCGGACTTGACGTGTGACATCTGAGACACGAGGTCTTTCCAAATATCAAGTTTCATTAAGATCCGATTCTCCGTTCAAAAGTTAGACATCCGTCAATATTCCGGATTACCCATCCCTCCACTACCCCCCAAGGTGGTCGGATCGGGGAAGTGGTTATTTCCATGTTAGTTTGGTCGGTTCCTTAATACGCCTGCCAAGTTTCATGGTCCTAGCACATCTGGAAGTACCCTAACTCGCGATCACCGGACTGACCGACAGACCGACGGAAAAGTGATCGGTATATGGCACTTGGCTGGAAGGCAAGTGCCATAAAACTAATAATCGTCTCTGCCCGTCGCACATTTTTTGTAAAAAGTGAAACTGAACTGAAAAAAATTGAACTGAAATCCGAGTCCGAGTCCTTGAAAAAGGCGTCTCGAGACGAGTTCAGAGTCCGAGTCCACATATCTGGCGGACGGACAGCTCCGTGAAAGATGAGTCTGAAACGAGTCCGAGTCCTTGATAAAGGCGTCTCGAGACGAGTTCAAAGTTCGAGTCCATCAGCTCTGCCTTAAATGCTACCTTTTATGTCCCCTTAACAGACTATTAGGTAAAATGAAAGAAACGACCTTTGTTGTTTTAAGAAAATGCACAGTAATTCTGGAAGCTTAAGGAAAGAAGTATAAAATTAAAAACTGTTTACTGACTGCTACTCCATTCTGGGAGGCCTTTTTGTCTTTTTAGCAGTATCGTAGAGTGTGGCTAGTTTGACGCCTCACTTCTGTTATTCCCCCTGGAATCACAGATGTTGCTCTCAGCAACAAACAACATGCTCAGTTTAGACAGACATTCTGATTAGCCTCAGCCAACAGTAGTTTCTTCATACGAATAACATGCCAAATTCTGCCCCACGTAGTTACTACGTCTAGTTTAAGAGAAACTTAAACTGAGACATGTGTAAATTGAAGGTCTCAAATGCCATTGCACTACTTCCGTAGGCAAGATACCTGATACAACAGAAAGAACCACACCTCCATGCTTTTTCATCTCTTTTTGACCTGTCTCAAACTATTCGTCAGAGACAGCAGGCTTCTGAAAGTTGAGCACCAGACACAACAGAAAGAACCACACCTCCATGCTTTTTCATCTCTTTTTGACCTGTCTCAAACCATTCGTCAGAGACAGTAGGCTTCTGAAAGTTGAGCACCAGACACAACAGAAAGAACCACACCTCCATGCTTTTTCATCTCTTTTTGACCTGTCTCAAACCATTCGTCAGAGACAGCAGGCTTCTGAAAGTTGAGCACCAGACTTTCTGGAGAACAATCATGAGCAAGAAAGCCTCTTGCTGTGGCTTCATTTAAATTTTTTCTGCTCCATTCCTCATTACCAGCTCTGACCAGAGGCAACACTAGCCAAAATGTTTGGGGGAGGGGCAAGGCATTTACCGACTGGCTGGTCATATTTACCGACTGTTTTTGCAGAAAAAAATTCTCTTTCGACTGTTTTGACGAAAAATCGACTGATAAAAATCGAAAAATCGACTGCTTTCACCTTTCTTCCAAAATTTTGCTATCTGTCCGTAAACTGCCACCTGGCTTCTTGCACAATACGAATCTTGTGCTAAGCGGACTGTAGCTTAAACCAAGAAGATTGCAACTCAAATCAACAGACATCTTAGACAGAAAAAATAGCACAATCATGAATCCAAAATAAATAAAATTTCTCAATTTCAAACTTAATGTTTGAGCAAGGACAACCTTGAAATAATTAGCTATTAGCTGATATTCAATTTGTTACTTTTCTTGTCATTTGACTGTTTTATAAGCAAGTAATAAAACAAGAGCTACGAGCTCATATGGCACTTTTTACGAGTAGGCGGTACAAGAAAGTAGACGAGAACGTCACAAAATACACCGCCATCCAAAAATGTGGTTCGGAAATAGATATAGGATATTTAGTGTCACTCAATCCTGAGCAGTTCCGGCATCATCTTGGATTATCTGTGGCAAATGCGCATGACTCTTCAAACCCCTAGACGTGCTACAAGATTTTCCGGTACTCCCCCCAACTCCCCCTACCGTGGTCGAATCTGGTTAGGATTCAAAAACGTATCATCTAAAGCATTTTCTTTTATATCATTTATCGAGTTTCACTCGAATCCCCACCCACCACCGTTGTCGGATCCGGTTGGGACCCTCAAATATGTCGTCTAGCTAGGGTATATGCTCTCCCTACATTCTAAGTTTCACTTAAACTGATGCACTCATTTGACCTCTATGCAAGCCTCAAAGTTTCCGGCAATCTCCCTCCAGCTCCCCCCACTGTGGCCAAAGAGGACTAGGAAACATAAACGCCGTATCTCTTAATCCCCTCTTCCCGTCCACCAAGTTTTACTCAGATTGGAGCATAGCCTTTCTGCAAATTTCCGGTACCCCCCCCCCCCCCTTCCTTGACCGAATCCGACCCGGACGCCAAATAACAAATCTAGGCCGCATAAACTCGGCACTGCCGAACTTCATCTCATTCGATCCATCCGTTTGGTTTTTCTGCATGTCAAAAGTTTCTGCCCCCCCCCCCCCCCAATTCCCCCAACCGTGGTCACATATAGTTCGAACGCATGTTTTACATGTCTAGGTCATCGATTCTTATCACCCATGAAGTTTCACTCGAATCAGACCACTCGTTCACAATTTGCAGAAGTCAATTTCCATATTTCCCTTCCCTCGCTCCCCCAAAAATGCTCGGATCTAGGAACGGAAGTTTCCGGGGGTATGTTTTGTAACGTTCTTCAGTCAATTAAGTAGGGTCATTATTTGCCTGCAAAGTTTCGTTGTCTTAGTACATCTGGAACTATTCTAACTCGCGACTACCGGAATTCCAGGAACCCCCACCAACTCCCCCACACAGCCGCGAAACCATGTGGCTCCGTCAATTTCGTATCTAGTTTCTTCCCAATCCCTGTGCTTTAAGCTTGAGTTTTCGGTCCCCCCCCCATCCCCCACAGGTATCGGACCCGACCCGGATTTGACGCTGAACATCTGAGGCGATAGCTCTTTCCACCTGACAAGTTTCATTCTAATCCTATCACCCGTTCAAAAGTTATGCTGCCACTAGATTCCGGACTCCCCATCCATCCACTCCCCCCACGATGGTCGGATCCGGGAAACGACTATTCACAAGTCAATCTGTTCGGATCCTTGATATACCTGCCAAGTTTCATCGTCCTAGCACATCAGGAAGTATGCCGAACTCGCGGGATCGCTAGAAATCCGCCCCCCCCCCCCCCCCCAGCTCCCCCACAGTGCCTGGATCCGGTCCGGTTACGTCAATGACGTATCTAGGACTTGTGCTTGTTCTTCCTACCAAGTTTCGTCCCGATCCCTCCACTCTAAGCGTTTCTCAAGATTTCCGGTTCCCTCCCCCAACTCCCCCCAGTGTCATCGGATCCGATCCGGATTTAAAGTGGGACGTCTGAGACACGAGGTCAACCTAAATAACAACTTTCATCAAGATCCGATCACCCGTTCGCAAGTTAAAAATACCTCAGTTTTTGGCTTCCCCCTCCCTCCACTCCCCCCCAGATGGTCAGATCGGGGAAGTGACTATTTCCTATTTAATCTGGTCGGCCAATTTTCATCGTTCTAGCACAACAGGAAGCACCAAACTCGCGGGATTCGGACCCTACCCCCCCCCCCCCCCAAACTCCCCCAAAGTGAGCGGATCTGTTCCGGCTATGTCAGTCACGTATCTAGGCCTTGTTCTTGTTCTTTCCACCAAGTTTCATCTGGATCTCTCCACACTAAGCATTTTCCAAGATTTCCTGTTTCCCCCTCCAACTCCCCCCAATGTCACCGGATCCGGTCTGGATTTAAATGGAACATCTGAGACATGATGTCATTCCATGTATCAAGTTTCATTAAGATCCGATCACCCGTTAATTAGCTAAAAATATCTAATTTTTCCTAATTTTTCCGGATTCCCCCTCCCGCCATCCCCCCAGATGGTCGGATCGGGGAAGCGACTATTTCTAATTTAATCTGGTCCGGTCCCTGATAAGCCTGCCAAGTTTCATCGTCCTAGCTTATCTGGAAGTGCCCGAACTAGCAAAACCAGGACCGACAGACCGACTGACAGACAGAAATAACAATCGCTATATGGCACTTGGCCGAAGGGCAGGTGCCATAACCAGGATAATGAAACAGTTAGAGAAGTGCTCAAAGGAGCATACCTCTACCAACTGTAGATGTCTCAGTTCAAAGTCAAATCAGCAGACGTCTCCAAGTGGACTAGTTTCTGCTAATCCCACATTGTCTCATAATCAACCCTCGAGTAGGCATTTTCGCACTGATGGCTCTGGTTCCGTCGACCTCCCGTTGAGCTCGGCGGATATTTTCACGTGGATGCCATTGATCTTTTTGTCATCTTCGCATGTACGGATGAACAGGTGAACGGCCATCCAGCTCGATAGATGCCTCCCGTTCAACACCGCTCTGAGGGCAGCGCAGAGCTGAACGTGGATAGGAAAAAGGCCTGCACAGATTGATGACTGAAAAAATGTGGACCTTCCACTCATATGCTCCCATCCCGCTGAATGGGCATTTTCACGTGGATGGAACCCATCTTCATCAGCCGTTCAACGCCTGATCGATTGTCTCATTTTTGTGTGGACGGAATCACCTGTTCAGCTCTACAGCCATCAACGCAAAAACGTCCCCTAACTTTCACAACCTTCTCAAAATAGTAACTAATAGTAACTATTTGCTTACCATGCTTGGGAGCATGGTAAGCGTGGTAACTACGCATCTCTGCAACGTGATTGGTAGGATTCACCTGTGGCAGAATATTCTGCTGGAAATAGAAAGACCTCGGCAGTTGTTTGTTGAATTCGAGCCATAGAGCGAGCCACAAGAATCTTGTTGGTCGTGGAAACACACTTGTGGGCTGCACAAAAGACAGTGGAAACACCCTTTTTAAGCCAAAATTGACCCATAAACTATTTGTAGGAGCACAAAAAAATGCTGTAAGTGCCTTACGCTGTAAGTGCCTTACTCCTCTCCGACCAACTTGACAAAATCCTAGGCTCTAGGCCTATTGTTGTTACTGATGAAAGTGAGATGATTTTTTCAGATACCACAATCGGTTACCATGGTCGGACCATGGTAAAGTAGAGGTATGCTAATGTGAACGTACGAACCAGCAGATGCTGTGCAGATGCCTTCAAATGAGGAAGGACTTTTTAGTAAATTCAAAATCAAAGAAAGTTAACTGACTCAAAGATCAAGAATCAAGAAACAAAGCCAAGGTAGTGGAACAGTTAAAAAAGTATTCAAATAAGCATACCTCTACTGTACTGTACTCTACTGTAGCCTAATTACTGTTGGTTTTTGGTAGTCTTCAACAAACCTTCCTACTAGCTGTTGTCATTTCTCCTGATCTATACCCTCACCCAAAAAATTTCTTTTTTTCAGGATCTTCCTTACTGGGGAGTGGGGAGAGACTCTCTTGCTCGATACAATTCTACAAAGATTTAGCACAACACTGAAAAACTTGAAACCCCCTTCCTAGAGGCTTGAGGTTTGTTTTAATACAGGCAGACGTTTGACGATGACCGGCGTTGCCAAACTCACATCAGAATATAGCATGGCCAAACATTTTGGTATTTGAAGTTTGAACTATTTTTGGGACTGTCGTGTTGGGCGATTTTCGATACTGACATTGATATATCGGACCAAATATCGATATCTAATATCGAAATGTAACTATCGATATCGAAAACGATATTTCTTCATTTATAATTATTGTAAATAATCGAACAAAAGCAACGTTTATTTATCCGAAATTGGAGCAATATGTTCTTCGTAATCAAGTTTTTATTTATTCGAACTTCGAGTTGAAGCAAGGTGCTTTTTATGGCAATTTTGCTCTTAAATTTTGGTGAAACAAGACGTATACTATAGCGAAACACGACTCCCAAGAGGTCAAGAATGACGGACTAACCAATTATCCGATCAATACAGTTTCGCGAAAACAAACCCGACTGCAGAAACTGAATGAATCAATGAATGAATTTATTACGCACTGCCCTAGGGTATAAGTGCAGTACAGTAGTAAAAAGAAACAGAAGAAAACAATGAACAAAAACACTCACAACTTCAGAGAAATTTAATCACAAATAAGAACTATATAAGCTAATGGTCTGGTGAAGAGCTAAACGGCCAATCGGAGGAGATAGTTTCGAGGACAGATTTTCCATTGTCGGTAGTGGGTGCTGAATCGACCAGCGTCGGATCAAATCAATTTCGCGTGTGACGGGGTAAATATAGCAGGAAACGGAGGTATTTGAAATACGTGAAACGTATGTGACGTAGGTCCTTTTTCCTGAGTATACTATGTAGTCCAGCCAGAAAGACATATGGTGCACAAAAGGCAGTGTATAGCTTCCCGAGTCCTTGCCTGTTATACCGTGAAAGGTTTGACACAATTTTACTGTATCCAAGACGGATATCGTTAGCAGTGACTTAATCGTCTCCTCGCAAATCCTTCTTACTTTTGACCAATTGAAATTCCGAAACATAGCATTTTTTCTTCCGTTACGATAACGGTACAACCAATATGTGTGTACGGTTTCTTTAGAGAAGCAGGGGGGGGGGGGGGGTGAAGCAAATGTATTGGCATTTGCTAGCATTCATGTAGAGGCTAATCTTATTTAACGACTGGTTCTGATTGAGCTACGTTTGCTTCAAGGCCCTTCCTACATTTACTTATAAGCAGGATGTTGTCGCCATAGGCCAGGTAACTGACATCAATGCCCCGAAAGTTATAAGTTGGTGAAAGTTTCCTAAGGCACTGAGAAATCAAACAACTGAAAATTTGTGGCGATACACTGTCAAAAGTTTCATAACAGACAACACAAGGATGCGCGGTTTCACCAGACAACACCTGAAATGTTATCTGTTGTCGCGACAAACGTTAAGTTTGTTGTTGAGGATCGTGCTAGGGTGTGTGCGGCTCTTCTTTCTACAAGCAGCTGATAGCACACAAGGTTGTTGCCGGGATGCTTTTTGGGCTAACTGGGGACAGAGCGGGTGATCTGGAAGGGATAAGTACTAACCACCTGAATCATGATGAGTCGAGTTTATTTGTATGCTAACATTTGTAATGGGTTTTTCGCGCGTGGTTTCGTGCACCAAGATTAAGTGTACATATCTCCTGTAAATCTTCGGTGTCGGGCGATAGTAGCCTCGATATAAGCTACAGGCCCATTGCTTTGGCCGCTGTTGTGTCGAAGGTGTTTGAAAAGTGTCTTGGGGGTATTATAGAACATCAGGCTCGAGCTTCTGATTGCCAGTTTGGGTTCAGGGCGAGGTAGTCTACTGAGTTTTGTATATTATTTGTGAAGTCGGTGATCCGCTATTTTTTATTTTTTATTCTCCGCTGGCTTAACAAGCATTGCCAGGAAGAGCCGAAATACCGCCAAAAAAGTGTCACTGGCTTTTTTGTTTGCCGCATGATATCGAAAATTCAGCAGATACTTTTTGGCAGTTTTTTGGCTTTTCCTGGTAATAAAGGTTAACTTCAGACATCAAGGTTGGTATCGGAAAATAACACCGAGACGGTCATTGAAAATAACCTATCCGAGCCGAAGGCGAGGCTGGTTATGAAAAATATCTACCGAGCCGAAGGCGAGGTTGATATTTTTAAATGGCCATCGAGGTTGTCATTCAGATATCAACCGAGATGGAGGTGTGTTAACTGTTTTAACTTTTTCGAACAGAAATCATCTCCAGAGGCTGGTATGACTCATATCATCCTCTCCGGAGGCTGATATTACTTATAACATCCTCTCTGGAGGCTGATATGACTTATATCATCCTCTCGTATCTACCGCTAACTTTCTGTGTGAAGATTATCGTAAAATAACAGACCGTGGGTCATAGGAGGATATGCATTACATACCTGTTCGAAAAAGTTATTGCTTGTTATGCATAACATTTCATGCACAACGCTTGTCGCGACAACAGATGACATTCCAAGTGTTGTCTGTTGAAACTGCACCTCTTCGGGATAGATGAAAGTTGGCTGAAAATTTTTCGGAAGTTTTCATGAAACTTGATGGGTTTTAGATGCAAATGCTCTAGATGTAACATTTATGTGTCTTTATCGGATAGAAACCCAGTGGAGGATTTTGACGAGGGGTACCGGAAGAGCTGAAAGATACATAGCACTTGCTATTTTAGCTCAGGGTCGCATACAAATAGAACATTTGGACATTTGCTCTCGCCAGCTGGCTAGTTCCTCCTGATCGGATCACGAGTTCGAGATTTAGACATGTCACAAATGAGAAGACATCCAGGAACCCCCTCAAACTTCCCCCACTGAAGTCGGATTCCATCATGGCCCCAGAACTACAAATCTATCAATCAATCAATTAATCAATTTTATTTTCAACCCTAATAGCACTATGCTAACATGGGCGGGAATTGGAAAAATAAACACTCGCTAACAATACAAATAAAACACAAACTAACAAACAATAAATAAGAAACGAACATGAATCATGAACAGTTAAAATGTTTAGTAAAATACGGAACGAATGAATTTAGGTATCTTTCTGAAGATTTTGTAGGTGGGGGACCAAGCTTGCGTTTTGGGTCGTCCTTGCTTCGCGTGTTGTGTCCATGAGAGGGTGTAACGAAGTCCGGAAGGATGGTCCTGTGGTGCTGAGAATTCAAAATTTCTAGGACCCATGGCCTTGTACCGTTCGCGATATACATGGGTCAAGATCAAGGATTGCTCACCCCCACACAGATGATCGGATACGGAAGAGAAGGATTCGTTGATTATCGGTCGGGTCTTTCTATGCATGTCAAATTTCATGGTCTAGCTTGTACGGAAGTGTCGACCTGGCAAAGTGAGACGAAGGGATTGACGAACTGACGTAATGGTCGCTGTACGGACTTGAGTCCGAGGCTGCAAGTTACGAAGCGGCAAAAGCGGACAATTAAAAGCAAGTGCCACCTAATCCCTTAACCCAGTGGTTCCCAACCTTTTTCGTACCGCGTACCCCGAATTAAGGTTCAAAAAAGTTGCGTACCCCTTTTTGAAGAATCATTGTTCTACTATTCTACTAAGATCTGTCAAGATCAAAACGCCAAAGAGACGGCATGGGATTAATGCGTACAAATATATACTAATATTTACTTGAGGCTGCAAGGTGGTCAACTTCAATTTCATTATCGTCCGCAAACTGGTCAAGCGTCGAAAAAACACTTGCGCTGTATATCTGAACTTTCGTAAGCCCAAACTCTAATTTCTTGACAAAACTTTCGAAATTCAGACATACCTTCGCGTACCCCTTACAAGGGTCTCGCGTACCCCTTTGGGTACGCGTACCCCCGGTGGGAACCACTGCTTTAACCCATATAGGCTAAATGCTGCTTTACTATAAATAAAGTTGGTGAAATGGGGAATCCCCAGTACTCGAGGGAATTTCTAGGGAATTTCGAACGTCCAGCAATCGAGGGGATTTCAAGAGAATTGACACGTTTTCTGACGTTCAGTGAAATGGCGCTACTGTACGCAAAGAATGGCAAGTTTCACCGCCCTAGCTTGTCCGGAAGTGTCTGAACTAGCAAACTTTGGACAGAGGGACGGACATAACAGGAAGTGCGGTCGCTATTCGTCATTCAGTTTACGCGGTGTGGAGCTAACATACAATTTTAGGTAATAAATAATGGCACTGTCGGGGAACTGGGAGCCGTACTTTATATCTTACGGGCTACGGAACCAGTAGTTCTCACGGAAATCAAACCATGTGAGCTACGATTCCGGGATCTAACGTCATTGACTAACGGAAACTTATATGTGCTGGCTCCCGTTCCGGTAGTTATAGAAAAAGCTCACAGAAAATTTATCGTACCAGCTTCTCGTCCGTAGTCTCACGGAATTATGTACTCAGAGGCTAGGGAGCCGGTAGGTGATACCGGAAACTACATAATCGGAGCTTGTGTTCCAGTATTGTCTACATGGAACATAGAACTCGCGGAATAGTTTGGATGAGAACTAGGATGCCTGGATTTTCACTGACTTAGAGAAAATAACATGGGAAAAAATAAACTACCGGAACCAATATATTGAGAGCTAACGTACCGGGAATAATAATTATTTGGTTGAAAATGACCAACTCACGGACACAAACGACCATGGGCTTGGGTTCCGGCAGTGCCAAACTCAACTTCGGAAAGGTCCCAATTAAAATTTTTGAACTTACGGATCCATGTCAGTGCATACTGGGAAACCGGGAGTGAATATTTTTAACTCACGGAACCCAATTCCCGTGGGCTAGGATGCCTGGATTTCACTGACTTAAGAGTAACTAACATGGGAAAAAATAAACTACCGGAACCCATATATTGAGAGCTAACATACCGATAGCAATAATTATTTGGTTGAAAATGACTAGCTCACGGACACAAACGACCATGGGCTAGGGTTCTCATAGTGCCAAAAACTAAATTACAAACTCACGGACACGTCTCAATAAGGTCTTCAAGTCCAGTAGCATATGTTATCAGCACACGGAACTCGACTTCTATGGGCTAGGGTTCCGGTAGTGCGTGATTATACTTATTAATACTTCTTACCCCATGAGTTGAGACTATCTCTAAGTCAACGGAAATCCCGGCATTCTAGCTCTCATCAAAACTTTTCCGTGAGTTCTATATCCCATGTAGACATTACCGGACAAGCCCAAACTATATAGTTTCCGGTATCACGTACCGGCTCCCTAGCTTCTGAGTACATAATTCCGTGAGACTACCGGACGAGAAGCTGGTACGATGAAGTTTCCGTGAAGTATTTCCGTTACTACCGGAACGGGAGCCAGCACATACAAGTTTCCGTTAGTCAATGACGTCAGATCCCGGAATCGTAGCTCATATGGTTTGATTTCCGTGAGAACTACCGGTTCAGTAGCCCGTAAGATATAAAGTACGGCTCCCGGTTCCCGAGCCCTAGACAGTGCCAATAATTAATAGTCCTGCACTGCCACCACAACCAGGCCACAACCGATGACTCTTTCTGCATACCTGGTGACGGCAAAAACAGAACAACATCCTGGAGCCTTTGGACGATTAAGCTCGATAGAAAAAAAACTAGACCTACGTTGCCTGGGCAACGTGAAGTGTTGCGGCAAACTTTGTGCGGCTTCGCCGACTAAAGTGTTGCGAGAGCAACACTTTGGTATTGTTTCTTTGCTGTCGGTTAAATGCTGAAGTTGTCAACTTATCAAAGCTTACAAAACGGTATGTTCTAAGAAGAACACAATCAGTAATCACATGATCAAAGGCTATTCCTCAGCGTTGTAAAAACAACAACAAAAGAACATCGAAAGAACGGACTAAACTGACTTTGCAGTCAGTTGAATCGTTTTCAATCGTAGACATCGTGACGGATGAAAACTTGGGACAATGTCTTATATAATCTATTTGGTATCATAAAGCTATGCGTAACTTTTCAGGATTAAAATACCATAGATGACACTGTAAATTATTACGAAACTACCTCATTGTTTTAAATTATGTTTGTACCCGTTGCGTAAATAGTTAATCCTAGTTTACAGCGGTAGACCATCGATACAAACTTTCTTACCGTTAGATTTATAGAAATCGAATACGATTTGCACAAATTTCTAGCCGCTCGTGAACCGATTCGTACTTACAAGTCCCTCTCCCATGATAGACATCAAGTTCACCGAAAACAAATAGTGGGTAGGCTACACCAGCTAGCAAAAGTTGCAAACCCCTCATCGCTGAAGATGATAACAGGTGATTATTACTTACAAGTCCCTTTCCTATCTTACAATTGGGAACCAAATTGTTCTCACCATCGAATACACCAGAAACAAATAATAGGTACACCAACTAGCAAAAGCTGCAAACCCCTCATCACTGAAGATGATTATGGTCTAACATCCGACTGTTGCTTACAAGTCCCCTACATGTCTCACAATTGGGATCGGTCTAATTTTGGTTTCAGTGTGTACCTTACTACGGAAGTTGTCAACCCCTCTTAAACTTTCAAACTGTTATATCTCATGAAGGAATTTTTGTACCAAAAAATGGATGACATATACTTTGATCAGCTCACCAATATCTATCGACTGCCGTTGAAAAAAAAAAATCTATCTGTATTAGTTCAAAAGTTGACTTTTTTGCCGTAGGCCTACTTTCTAATATCACCACTTAGAAAGGAGCAAAGGGTAAGCTCTAATTTCTTTAGCAGTGAGAGAACTTTTAAAGTTTAAGAGGCCCATCTGATCTCACTTCTCTTCCTCACTCCCAAGTGTAAGAAATGGAATGATAAACTCAGCTGAAATCGCGAACAGACATGGATAGAAACAATAGATGGCAGCACTTTCGGACCCGTGGGAAAATGACACTTTTTTGTTTCTGTAGATTTTCCTATTTATCACTCAAAGAATATATGTTGGCTGTGGGGCCGGGTAACTGCCGCATATATTTAACACTTATAGATTTTAGTCCATCTTCAATTTGAAACTGGTGCCTGCCTGCTTGCGTGCTAGAACGGAGCTTTCCACTCGAAAGCAGAAACATGGTTTGATGAAACGAAAGGTTCGCTACACAATTTCAGATAGTCCTCTCTGACATGGGCTATATAACTCCACTTCACTTCGCACACCGTAGGCTCTGGCTCGAGGACAAGCAAAAACCATCCTTATTGGCCCCAGGCAAGAGTTCTACGGAGCTTTCCAAAATGTAATGTCATATTCATCAATCCGGCCTAAGGTCCACACTTTCCCTAAGAACCGCACAGGTTAGACCCTTACCAGTTACTAGGAATAAAATGAAATCGGAGTCACAGGAAAAAAAATAAAAATAAAAAAAAAACCAGGACAAAACCAAAGTGTTGCTCTCGCAACACAATGAACATTTTACCTAAATAGATTCGGCGGCCTAGTTTTACCGGCGGGCCACCACCGCCGACCCCAACGGCGGCGGCCCGCTGACTTATTTTTTCTTTTCGGACTATTTTTTCCTTTCGGGCTTCGAGGCCAGTACGGCTCACCTTAGAAACGTCAGTAGAAAATTTGCATTAGTATACTTTCTGAACGTATAAAGCTAGGTTTTCTTTACTCCGGAGGTAATCTAAATACATATAAATATTTTTTCAGCACAAGTTGACTGCGAATTTTTAAGTTTATTTCCAGCTTGAGATTGAAGAGGACCCTTGCCAAGAAAAGCCGAAATGTAGCTGTATTGAGATTCAGCTGACGGATTCAATTAACAATGCCACTTTATCAAATTTAAACAATTACGACAGAACAAAAAAAACAGTATCGGATGATATTTGCTAATACTCTATATGACTCCAAAACACGCCACTGAATAAGAACGAGAAACGTCGCCCGAACGATGCCTCAAATCCTGTGTCAACCAGTAAACGGCTTTAGTTGGGGACAGCTGTAGTTACGCTTAAGGCTCTTCCGCTATAGGCGCATTCTCGCCGGTCCCCGAGGGCTTCTCGGGGAATCAAAATGAACGGCGAGAATAGAGGGAGTCACTGCACGCGAACTCCGCGTACAGAAACAGCGAGAACACGTGGAATGCTTCCAAAATGGATTTTGTTTGAAACAAAAAATGTGCAGTTCACGAAATTAGTCTGGATCCACTTTATTTTTGGTTTTGTTTATTCTGATTGTTTTTAATGAATTTTATATTGAACCAACACCAGCGAAAATTGAGTCCCCCCCCCCCCCTCCGAATGTGAAAGGGAGTCCTTTTGATGATTTGACGATAATCGGAGCATTCCCCATCCGTGGGGACTCGCGAGTCCCCACGGGGGACCAGCGGGGGACAAACAAAAACGAGGAGACTGCTCAAGTGGAGTCCTCGGGGAACGGCGAGAATACGCCTTATGTACACGGCGATTCTTCATAGGCACGTAAAGTCATGAAGAGTATTTGGGCTTGCTGAATTTATAAGTGGCAACAGCGCGACGGGGTCACTTTCTTTCTACTAAACGCTATGGTTCCGATGGTTCGTCTAACAGCACCTCTGTAATTTAAAAACCTGACACCCGTCTGAAAGTCGAAGTTGGTACCATTAGCTTTTATAGTTTTATATTTATTAACTGTGTACAGTACCTACAGTAACTTGCTCTTTGGGAGCTCCTTAGCCTACTCCAGCTGGTTTGTCTGCTTTTGTATGTCAAAGTGACAACTGATTGTGTTCAACACTCAGGTGCTGATTGCTGATCTCTTTCTTTATAGTATGGTCTTGAAACTAATGGGCTGTCAAAGAAAAGAAGAATGTCTGTACTGGGCCATGGGTTCTACATGGAGACATTTTTGGAATTTTTATCTGGACCTTTTATCTTGCAAGGGCAGCGTCTGGTATTAACTGTTCTTCAGACAAATGGATGGAATCGTTTGAATCGAGGAGGAATAATTAAATCTTGGAGGAATAATTATCATGCAGGCGAAGGAAACTGTGATGTCATGCAATTGAGGAGCTCAATTGGTTTGTAAAAACAGTAAAAAATTTTCTTGGAAACAGTTTATTTTTTTTAAATCAGTCGGTTTCTCATAAAATTAGTAGTTTTTCTTAAAATCAGCTGATTTTTTGTTAAAACAGTTGTTTTTCTCAATACTAGTTGTTCTTATCACCAGAAGCAGTCAGTAAGAATGACCAGCCAGTCGATAAATACCTTGCCCTGCTCCCAAACATTTTGGCTAATAAAGCGTCTGATCAGTTATACACCATCAAATACCCAATGAAAAATTTATCTCAAAATAGTAGTACGAAGTTGTACAAAAAAGTAGCATGCTGTACTAACTGATGCTACTACATGCTTCTACTTCAAGGCTACAGTGTTACTGCATACTACTGCATGCTACTATTAGCAAGACTGGATGCTACTATGGCAAGACAGGATGCAACTGGATACTACTACATAAGATTGGACCAGTCTGAGGCACAATAAATGATAGTATTCTTTGCTATTACATAGGATTACATGCAACTTTTTTGTACAACTACCATAAAACTACGCAGGCTACACATTTTCATCGTGTATGAATTATTTTTGTTATAGGACCAAGTTCAGACCTAAAAAACACAATGAGCGTCAATGTGTAGATACTGGTTTTCACTGTCATTGGAGTGTCTGACCAAGAGCTTCAGTATAATCCAGTCCCCTGTTTTTTGTTTGTGTATTGAAAGTATTTGTGCAAAGATTTTACACAACTTACCAATCCTCCATTTCCTCTGTTTCAAGCTCCTTTAGTTGGCTTGGCTCTCTTGGGATCTACAGTTTATTTGCCAGCCTTTTATTGAAGGTTATTCTGAGTCTGACAACAAATTTGTTTCTGAATTCTGCTGGAGGATTTGTAAGAACTAAATGACAATACAAAGAGAAAAAGAAGACTGCAGTTTCTTTTTTTTGCAGTTTTGCACATAAAAGAAAATATTAGCCTAGAGAACTATTACGGAGAATCTTTACACCAGCTCTAAGTACATGCCTTTCCTGTACTCTTCTAGGGTTCTGGCACCGCTAGAAAGGATGGTCTTCTACTTCACTAGCACTGGCAAGTACTCAGTCATCCCTTAAAAGAAGTCTCTTGGTAGGCTAGCCTAAAGTTTCAGTCTCCATTATCTGGAGATACTTATTTTTTAAATGGAGCATCTTTCTTTGATGGAGTACTGTTATTTACTGAGCTTTCTAGTTGTAGTTGATAGGTGGGTTGAAGCCAATTATTTACAGTGTTTGGGGTTGTTCCCCATCTAGTGTTATCTTGATTTGGTTCTTGCATCCCCTGTGAACTCAGATAGGATCCATACTTATTTGACGGGGCAAAACGGATAAGCCGCTCAGGCTTGAGCCTGAAGAGGACCCTTGCCAAGAAGGGCCGAAATATAGCTCGAATAAAATGTAGCTGACTTATCCATTTTGCCCCGTCAAATATGATTCGCAGTCAGCTTGGGCTGAAGGAACATCGATCCATACTTAGTTATATGTCAACTAGGTTTGTTCTTATTGTTGTAACCGGTTTTGGCTGTTTGACATTGTGTCTCTAACAGGTACTGTGGCTAGTGTTTTACCTAGGTTTTGTCGTTCGATCTTCCATAACCGGCTTTGACCCATCATTTACCTTAATTTGTACTCTGGAGCCCATTGGTCGATGATTGATCTATCATTTTTTACAGAAGCGGTATAATTATATGTTGAAGGTTATTGGTGAGAACCGACTAAACAATCTTGTTTAGCCTAACTTTTTTTTTCCAGTTGTGTCTCCTCCCATTACACTTTTTGTTGGTATCGACAAGTATGAAAGTAAGTGGCATTTCTTCCTATTTTGTAGATTTCAGTTTTGGCTGGTGCATCTGTGTATTGTTTAACATGCATCAACTAATCTCATCTTTGGAATATACCAAGGATCATGTACCCATATCAATTTCCTTTTGGGAGAGGAATTTCTGTCTGTACTGTTCTCTATGTATTAGTAATAGCAGGATTAGTGTATTAACAGTGTCTGTAACTACCTTTAGTGAATTATGCATAGTTTAATTGCATAGCTTTTCTTCTTTGAATGAAGAGAGTGCAGAAAGCCTTTATTCTAACCTGTTCGTAAACCTGTGTTTGAGAATCGAGGAACCTTTTTCTTTGTATCATTGCAAACCAACCCCTAAATGCTGGCTCAACCCCCCTCCCTCCCCCGCCCCTGGACCTAGGAATGAGATGTGAAGCCTTTGTTAAGCCTCTTGTAATGTGTACCAAACTTTTGTTCTTGCACAAACAAAAAGTGCCACCAAAAGCTGAACTATTTTTATGAACGGTGGTCCCTTACTTGCTATAATTGCACAGTTACTAGCATTGGTGGGTGGTAGAATTTTCGTCAGCTCGCAATATGAATTATTTTAAAAAGTTTCCCAAAAAGCAGATACTAATAATTATAAAAATCTCTGCAGACTAGCAAAGGAGGATCCTGTGGGCTGTGATTATCTGTAGGGATGGCTGAAACAGTTCTTTTTAAGATGAAGAACTGATCAAGTGGGGATGGCCTGAAGATGTTTGGTTTCATGTTGACAAGTTATCGTCCGCCCATGTATACCTTCGTCTTCATCCTGGACAGACCATAGATGATATTCCATCGGCTGTACTGGAAGATTGTGCACAACTGGTCAAAGCCAACAGGTATTTTGTTTTTTTCGCAAAACAAACTTAGAATACATTGCAGACTAAACTTATAACTGTACACCCCCCCCCCCCCCCCCCCGTGGGCCCCCTGAAATCAAGTAAGTTTCGGCATTCAAGTAAAGTAAGAGATAGGTGAGATTGTAGATCTTAGCCTAGGCTATAGTAAATAATAACTGCTTGGTGAGTATTACCCAAAGGGCCTGTGTTCAGACTGATGGCATTTAGCACTTGTACGCTACTAACAACGGCCGTTTTCAAATTCAGGGACCACTGTATGCAGTGATAAATTTTTTTTAGTCTTGAATCTAAGCCTGGTCGCCGCACGGGCAGTTGTAGAGTGTTATTGGGTAGCGCGTGAAACTGACCGCCGCAATAAAAGCCAGACGGTCAAGCTAAAAAAAAAAGGAAACAGAGAGATGGCGATATGTCTCTTAAAGAATAGATGCATTTTTGATCCAAATTCTCCGTTCTGAATTTTCGCTTCTGAATTCTCGATTCTCGTACAAATCACCGTTTTTGCCCTCTGACTTCTCCGGTCTCGCTTTGACAAAAACACTAATTTTGCAGCTCGTCCGCAACCCGGTATACGTGTTTATGCATATTGAGCACCCGCACTCGGTTGACCAATCAGGGAGGAGAACGCAGAGAGGAGAATCGAGAATTCACCATCAAAGCAACTTCTCGATTCTGCAGAATCGTGAGGCTTTCCCCGTTCTCGATTCAAAGGAGAATTCACTTCATCTGAATAGTCAAAAAACGCGAAATAGGAGAATTCCGAGGAGAATCGCGAGGAGAATTCGGATCAGAAACGCAACTAATCTGTGTGTGATAGGCAAATACGTGTACATAGCAACAAGTGAGGATTATGTCGCGAATACGTGTACATTGCAACAAGTGAGGATTATGTCGCGAATGAAGAAACGTCGGATTCGCGGCCGTGCATGTTTCCTTGGTGAGGTTGGCTCCCCCTCCCGGAAACCCTAAAGACGCTACCGCGGTATTTTGACTGTGAAACAGGTGGAAGCGCAGATCAGGACCTAATAATGGATAAGAAGTTTTGACTAAGCTTGCCGAGTAAAAAACAACAACAAATCAGTATTTTACCCTTACGCCTCCCAAGCTGTCGCTGAGATAGATATGTAAAAAAGATGCATGCATCTTTAACAAGATCTGCGAGCTCATACTCTGCTGGTGCGATCAGTCTGATCCGCGTCACTCAGAATAACTTTTGTACAAAAATTCACCGAGTCCCGCACCATTGTATAGCGCTTAGGATATGTTTAGGACACTACAACGTGAAGCAGCTTTGTCGCTAAGAAGCCGCCTTTTGAGGTCTGATAACAGCATTCGGTGCTGTTATTCGTTTACGGGGGATGTATCCAGAGCTGTTCTTGGTTCTGTTTATATGACTGTTGCACTTCCTCACATTCTTTTCCGTCTGCTCTCTTTTCTTCTTTCCGTCCGAGTAACGTCCGTGCGAGTAACTCTTTCTTAACTTCTAATATCGAAGTGAAGAATTCTTTGGAAACTTTAAATAGTAAAATCTAAAAGTTTCATAAAAAGGCTGACAACATTCTTCTTCATCACAACGTTTTTCCTTTTTTTTCACAAAAAAGCGCTTTGATTAGTTTGTTCATTTTGAACTTTGTTTTTTTCCCTTGTATTTCATGGTAGATTTAGGAGGCTAATTTTATCTTTAACGGTCAGCTGTTTATTAGTATGTAAGTGTGTGTGAGTTTGATTGACCTGTTGTTGTTTCTTTAAAAATAATAACCTGATCCAGATTCTCTCCTATCCGGTTTTTCAACGTTCACTACCGTTGTGGAAAGAGTGGAGTGATGAACTTGTGGTTCGTTGGCTTTCCATATGTTTACACTATTGAGTATGTATAGTATGCATAGTGGAACACACACAACACATAATAGGCAAAGCCTTATGCCAAGAGTTTCCTACAAACCCTGCAACTCTCCATTGTGTGAAGATGCGTTTCGGACACATGAATAGCACATCTTCTGTCTTTGCTCCTACCACCCATCAACTCACGTTCGAAATCGGAGCATTTTTCGGAAATCTCCAGCGGGCTCCCCCCCCCCCCCCAATTCCACCCTCCAAGCTCGGAGCCGGTAACCGCAAAATGGCGTATATTATAATCAATTATTTTCGCGTTTTATTTCCATTTTTTTCGCGTCGTCCTAGCTTTTGTGGAACTGCCCGAGCTCGTAAGAGTTGGACCGACAGACATTACGATCGCTATATGGCTTTTGAGCCGAAGGCTGCTAATTCCATGCAAATCCCTAGATTTTTTTTTAGATTAGATTATATATGGGGTTTATTGGAAAAAAATACTAAGAACTACAAAACCCTCTAGAAGTTTAGACCTGTGAGATTTCATTTGTGGAGCATTCGTGTTATCATAGCGCGTGCGAGTAGGTCTGAGCTATTGATAAAATGTGTTCGGAAATTTCTTGATTCGGCATTCCGACAGACTTGAGCTTTCATCCGGAAGATGTAGCCTACGCTCTTGCTTTAGTGCTAAATTTTTTTTCGTGTCGTAAATATTTTATTCCTCTTCTAGCTTTGAGCTATTTGGATAGTAAACTTGACTTATTGATTTCCATTCCCTTGAACTCTTCTTGGACACTGTTGTGTAGCCATTTATCACTCTTGCAGCATTCAAGGAAACAAAATGAACAACCTGGAAGTTGTTTACACAATGTGGTCGAACCTTAAGAAAACTCCAGGAATGGAGCCGGGACAAGTTGCATTCCACAAGGACAAAGAGGTGGGTACCCTGCGGTGATAACGGACGACGCAGCTGTAGTAGTAACGATATATATGGCATCGAAAACTGCTTTCGCTAGTACATTATCGCGACGGAACTAGGAATAGTGGTACTGAGGGGTAAAAGACACAGTAGATGGATGTAGCAGTAGCCTAACCACATCTTCGCTAAGGGCAAAAGCCCATTTCCAGAACTCCACGTGTAAAAATCCTTATGGAAACGAGATTTGTTAGGTCTGACATCTGTTCTCTTTAAATTTTGATTTTTGTCACAGCATCCAATGGCAATATTACGAGAAAGAAAAGGTTCTGTGACCAAAGAGGTAAGTTTGTCTAGGTTCTTTCTTCCTTGATTGGGGAAAAGGAAATAATCTCTTTCAGTCTGGAGAAAAGCGTGGGCGTTAGAGCTAGTCGGAAATAGAGAGAGTTGAGGATAGAGTTTGTTTAGTAGGTTTTTGATCAAGGTATTTGTCTATCTTAAATGTAACCTCACAATATATTATGTGAAAATAGTTGTTAAATTTTTGTCCTCTATTTAACTTATTGTCTTATTTTCAGGGCTATGGATTATGTGCTCTAAGATCGGGAAATGTCGGTATTTGAATTATTAGTAAATGACCTTTGTATTTTTGTCTCGTCATTTTGGCCTTTCGTTAATTGATGGAACGTCTAACAAAGTAATCCAGGAATCCAGTGATAGCAGTAATATTCAATTGATTTCCTGTCAAGGATTACATATTTATCCTTTCAGTTTACAGGTCTACAAAATCCGAGTTGAGAAGCGGATCAATGAGATAGTGAACCGACTGAACAAGACAAAAGAAGCCAAAGAATTCGACTTTCGGGCAGCCAGGGAAGCCAGAGATGCAGCGGAAAGAGAGGATAAAAAGAGGTTACAAAGAGAACAGAGGGATAGGGAAAAGGAAGACGAAAAACGAAGAAAAGAGGAAGCAGAACTACGGTAAGATTCACAGAAAATTTCGGCCGAACCTGTTCCGTTTTACAAAATGTGATTTGCACCATGAAGCTATATATTTAGAAGTCAAACAACCTGCCGGCCTGTTAGTCATTACAGTTTGCGCGCCTTGGGAACCGTTATTGCTGAACAGCCCTGAATTCCGCCTAAGCGGTTTGGCTTGTGATCTTTCGGGTTAACATCAGGTTACCTGGAACGTAACGTCAATGCAGAAAGAGAGCGATGTGCAAGTGGAAGCAAGATGGGGTTGAAGAACATCGCAGTAACATGGCTTCAAGCGGATGGTGGAAAAACCACGGGCTTTCTTGAAAAGTTGCATCCTGAAACTGCAACCAGCAGAGAATGTGCCACCGAAAGCAAGACGACTCGGCGTAAAACCAAGAACAGATATTAACCCTCCGGAGAATGCCTGACTATACTAAAGCAACGTGGCACTTTGTGCAGGGTATAAGAGCTCTTCGGATTCTGTCATCCTACCAGACCAGTACCTGCGTCCAGCAGAAACGAAGGAGAGCAATAAGTTGTATTCTCGCCGTTCCCCGAGGAGTACTTTTGAGGAGTCACTGCGTTTTTGTTTGTCGTAGGGACTCACTTTCCGTATTCTCGCGAGTCCCCACGGCCTGGCTTTTACGATTATCATCACCATCATCAAGAAGGACTCCGTTTCAGATTCGGAGGGGAATCAATTTTTGCTGGTGTCAGTGCGACGAAAAACTAATTAAACAAGAGCTGGAAGCTCATATGGCACTTGCAAGGCTGGGTCAGATGGAAGTGACGGTCAAAAGCAATTTTTTTCCCTTTTTGGTAAGATGTGCCAAACTTGCAAGGCTAGGTCAGAGGATGGAAGTGATGGTCAAATTTTTTTTTTCACTTTTCGGTTCAGATGCGCACTTTAAGGGTGCTAAATTAATTTCTAAGCAAAACCCTTGAGGCAAAAAGGATCATGTACTCAGGGCGATCGTGAAAAAATAAATTTTGCTTAAAAGTATTTTTTTGTATTTTGCGGTTAAGATGAGCTCTTTAAGGGATGGTCGGATCGGAGAAGTGACGATGTCTAACCCAATGATGTCAAGTTTCTAATGCTCCAGCAAAGTTTTATCGTCCTAGCACATCTGGAAGTACCTTAACTCACGATCACCGGAATTCCGGACACCCCCCTACAACCCCCCTTGGTACCCGAATCCGGTCCGATTCTGTCACTGATGCACCTAGGACTTGTGCCTGTACGTCCCACCAAGTTTCATCCTGATCGCTCCACTCTAGGCGTGTCACAAGATTTCCGGTTCTCCCCTCCGACCCCCCCCCCGCTCATCAGATCCGGTCCGGACTTGAAATGGGACAGCTGAGACATGAGATCTTTCAAGATATCAAGTTTCATTAAGATCCGATAACCCGTTCGAAAGTTATGTTACCCCCTCCCCCCCCCCCCGCGATGGTCGGATCGGGCGACTGGCTGGTTCCAAGTTAACCTGGTCGGGTCACTGATACGCCTGCAAGTTTTAACGTCCTAGCCCACCTGAAAGTACATTAACCGCGGATCGCCGGAATTCCGAAACCCCCCTCCAACTCTCCCTAAAGTGTCCGAATCCGGTCCAGTTCTGTCATATATCTATCTAGAGCTTGTGCGTGTTCTTTCCACCAAGTTTCATCCCGATCGCTCCACTCTGAGAGCTTCACACGATTTCAGGTTACCCCCTCCGACTCCCCCCCCCCCCAGATTCATCGGATCCGGTCCGGACTTGAAACGTCAAGTTTCAATAAGATCCGATCACCGATTCGAAAGTTATGCAGGCCCCTATTTTCCGGATTCCGCCACCTCCCCCTCCCCCCACGATGGTCGGATCGGGCAAGTGACTATTCCCAAGTTAGTTTGGTCGGGTCCTTAATATGCCTGCCAAGTTTCATCGCCCTAGCACATCTGGAAGTACCCTGACTCGCAAACACCGGACTGACGGACCGACCGACCGAAAAGTGATCGGTATATGGCACTTGGCCGGAAGGCAAGTGCCATAAAAACAATCAGAATAAACTAAACCAAAAATAAAGTGGATCCGGGCTAATCTGATATTTTTTTTTCGAACAAAATTCATTTTGGAAGCATTCCCCGTGTTCTCGTTGTTTTCCGCAAGCGGAGTCCGCGTGAAGTAACTCCCTCTATTCTCGCCGTTCCCCTTGATTCCCCCCGGAATCCTCGGGGAACGGCGAGAATACGCCTATAGCCAGAGCTGACGCCGGTACACTCTTCCGAAAGTTCCTTTCACATTCCTGTTTTCCATTCCTTACGCGATACTTATAACATGGCGCTGAATAAAAAAAACAAGAGCTGGAAGCTCATCTGGCACTTGCAAGGTTGGTTCAGAGGATGAAATATAGAACTTGCCTTTTCGTGTTTTTATGGCACTTGCAGCCTCTGGCTCAAGTGCCACATACCGATCACAATTCCGTCTGTCGGTCGGTCCGAGTTTTTTGTCCCACTTATCCGAGTTAGGGTACTTCCAGATGTGCTAGGACAATGAAACTTGGCAGGCATATCAGGGACCCGACGAAACTAACCTGGAAATAATCAGTTTCCCGATCCGACCATATGCGGGGGAGTGCGGGGCGCTGGAAACTTGAAAATTTAGGGCATTTTGTCACTTTTTTTCCGAGTTAGGGTACTTCTAGATGAGCTAGGACAATGGAACTTGGCAGGAATATCAGGACCCGACCAAACGAACCTGGAAATAATCAGTTTCCCGATCCAACCGTATGCGGGGGAGTGGGGGCGCTCGAAACTTGAAAATTTAGGGCATTTTGTCACACTTTTTCGAGTTAGGGTACTTCCAGATGAGCTAGGACAATGAAACTTGGCAGGAATATCAGGGACCTGACCAAAGTAACCTGGAAATAATAAGTTTCCCGATCCGAACATATGCGGGGGAGTTGGGGCGCTGGAAACTTGAAAATTTAGGGCATTTTGTCACACTTTTTCGAGTGAGGGTACTTCCAGATGAGCTAGGACAATGAAACTTGGCAGGAATATCAGGGACCCGACCAAACTAACCTGGAAATAATCAGTTTCCCGATCCGACCATATGCGGGGGAGTGCGGGGCGCTGGAAACTTGAAAATTTAGGGCATTTTGTCACTTTTTTCCGAGTTAGGGTACTTCTAGATGAGCTAGGAGAATGAAACTTGGCAGGAATATCAGGACCCGACCAAACGAACCTGGAAATAATCAGTTTCCCGATCCAACCATATGCGGGGGCGCTCGAAACTTGAAAATTTAGGCCATTTTGTCACACTTTTTCGAGTTAGGGTACTTCCAGTTGTGCTAGGACCATGAAACTTGGCAGGCATATCTGAGACACGACAACACAAACTTAGAAATAATCAGTTTTCTGATCCGACCATTTGGGGGGGGGGGGGGGGTGGAGGGCAGGGGAATCCGGGAAATTGAGAAGTGTGTAACTTTCGAACGGATGATCGGATTGTAATGAAACTTCATAACTGAACAGAATATATATCTGTAATGTCCCGTTTAAAGTCTTGACCGGATTCGGTAGCCAGGGGGGAGTTGGGGGGGGGGAGACCGGAAATTTCAAGAAACGGTTAGAATGGAGGGATCGGAGTGAAACTTGCTGGGAAGAACAAGCATCTGCTCTAGATAAGTCCTTTAGACCATTGTACTGGATCCGGACACTTATGGGGGGGGGGGGGGAGGTCCCGGAATTCCGGTGATGGTGGTTCTGGGGATTTTCACGATGAAACTTGGCAGGCATATCAGGGACCCAATCAAACTGACTTCAAAATAAAAATTTTGTCGATCAGATAATGGTGGGGGGAGTGGAGGGAGGGGAATCCGGGAAATTGAGAAGTGTGTAACTTTCGAACGGATGATCGGATTGTAATGACACTTCATAACTGAATAGTATATATATCTGTAATGTCCCGTTTAAAGTCTTGACCGGATTCGGTAGCCAGGGGGGAGTTGGGGGGGGGGGGGGGGAGACCGGAAATTTCAAGAAACGGTTCGAATGGAGGGATCGGAGTGAAACTTGCTGGGAAGAACAAGCATCTGCTCTAGATAAGTCCTTTAGACCATTGTACTGGATCCGGACACTTATGGGGGGGGGGGGGTCCCGGAATTCCGGTGATGGTGGTTTTGGGGATTTTCACGATGAAACTTGGCAGGCATATCAGGGACCCGATCAGACTGACTTCAAATAAAAATTTTGTCGATCAGATAATTGTGGGGGGAGTGGAGGGAGGGGAATCCGAAATTTTCAGTCATGCGTAATTTTGGAATGGGTGATCGGATTCGAGTGAAATTTAAGAATTGAACAGAGGACATTTCTCCGATGATTTTTTTCATATCCGACCGGATCCGGCAACTATTGGGGGGGGGGGGAAATACGTGACCCGTTTAGAATGGAGGGATCGGAATGGAACTTCGTGGGAAGAACAAACAGATGCTCTAGGTAAGTCATTTGCTGAATCGGATTGGCTACGTGCACCGCGGGGAGCTGGGGGGGGGGGGTGGACCGGAATCTCGAGAAACGGTTAGAATGATGGTATCGGAGTGAAACTTGCTGGGAAGAACAAACATCTGGTCCATGTAAATCTTTTACATAATTTGACTGGATCCGGACACTTGAGGGGGGGGTCCCGGAATTCCGTTTTTTGGGGGATTTTCACGACGAAACTTGGAAGGCATATCTGGGAACCGGTCAACTGACTTGGAATAAAAAAAGTCCTCGATATGATAATCTTGGGGTGGGAGTTGAGGGAGGGGAATCCGGAATATTGAGTCATGCGTAACTTGGAACGAGTGATCGGATTCGAGTGAAATTTAATAATTAAACAGAGGACATTTTTCTCTTGTGACCTTTTTCATTCCGGACCGAATCCGGCAATTATTGGGGGGAGGGCGGAAAATACTTGACCCGCTTAGACTGGTGTGATCTGGATGGAACTTCGTGGGAATGACAAACAGATGCTCTGGATTAATCATTTACAGAACCGGATTTGCTCCGGTTATTGTGGGTGGTGTTGGAGGAGGGGGGGGGGGGGTCTGGGATTCCGGTGATTGCGCGTTAAGGTACTTCCAGATATGCTAGGACGATGAAACTTCGCTGAAATATTGTAGACTCAACAACATTTGCTTAGAAATTGCTACTTCCCAAATCCGATTATTCCTCAATCTTGACCGCAAAGTAAAAAAAATACTTTTAAGCAATATATGCATTTTCGTGATGCCCATCAGCCCATTAGCATTTTTGCCTCAAGGGTTTTGCTTACAAATGAAGTATCTCCCTTAGAGCGCGCATCTCAACCGCAAAGTCGAAACTTACTTTTGATCAATCAAATCATCTTGACCCATGCAAGTGCCATATGAGCTTACAGCTCTTGTTTTCTGATCATCTGCAGAACCCTTGAGATCAGAATGATTGTGGACTTGATCATGACTTGATCATTGACTTGATCATGGACTGGTCATGGATAAGAATGATCCGCCCCCCCCCCCCCACCCAAAGTATCCGGATCCAGTCGAATTGTTTAAAGGGGCTTGAGGGGAGAAAGGGGGAGGAACAAGCCAGAGGCTTGTTCTACCCAGCAAGCTTCACTCCGATCCCTACATTCTGGCCAGGGGCGTAATTTCGTCAAAATCCTGGGGGGGGGGGGGGCAAAGTTGGAGCCGATTTTCCCAAGTCAAGTGAAAATGAGCAGTTTTATTTCAAGAAGAAAAACGTAATAAAAACAAAAAAAAGCAAAGAGATATTTTACTAATCGACCAAGGCGAAATTTCGCGAAACTGTCGACTGCGCGATTGACGTCAAGCTTCTTCGCTTTTTCAGGTTGGGTACCAATGACCAAAAGATAACTTAGTCGGTCGTCTGACCTGGGTTGTCACGACTGGGGGGGGGGGGGGGGCTTCCCCCCCCCCTAATGTTGTCGGCCAGTCGGTAAAAAATAACCGAGTCGGCGCGAAGCGCTGCGATTTTTCGCCAAAACAGTTGATTTTTTCATTAAAAAGTCGATTTTTCGTCGAAATACTCCTTTTTTTTCTTGAAAAACAGTCTTCTGCAAAAACAGTCGGTAAAAATTACCAGCCGGTCGGTAGATTCCTTGCCCCCCCCCCCAAAAAAAAAAAAACATTTTGGCTAGTAACGCCTCTGCGTCTGACATAGGTTTAACCCTGCATAGCGCATGCATATCGCTATAAAGTTTCAAGGCTTCCTTGTTTCAATCTTACCATAAAGACAAAGGTATACTAAAGAAAACCGATCTGTTTCTGTGGATGCTTGAATTCTGTTACGAGAGTTTCAGAGACACTAAATTTCGGCTGGGGGGCAAACATCAAGCTGGGGGGGGGGGCAGTTGCACCCCCTGCCCCATAGAAAATTACGCCCCTGATTCTAACCGTTTCTCGAGATCTCTGGTCTCCCCCCCCAACTCCCCCACAGCTGTCGAATCCGTTCCGAACATCAAATGGACATCAGAGATGTGTCATCTATTCAGTTATCAAGTTTCATTCTAATCCGATTACCGGTTCGAAAATTACGTACTACTCAATTTTCCGGATTCTCCCGCCCGGCACTCCCTCCAGATGGAGGGATCCAGAAACTGATTATTTACAAGTTAGTTTGGTCGGGTCCCTGATATGCCTGCCAAGTTTTACCGTCCTAGCACATCTGGAAGTACCCTAACTCGCACTAGTGTGCCATAACAAGAGCTAGAAGCTCACATGGCGCTTGCAAGGCTGGGTCAGAGGACGAAAGCTGGGATTTACCAATTTGTTGGTTTGTTCCGATCATTTGTAAGCAAAACCCTTGAGATAAGAATGATCATGGGCCTCTTGGAAACACGAGAATTTAGCCTATCGTTTGGTACAAAAGTATTTTATTTTTGCACTAGGCTGTGACGTTGACGTGATTCATCTTTAATCAAAACCCCTCAGGCAAAAATGACGATAGGCTCATCGGGATCATAAAAATTCATATTTTGCACAAAAGTATTTTTTATACTTTTATGAATTCACTTATATGCAAAACCCTAGAGGCAAAAATGATCAAGGGCCCTTGGGAACCATGAATGCATATCGTTTGCTCTAATTTTCGGTGAAGATGCGCGTGAAGGGTGCTAGAAATTCCTTTTTAAGCAAAACCCTTGTGGCACAAGTGATCGTGGGCCCTCGGGGATCATGAAATGTATAGTTTTGTCAAAAGTAATTTTTCACTTTGCGGTTAAGGTGCTGGAAATTCATTTCTGTACTTTAAGATATGGTCAGATCTGAGAAGTGACAGTTTGTGAGCCAATCTTGTCGAATCTCCAATGCTCCAGCCCAGTTTCATCGTCCTAGTACATATGGAAGTACCTTAACTCGCGATCACAGGAATTCCGGACACTAGTGGCTGAATTCGGTCCGGTTCTGTCACTGGTCTACATAGTACGTGTGTGCTTGTTCTTTCCACCTAGTTTCTTCCCAATCAGCCCACTAAGTGTGACAAAAGATTTCCGGTTCTCCCCTCTACCCCCCCCCCCCCCCCCCCACATTAATCGGACCCGGTCCCGACTTGAAATATGACATCCGAGACACGAGTTCTTTCCAAATATCAAGTTTCATTAAGATCCGATCACCCGTTCGAAAGTTATTTATACCTCAAGATTCCGGATTCTTCCTCCCTCCACCATGGTCGGATAGGGGAACCGACTATTTCCAAGTTAATTTGTTCCGGTACCTCAGCTCCGGATCACCGGCATTCCGGAACCCACTTCCAACTCCCCCACAGTACCCAAATCCGGTCCAGTTCTGTCTGTGATGTACCAAGGGATTGTGCTTGTTCTTCCCACCAAGTTTCACCCTGATCGCTCCACGCTAAGCGTGTCACAAGATTTCCGGTTCCCCCTTCCCACTCCCACACATTCATCGGATTCCAACCGGACTTGAAATCGGACGTCTGAGACAGGGTGTCGTTCCAAATATCAAGTTTCATTAAGATCCAATCACCCGTTCCAAAGTTATACATACCTCAATATTCCGCATTCCCCCTCCCTCCACTCCCCCCACGGTGGTCGGATCGGGGAAGTGACTATTTCCAAGTTACTTTGATCGGGACCCTGATGCGAGAACAGTGGACAGACCGACCGAAAAGTGGTCGGTATTTGGAACTTGAGCGAAGCTGCAAGTGCCGTAGAAACTTTTCACCGACTGGGGGCCTCTACGTAGACCGTGGTAAATTTTGAATTGCCGTAAGTTTTATAGAGAGAGAGAGAGAGGTTTATTTAAAGAACATCGTGGCTGACAGCTAATTTGCGTTGCTTCACTAAAAAAAATTCAGTTTTTTTTTCTATAGTGACATGTCCAGTGTATGATACTATGAATAATAGACTAATTGTAATTCTCATGATTTTTCTCGGGGTTAATCGGTGTCATCGTGTAAGATTGGTAAAAGACGTAATATTCATGTGGAAGATGTCGCCACGTAGTTGTAGACCATCGTGAGAACGGCAGCTAGAACACTGTTGGAAGGAGCAGTTACTGATGCCCAGTGTGGGGAGTTAGCAATGTATGCACCTGGTCAAAATTCCTCCTTCTACGAAGATTCGATGATGATGACGGACGTTTGACTAACTTTAATTTTCGTTTTTAGGAGTTACGACCGATTACTGAAAGTGGATGGTATGGGATCCAACAAAGATGGGAACGATTCTGACGATTTTATGTGAAACTGCGCTAAATTAATTTGTTACCTTTCCAAGAATAAATCAGAGAAGGATCCGTTTGAGTCGCGTATAAAGTCTATTCCGTCAAAAGTAACATGCTTATTCCAAAAGTGTCTTCACCATGTACGGCCCTTCGAGCTCGTAGCCAAGTTTCCGGTAATAGTTCCGGGTACCAACACCTAAAAAAAAATGCATGTATATATTTGATCTGAGCTCCTTCTATGGGCAGTGATATCAAGGGAGGGCTATCGTCAATCCTGACCCACTGAGCCTTGAGCTACGAAAGAAATATTTGACGGTGCAAAACAGATAGGTTAGCTACATTTGATTAGATCCATATTTCGGCCCTTCTTGGCAAGGGTACTTCAGGCTCAAGCCGCCCCAGCTGGAAAATGTACTTGTGGAGAAACAATTGAAGATTCTTCGTTAGACATCTGATTTTGTGAACTTCCTTAAATATCTGATTTTGTGAACTTCTTCTCTTAAAACTGGTTGGGGATAAAGCTGGTCCAACTCCAACCAATTTTCAGGGAAGAAGTTCACAAATTCAGATATTTAAGGAAGAATCTTTAACTGTTTCTCCACAAGTTAATTTTCCAGCTTGAGCCTGAAGAGGACCCTTGCCAAGAAGGGCCGAAATATAGCTCTAATAAAATGTAGCCGACTTATCCGTTTTGCACCGTCAAATATGATTCGCAGTCAGCTTGGGCTGAAGGAATATCTAAGAAAGGAGTTTATTCTGATACCGCAAATAGATAATCAGAAATGTAGACACAGTCAGAGTACACAACTAAACCCTAGGGCTACTCAGCTGCCAGTATATTCCGGAGAGACGAATTCTGAATTCAGGGTTCAGGATTACAGCATCTTCAAGAAGAAGGAAACTAACGTGACCAACGCTTTGAAGCTCTTGACATCACACTGATCCAAAGTATCACAAAAAAATATTCTCCTCGAATTTCACGAGGATCTGGACGGTTCCTGCTGAATTTTACATCACACATCACTTTTCTATTTGTCATACGTCATCGTCTATTCCCCCCTCCCCTCGCGTCTTCCGTGCGTCGGTCCAAGAGGAACACTGGCAGTCAGTTTTCTCCATATCCTGCTAATTCTTCTGCACAATTTTTACATAAGTTGCGTTTTTGCAGATACCATGGTTTTTGTTATCATGGTAACTGGATCTGCAATTAGTCGTTTTTGCAGTAACCGTGGTATCTGATATACGGTTGCTCTGCAAAAACGACAATTGCAAAAATTGCGCTTTTCGAAATCTATCTCAAAAGAAAAACACATCAGAAAAGTTCCAAACATCTTTCCCACCAATTTGACAAAAATTGATGAAAGCGAGACGACTTTTTCAGATACCACGATAACTGGCCAGATACCATGATAACTGTAAAAAGGTCTTTTGACCGTGGTATCAGATACCACGATAACTGCAAAACGACTTTAGACCGTGGTATCACATACCATGGTATCTGCAAAAACGCAACATAGTTTCGTCCCATCATTTATTTCTGGTCATATCTTGTAACTGTATTAGTTCATTTGTTTCGTGTCTGTGTATTTCGTAAACATTTTATTCCTCTTCTAGCTTTAAGCTATTTGGAAAATAAACTTGATTGATTGATTGATCGATACGTAGAACTTCGTTTGACTTCCTAGGGAAAGCTTGGTCAGAAGGACGTTCGCGCACCCCTTTAAGGTGGGGATGAGAAGACCTGGAATCGTTTCTCGGCAGAACACAGATGGAGCGAATAACTGATTGCTGTCGTACACAGTAAAGCTACGTGCGATAAGATTTCGCGTGTGAAAACACCTGCGAGGCTGCGAAACTCGCGTTACTCGACATGCAACGCGTCGAAAGTTCGTAGTGGAGGAGGAAATTCGCATCTGATTGCGAAAACTGGACTGTGTGTTAAGTTAGAGAGCCCTTAAAGGACCCCTCTTATTCTGCGTTTTACAATGTACCGCTCCCTTATGGAATTACAAGCTTCTAAAATCCCTACCTTTCTCCATGGTTTCGTTTTGTACCTACGAATTTTTAGCGCTTTCTCGGTCGTGCCGAGTTTTGCCGGTTACACAGCGCAAAGTTTGCCAGAATCTTGAACGTCCGTTGGAAACTCTTTCACACACAAGCGTATGAGAATCTTCTGTTTTTAACTACTTTTATTTGCTTAGTTTTCCTACTTTTTAACCACGGTGCGTTCAGTTTTCAAATGTTGGCATATGTTTTGCGCCCAGCCGCCGCGTCGGTGAGCAGGAAAGCTGGACAGAATCGATAAGTGCTAACAAGAAAATCGCTAAACTTAGATGGAAAATAATAGTATTTTCGAGAAACGTTTTCTGATCCGTTTTGTAGTGAAAAGATCATTCTTAGTAAGTTGTGCTCTAAATAAAACTGACCTGAGATGACTGCTATCTTATGAGAGCCATGCTCTTTCGGTCCATGGAAACTCTTTCACACACAAGCATATGAGAACTTTTTAACTTTCTAACCACGGTGCGTTCAGTTTTCAAATGTTTTGCGCCCAGCCGCCGCGTCGGTGAGCAGGAAAGCTGGACAGAATCGACAAGTGCAAGTAACTTAAGTTAGAGAGCCCTTAAAGGACCCCTCTAGCTTATTCTGCATTTTACAATACACCTAGCTCCCTTATGGAATTACAAGCTTCTAAAATCCCCACCTTTCTACACGGTTTCGTTTTGTACCTAAGAATTTTTAGCGCTTTCTCGGTCGTGCCGAGTTTTGTCGGTTACACAACGCAAAGTTTGCCAGAATCTTGAACGTCCGCTGGAAACTCTTTCACACACAAGCATATGAGAACTTTTTAACTTTCTAACCACGGTGCGTTCAGTTTTCAAATGTTTTGCGCCCAGCCGCCGCGTCGGTGAGCAGGAAAGCTGGACAGAATCGACAAGTGCCAACAAGAAAATCGCTAAATTTAGATGGAAAGTAATAGTATTTTCGAGAAACGTTTTCTGATCCGTTTTGTAGTGAAAAGATCATTTTTAGTAAGAGTTGTGCTCTAAATAAAACTGACCTGAGATGACTGCTATCTTATGAGAGCCATGCTCTTCCAGAGCTATCCTCTCTGCTTCCTCCATCAACAAAGTTCCAAATCCTTGGTGTTGGAACTTCCTTGGATCTCGCGCGCTTACAGGCACAACTGATCCGTAGACGTGAAGCTCGCGGACAATTGAGACCCCGCCCTTCAGTTCTGGTCTGAAAGCGTCGTCTGAGCATTTTCTAAGCCTTAGAAGTCCAATAAGGATGTCCTGTTTTGGGTCTTCATAGGATAGGAAGGTTTCCCAGCCATTGTTGGCGGTATAGTCCCGACGAACCAGCTCCACCTATAAAGTTTTCTGTCAATAAGCCATCGAAATATGCTGCTAGTAATCGAAGGAGTAAGCCTCGCATAGACCCCTAATGCGTTGTTCGTAACTATCAGCAAGAGCTTTCCATGAGCATATTCCGCGGCGATCTTTTACCCCACATAAGTTTCCTCCATGTCTGCTCGAAAGGACCCAGCTACGGCACAAAGTAGAGGATGCTCGAAAGTCTTCACAAAGTGAGCCACCTTCCGCAAGATGATCACTGGCACAGAAAAGCCGCGTTTGTATAGAGATTAAAATTTTCCGCGTCATAGTAGGATTTTGCGTTGTACGGACGGCCATATATATTCTAAACGTCACATTGGAGCAAATAGTGAAAAAAAAATCCCTTAACAGGATCCAAATAATGCAGTGTAATCAGTTGAATGATCCAAATAATGCAGTGTATTCAGTTGAATGATCCAAAAATACGTTGGCTTTTCAGTTTAACTTTAAAGCTGCCGTCCGGCGCCATACCAGGCAGTGGAAAAAAGTGTCCCTGCATACTGCATTTTCCGGTCTGGGCGGAGGCAACTCTTTCACAAACACTATTGTTATCTTGGAAATACGGAAGAAAAGAGCTAAGAACAGTGAGACGAACGAACTGAAAAGAATGTAACTATTTATATATTTAACTTCATAATCCACCTTTACGGCATATCACAAAAAAAACAAAAGAAAAGAAACAAGAAAAAGAAACAAACAAACAAAACGGAAAACACGAACGCTCTCATCACAAATTTCAGCTAAACGCTAACCTCCATCGAATACAGACTTATTCAATGCGATCCAAGCGGGAATCGAGATTTGTAGCCAAATCGAGCATATAGCAGCAAGTAAGTGGTTATCACTAGCAATCAACCGCCTCCTGAGAGATTTCCGTGAATTCACCTGAATTTCCAGGAGATTGCAAACATTACCGTAGCACTGCAGAAAGTAGGAATACCATGTAGAAACCGGAAAGAATTATTGTTTTTACTAATTATTACTATCAACAAGCGCCAATGTTAAGGGTAAAGAAGATCTCTCCATTGAGTGATAAGTGGTGGAATTGTGGCCTCCATAATGGGCCACTGCTACCTGCAAATATGTCCAAGAGCAAAACGTAAAGAACGCAAGTAAAAGTATGTGCCGCGCGAGCAGCATCCTTGATGTTTTGATTACCAGTAGTAGTAGTGACAATGGGGCTACATTATTGAGCACCCCTAACTACTTCCGGCGAAACCTTAATCATTGATCCTAGGCCACTACAGCATGTATTCGGGTATCAGCTTAAATTTATAGGGTTTGGCAAAGCGTGGCTGGGATCGGAATATTCTGAAATTTCCAAATACCTCGTACGGCCTAACTTTCTGGTGAATTTCCTGAATTCCAACTTCTCTGGTCCGTACATCCCGACACTCGGTTCCGAAGTCCTTCATCCGTGCCAGAGCTAATTCTCTTAGGTTTCCGTGCTCAACGCCGGAACTGCAAGAAAACAGAGATGAAGAGAAGCGAAAAAATTACAGCAAAGGAATGGCACTATGGATGAATATCCAAAGGAATGACACAGACTGCTTATTTAAACTTCTTAGGATTCGAATGAGACCCCAGACTGGTTAACAGAGTCTAGTTACTGAACTAAGGCCCAAGACCCGACCATTATCTCGAACTTTTTGGCAAACTCAGTGGTTTTAATCTATAATGTCACCGCGTTCGTCTTTAGTGACAGCGCTACCGCTCTCGAAGAACAAGACCAAAGGTTTCGCGGGATCCCAAAGAGTAGGTTTACTGGAGACAATACAGGGACTTGCAGACAATCGGGTTTTGGAGACTTGCTGGTCTTTGCCATCTCACGCAATCATCTATCGTACACTTTGATCCAATATGCCTTTTATCTCCATGTACACTAGCTTATGAGTTTCATCAGAGTACGTTCTTCTTTCCAAATTTCCGGCTTACGTAGATTCTTATCGTACCATTTACTAGGAAAACGAAGCAGGCAGATGGACCAGTAATCTTATTATCAAAAAGAATACGGAAAAATACATTTTCAAAACTAACGAATTTCACATTTTCGCCGGATCTCGACGAATCCTTCCAAACTATCCAAACTATCTGACGATTTTCGTCAGATTCCGTCCGTAGTGTCGACGATAGAAACGATAGAAAGACGTAGAAATGACTTTATAAAGAAATTATAAGTACCAACGAAATTCCGTTTTTTTTGCCGGATTCCGGACGAATTTCGGTCCGGCATGAAACTAAAGTGAAGTTAGCGATCAAACATATTTTCCTACTACCATTCCGGATTTCTAGCTGACTTCAGACACAACTTTTACTTCTGGAAAATCTGAATTCTTTGCCAGATTCCGGACGAACTACTTGTCCGACAAAAAGATGAAATAGGCAGATTTGGACTCAGCATGTCTGTTTACCAATAGATCGACTGTCCAATTGGCCTAAAACAAAGAACCCCGCCTTAATTTGAAACGCTCCTAAGCCTACGAATAGAATTCCATCAACGAAATGAACCCGTAGTTTGACCTGAACTATCTTTACACCAAGTTTGAACAAAATATCTTAATCCCTTCGAGGGTTATCTTGCTAACAGACGGACTAACGTTTGGGGATTCCAAAAACTACGGTAGTAATAAGTAGGGGGACCCATCTTACCTTACTAGCGGCATGGGAATATCTCTCTGGACTCGGTAGACTCTAGTCCAAGGTGGAACAAGGGCGAGGATTCGAGCTACTAGGTCCACCAGGGTATTCGGCGGATAACTCCTATACCGTCCGGTCTTCCATAACTCATACAGTCCTGTTCCCCGGATGACGAGAGTTGGGTAAATCTTCAAACCATCAGCTCTAAATGCAGGGTTTTCGAAGAACTCCTGAAAAGAAAGAAGGCCGTATTGAGCGTGTTCCATCCTACTTACCGTAGTTACTACGCATGACGTCACGAATTCTGGATTTTTTCCGTCAAGATGGAACGATTTTTCTATTCTCAAGCAGAATATCATGCCACGGGCGAATCCGACCAATCCTTTTACAGAGACGCGTAGTTACCACGCTTAGTACGCTCCCGAACGTGGTAAGCAAATAGTTACTATTTCGAGAAGGTTGGAACGGTCAGCGTAGTTACGAGGTTGGAACGAAAATAGTAACTAATAGTACTATTATTAGAAGGGTTGAACACGCTCATTCTCTGAGTTCGAATTTAACGGTACAAGTAGCATTTCATCGCCTCTGGAAAAATTTGTACGTCCGAGTTATTCCCAAAGTCTAAATCCCTTAAACCTGTGACCAACTGTGACCAATATCTATCACCCCAATTTGGCCAAAGTTGCAGAGACTTTCATTTACAAACAACTCATGTCACAGGTTTCCCCATCGCTTGATGTCTACCAGTATGGCTGCATCCCAGGCGGCAGCACAGCAGTTTACTTAGTCCGTCTCTATCACCTCATAGTAGAGTGGCTAGACAAAGGCAGTGCGATGGTGGATGTGTTGTTAGTCGACTACCGCAAAGCATTCGATCTTTTAAAACACCTGATAGCAGCAATGAGTCTCAAAGCGATGGGCGCGAAGAAGCACATTTTACTCTTGGTCACAGATTTTTTACGCGACAGACACCAGTGCGTTTACGGACTGTTTCCAGATAACCTTAACTCTGAATGGAGCGACCTTACCTGTGGCGCACCGCAGGGTACGAAATTAGCAGCGTTACTTTTCCTAGCTGTGATAAATGACATCCTCTCTGGAACTGATGAACGGTTTAAGTTCGTGGATGATGTCTCGTTGCTTTTGAAATACCTAGTGGAAGGTCTAACCCCTGTCCCACGGTTTGCCCCTACCCTTTTTTCAGAGTTTGAGGAACAGTGCAAAACATAGCATGCTTAAACGCGAAATCACCATGCCTGTCTCACCGTTCCCAATTGCAAGAAGTGCTACTATTTTGGGAGTAACTTTCAACACCGACTGCTCATTAAAGGACCACGCTGAAAGCCTAGTGCGAAAGGGACATTGCTCACTGCTGACCTTAGTGTCAATGCGTAGACTTAGTTTTACAATTCCTGAACTTCGCCTCTCTTACTTTACCCACGTGCGCCCCATTTAGGAATACTGCTGCCCGGTATGGGGACCCCCGAGTACAAAACACGGTTTATCAATCGAAAGAGCTCGAATCCGTACAGAAACGCGCAACGAAAATTATATTGGGTCCTGGCTATCAGTCTTACGAGCAAGCACTGCCTGTGCTGAGAATCCCGAGTCTCTACAACCGAAGAACAGAATTGATCCTAAACTTTGGAGAAAAACTGTTGGAAAATGAGAACTACCGGTCATTGCTCCCCCCTGACGCTCCGAAAAATAGCAGGACAAGACAGCAAAACAAACTAGTGCCTGTCAGAGGACGAACTTCAAGGTTCATGAACCGTTTGTGCCCTTTTTTACAGAGATTTTTAACAACGTGAATAACTAGTGTAGTATATTTTTGTTTTATTACTGTATGACCAGCGTAATTTAGCATCTTCTGATAAAGAAAGCTACGAAGTAAACGATTCGATTCGTATATGTTTCATATTTCTTAAACTTATTTTCCAAGTGTATTAAATGTATATCGTATGACGGTCCGATACTAACGAGTCATTCCTACGAGCTATTCAGGAAATAAAAGGTTATTTTACTATTATAAGCTCTACTCTATTTATTTTCTTCAAGGACTTCAGATCATAAACATCTTGGCTACGGCAAGGGGTCACATGGTAAGAAACGTAGGTGCAATAAGAGTAACCCAAATATTCTCCCGACCCCCGTCACCTAGATGTCAGTAACAGAGAATGATAGGGGGGAGAATTTGTGCGCTGAGGCAAGAAAGGTCCCCATGAACCCAAACAGACTTCGAACACCGTTATTGAGCTGAGAAGGCAGACAAAAACTTACGATAAACTGATCGACATCCCGTTCGAGCCCGACGTTCGGCAAATCTGGCATCATGTGTGCGACTACTTTGAATCCACAGTCCTTGGCGAGTTGGAAGCTTTCGGTAACAGCTAAAGAGAACAGAAGCTGCTGAAAAGGTTATGCATGGCCCCCCGAAAAATCAAACACCAAAATAGCCCTTCTGGTGAAACTGGGCCTTAAAACGGGTGGTTTCAACACCTAAAGCAATACAATCACGATGATCCATTCTATTCTTTGGCCAAAAATAAATTGCCTCTAACTCCCATGGAGCTGTGCTGGAAGCACCGAAGATCCCAATTTTCGGCGACAAAAAGTCGAAGCAGTTCAATTGCGAGCCCTTTTCGGAATTCCTCTGCAACATCAACCTTGCAAAGTCCACACCGTTTAAGGACCTGCCGCATTTCAAATATTGTTTCTCCTCTTTCTATCTTCAACTCTCCTCTCAACACTTATTTCGTACGATGTCATCAGAGCAAAATAACACTAGGGAGTAGCACCAAGACCTATGCTTTCCATGCTTTGCAAACGGGCCATACTCGTGGCGCCGCCCACTACGCTTGCGGCTTTAAAGCGAGACAAGCTTGCGGGTTTAAGGTGCGGTCTGCAAAGAGCATGGAAACAATGGAGGCTGTATCATTTTTGCAATGTTCAGAATATAAAGTTATCGGAGCCAGCTCTGGTGAACGACTGAATGAGTTTCAGTAGAGACGTTCTCTATCGCCAGTCCCGATGAAAAATTTATCTCAAAATAGTAGTATGAAGTTGTACGAAAAAGTAGCATACAGTACTAACTGATGCTACTACATGCTTCTACTCCAAGGCTACCGTGTTACTGCATACTACTGCATGCTACTATTAGCGAGACTGGATGCTACTATGACAAGACAGGATGCTACTGGATACTACTTCTTAAGATTGGACCAGTCTGAGGCACATTAAATGATAGTATTCTTTACTATTACATAGTATTCCATGCAACTTTTTCATACAACTACGCAGGCCACACATTTTTCTTCGGGGTGGAGCCAGTGTCGCTGCTATTAGAGTCTGTGTCAGTTTTGTCAAGTCTTGGCGCTACTCATAGTGTTATTTTGCTCTGGATGTCATCCAGCACTAGCCATTAAAACCTTTTACCTGAAAGGCCCTGGGAAGGCCGCAAATCGACCTAGCCCAGAACACGCGGACGATGGTTCGCGGCTTAATCCATTCCAACATATAAAGAGTCACGGATCCGCTGTCGTGGCGCGTCTTTCGTACCAAACTCTTTTATCACTGGTCAAGCAGCAAAATGAAAACAATCTCTTCCGAAGCATCAATATTCCAGAAGATCAGCGCTTGTATAAGGTTTGAAGCCAAGCTGAGCATTCATTACAAACGAAATAGAAAACCGTGATTTTACGGTTTATAAACTATATTTATCGCTCGCACATCATCTTAGAGGGGATAACTATAGCTGATTAAGAAAAAAAAAGAAGAAAATCACGGTTTTCTATTTCTTTTTTAAGATCAGCGCTTTTCAGAATAAAGTCCTGCCCCGAGCGGTCAGTCAGATAGAGACACTCGTAGCACCTGAGCATAGTACCACTTAAAGGCACAAGGCTGCTCTTATCCATGTATTTGCCCGAAATATGTTTCCCACGTCTTGACTGGTTTACGTTCTTTCGCAAGATCACAAAATCAGTTGGCAAACCTTCCAAGCCTGGCATCTGAAGCCAAGCAGATGGAGAACGTATGAAAGGAGAAGAAGAGGAATCAGAATTATCTGTTGGGATATGACAGAATTCCTAGTGACTTGTTCCCGACGTCTGACTGACCGAACGAAACGCATCTTCGAGAATAGACTTCCTCGCTACCTCCAGATCTAGTTTTGCAGGTTTCGGGACTACCACTGATGGACGAGGGTCACTCGAAAGTTTTGTATAAAAAAAAATGCATACTTCTTCAAGCACTCCTTTTCCAACATATTTGCCACCCATGCAAACGCTCGACTTTAACTGAAAGAGGCGCTTTCCGCTTTCCCAGGGAACAATTGTAAAAATAGTTGGTAAATTGTAAATGGGTCTAGGCGAGCCCCCCCCCCCCCCGTTAGCAACCCCCCCCCCCCCCCAAATCCTTTACATTTAATACGTAATCCAAAACATTTAACTTGACTTCCCGTGATCTTAGTCCAAGTCATGTGGACTTCAGGTACAAAAAGAAAACTTACTGCACCTAACTGTAGCTTCCTCGCCAAGAAGGGGAAGGAACTGGGAAAGGATTTGGTGGTGGGGGGGGGGGGGGTCGTTACATTGAGTGGCACCGATTTTGATTTGATCTTTCACTTTTAACACCTCACTGACAAGAGCTTAAGGTGGATGCGTGTGTTCGTTCAATTCAGCAATTATTCAATCACCATCAACCTTCACCTTTAAATTCCCCTCCCTTGTTTATCTTTGTTCTGCCTGCGCTTTTTGCTTCGCATACATAAACCCTTTGGGCATGCACAAGCTTATTCTTACACCAGTTACTGAATACCCACTTTACTTCAGACATTATTGTACAGTCAAGTTGGCGAATGAAGTTGCGTCTAGTTATCCTACTCTTGTGTATCCGTCAGTAGGTACATGAGCTAATCCGGGTAGCCCGCTAATAATAATAATAATAATAATTTATTTATGACCCATCATACACTCACAAAGAGAAAGACGGAGTATAAATCCCTTGTACTATCCGTGGCGTAGGGATTATTTGGGACTAGGAGATTATTTTGGTATTGTCTTTTTTTATTTAGGCGGGGGGGGGGGGGGGGGGGGGTTGATTCCTGCGGTTTTTTGGTCGGGGGGGTTGGTCGGGGGGGGGGGGTACTGGGGGGGGGGGGGGGGTCGCCGGGTTCTTTTTCGCCGGAACCCATTATAAATAGACACAGAACTCAGAACTGCAAAATAATCAAGATGTGTACATGTACACTGTTAATACTCACATTTTAATATTCGTTATTTTACTTTTATCTGCATGTCGTTCAGTCCGCATCGTTCTTCTGGTTTTTAGTTCCATGTCGTTTTGTGGTTTGTTGGTTCCCCATCATTTTTCTGTTGGTATTGTGTTGGATTTTATGATTTAGCTTTGTTGTTTTTTTCGCTGAGGACGGTATGCCGGAAGTGAAACCGAAATATCCGAAATTATATTTATCCCTCGCACATCATCTTAGAGGGATAACTAGCTGATCAAGAAAAAAACCCGAAAATCACGGTTTTCTATTTCTTTTGTAATGAATGATCAGCTTGGCTTCAAACCTTATATCAGGCTACACTGTAAAAAAAAATCTTGCAGTATTTGCTACTGGGATTACTCTTGTCTTTATTGAGATAAGATTACCCCTACACTGTCAGAAGTTTCATAACAGATTGCGCATAACACTTTCAAGAATTACACCTTTTCACTTAGAAATAAAGTGTTATGACCAATTAAGTTTACACTATTTCGTGCCTAGATCTCCAACAACACCTTCAATTGGTAAAAATACTAACGGGAACGAAAGAAACATAACATATAACATCCCAAAGTGTTATCTGTTGAAACCGCGCATCCTGCTGTTGTCGTTCTGTAACTTCTGACAGTGTAGTATTTTTACCTATTGAAGGTGTTGTTGGAGATCTGGGCCCGAAATACTGTAAACTTAATTGGTCATAACACTTTTTTTCTAAGGGAAAAGGTGTTATTCTTGAAAGTGTTATGCGCAATCTGTTATGAAACTTCTGACAGCGTAGTTCGGATTAATTTTATCCCAACAGAGATAAGAGTAATCCCAGTAGCAAATACGGCATCTTTTTTCGGTGAAACATTTTACAGTGTACAGCTCCTAATTACAGGGAAAGTACGCATACCTTTAACTGTATGCCCCCTGTTTGTGTCCCTGGCAACATCTTCGTAAACTGACTGAACTCCGATTTCCAGCCTGGTACATCCATATTTCAGCATGTCTGATAGGTGGCGTTTCAAGCAGTAATCAGGGCGAGTTTCTATCGTTATTCCAATACATTTCGTCTGACTTCTTTCAGAAAACCTGAAACCGTCATTATCGCTTAGACCTGAGCCTCGTTTTTGTTGCAATAGCGCTGCCGCATCGCTGCTGCAGCACTTCTTTGCTTTTGCACAATATGCGTTTTTGGATTCACTTTCTTCTTGGTTGAAGCGGCAGCGCTGCAGCATCATGTAGGGAAGCACGGAATTGGTCGGTGAGCAAGTCCGTGATTCTCGAGAAGCGCTGCCGTCTTCCTCGGAAGCGCTGCAGTGCAAAAACGGATGTAGGAAGAATCAGTCCGGAATCGGCCGAGAAGTGGACCTGCAGCATGCAACGAAAACGAGGCTCTGCTCGCTTAGAAAGTAGCCTTCAAAACTAAACATAAATATTTTCTTTCCGACCAAAAGTGTTCCAGAATCAGTACTTAAAAACACTGGAAGAATTCATGGAACATGGGCAAGAAGTGTACTGTGTAACTGTCAAACGTTGGTAACTGTCAAACGTTTGGTAACTGACAAAACTAATAATCGACTCTGTCCGTCGCATGCTCTTCGAACAAAATGAATTGAATTGACTACGTCCAGCTTGGGATTTTCGGGGATGCCGACATCGGATCCGTATTCGAAAACCCCCCACCCGGATTCGATTTCCGGCTGTGTTTCCTCACGACCTTCTCTTCCGACAAACTCACATTTTCCGATGCAGAAAACACGAACTGAGATTCTAAACAACGTTAGTCTTGTGATTGCCACATATGCATAAGCTAAGCACTGTCAAGACATTTTTTCGAACTTCCACTTTCGACGGGCCGGAAAAAGCCAAAAAAAAAAAAAATTTGAACACGGATCAGAGATTGACATCCCACGAAAACCAGGACGAAGGTTTCAAGTTTTTCGCCAACACCACCTCGAAGATCGAAGGAGGAGTTTTCCCCGACTGTAAAACACACTTCAGTAACTCGTACAGTAGATAAAAGGCATTTAAACAAACAATTCATTTTTAAAAGGAAGGTTCAGTTACTTTAATGGAGTGACAGCATCCAGACTAGACGAATGGAGACTCCAAACAAGACGGAAACGCTAGTAATTCAAAGTCTTATTACAAACCTTACTGCGCAACTTTCGAATGCTATCACTTGCATTAGTTGCGTTTTGCAGATACCATGGTATCTGATACCACGGTCTAAAGTCGTTTTTGCAGTTACCTTGGTATCTGATACCACGGTCAAAGGGCATTTTTGAAGTTATCGTGGTATCTGGCCAGTTATCGTGGTATCTGATATTCAGATACCCGACCGTGGTAACTGATCTTAGTATCTGAAAAAGTCATCTCACTTTCATAATTTTTTTGTCAAATTGGTGGGAAAGAAGTTTGGCACTTGGTGATGTGACTAAATATCAGTTTTTCTTTTGGGGTGACTTTGAAAAGCGCAATTTCGGCAATTGTAGTTTTTGCAGAGCAACCGTAGGCTATATCAGATACCACGGTAACTGCAAACACGACTAACTGCAGATCCAGTTACCGTGGTAACAGATACCATGGTATCTGCAAAAACGCAACTATTAAGTGCTTCGAAAGCCTATGCCATATGTCATTTTGCCTCGAGCCAAATATCTGCCTAAGTATTTTTTCATGATGTAATTAGAATGAAAATAAATGGAACTTGGTTTTGAAAAACGTAAAAAAATCGTAGCACCGCCTATCGGAAAAAGAAACCGCCAGTTTAATCAGGCACGCGACTTCCCATTATGCATACTCTCTGAATGCCAAGTCTAGTCCATTATAGTATATATACCTTACTGCTTCGTCCACACTATTACTTGTATGTCCTGATAAGGCATCATGTAAATTTCTGATGAAATAGTCCCTGTAATCTTCTGGAAGTGCCATAAAGGTTCCACCCATGACAATGAACTCCACCTTATCAACTGTGTGACCCAGCTGCTTCAACTAGAAAAAAGAGAAAGATTGAATGAGTGAACCCAAGTTCAAGTTCACCGCCCAGGTCACTTCACAAATCATGGACAACAGGGCCCAACCAGCGCACGACGTCATCCACTGCTTCCTGGCCAAGGATTGAAAATTAAGCGTATTTTTCTGTTTGTTTATGTCTTTTATTTATTTTCTTTCATTTACTCCGCTTTTCAAAATGACGGGTTATAAATAAGTTACTTACTTACTTAAAGTCCAAGTTTCACTTCCCAGCTTGAGCGGCCCTTGCCAAGAAGGGCCGAACTATCGCTCTAATAAAGTTCAGCTAACGTATCCGTCTGTCACTATCAACTAAGCTAACAGACAGATGAGCAGTTTCAACAGACAACACTTGGGAAGTGATCTGCTATGATTTTGCAAACGCTACGCATTAAACGTTACGCACAGCAAGCATTGCCATGAAGGGCCGAAAAAAACACCAAAAGCATCTGCTGACTTTTCCGATATCGTGATGACAAACCACATAAGTCAGCAGATATTTTTTCGGCGGTGTTTCGGCTCTTCCTTTATGCATAACGTTTAAAAAACATAATAGCTAACATCCTAGGCACTATCAGCAGAAACAGCGCACCTGTGTGTTCTGTTATGAAACTTCTGCTAGTGTACTTTTGACGTCAAGACTAGCGACCCTCTTTGCAAAGTCAATCCGAGGTAAAAAAGATCCAGCTCTTCTATAGCTTTATTGGACTATCAGTGTGAATTTCACGGTGTTTAGGGCAGTGGATGTAACATTTTATTCTTAATATGATGACGACGAAACTTACTGGAGTGGAGTATAGCACTGATGGGGATTAACGCAGGGATTTATTTTCGGTGGGGGCGGGAGGAGATGGAGAATTATCGGGAGTCAGCAAATTTTGAAAGAGAAGATCATGCCAGATATCGAACTTCCTACTAGGTACCGACTGCAGCCAAGGTTTCACGATGAATCCGTCAACAGCAAAATGAGGCTAGTTCCTCCTGGGCCAATCACAGGAAGTCAGAAGAAAAACAGACGAAAATAGTTTTTTTTTTTGAACGGCCAACTAAAATACTGAAAAAACAATATCTTCCTGGAACGAAGACTTTCCAAGCCAAAGTGCACTGTCATAGAATGGCTCGATAAGAGTAAGAAGAAAAGACAAACAGAAAGGCTCTGTAATATCGAAAGGCACCACCAACCTGATCAACTCTGCTCCTTGTTTGCAAGTATGGGTTGTAGCGAGCTCGAATAGCCCTCATGGATGTTGGTTCATACCCAGTGTATGACTGTGTCGAGTACTCAAAGTCGGAGTCTGGCCCACCAGGACAGTACACACAAATATTGCCTGTGAAGTTGATATGAGGGCATCGGTGAGGTTTGCACATTACTGCAACAACAGCAATCTGGAAATAAATAAATAAGACCAAGAGAAAAGCAAGAACTGTTTCCAAGCTGGTTCAAGCTGGCTACCCTGGAAGAGAGACGAACCAGCCTTAGCATCGATTTCGGTATTAAAACCCTATCTGCTCCCCGATTACGTAATATTCTCCCACCCCCTTATTCTCCTATACGTATTAGACCCCAGCGAGAGAAATCCCAGAAAATCCCCAAACTAGCCCCTGTGGCCCCTCTTCATGAAAGATATATAAGGAGTTTTGTTCCCGCATTTGTTGAGTTGTACAACAACCGATAAGTTAGTCCCTTTTAGTGTTTTTTTTTTATCATTCGTTACAAAGTGTTTTGCATTCTTCATTTTGTATGACAAAAAGGTTAACTTCGGCGGTAACGCTGTGACAGCTACTTTTGAAAAATAAAATTCTATTCTATTCCAAATAACCTACCAAACCAATATATTCGCTTTCGCCCTGCAAGCTTTCGGTGAAAACGGGCAGCTCCCGTGACACGTAAAATGTATCGTTTCACTGAACAGCACATAAACGTGTGTAAAATAAGTAAGTAATTAGTAAGTAAGTAATTAATTTCTGAAATTCAAAACAGGAGTGTGTAAAATAAGATAAAGAAATTAAAGAAAACACAATAAAACAAATAGGCTACAATATACAATTTTTTATTCTTCGGCCGGAAAAGAGTGTATAGAATGTCACGGTCTGGCTGGGCCCAGTTGTCCATGACTTTTGGCAGAGCCGACGAAATTTCCAAAAGTGTGACGCTGGCATCTTTAACTTGGAACTGTGAGGATACAGTCATCATTAATCAATCAAACAATCAATTTATTTAATTCGTGATATTACACATCACATAATAAAATTACACTAACACAGGACTATTCTTTACTAAATATATTCATCCATTCGGTGGCTCGGAGCAATAGCACAGTCGACGGAAAAGGCGGTAAAAATGGCGGTAAATTCTGCATTCTCACGAATTGCCTTTAAAAGTGGATTTTGGAGACTTCTAACCTTGCAAGAAAACTAACTATCGCTTTCCGTCTCAAAACATCAAAAGATTCAATTTCATTTTCTAAAAACATTTGACTAGCAGAGTAACGTCGGTTGTATGAAAGGAGCTGACGGAATGCATTGTTAAAACAAACTTTTAGTTTACGCATCGTCGTCTCAATACGTCTTAAATAAAAGAATTCTCACCGACACAGTACAAAATTTAAAATTACGAATTAAGTGGTTCGAACGCGCGCAAAGATCATCAGATAAGATTCACTAACTATTTAACACACTCTTTTAATTCCAACAACCTTTTCCCCTATTTCCTTCAGACAGGAAAATCTCTTTGTCTCTCAATTTCAATTTCAATTTATTTCTAAAACGTGAAGCGGACAAGCCGAATATTCGTTTGGTCGTCAATAAACATATATATACAATATTTGACGGTGCAAAACGGATAAGTCAGCTACATTTTATTCGAGCAATATTTCGGCCCTTCTTGGCAAGGGTCCTCAAGGGTCGTCGAAAGGCAAAAAACCCAATCGAACAGCAAAAACAGTCGCCGAGTCCAGAATAAAATCACAGCACCAGCTTTAACCCCAACCAACTTTCAGAGAAGAAGTTCTCAAAAGCAGATATTTAAGGAAGAATCTTAAGTTGTTTTTCCACAAGTTAGTTTCCAGCTTGAGCGGCTTGAGCCTGAAGAGGACCCTTGCCAAGAAGGGCCGAAATATTGCTCGAATAAAATGTAGCTGACTTATCCGTTTTGCACCGTCAAATATGATTCGCAGTCAGCTTGGGCCGTAGGAACATCTATATATATACAATTTACAGTCAACACTTACGAATTAATTTAAAATAAAAGTAATCGTCCAATACATTTAATAAAAAGAGTTAAGCTCAGGTACACAATTACTTACTAGCACTTGCGTTAAAAAACTTGATAAAGGAGGGAACAAAGCTTTTCATATATCGGTTTCGAGACACCTGAATAGGCTGTATGAGAGGTACAGGTTCTGCCACTGCTCTTGCGGGTCTTTCTCGATGTGGCTTGAAATCAGGGGGCAGTATGGATCGATGGGAGCAACCCTGTACCAAAATCAAGCGACAGCTTTTGTCGACGGCTAGCAAGGGAATCTAGGCCAAACCGTTCAAGGAGGGCCCAGTATGGGATTTTTGGCGCTTTTGAAATTATCAACAATGCCCGAAATTTAACTCTCTCGCTCACGTCTGACTGCTCCTGCGTCAGGCCATAATGCCAAACGGGGGAACAGTATTCTAAGCAGGACCGTATAAAAGATGTATAAACTCGCAAAAAGTGATCTGAAGGTGTTAGTAATTACATGGGTAGAGTTAGAAAGCAATAAATCTAAGAGAGAGCACAAGCTAAACTAGGATGAAGTCTTTTAACCTAGCAGATAGGGATATGCAATGAGAAATACATAAAGAATACTAGATGCAATTGTGGCTTTCCTTTCCTCTGTCTCCTGACTAACTTATGACCATCCTGGAAAAGTATCCTTCCTCCAATGAGAGTTAGCAAACCAGTTAGCAAACCAGTTCAAGTTGGGGCCTAGCCCCCCCTTCAACCAATTTATAGTGCAGTGTTGTTTCCTGATTCAATGTAAGTAAATAAAGCCTCTGTTTAGTTATTGACCTACGAAGTATCACCTTCGAGAAGACTCGGTGAATAACGGTGTATTCGCACCACAAACCAGTCGCCAACATTGTCATGCTCGCCCGCCACACGCCACTACCGTAACGACCCCTTCTACATACAACACACACATATTTGTATTATCATTGGACTGATCAGTAAGCATGTGGCTATCGCATAACTTTGGCAAATAAAGCAGGTGCTTTGCATACTTAAAATAGCCCTTTCTCATCTTTTGCAACTCCTTCTTCCACAGAACATGCAGGAAATATAACAAAAGAGTCAAAACAGTAAGTAGAGATTCGTATGCACCTACTCTTAAAAACAACTTGACAGAAAACTAAAAAGAAATCTCGTTGCAGACCTACCCCACTAGCTGTCCTGATCGGCTTGGCTTTCAACTTTGGGACAATTATCTTCTTATATTCAGACGGGACAGCAGCTATTATATCCACAAGCCTTGGTGATGACTGCAGAGCATACTTGGAGGAGATTGAACTCTTGACTTTGTTCAAATTAACATCCTTTCCTTCATTATGAGCCTTGACTAATTCTTGGATAATATCTGTGACAGCAAGCACTGTTAACTCCTCTTTACTTAGTCCTGCAGTGACAACTGGAAAATTAAAGTGAACATAAGTTTCCCATTCATATGATTAAAGGTCTCTGGCGAACATAGCTATTTGAAGGAGTATTGGCTGAGATTTTGAAGGAGTTTATTATAATTCACATCCTTTCCTTCATTATGAGCCTTGACTAATTCTCGGATAATACCTGAACGAATGAATAAATGAATTTATTACGTGCAGCCTAGTAATAAGGCCTTTGCAAAGTACATACAGAAAAAAAAGGTAAACAGAACGCTTAACAATAAATTCAGAGGGTACACAAAATCTACAGCGACAGCAAAAGATAAATAAACGCAAAACAAGAAATACACAATGAAACACGAAAAGAACAACAAATTTACTGCATTAGCTATCTCTGACAGCAAGCTCTGTTGAATCCTCTTTCAGTGACAAACCCTCCTGCAGTGACAACTGGAAAATTAAAGTGAACAAAAGTTTCCCATACTACATGATTAAAGGTCTCTGAGGAACATGGCTCTTTGAATGAGTATTGGCTGGGATTTTGAAGCAGTTTATTACCAACATTTAAACAATATGGTACCTCTTTTTTCATTCTAAGTAGGCTACAGCAGACATGTACATCTTTAAACAGTCTCTAAATTTTAGACCATCAGCCAAGACAGTCAAATGGAAAGGGTTTCGACTTTCTTTTAAAGGACCCCTCGCACTATTTACTCTTCAACAATATTTCAAAATATTTGAATACTTTAAAATTACGCTGTGCTTTCAACGGTTTTGGCTGTTTTAAGCCTTCTCCGAGACCCGTTGACTTATAGCGAAAACAGGGAGACAATTTACATAACCGGTTTCTCTGATGGAGAAACTCCTCGCAGACAACCGTAGACAGCATGATACACATCTAAGGTAGCAAAACACGGCAAGTGAGAAAATCAGCGTGGTTTTGTTAGACGGGTTAGAACGTACCGTACGGAATTGGGGTCTCCGGGTTTAGAAATATATGGAGTGATTATGGAAGTAGGTTGCATTAGTATATAGGTACGACAGGTCCTTTGACATAGCCTAGAGAATGAGATCAAATTCAGATAATTTCATTAGTTCTACTTTTGAATGTTCCATTTCTTTTTAAATGGCATAGAATGGAAGAAAAAGGGTGCCATATTAACTTTTTCAAAAATAAACTCATCCGTTCAATTTTTGCTGGCAAATTATTTTCGCTTCCATTGGTAGATTTTGCTCAAACAAACAGACATCCTATCTGAGTTTCTTTAACTTGCTCCTAGACTGTTCAAAGGGGTCCACATCGCTTGACCACATAGGAAAATTTAGACTACTTATATAAAAGAAGTTATGTTGTGGTAGACTAATTAAGCGATTTGAAATGATGTCAAGTGATTGACATCTTTGCAGTATGATCTATGTATTGTCGATGTTTGATGTTTCCTGGTGCTTGGTGTCTTAGATTATTTCATATTCTTTCAATAATTGCCAAAGTTTTGTATGTTTAGCAGGTAGGCTGATAATGGAAATTATTTTTATAAGTAAAAGCCGCTGCTCACCTTTGACGTCCTAGGGTGCTCTATTTATGTTAGTTGTATACACAGTCTTGACTATGCAAAATTGTTATTAGCTTTGTGTAAAACTGATGAATTCACATTCATGCCTAACTTGGTTCAACTGGTGCTTCTTAGGCAATAGGCAACAGAGTGCTAAAGATTTGTGCCCTGAGAAAGCTGAAATTACAGAGCTAAAAGTTGAAAACGGCACGAAACGGCGACGCGCCGCCGCCGTAAATGAAATCAGCGCGGCTTCGGGGTCTAGCTAGCACAGAAATGAAATTGCCTAAGGTACAGTAAGAGGAAATCTCTGTCTCTCGGGCTTACTGATTTAATGGGTAGGGTTAGGAAGCTATAACATATAAGAGAGAGGACAAAGCAAACTGGGATGAAGTCTTTTAACATTATAGATAGGGATCTACAAGGAGGGATACAAAGAGAATACTATATTCAAGTTTGGGTTTCCTTTCCTCTGTATCCTGACTAACTTATAGTCACCCTGTAAAGTATCCTTCTTCCAATGGGACAGTAGAAACGAGTTCGGGCATGCTTCCTACAGCCAGGGGCGTCCCGAGCCTTTCTTCATTGGGGGGGGGGGGGCGCACCTGGTAAAACTGACCGAATCGGTACCTGATTTCTTACTGAATTTATTAACAAAAACTGGGAAATCACAGCGAGTTGCCTTCATAAAGCTACACCGTAAAAAGTGGCAGAGTATATACAAACAAGTCTAAAGAGAAAAATTGGCGCGTTTTCACGCTTTTCCGCTTCTGTTTTTTTTTTCACGGATACGCCGTCACTAGCGTTTAACCTTTGGAAGACCTTTCCAGTTTTGCCAACGGGACTTGAAATAATCGAAAAAAATGGTGTTGCTGCATGATTAATTAAGGCGCCGCAGGCGAAATTTTTTTAATCCGCCTTTTTTTTCTGGCAAGATTTAACTACTTCCCATGCAAATCAGCTTTTAACATAGTTCAAGCCCCCCTAAATTCCAAGCCTCAAACGACAACTATTTGAGGCAACCTTTGTGTAACTAGTGAAGACTGCGAAATGCGCCGCAGGCGAAATTTTTTGGAAACACTGATGGTGAAAGTGCCTTTCTCGATCCGAAGATTATATATCCAACCCAGAGTTGGCTGGCCACGAAAGGGGCGATCCAAGGTAAAGTGGATACCAAGTACATCTGTTCGGAACTTACAGCAAACAAAAGTAGGCTAGTTTTCACGTCAAGAGACGTGCTTATTCCTGAAGTAATGCAATCCTAAGAAGTAAAAAAATGAACAGCAACCAGCTGAAGCTACCGTTAATGGTAAAGAACGAGAGCTAAATAAATGCCACTTAAATTACCGAACTCAGTAACTGGGTTGAAGCAAATAATGAATTCGTAGTATACCAAAAAAACTAACTAAAAAAATAAGGAACAGATCGAGCGGTATTACAACCGAATTTCGTAATGGAATAAAACTCTCGTTAGAACCACCTAAAACAACCGAATTCGGCAAATCTAGTATTAGAAACGGACTAAAGAAAAATCCGGTGAATTACCGTATTCGGTAACGAATCAGAACCAAATGACTCTCACCTAATTTAATTATGAAATGGACTTACCGAATGCGACTGAATTACCGAATTCGGTAGAGAATGAGACGAAATAAAAAGGTTAACTCACCGAATTTACTTAGGGACGGACCGAATGCGGCGAAATCGATGCGGACTGAACAAAAGTTGGATGAATTATCATATTCGGTCACGAACCAGAACCAAATGAATCTGATTAATGACCGAATTATGAAATGGACTGACCGAATGCGACCGAATTACCGAATTCGGTAAATAATGTGACCAAATAAACAGGTTAAGTTACCGAATTTACGCAAGGACGGACCGAATGCGGCGAAACCGATGCGGACTGAACTAAAGTTGGATGAGTTATCGAATTCGGTCACGAATCAGAACCAAATGTATCTGATTAATGACCGAATTACTAAATGGACTGACCGAATGCAATAGAACAGACACGGACTTGAGAAAATTCCGGCGAATTACCGAACGAATGAGACCAAATAAACACGTTAAATCACCCAATTTTGAAATGCGGTGACAAACCAGAAACTCAGTCAGCATTCACATAGCAAAGCCTACTTTTTACAACTATTCAAATGTGCACTTTTATACTCATTATTCAATTTTTATTTGTAGCCTACCTCGAGGGATCCTGTGGGATCTGCATACTTCTTGTGGTTTTGGTTGCATGTTATATTGTGATTTCTCAGGTTTTGTTGTTAATACTGTTTGGAATTTATTATTATTATTATTATTATTATTATTTATTTGAATCCTTCAAAACTGAAGAGTAATGTATAAAAAGGAACAACAACATGACAGTCAGACTCACACACACTTACATACTAATAAACAGCTGACCTTTAAAGACAAATTAGCCTACTAAATATACAACGAAGTACATGCAAAAAAAAACAAAGCTCAAAATAAACCAACTAATCAGGGCGCTTTTTTGTGAAAAAAGGAAAAAGGTTGTGATGAAGAAGAATGTTGTCAGCCTTTTTATGAAAGTTCTGGATTTTACCATTTAAAGTTTCCAAAGGATTCTTCACTTTAAAATTCGAAGTTAAGAAAGAGTTACTCGCAGAGATCGGGAAACCAAGAAGGAATTTAGAGAATTTATAATAAATTTATTATTTAATTTCTTGGCTATAGAAGTGAAGACGATTGGCAGAAAAAAATAATGTATCCCTTGCTTAACACATCATTGTTAAAAGGCACTGCCTAGGGAACCGGGAGCCGTACTTTTGTCCTACGGGCTACGGAACCGGTAGTCCTTACAGAAAACAAACCAAATAAGCTGCGATTACGGGATCTGACGTCATTAACTAACGGAAACTTGTTTGTGCAGGCTCCCGTTCCGGTAGTAAGTGGAAATAGCTCACGGAAACTTCATCGCACCAGCTTCTCGTCTGGTAGTCTCACAGAATTGTGTACTCAGAAGCTAGGGAGCCGGTAGTTGATACCGGAAACTGTATAATTGGAGCTTATCTTCCGGTAGTGTCTACGTGGAATATAGAACTCACGGAATAGTTTGGATGAGAGCTAGGATGCCGGGATTTTCACTGACTTAGAGAAAATAACATGGGAAAAAATCAACTACCGGAAGCCATATATTGAGAGCTAAGATACCAGTAGCAACAATTATTTGGCTGAAAATGACCAGCTCTCGGACACAGATGGCGATTGGTTAGGGTTCCGGTAGTGCCAAAAAAAAATTGAACTCACGGACCCATGTCAGTGCAGACTAGAAAACCGGAAGTGAATATTTTTAACTCACGGACCCCAACTCCTGTGGGCCAGGGTTCCGGTCGTGCCAAAAATAAAAATTACAAACTCAGGGAAGTTGGATTCGTGAGCTGTACTGGACTCGAAGTCTATATTGACACGTGCCCGTTCCTGTGAGTTTGTAATTTTAATTTTTGGCATTACCGGAACCCTAGCCCGCAGGAGTTGGGTTCCGTGAGTTAAAAATATTCACTTCCGGTTTCCTAGTTTGCACTGACATGGGTCTGTGAATTAAATTTTTTTTTTTCTACTACCGGAACCCTAGCCCATAGCCATCTGTGTCCGTGAGCTGGTCATTTTCAGTCAAATAGTTGTTGCTACCGGTACCTTAGCTCTCAATATATGGGTTCCGGCAGTGAATTTTTTCGCATGGTATTTTCTCTAAGTCAGTGAAAATCCCGGCATCCTAGCTCTCATCCAAACTATTCCGTGAGTTCTATATTCCACGTAGACACTACCATAACACAAGCTCCAATTATAGAGTTTCTGGTATCAACTACCGGCTCCCTAGCTTCTGGGCACACAATTCCGTGAGACTACCGGACGAGAAGCTGGTGCGATGAAGTTTCTGTGAGCTATTTCCACTTACTACCGGAACGGGAGCCAGCATATACAAGTTTTTGTTAGTCAATGATCGCAGCTCATATGGTTTGGTTTCCGTGAGAACTAACGGTTCCGTAGCCCATGGGACATAAAGTACGACTCCCGGTTCCCTAGACAGTGCCTTGTTAAAAAGTAAAGCATCAAATTTGGACAGATATTTATGTTCATTTTCTTCTTTGATGTTTGCAAAGACAGTGTTGCATTTCCAGCTTTGTGAATTAGGTTGCAGAACATTACCTTAAATTACCTTATATTGCACTGTCCAGCGACAAAGGTGGATGGTCCTCCTGTGGTTGTCGCTGGTTTGAGTGTTAGTCACACATGGTGTTGGGACTGGCTTTTGTATAATGACTGGAGAGGATTCTGGGGCATCCCACTCGTATTTCCAGAGTTTGGCTGCCCACTCCTTGTCAAGCTTGGATTTGAATGAGTCCACTGTCTGTGCACTGACTGTGTCCTCTGACAGGGTGTTCCAGTTTTGCACCACTCTAGCTGAGAAGAAGTGATTTCGGGTCCTGGTGTGAGCAAATGGCTTTTGAAGCTTCTTACTATGTCCACGAAGAGTTTTTTCAGCTTGATTTGTAGAGGTGTAGAGGTGAGGCAAGACTTGATTTTGTATGAGTTTGTACGTTTGTATAACATCACCTCTACGTCTTCTGTATGCCAAGCTTGGTAGTTTCAGTTGTTGCAAGCGTTCTCTGTATGGGACATCCTTCATGCCTGAGACCAGTTTGGTGGATCTCCTCTGGATTTTCTCAAGCACTTCACAGTCTTTCTTGAAATATGGGCTAACATCGCACATTGAAAATTTTCCTTCAACCCAAGCTGACTCCAAATCATATTCGACAATGCAAAATGAGTATATCAGCCAAATTTTGTTAGAGCTATATGTTTGCCCTTCCTGCCAAGGATTGGATGATTTTGGCAAGTTGATTTTCCAGCATTAGTAGCAAGTCGGAGGAAGTTCATTTTCCAGCTTGGGCAGCTTTTTTCTAGCGGACCTATTTTGTATCCGAAGTGAAATATCCCACTTTTTTGGTAGCTTAAATAAAGTTTCCTGGCATGGAAGTGGCGTCCCCCTGTTTTTATATTTGGTTATGGATAACCAGATGACCCTCTTGGACATCTAGGCTATCTTGACATTTCACCAATGGTAAAATACTTTGTTCAATATGCTTTTCATCAGAAACAGATGCAATCCCATTCTTTGAACAGTTTTATGTTGTTGAACACAGACAAAATACTATGTCCGAGTATATATTTTTAGCGAAGCATTCAAACAGAAGTCATTAGCCTACAAGATATATTTTGGAACCAATGTGACATTTACTAATTTCAGTGAGTTGATATCTCTTCAACAGAAACACTGGCCTTTTCCCAGCAAGCTTTACAGAACCATTTCTAAACAATCAAAAACTAAAATTTAGCCATCCTTTGCTTAGAATTCCCTCTTGTCCAGCTCTTGTCAAAAGATTACAGCATTGCCAGAGCATTGTCAAAAGCTAGCAGCAGTTGGGTTTTGATTCCTTCAGGCTCAGCCCAGCCGACTGCAGCCTTTGTTGCATGTGCCATGACTTTCTTGTGAAGAATGAGATAAAGTGTCAGATTTGAATTCTTTGATCAAAGTGTTCAAATTTCAATGTGTTCAAGTTTCGGTGTTTTACCTTATTTCTTAACCTTGCTTAAAATGTTAAAGGGATCATTAGCCAACAAATCAAGAAGACAGAATCAAGAAAATCTTCTTTTTGCTTCTTTCATTATGAATTGTCAGCTTGGCTTGAAACATTTTATTTATAGGACACTCACCTCTATTTTCTTTACCCATTCTAAACAGCGATTAGCCTGTAGACAGGCCCCCAACCAAACTTTATAACTGACTCCAAAAAAACAGCAGCAATTTCAACAAATATCCATTCATTATAATCTTCTTCTTCGGAAGGAGCATACGATTTCAGAAGGAGAGTCATCTTTGAAAGAAATTTGAACATAGAGCAATTTAATTGTTCTAAGAGATGGCCTAAGCAATGTCTGTAGTCTGCAGCTTGGAACTTCAGGCATTTTCCCGTGGTTCCACAAAGAGTTTAAGGCTCGAAAAGACTTATTCCGCGGTCGTTTGTGTGGCCACGACCAACAAGGTTTTCGGTGGCATGCTTCGTAGCCCCTATTCGACAACCTTAAAGGTGACTTTCGATTTTGTGGTTCGAATTTGGCAGAATATTCGAATTTTTGCGGCAAATCCCAGAAGATATGGGTTTATTTTTATTTTCAGGTATTTACCTAGTTTACCCTACCTTTTTATAACTTTCTTTTTGTCATTCCGGCAACCCAAAAAAACACAATCGAAGTGATTTAACTATCATTCTAACCAGCCCAAAAAATTCGACTCAGAATATGATTCTCTGATGCATGGGAGGGGTGCTTCCACGGTATTGGGTTAAACCAGTCTGATCATTTCAGTTGAGTTTCTCAATAATCTTTTCTATTTATTCAGAGTCGTGGGTGACTGTGGCAGTGCATTGAATCAGCAGGTCCCTTCTCGAATGAATCTGCGAAAGTAGGTGAAAAATAACACATTTATACTCCTTGAGCCCAAGCTGACTGCAAAACATACATTCAATGAATGGTCAAACTCACCAAGCTGTTGAATGTCGGGAACTTGCAGGTTGGTTTCTTCCAGTCCTCGGTGTTGTCCCCGACGATCAACAGCCTAACGAGGATCCTTGCCAAGAACGATCGAAATTTCGCTGCCACAGCATTTTAGCTGACGTATCCGCTTTTAGCCTTTGTTTGACTTTGTTTGAAGTTGTTGAGAACACATCCAAAAAATCGGCCAGAAAAAAGTTCGGCACGAGCCGATGATAAAAATTGTGCTATTTGGCAATCGGTCATCCGGCAATTAAGTACATTCTTAATTTTCGGTTTTGGATATTGTGCAAGCCGTCCATTCCAGACAAGAACTAAGATGTAATTGCCTCGGTAATGGCTCATAATGACCACTACCTAAGCCTTCCACACAATTTGATCGGATAACATTTTCGTCAGTGAGTTTCTGGGCCCCTCCCCAACTCCTACGTCGGTGTATAAAATCCACCGCAATTACAAGTTCGCTCTCGACCTGGCGAGTCTGTTCACTAACTTTCGTCGAAATACTTCAATCCCTCGTTCAGTCCCTTCGTGGGTTTTCATGATCACAGACGGTCAGACTTGTGATCTAGTACTTTGACTTTGATCTGAATTTGTCCATGAGGCTATCTAGATTCTTTAAGAGGCTTCAAGGCTTGGGTTCTAGATTTCATAGATTGTTCCACCCGACTTACCGTAGTTACTACGCATGATGTCACGAATTTTGGCTTATTCGCTTCAAGGCTGGAACGTATCTTTCTAGTTTTTGCCAATATATCACTCCACGGGGCAATCCAGCCAATCACGTTACAGAGATCGGTAGTTACCACGCTTACTACGCTCCCGAGAATGGTAAGCAAACAGTTACTATTAGTTAATAGTTTGAGAAGGTTGGAACGGTCAGCGCAGTAACTTTTTGTGAGGTTGGAACGGAAAAAATAACTAATAGTTACTAGTGTTAGAAGGGTGGACCATGCTCATAGTTCATGAATTACTTCAGGTTACTTGTCACGGTCGATTTGTGTTCAGAGTAGCCATGGCGCTGAGGGGGCAGCCCCCTGGGCCGTATCCAAGGGTCGCAAAGCGATCACCCCGCGGACTAACTTGCTTAAAGCCTAAGGCTGGATGCATTTCAATTTGTCAGGTTGCTTCCGCGCCAGTACCATTTGCCGACAAAAAATAAATAAAGAGATAATAGATAATATGTCAGATTATGTATCTGACCCTTTTTAGGGGATGCAATTTGACGACTGGGGAGCAAACATTTGCTGCGGTCATCGGTATTTATACTTCACATCATCTGTTATCTGAAGACGTGCAGAGTGGTCCTTAGAAAACCAAACAAACCGATTGTAATGTCGCCTCTGTCCTATACCGATTAAGCTCTGATCATAAGCATGCCGCAAATGACTATTGCGTGGGAAATTAGACTCGCCCACAGACAGTAATTTCCGAGCATGCGTTTTGAGCAACTTTCCTAGGGCCGAAACGATTGCTAATAAGTAATCAGTCCGCCAGCTAACAGGAAAACTTTAGTCATTCTAGAATCCTTATGGTTGAGTGAAGATGTGGTTGAGTGTGATTGTGTCTATGAGCGACTGAAGCAGAATATGGGATTAGAATCGGAAGAAGTAGGAAGTGATGATGGAAATGTGGAATATTTTAGACGATTCAGGGTAAGCTTGGAAATTTTCTTCCTTAGACTGCTTTATTAATTGTAGTCTAGTATGTTATTGACCATATTTATCATAAGACATCGGTATAAATGTCGCAAAATTGTATATAGCCTACTTGTAGATTGTTCTGTTATGACGTTATGTTTTGACGTGAAAACAACCCATCGACTTGTACGTTATCTGTTTTTTTATATTACATTTTGAACTGAATTGAAATTGAATTGTTTTCAGTTAGTTCGACGCATTTAGAGCTGTTGCATCGGCGCATCGCAAACTATCTGCGTTTTCGATCACGATACCGTATTTACAGACGTGTGCATTTTTCATTCAAGTACATGGTACTTGAAACATACTGTATTTTACAGTATCTTGTTTTCAAACAATACGTTTCAAGTAAGAGAAATTTGTTACTTCAGGGTAGTCGAATGATACCATAGAGGTATACGTCTTTGAATGTTACCGAACTTCGAACAATGCCATTTTCATCCACTTTCTTTGACCAGCCTAAGTAAGTAATTAAGGGTTCATAAGAACACCTGAATGGAGGTTTTGGGTAACTTAACTTAACATAACTAACATAACTGACGTTCTAGGCTTTCAAGAAGCATACACTATTGTATTGAAACGTAGCAATCCTGCATTCTGTTGCAAAACCAATCTCCATTTGTGTAGGCCTAGCTCTAAAATTTAGACGTGACGACTGAAATAATCTATGTCCAATTGGCCCTAGTGCACATCCGATAATAAAACTTGCAGAGCTGAAGTGTTCCAGAACGAAGAGGGGATTTGCAGTCAGTTACGGCTGAGAGAATTCTTGAGAATTAGTCCTTTGTGGTTTTCATCTATGCAAATTCGAAGAGCACTGTGCTCATCTTTGGTTTTCTCATTCTGCCAAGCATGATACGTTATTTAAGTTTGTGGTTTTCTGGAGCCCAGTGGGTTCAGAAATTCACACGAAGTTTATTCACATCAGCACTATGATTTTGAGCTTAGCGTTACTATAAGCCAAAATGTTTTTTGTTTGGGGGGGGGGGGGTGGCAAGGTACTTACCGACTACGACTATTTTCCCAGAAAAAAACGACTGTTTTGACGAAAAATCGACTAATTTCCAGCAGTTTCCAAGAAAAAAGGTTTTCTAGGTTTAGTTTTCCCATCAGCAAGCCGTAACTCTCAGGCAGAAATAAAGAAATAACTTTCGCTCCTCGGTTATTTTAGAGAATTTTACTTCTGTTCTGATAATACATAAATTTAGACGGGACAATCCGTCCACCTGTTCTGTGTGTCGCAAGAATATCCTTTACACTTCCTGGACCGTGTCCCCTACACAAGCAGCAAGACCATGACTTGCGTTTTCGCAGATACCATCGGTAGCCTATGAACCAAGGCCGTATCCAGGAATCTGTTTCGGGGAGGGGGGTCTCCCGTGGGTCGGACCTAATTCGAACCTTACATTTTTTTGAAAGACAGTCGGTTTTCTGAAAAAATGGTCGACTTCCCTGAGAGTAGTCGGCAAAAATAACCAGCGAGAAGGTTAAAGACCTTGGTCCTCTCTCCCCCTAAGACTTTGGCTAGTAACGACTCAAGATATAGAAAAGTTTATGTAGAAACCAAATCAATTTCACCTGTTTGTGAGGGGTAAACACATTAACAGTAAAGCAAAGCTGGAAGAACTCGAAGAATCTGGAAACATTCGAAGACTCCCTCCCCCCACAGGGTTTGAATCATGTTTGGACCCTAAAAACGCAAAACTAGGCCTAGCTCCAACTTCCATCATGTTTGGTAGAGATCCTGAAACTTCTTCCGGTAGACGGAAGTTAACAAGATTCCAGTTATTTTATTAAAGTTTGTAACTGACCTGTGCTGTATCAACTAAGAGCGTGTTCCACCCTCGTACCAATAGTAACTATTAGTTACTAAATCCGTTCCAACCTCACGAAAAGTTACTACGCTGACCGTTCCAACCTTCTCGAAATAGTAACTAAAAGTAACTATTTGCTTACCACGCTCGGGAGCGTGGTAAGCGTAGTAACCACGAATCTCTGTCACGTGATTGGTCGGATTCACCCGAGGCATGATATTCCGCTGGAAAATAGAAAAATCGTTCCAGCCTTGACGACAAAAAGGCAGAATTTGTGACGTCAAGCATGGTAACTACGGTAAGTAGGATGGAACACGCTCTAGGAAGATTGCCAAATTCAAGCGGGCAAAGATGATTTACTAATCCTAACGAGTCTATGGCTCTCAGTTCTAGGCAATCAGTAAGCCATCAGATGTTTACGTGAAGACACAGTTCTTTATTCGATGAAAGTTAACGATACACTAAATACAAATTAGGAAAGACGACTCCATGATCCGGGTCTAGATACCCCCATTTTCTAGACGTATTACATAACTTTAAAGGCATAAATTCCTGGAGACAGATTCATGTCCCAAGACCAACCTCGAGTCCAGCGTGGGAAGGCCTTTTCCAAAAACCTGTCTGTATTCTCTTTAGTCCAGGTTCTTCTCTAGTGTGTGAGTTTCTTGTAGAGGTTAAAGCATATAAAACAAGAGCTGGAAGCTCATATGGCACTTGCAAGGCTTGGTAAAAGGATTAAAGTAGGAATTGGCCAATTCGTGTGTTTGTTGTGATGATTTGTAAGCAAAACCCTTCTGATAAGAATGACAACGGACCCTTGGAAATCACAAGAATGTTTCGTTTGGTAAAAAAAAAGTTTTTTTGCACTTGGCTGGCTGTGGTGATGCACACTTCATCTGTAATGAAAACCCTTGAGACAAAAATGATCCTGGGCCCTTTAGGAGCATGAATATATATGGTTTGGTCCAAAGTATCTTTTACTTTTCGGTTAAGATGCGCACTTTAAGGGTGCTAAAAAGTCATTTCTAAGCGAAACCCCTCAGGCAAAAATGATCATGGGGTCATGGGGATCAGGAAAATGCAGATTTTGCTTAAAATTTTTTTTTGTACTTTGCAGTTAAGATCGAGTAAGTACTTGAAAGGATGGTCTGATCTGGGAAGTGACAATTTCTAAGCCAATCTTGTCAAGTCTCTAATGTTAGGCTACGCTAGTTCTTCCTACCAAGTGTCATCCCAATCGCTACCATCTAAGCGGGTCACAAAATGTCCGCCCCCCCCCCCCTAACGACTCCCCACATTGACCCCCACATTGTCCGCACTTGAAATGGGACATCTGAGACATGAGTTCTTTCCGAATATCAAGTTTCGTTAAGATCCGATCACCCACTCAAAAGCTGGATATTTCTCAAGATTCCGGATTACCCCTCCCTCCACTCCCCCCCCCCCACGATGGTTAAATCGGAGAAACGACTGTTCTTGAGTTAAATTGTCGAGTCCCTGATACGCCTGCCAAGTTTCATCATCCTATCACATGTGTATGCATCTTAACTCGGGATCCCCGGAAATCGGGAACTCCCACTCCAACTCCCCCCACAGTAATCGGATCCGGTCCGGTCTTGTCAACTATGTATTTAGGGCGTGTGCTTGTTCTTCCCACCAACTTCCATCCCAATCCGTCCAGACTGAACAGCTCACACGATTTCCGGTCCCCCCCCCTCCAACTCCCCCCCAAAGTCACCGGATCCATTCCGGACTTGAAGCGCAACATCTGAGACACGAAGTCTTTCCAAATATCAAGTTTAAATAACATCCGATTCCCCGTTCAAAAGTTATAAATACGTCAATATTCCGGATTCTCCCCCCCCCCCTCCACTACCCCCACGGTGGTCGGACGGAGGAAGTGTCTATTTCCAAGCTATTTTGGTCGTGTTCCTAATATGCCTACCAAGTTTCATCGTCCGAGCACATGTGTAAGCATCTTAACTCGGGATCACCGGAATTCCGGAACCCTCCCTCCAACTCCCCCGACAGCGATCGGATCCCGTCCGGTCTTGTCAACTCTGTATCTAGGGCTTGTGCTTGTTCTTCCCACCAAGTTTCATCCAGATCCGTCCACTCTGAACATGCCACCCGATTTCCGGTTTCCGCCCTCCAACTCCCCACAAAGTAACCGGATTCATTCCGGACTTGAAGTGTGACATCTGAGAAAGGAGTTCTTTCAAAATTTCAAGTTTCATTAAGATCCAATTCCCCGTTCAAAAGCTACACATACGTCAATATTCCGGATTCCCCCTCCCTCCACTCCCCCACGGTGGTCGGATCAGGGAAATGATAATTTCCAAGTCAGTTTGGTGAGATCCCTCATATGCCTACCAAGTTTCATCCTCCTAGCACATCTGGAAGTGTCCTAACTCGAGATGAGTGGACCGACCGACCGACCGACCGAAAGGTGATCGGTATATGGCACTTGAGCGGAGCTGCAAGTGCCATAAAAACTATATATTTTAGTCGGTCTTTCGGGGGGGGGGGCCCTCCTGGATACTGCCTTGGTATGAACTGTTGTAATTTTATTGTAGTTGTTTCAGGACTGTACAGAATCGCTTCTGGAGAAGGTATTAAGCTTGGACATTACAAGGCATCTAGCTGGTGAAATGTAATCACAGAGTTATTATGTTTTGTTTTTAGTTGTACTCTCTGCACAAAATTTAGTGCATACCATTTTCTCTTGTAGGCTAGTTGCGAAAAATAGTTGTCTATAAAGTATTTCCGAATTTTAAATTAATATTTGATTATTGTAATAATTCATTGTAAGATGCCATTCAAAACAATGCCATTTGTGATAACTCCTTACTATTCTTGGTCGAAATGTATATAATTGTCTCTGGTAGCTGCACTATACATCTGGCTAAACAGTCAGATTTTTCGACCCTACGAATCTGCCACAGAAATTTGATGATGACGAATCTAAAAAAAGGTAAATCATTCTTTTCACTTCTCGTGGGACGGATTCTAATTCACTTTCTAAATTAACAGCAAAAACAAGAGCTGTAAGTTCATATGGCACTTGCAAGAATATATAGTAGGTAGGCATATCAGCTCAAGTTTCATTAAGATCCGATCACCCGCTCCAAAGTTACACATACCTCGAGTTCCGGATTCCCCCTCCCTCCATTCCCCGTACGGTGACCGGACCGAGAAAGTGACTATTTCCAAGTTAGTTTGGTCGGGTCCCTGATATGCCTGCCAAGTTTCATGGTCCTAGCACTTATGAAAGTGCCCTAATTCGAGAACATTGGACCGACATACCGACAAACCGAAAAGTGATCGGTATATGGCACTTGAGCGAAGCTGCAAGTGCCATAAAAATGGGAAGAGAAGCAAAAGAAAACAAGAAGGAAAACAAAAACTGGGTCAGATGGAAGTAATGGTCAAAAGTATTTTTTCTTCACTTTTCGGTTAAGATGCGCAGTTTAAGGGTGCTAAAAATCAATTTCTAAGCAAAACCCTTGAGGCAAAAAGGATCATGTACTCATGGCGATCTTGAAAAAAACTAAATTTTACTTAAAAGTATTTTTTTGTATTTTGTGGTTAAGCTGAGTTCTTTAAGGAATGGTCGGATCGGAGAAGTGACGATGTCGAACCCAATGATGTCAATTTGCTAATGCTCTAGTAAAGTTGTGCGTCTTAGCACATCTGGGAGTACCTTGACTCACGACCATCGTAATTCCGGACACCCCCCCCCCCCCCCTCGGTACCTGAATCCGGTCCGATTCTGGCACTGATGCAACTAGGACTTGTGCCTGTACTTCCCACTAAGTTTCATCCTGATCGCTCCACTCTATGCGTGTCACAAGATTTCCGGTTCTCCCCTCCACCCCCCCCCCCCCCCGAGTTCATCGGATCCGGTCCGGACATGAAATGGGGCATCTGAGACATGAGGCCTTTCAAGATATCAAGTTTCATTAAGATTCAAAAACCCGTTAGAAAGTTACGCGTGCCACTAATTTCCGGATTCCGCCGTCTCCCCCTCCCCCCACGATGGTCGGATCGGTTGTTTCCTAATATGCCTACCAAGTTTTATCGTCTTAGCCCACCTGGAAGTACATCGACTACGGATCACCGGAATCCAACTCCCCCCATAGTGTCCGAATCCGGTCCAGTTCTGTCAGTTATTTATCTAGAGCTTGTGCTTGTTCTTCCCACCAAGTTTCATCCCGATCGCTCCATTCTGATAGTTTCACTCTATTTCCGGTTCCCCCTCCGACTCCCCCCTCCAGATTCATCGGATCCTGTCTGGACTTAAGATGAGACATCTGAGGCAAGAGTTCTTTCCAAGTATCAAGTTTCATTAAGATCCGATCACCCGTTCGAAAGTTATGCATGCCCCCCTATTTTCTGGATTCCGCAACCTCCCCCTCCCCCTCCCCCCACGATGGTCGGATCGGGCAAGTGACAATTTCCAAGTTAGTTTGGTCGGGTCCCTAATATGCCTGCCAAGTTTCATCGTCCTAGGACTTCTGGAAGTACCCTAACTCGAGAAGAGAGGACCGACAGACCGAAAAGTGATCGGTATATGGCACTTGAGCGAAGCTGCAAGTGCCATAACAAGTAGAGGTATGTCCCTTCCTTCTTCAAACTTGAATTGGCGTTGGAGCCAGACTGCTGTCGTTCCCTTTCTGCCTTAATTTTCGTCTGCCTTTTATTTCGCTGAAGGGCAGAATGATTACCTCTTTCTGTTTATTTTGAATTCTGCTTACTTTCTTGGCGGGAAGAACGGCGATCAGAAGAACCAGCACCAATAATTACTATGTGGTCGGGACAGGCACGGGGTAGGCTCCACCCGGTAAATCAGAATCGCAAAAAAAACTACTCAGCTTTATTCAGGTCTTCTCCATTCTCCTATTATTTGTTCTTGCTTACATATACATTAGTGACCAGCATGCAAGCATACCACCCTTTGTTCCCTAGAAATTTATTTCGACAGCAGAGGAGTGTCTACTCCCTCTCTTAAAAAAATTGCATGGTCGCATGGAGAAAGTACGCAAGCGGCTACGTCATCAGCGTACAGGTAGCTTGTACTAATGCTTTTCTCAGCTCGGCCTAGGGCTGAATACCTTGTGACGGTCCGCTAGCTGCAGGGACGGACTTAGCACTTGCTCTGAAGTTGCAGCATCACTCATCAGTCTATCTGCTGATTTTATGATTGCTTCGTGTTTCCGCGTTTGAAGTTTTTGTGAGCAAAACATTCTGGAAATCGAAAAATTGGATGTGTTGAGCTGAGCTTGGAGAGAGTGTGGACTTGTGAAAGTGTGTTAGTGATAACACAGAATGGTGCACGAAACACGATGAGATTCAATTTAAGAGAGAAAGCAAATGTTTGCCTTTAGCTGCGTGGACTTTGACTGAACATTTTTGATGGGAATAGATAAACTAACGAAATTCAAAAATCTCGTGAAGAAGTTCTGAGACCAAAAAGCTTATCCGAATAATTTTAGGGTTTAATTTACTTCGGAAAATCTCGGTATTTTTTACAAAATAAATCGTTTGAATAACCCTAGGCCTGCCCCAGGCACAGAGTGAGAAGTAATACTCTTCAGATTTCCTAAATCTTATACGGAAATTTTCGAAATTATTAGATTGATTGTAGGCTATATCGAATGCGTTTCTATTGCCAAATTGACTTGTTTTGTCTTTCTTGGGGGAAATGCTACAGTAAGCCATGTAAATCCTCCCCTCCACCACTACAATAATAGTAATGGTAATTTTATTTTCCACCTTTCAGAAAGCACAAGGCATGGCGGAGTGGGAAAAAGGAAAGAAAAGAAGAAGAAAACATTACAATAACAATTAACAGACAAAACATAGAGACTACGACAACATTACCTACCTATAAAACTAGCCTATTGTAAAATAACGGCCACAAGCTTTTAGCCTACCGTCTACTGAAATTAGTAAATACTTAAATAAACGCCCAACCATTAACCGCCCTTAACGAACACCTAAAAAGATCTTGGAGCTTCGAACCTTTGCAAGTTCTGCGAGTTCCCCAGATCTGGGTGGTGGAAATACCTCTGCTTTTGAAGTTCGAGTTAAAGGACCTGTCTTACCTATAATACTATTGCAACCTACTTCTATAATCTCGCCATATATTTCTGAACGCGGAGACCCCAATTCCGTACGGTACATTCTAACCACGCTGATTTTCTCACTTGCCGTGTTTTGCTACCTTCGACGTGTATCACACTGTCGACGGTTCTCTGCGAGAATTTTTTCCATCAGAAAAACCGGTTACGTGAACTGTTTCCCTGTTTTCACTACAAGTCAACGGGTCTCGGGAAAAGCTTAAAACAGCCAAAATCGTGGGTTGTTTGCTAAAAGCACAGCCTAGTTTTAAAGTATTCTATTTTAAAATACTGCAAGTTGAAGAGTAAACAGTGCGAGGGATCTTTTAAGGGTTGCCCACTTGATGGGTTCCAGGAAATCCTGCCGTGGGCACCGGGCAATTGCCGCACACCGATTCTTGGGGTAAGCGATCCTCGGTTCGAGGAGAAGGGGTAATCACGAAAATATCTAGGTAGAACAAAGAAATTTTGCATTAAGAGCAGGGGACAGAATCCAAATCAACAATGACCAGGCTGTGTACCTGAAAAAAAGATGGAGTAGTCCCTTAGTTCTTTCCTAAGCCCGACCCTAAGTGACCAATTCTAGGTCGTTTAATGAAATGATAAGATATCCATTAAAGATTTCGCAAGATTAACACAATTAAATACGATAAACTCTCTGCGCTTTCGTAATAAGTTTGTTCGCCTAATAAGCCTGAAGCCGTGGCTAATCCGTTTTTGGATGTTTTGGTCGGGTATGTATCATTAGGGACGTTACAAAACTAAGCCTTCGGTGCATCCCCAAAAATATAGAAGTTAGCACGGTAGCACACAAGGACCTACATTCCAGTATTCCTTAGGGTCCGAAGTTCCCGTATACACATCTCAAACCTTACTTTTGTCCCTCGGGCATTTGTCTTCTAGAAAGTGAAATCTGTTTACTCTCAAGAAGCAGGTCATACGAAAAATTCATTACCCTTTTGATCCGGTCAAAGATTCGACAAGTTATCCAAGAACAATAACAGATTGAAATTTGGTATTCGGATGCAACCTTTTGAGTCTGAAATGGTCGGCTACTTTTGGGTTTAGTCAGTTGGTACAGGTACTTTTGTTTCAGAAGGTATGGTAAGGCTAGGTAGAAAAATACTTTTGAGCCCAAGCTGACTAGGAAACATAGATTCAAACGATGAATTGTTTTAATATAGATAGAAAGCCCATACGCTGCTTAGAAACCGAGCCCAAATAATTTCTTTTAATTGAAGCTTTGCAGAACATTTTGTACTGATTTTTTTTTCTTTCAGACTCAGACATAAAAGCTGCACACGAACTAAAACCACATTCGAAACTAGAATGACGATCTCTTCCTGAATAGATTTGATGAAATACAGCATTTCTAGGAATACAAGTAACTCCTGCTAAGAGAAAAAATATCAATTCATTCCTGGGAAGCTTTGCGACCCAGCTTGTCGCCATCAATACACAAATACAAACGGGTTACATATACTGTAGACACAGGAACTGACGCACCATTTAAAAGTAAACAAACGTTAATATTACGTTTCTTTCTTTATTTGAAACCGTTAATTCGATCACGGCAACACGAGCAGAATCTATGCACCGCCAGGCGTGTACAAAAACAGAACAATTTATATTCATGACTCGTGACCATTTTTTGTAGTAATTCACAATCCATTAACAAGATGTTTCTGTCAGACTTTTAATTTGCGCGGCTAGGATAATACATTTTTTGCCCCAAAATACTGACTACTCAATTCCAGCAAATGGTGTCTTTTATGGCCAGCCGCATTAATATATCATTAATCTTTCATCTGTCCATCGGTGTATGGACACAGGCAGATGTACCTCCAAATGCCACATATCCCATATCTACCCCTAACAGTGAATCCGGAGTTAGTCGAGATTAGCGAAATTAGTAGCGCTATTGTGACTGCGTTTGGGGCACAGACTCCCAACTGAAGTGCGACACATCTCAGATTCATGAATTTTCCGATTTCCAAAGAGCTAATCCATTAGTGTCGAAGGGATAGAAGAGCGGTTGTGATTGGCCCGCCGAAGTGGTTCCGAGGTGGATTGCTCTGGCGAGTTTCTAACTGCCGGCCAACATTCAGTCGTGGATACAGGTGGCAGAAGGATATAGAAATGGCACACGTTGCGGTGTTAAAAGCGCATAACAGAGCCATACGAAGGGTGAGTGTTTCTGGCCTCCCACAACGTTTTAGTGACGGGTTACCTGTGCTACTGTAAAGCTTCTCCGTTCGCCTGTGAGCATGATAAGTCTCGAAGGGGTTGAGATGTTTTGATCGCAATTGGTGTGAGGATCCTTTGGGTACAAGTTAAGTTCCTCTAGCCCGATATAATGAGGGTTGGTGCTTGAAGTAGGGTTGAAATAAATATTTTTGTTAAAGCTACTACACAGTCGATTTAGAGGTAAGGAGAAATCCATAGATGAAAACGTGTCGGACAAGTAGTTCGTCCGGAATCCGGCCCAAACAGTAAATTTGGCAGAAGTAAGATTTTTTTTTTTTTAAGTCAGAATATTCGATATGGAGCTAAGAGTACACACTGGATCCATGCCTGAACTTTGTTTACTTGCTGGACAAGTATTTTTCCTGGAATTAGTCCAGAGCGGTCCAATTCCAGTCTGAAATCAGTTTGGATGTCGAAATAGGGGTGAGAAAACACGCTGAATCGGTAGCCGCGCAGCTCACAATTTGAAATAAAGAGTGGTAGCGTTCCAGTAACTTAATATTAGTTACGATCGTTACTATTCTTGTTATTATTGCCGTTCCCGAGCCCGCTGTAATAAGTAAATTGGCTCCTCCTACTTATTATTTTCGTTCCACGACTGTTACGATCGTTACAATTTACTTATGATGGTCGCGAGCATCATAAGTGATAATAACTATCGGTTCTGCAGGAACTCCCGTAACAGTGATGACGTATGCCCGCGCTGTTATTATTGTCGTTCCAGAGAGCGTGGTAACCACCACAATACGGCGCTCGCCCCTCCTCTTATCATCGTAACTTGGAATAACTTCACTGGAACGCTACCTGTGTTTGACGGTTTTCAAATAATATTCAGGTCGTAATCTAAGCTGGGCTGGAGGATTAAAGACATAACCTAACGGACCTGGTTAGAGGGTTGATTAGGGACATAGTTTCACACAACTTGGTGAATAAGGGAGGTCCGCAAGACCCCATTTTCCGCATGAAGAAGTACAAAAGTTGTTCCTATTTGGGGTCCCAGGAAACCTTTGGACTTATTTGAAAGGCTTGGTGTGATCGCTGCTCATGGTTTTATGCATTGCGCATTGGCATTGTGTGATTTTGATGTACACCAAGCCCCCGATACCGCGGTGCGTGGCCGGTCGCAACGTGCTGGAATGTTAAAATAGATAGCTGAATCGCCTAATTTATGGTCGGCATCGGTGCCATTGCAGCCAGAGGCGTTACTAGCCAAAATGTTTTGGGGGGGGGGGCAAGGAATTTACCGACTGGCTGCTAATTTTACCGACTGTTTTTGCAGAAAAACGGCTTGTTTTCAAGAAAAAAACGACTGTTTCAAAAAAATCGACTGAATTCAGAAAAAACGATTGTTTTGACGAAAAACCGACTGATTTTCAGAAAAACCGACTGATTTTCAGAAAAACCGACTATTTTAATGAAAAAAATCAACTGTTTAGGCGAAAAATCGCGGCGCTTCGCGCCGACTCAGTTATTTTTTAACGACTGGCCGACAACATTGGGGGGGGGGCGTCCCACCTCCCCCCCGGTCGTGACGCTCCTGGTTGCAGCACCGCTTGTTTCTGCCCATTCTGGGTCGGTGCCGGGAGAGGTTGCACACCAAGTGTCGGGGAGTGGGTAACCCCTAAATTTTAGATGACCAGGTTGTTAATCCGGCGTAAATCATAAAACTGGGGATAGCCATCGACCAGCCAGTTCGCGAGAAGCGATTCCACTCACTCACCACGTCACCAGCGATCGAGCATTTACATTTCCTCCGTCGGTTTGAATTAGGATGCTTAAAGGACCCCTCGCACTATTTACTCTTCAACTTGCCGTATTTTAAAATATTTGAATACTTTAAACGTATGCTGTGCTTTCAACAAATAACCCACAGTTTTGGATGTTTTAAGCCTTTTTCGAGACCCGTTGACTTGTAGCGAAAACAGGGAAACAATTCACATAACTGTTTTTTTATGATATAAAAAGTTCTTGCAGACAACCGTCGACAGCGTGATACACGTCAAAGGTAGCAAAACACGGCAAGTGAGAAAATTAGTGTGATTTGTTAGAGGGGTTAGAATGTACCGTACGAAATTGGGGTCTCCGGGTTTAAAAATATATGGAGTGATTATGGAACTACGTTGCATTAGTATTATAGGTAAGACAGGTCCTTTAAAGGACATGTCATACCTTAGATACTAATTCAGCGCACTGCTTAACCTTTCCATCCATTTTTATTGCCGAAAATCTGCAAAACCCCACTGATATTTTGAAAAAGAAACGGGAAACATTTTTTTCAAAAATTTATTCCATAAAGCACACTTTGACCGATGCGTTGATTGTATTTTGGTTAAAGTTTAGGTAGACTTCATTGAGGATAGCGTAGGCCAATTGTTTCTTTTTTTTTTTTTTTTTTTTAGATGAAGTAGAGTTTTTATGAAAGTATATGGTCTAGTTATTAGTCTGTAGACCGATTGTGTGAATTTTATTATATTTTCTTTACTCACCAGCTTTGGCGGATACAAATAAATGAATTGAATCGAATTGAATTTCATATGTTTATTCTATCACTCCATCGACATTCAACTCATTTTTACGCTTGCCGTATTTGTATCTTAACGCGACATATCCAGCTCCCGACCGCTGTCTTCGAGAAGCTTATTTGTCAGAAGACTGACTTGAAATATTCCCGCGTTTTGTCGCTTCGGGGCAATGGGTCTGCAGAAGGGATAAAAACAGCCAAAGCCTTGTGTAATCTGCTGTAAGCAGACAAGTGTTTTAAAGTAGTCAATTGTGTTAGAACATCTCAGCAGAAATACTATTTGGTGCGATGTGTACTATAACAAAATCCAGATAGCTGAACATAGGTCATAAATCGTCTCATCAGGATGGTGCATTAGCGGATACTCTCAGAAATGCACCGTGTCACAGAATTTTCGTAAATTGTGATGTGAATATTCAAGGGTTTGCGGCTACCTCCAGGTCGCATTGAAACTTGGAACCTTGGTGTGCGATATCTTGTATTACTTAATTTTGTATCACATTTCCTTACAAATAAATCGCGATTCTAAATGTTAGCTTTCTTGGTGTTTGGCCTCTGCAAAGTACTTAGTACTGCAATGCATCTTTTGGCAGCGATTCCAAATTTATTTTGGCACAATGCCGTAAACAGAGGAAACTTTCTGTAAACTGAAATTCCTAATTACTCGCTGAATCAGATATTTTAGCAAGTTCGCATGCTCTGAATTTTCTTGGATGACATGTTTCATCTTCAGCATTTCTTACCTTTCTTTCAGAAGCATGGATTGCTGACATATAAAAGAGGAAATTTCGTTATTTAAATCTTGTCAGTTGGAAGAGTTGTAATTCAAATGAGACATGACACTAATTAGGTCGGGAATCCTATAGATGAGAACTGTTATTTCACACCCTTATCCCCGTTTCCCGACAAGGCGAAATTCTGCTACAGCAAGCCGGACATCACAGCGTGCATCTGTCTCCGGGACAAATGCAAACCAAAAAATTCGGTATTATTCCAACTAATTGGTTATGAGAGCCTGACAAACAACTTTCCAATCGTTGTGCGATTCAGTTTTACACCCCCTCGCCATTTCAAAAGCGAGTGAAGAATTCAATTAGGCCTAACTATTAGGATTACACGGAAATGAGTGGAAATGACATAGACATAGTGGGGGATGTAGATGCTCGCTGGAGATAGGGGCCAAATAAGTAGTCATTGGGTGAGCCATGAGCCACTAAATGACCATTATGGTGAACAAGATATCCTTCTTTAACTCTGAGTCGATACAGGGCCACCATTTATTTAGCTTCAAAAGATTCGGCAACGGACATTTCATTTGGCTCATGTTGATGGCTTGGAATATTAGAAGAATTCTTATTTGGACAGTTCCTCTTTTCCTCACGCGTGCATTGGCGATTTCCTCACATTGTGTAGATGGCAAGGGAAGGTTTTCTTTTCCCTCCTTACTCCGACTGAAAACCTACCAGCGGTAATCCACTCTTTCTAGCAATCAGCTTTTCAGGTTCAGTGATGCCTCTCCTGTTAGTAACTCTGTGATGATAGGAATTTTACCTCTTTGCTGGAATTGGAGATGGATTTGATTTTGCACCCTTCTGCAAAGAGCTATTGTTAGAAAAATTCAGAAAAAAACGATGAAAGGGGTGCCTAAGAGTAGGGGTGTTGAGGGTGAAGAGTTTGATGGATTTGGAGCTGCAAAAAGATCCGGTGATGCGCAGAGGGATACATTTGTCAGTTTGTCGCATTTAGGTGGGAAAAGTCATTGAAAAGATTGGAACTAATGTACTCGCGTCTGCTTTCGACAGCAATTTTCTTTACACTTTCTTTGGGAGAGTAATAACAAAATCCTTGAAGTAAGTTCCTTGGAAAGAAAAGTGGGTTGGAAATGTGAACTCTGGTAGCCTATAGGCCCCAAGTTGGCATATTTTCCAGATGAAGATAATTTGAGCTAGGTGGGTAAGCGCGAAGGCTTCGTAACTGCGCTTACAATGGCAATGAAGTAATCTTAGTTGTTTGTAACTGATTAGTTCGTAACTGTCAAGAAACAAAGTAAGCTTACTAATTTCTAGTTTGTTGGTTATTTTATTAAGTGTGCCTTCCAGAAAAAGGTGTAATAGATGCAAGGTAAGACAATTAAAAGAAACAAAGCAGTCGAACGAATTCGAATTGAAGTCTCATGCAGTTTGTATGTTTGTTTCCGATGGTGAAGTGGGAGAGTTCTTGCACCGGATTTTTTTAAATATTTTTTTTTGTTTATTTCCAGGGCTCAGATCCTCGCGGCGCAACATGCAGATCCAAGCTTCAGACAAAAAGAACCAAAATCAACCAAGAGATCAACAAGGAGTTGCGACTGCGGGATGGAGCCGAGAATCTATACAAGTAAGCTATCTCAACCTTCGGAACTTTCATTTCTTGTTGAAGTTATAATAGACAGTTTGACTCTTTTCCTTGGCAAAAATACGACCAGTGGCCAACAGTTTCAGGTCGATATTGAGATGAGGAGAACATTCAGTATCAATTTTGGGGCTTACAAGCTTTGGGGAGGTGCGTCGTGTTTGAGATCAGCATTAGCGAAGACTGTCTTTATCAAAAGTACAAAAGATTGGATTTTTAGTTTAGTTTCATAATGCCATCATGCTTTTTTACAGAAATTCATTTACTCGTTTTTTATTTTACATTTGCCTCTCAAATTTGTTTTTCTAGCGACTTTCAAAAAGTGTAAACTTAGTTGCTTTACCGACAATTGGCTATGTATTGATTTAAAAAACCTGAGTCCATGTCACGGATGATAACAAAAAGGTAAAGTTCTTTTTGGTTGCTAGTAGTAAATAGGCGAAAATTAATACCGCAGATCATCCAATTATTTTCTGCTGGCTGCAGATACAGTTACATTGGTCTCTAAGCTGGAGACCGTAATCCTCGAATCCGCAGTAACGGTATACTAATCTATTGATTAAATATACTTATATGCTAACCATATAACTGCATCATTCACCATTTTTCCGGCTGGTGGTTTTAACGAGATTATCACTGCTTAACTGGATTCATTCTCGAATTTTTCCAACCCAGTGCCCCCACTAAGCTTGGGCCGCCACCGCGTGAAATTGACATATTGCCGGCAGTATTTACGTGTCTGCCAATTTGAGAAACCGAATATGGTCCCCCTAATGATTCTTTGCGAATCGCAGGCTGTGATGCTGGACCTTGGCCACGAGTCCATTAATCATGTTTACCCGCCACTTGATTTTAGGGAAATGATATCATTCCACGGGAAACAGGAAGGGATTTTCTAACGGTTTGTTAGCCGGCTGCTGTTAGCCGAGGCATTGCTGCGCATTCGCGAACAGAATTGTGATGTTTTCTTGATCGAACCCGATTTGTTATAAGAGATTTCTCTAACGGTGTATATCCATTTAGTATTATCGCTGAGTTCTTTTTTTTTTTTTTTTTTTTTGTTAGCGAACAGTGTTGAGGCTGCTAGGAAGTAATTTATTTATTTATATCCGGTATAGCGAGGAGTGAAATAATACAGAAACAACAACAATACCTGAATCAGTTTATACAGTCAGCAAACCTACACAAGATTGAAACAGTTGCTTTAAAATTCTCAACAAAACAAAGTATGCCTTTAGATTTTGAAACAGAACTGGTCCTTCTAGTGAGTCCTAGACGGATCTGTTTCAGGTTTCTCTGTCAGTTTGATAGCCTGCGGATTTTGAGGAAGGGATACCGTGGAGGGGGGGGGGGGTATTCCCTGACGTGCTCCATTGTAGCATTTGGTTCCGCTTTTCTGGAGCGAGTTAAGTAAAACAAATGTTTCAGCTATGAAGTGTGTTTAGTTGTATTTTAAATACTGATAAGACAGGCGGTTGCATAATGATTGCATGACTCTTTGCCTCAGCTGATTCTGTAAAATAATTAGCAAAAGGGTTCTTCAGAGGAGGCAAGTTGGAGACTGGAGGAAAAGTATCACAAGAAATCTGAAGAAAAACAGACGAAAAGGGGTTTTTAAAAGGTCAATGAAAGTACTGCGAAGCGAAGCGAATATTTAGGGAGGACAACCGCCTTCTTCAGCGCAAATGGAAAATTTCGAGGAAAAATGCCAAAAAGTGGATGAAGATCATCAGACGTGACAAATCGAAACAAAGCAGAGAACAAACAAACAAACGCAAATGAAAAACAAAAATTAGAAGAATTAAAAAAAAAAAAATTAAAGACGAGCAACTCCCCAATACCTGCGAATAACAATTACAATACTGTTCTCGCTCGGGTACTAGCGATTGACTCCTCCCGAAATATTCGCTTCGCTTTTCAGTATTTTCGTTGGCCTTCAGAAACCCCATTTTCGTCTGTTTTCTTCGGATTTCTTGTGATATGTCAGGCCGTTGCGGCTTCCGAAATTATCTTTGGAGAAAAAGTAGCGGGTTACCTTTATCTATTATCTGGAAAAGGTAAATGGCGAGAAGTCAGACTGTTACCTTCGGATCGGTAATGTGTAGTTCCGCTTTCCATAAAAATATCCTTTAACGATCTCGTCCCCAAACTGGTCACGTTCTCTCCTGTTAATCCGCTCCGGCGATTTGATGAACTCCCGGCTTTCCTGCCAGTTGACCCCTTTCAATAGGGAATGCATTATTTATCCTGAATAATAGGCTATACTCTCCATTCATCTGTATTTGTTTCAGATTGCTAGAGGAAGAGCGTGATTAAATTCGCCTGCATTTGATGGGTCTGGCACACGTATGTGCATTGGAATCGCCTAATTTTGCTCGTGCGAAATTAAAAATGGGGGTCTGGACGAAATTATTAAGTAGAGCAAAACTCTCCAGCTTTGACCGGCGGTTAACAACTTCACCCTCGTTCATTGGACTATCGCTTAAACGATTCGAATCGTTTATTCATTAAGAATCTTATCCACGGCGTGTGCCGACTGACTGATTCCAACGTCATCATATAAATACACATCAATATATATAAACAAAAAAAGGCAAGCGTAACTGTCGAGTCAACTGCTATTTCGGTTTGCATCGAAACAACACAAAAACAAAATAATTACACTATACTAAACGGTCAAACATATTTGCTTAAAAACCAACATTAAATCATGTGGGCTCTTTAATGGTCGATGAAGCGTTAAAATGTTTAACAAATACCGAAACAATGCTGTTACTGTATCTTACGTGTGTGCATTGGACAGGTTGCAGTTTTGGAATTGGGTTCGCAACTAGTCTTGGAGGTCTTGGATAATATGTAGGAGATAGGAGAGGCTTAGGTGCTTTGTTACTAAATTAAATAGAACCCGTCATGTCACCGTTTGCTGGGGGGGGGGGGGGGGGTCTAAGCGTTCCTAGCTAGAAATTGCCGTGTACGGCAATCTGGTCGTCGCAAGCGAACATTATGAAGATCATAAGTTTTAACTATTTTCCGTGACATCTTTTTCATCTTATTAAGTTTTAATTAATATATAATTAAGTTTTTCTTGAAATACGGTCTAATCACCTAATTTTCTGAATAGTTTGTCTGATTTTGTTTACGTTCTTCCTCGCTTACAACCAGCTGTGAGCTCTTTCCTTCCCTTTTATTCATACGACATGGGAATCGCGTTGTCGGCCCCTTTCTAGAAATACGCTCACTTTTTGCAGTGTTAGGATCCCATTAGGGACAGCTTATTGAAAGTAACTTTTGAGATATCTTCCTCGTCGTTCCTTCCTTTCGAAATTCCTTTCGCCCCCTGGAGTTCGCCCCAGGCTTGAAGATCTCTCCCCTGCTGGCTTCGATGAACGGGGAAAAGTAACCCTTTGGAAAAGCATTATCTTGAGAGTTTTTGGAAGGTACTCCGTATTTAGGAAGTGAAAAGAGGCTTTCAGTTGCCTTTCTGTCCCAACGGATTTAATTTTTATTTTGGCGTTGAAAAGGCTATTGAGATTTGGGTGTGAATTCTTGAGAGGATGATGCAAAACCGATTGGACGACATTTAGGCCCTTCGTAAAGAATGAATGGATGTGTTAAACATTTTCCATGTCAAAAGTACGACCAACACCAGTCAAACTGGGAATCTACTGCGTCAGAATATCAGGTGTGTTTAATACCACAAATAGACTACTCTTTTGACAGTGCAAAATCAGCTCTAATAAAATTTCGGCTGGAATATAGCTTGAATAAAATTCAGCTGACGTGTCCGTTTTGCACTGTCAAATATGATTCGCTGTCAGCTTGGGCTCCAGGAGCATTTAGAAACTCTGTTTAATCCTTTTCAGAGGATAGTCAAATTTTGGCAGTGCAGTAGCAAATTGGTTTCGAAAGTTGTAGATGATGACATTTTATATACTCACTGAACAAGAAAAGAGAAACAGTGCAGTAAAAGAAGAACAAATATGCCAAGCTTTCAGTCACGTAGGTAGGTTTTTATTTTTACTCAAAACATTTAAAATAAAATAAAATAATATTAATAATATCCCCTTGTAGCAAAAAGAAAGTCCTAAGGACTTGTGCTGCAATTTATTAATACTACTTGTATCTAATAAATAAATAACTAAACACAACAACTTACAATTATCCACCTATATAGCCTATGACTTAAATATCAGACAGTTAAACGGGAACACTATACACAACAAGAATCCTTAATATTTACTCCTTACCAGTTTCAGCCCCACCCGAAGAACTGTGAAAAAAAAAAGAAAGAAAAAAAAAGAAAAGACCACACACCCTTCAACACGTATTAATTAAGTGGACAGTTTTAAGTTTCTATTTAAACCCGTATAAAGTGGCAGACTCCCTGATGCTAGCCGGCAGATTATAGGGTAGGTAGCTTACACTAGATAAAAAAAAAAGAAAAAAGAAAAAGGACTAATCTGGCTCAAAGGATCATCTTCCTACATGTCATGTTGAAAAATGGCAAAGGACAGATTGGCCCTGGGTACGCAATAAAAAATAAATAAATCTTGCAGCATTTGCTACTGGGATTACTATTGTATCCACTGAGATAAGATTATTTCTAATTCGGATTAATCTTATTTCAGTAGAGATAAGATTAATTCCAGTAGCAGATACTGCATTAGCTTTAATCCTGTCTTGGAGGAACTTTTTACAGTGTAGCCTAGATTGCAATGGCGATAGATTCTCTGTTTCTAGGAACCGTTGTGTTGAGCGCCTTGTGTGCAATGGGCGAAAATTTGGTCTTAGATGAAGTTAACTTTCAGCGGTGTGCTATGTTGCTTTCGACGGGTTATCTTGAGTTTACAAAATTTCGAGTCTCTAGCACGGACGTTACCAAAGTAAAAAAAAAAAAATGCGGAGCCACGAATGCAGCCTAATGTTCCTTTCATGTACTCGCCCACCTTCTTCACTATGGTTGTTGCTTCAGCGTTTGCGGTTTGTGCCGGATTTACGCAATAATCTGGAACTAATTTGAGAGGACCACATGTTTCTCAAGAGACAAGTCGCTTGCTGTAAAACTTCTTTATGTTCCGACGGAAATGATTATTGAATTGTTCATCTGTCAAGTAATATATCGTGCTTTCAAGTGGTTAAGACAGGAGGGAGCGTCCCTGGTTCCAGCTGGACAGCTGTGCCCGACTCACCTGTTCAACCACGCGACAACAATTATCTGGCCGTTTGTCAGATGCGATTTAATTGATTCCAGACTGCGCGAAGTACGCAACTGTAGAATTGGCCCGGAAAGTTTCATTACTGTAATAATTGTTGTTTATATCGTATATTTTTGAACATTGAAAGTCAGACTGACAGACTGAAGGACTGATCGAATTGTAAGATCAATTTAATCCCATCTCACTACCCAGTATCATTCTCTTACTTTCTCGGGGCGGTCCTGAATTCAGTTGAGGCACTTCTGTATGAGCTAGGAGAGCCGGGAAGATGGAATCTGTCCCCAAATTTACTGCAGTTGATATTCGCGTATGGGATTTCCCCCCCCCCCCTGAACGTGAAAGGGGCCCAAGAACCGATGCTTTTTTGTTTATATTTCTTGTTGTTTGACAAGCTGACATAAAAACATTTTCCAAATCGTATATTTCACACTGCATAGGCCTAACTAATCGAACAGTTTGTAATCTGGTTTTGAACCAAAGTCTTTGTATTTGAGCAGAAAACAGGCTGATTTTTTTAAAATTTTGCCTGTGGCGTTCATTTTCAATACAACTCGTGTTTGTGAGACATTTAAGATGTTAACCCCATATCCGAAATAAAAAGATTGAATGAATCCAGATCTACTTATCGAGATCGCGACAAATCTAGATAGGGTTTCGATCGAAAGCCTCAGAGGGTCTAAAGTCGCTTCTTCTGTCATAGAGGTAGGCCGCACACTCCAGCTCACAGCATGCTCCAATGAACATTTTTATTTGTGAAGGATCTTTGAACAATGCGCGACTCTTGCATATACTCATTATAGTATATTCAAAAACTGCTTTAATTTTACCCTATAAATGCAGTTATATTTTGCGTTTGAGTAAAAAAAATATCTAGGATGGGGGCCCAAAATAGACATTTGGCCCCCCTTGAGGTTTACTGAAATGGCGCCACTGGCAGAAGGAGAATGAACTCTTTGAACAATTTTCCTTTAAAGTTTAACCGAAAAGCCAACTCATTTTTGTGTCATTTAATTGAACACACTGAATTGTTTGGACTCTGCAAAGGGATTTTTTTAATCTTCTACAATCTATTCTAGTTATGACGTTCAAAATATCTGCGGCGGTCCCCACAACGCTAATTCTACTATGACGCGGGAAATTTTAATCTCAACACAAACGCGGCCTTTCAGTGGGCAGTGTTGAGATTGGTGAAGATGGCTTAGATGGCTTGGCCTGAACAAAAAAAAAACCAAAAATCTTTCTCGTAAGGCATACAACAAAAATACAAGCGCATAGAGGTACCACAAATCACACGGAAATTCCACTATTTGAAAATCGATTATCCGTAAATAGCGGAACAACGTAGTAACGCATTTTCAGCGGATCTTCAAGCCAATTTTAGTGAAGTGATGGGTAACTAGATTGTCCTATCCCAGCCCTTTTCGGTTAAACTTTTAAGAGAAACAGCTAAGTTTGTTTGTTATTTTCCAGAGCCACAAGCAACAGGAAGCTCCGCGAGACGGTCGCTCTGGAACTTAGCTTCTTGAATTCCAACCTCCAGCTTCTTAAGGAGCAGCTAGCTGAGCTTAACTCCAGTATTGAAGTCTACCAAGCTCCAACGACTGGAAATGATCACAACAACGCATTACCGATGATTCCACTCGGATTAAAGGAAACCAAGGAAGTGCAGTTCCGGGAGCCGTTCATGGTGAGTGTCCAGCACGTGATTAGAAAGCGGTCCCACAGGGTCTTTTCTTCTTGTGTTGGTCTGTGTCATCTTCAAGGATGTATTCTCTATGTGTCATAAGGCGTTCCGATGAAAAATTTATCTCAAAATATTAGTATGAAGTTGTACGAAAAAGCAGCATGCAGTACTAACTGATGCTACTATATGCTTCTACTTCAAGGCTACTGTGTTACTGCATGCTACTGTATGCTACTATTAGCAAGACTGGATGCTACTATGGCAAGACAGGATGCTACTGGATACTACTACTTAAGATTGGACCAGACGGAGGCACATTAAATGATAGTATTATTTGCTGTTACATAGTATTACATGCAACTTTTTCGTACAACTATCATACAACTACGCAGGCTACAAATTTTTCATCGGGACGTGTTCTCACCGTTCTCCGAGGACTCCTCAGGAAGGGAACGGCGAGAATAGAGGGAGTCACTCCACGCGGACTCCGTGTACGGAAACAGCGCGAACACGGGGAATGCTTCCAAAAATGGATTTTGTTCGAAAACAAAATATGCAGTTGACGAAATTAGTTTGGATCCACTTTATTTTTGGTTTTGTATTCTGATTGTTTTTAATTAATTTTACATTGCATACAACACCAGCAAAAATTGATTCCCCTCCGAGTCTGAAAGGGAGTCTTTTTTGATGATGGTGATGATAATCGGAGCATTACCCATCCGTGGGGACTCGCGAAAATACGGAGAGTGAGTCCCCGGGACAAACAAAAGCGCGGGGACTCCTCCAGTAGAGTCCTCGGGGAACGGCGAGAATACGCCTGTAAAGGGCAAAAACGGGTCCTAATTTGACGAATATGATTATTTTTGTTCTATATAGCTTTGTCTGTTGTCTAAGTAAGTAGGCTATTTGGCATGTGCCACGATTTGTGCTTATGTTTAATCAATCAAAAATGTTTATTCAGTGAAGTATAAATTTAAGGTCGGGGGCGTCATGACAGTGCAAAGAATGTGTTCTCTAGATCACTTCCTGAAAATCTCAGCAGTGAAAATAACCCTACCCTGTCTAGGATTGATTGCACATACCTTGTTCAAAACTTCCGTGTTATTTTTCTTGAACGGGTGCTGAGCCGTGCCGCCTCCCGTAGCACGCTAGACGTGTGGAAAGGAATGAAGACGGATAACTCGGAAATAAAGCAGAAATGATGGATGCGCATTTCTCTAACATAGGATGTACCAGGTGTGGATTCGGTAGTTGCGCTCAAAAAAGTTGGGAACTGCAGTCTCCGCATGGTTGTGTTTTGCAGGCTTCTTAAAGGACCTGTCATACCTATAATACTAACGCGACCTACTTCCGGGATCACTCCATATATTTCTAGACCCGGAGACCCCGATTTCGTACGGTACATTCTAACCTCTCTAACAAAACCACGCCTGTTTTCTCAATTGCCGTGTTTTGCTACCTTCGATGTGTATCACACTGTCGACGTTTATCTGCGAGAAGTTTTTCCGTTAGAAGAATCGGTTATGTAAATTGTTTTCATTACAAGTCAACGGGTCTCGGAAAAGGCTTAAAACAGCAAAACCATGGGTTATTTGTTGAAAGCACAGCATAGTTTTAAAGTATTCAAATATTTTAAAATACTGTAAGTTGAAGAGTAAACAGTGCGAGGGGTCCTTTAAGCGTGATTTTTTTAGGATTGTGTTGAATTTGTGTTTGGTAGAAATAAATTAGAGCTAAATTGAGAAAAAAGAACGACTTTGTGAACTGATTTCTGCCCATTGAAGTTCCAGTCTCCATCTTGCTATTAGTTCGGACGACGACCTGTTGCACACTCTGACAAGACGATAGGGATGATTCGGAGGTACGGGAAAGCTGACAGGCCCGGATTCATCAGGAAGTGAGGAATTCTCGTTTGGACCGTTCTCACGGCATACCAGTTTTATCCTTATTCTCACGATGATTGTGAAATATTTCTTGGTCCAAATATCCGGCTTGTAGAAAATTCCAAAATCTGAGCATAAAATTTTGGCAGTATTCTTGGTTTCATAACTGGATCCAAAAAAGAACCGGTGCCAGAGAAAGTTTTCAGACCAACTCGGGATCAAGTAGAAGATTACTGAACGAACGATTGTGGTAAATTAGCTTCCTGCAATTTACTATAATAGCAGTAATCGGGGTTCAATGAGTTTGCGCGGTAAGACCCAGTCTGTATTACAGGTCCACAGTACCGTTTGTAATATTGAAAGGTCTTATTTCTGTGAAAAAAGCCTACCAACTGGTCTGAACAGACCTTAAATGTAACAAGAAACAGAGAAACTGTTTCGGACATTTGGGTTAGGTCACTCCCGGAAACATTACATTTCAGATTTTTTGACAAGCAGGGCCTTATATATAAAAAAAAATGTGTTTGTAGACTACCAAACCAACGAGTAAACCAATAATTTTACTTGACAATTTATTTCGTGTGCTGGTAAAATTCCAGGTGTATGTTCTATTCTGTAAAAAAAAAACAAAAAAACTATTTAGTCGTCAATTTTCAGAAGTTCTTGGAACTGTAAGACGTTAGACGCAAATCCTACGAACATAAACCCGTCAGTTTAACGTAAATCATCCGCAATTATTTATTGCAATCTTTAGTACCCACCAGGTGACAGTTACTTTACCGCAGCTGTGTTTAATAATCCATATCCGAACTCAATAAACTATGTCTTGTTGCTCGAAAAAATCCCTCTTTTCTTTCGTCTCACCCCCCATTAAGAAGTAAAATAGGGAAGCTCACGAGCCAGATCCCTTGGATAGAATAAAGTTCTTTGGATAGAAAAAAAGACCAACTCTTTCCAAGGCCGGACAATAGGCAAGAGTTAAGCTTAACGAACGCTTTGAGAAATCCTTTATTGCGTCAATATTTTAATGACGCGACTTTGCATATGTTAAGATATTCTAGTCAAGGGATTATTTGCATTTCCATCTTGACTTTCATTCAGGTATTTTATAAAGACTCAATTTATCTTAGTGTCTTAACGCGTCGGTTGGTTTTAATAGGAATGGGGAGGGGGATATTGTAGGGTATCCCCCAGGATATTTGCATAATTTCTTTTTTTCGTCAGTCTTTATTGCGGGACCACGAAGCACATGACTTTGCAGTTAAGAGTAAAGTCACGTTCTGACTAGAGAAGCCTTAGAAGATAAACACGTTAGAAACTTTGCATACCAAATGGCTTATTTCTATGCAGATACACTCATTGTTCCGTAATCCGTATAGACGAATCGCTTCTTAACGAATTCCTTTGGTTAGAAATCTGCGCCGTTTCCGGGGTTGGGTCATATGAGTAACCGCAATTGTCACATGCGTGTGCCGAATAGTGATAAGGATTTCTAGCAGAATTTTCCACGGTGTATCTGCAAATTAAACCACCCATTTTTGCATTCGGAAGGTTCTGGGCACATCTGCTGTCTAGTGATGTAGGTAAGTTTATGCACTGATTGATCCGGAGGCGGGAGGGGGGGTGGGCGGGAGGGTCACTCACCTCCTGTAAACGGAACCACTATACAGTCGGTCTTGCGTATAGGCAGTAGAGCAGCAGCACCAAAACTACCTAAATACATCTTCCCCGAATCGGATCTCTGGTAAAACTTCTTATCGATTGTTCTGTTATTTATTATTTTTAATATTTGTTTTAATACTTCAAAACTGAATACTGGGTATAAAATTGTAACACATCAGACATTAGTCAATTCGCATACAGCTACATTAATACACGATATCTGAACAAGACTGCAAACATATTAGCGTATCTAAATCTACAATGAAAAACAAAAAATAATGCTGCTCCCCGATTTCAAGCAGCTTCAGCACTTGCAGCATTTCTTGTATCGTTTATGTTTACGTTTTGAACTTCATGCGAAATAGCTTGAAGCTTATTCATCATCTTAGAGAAATTCGATGAGTCACTTCTCTCATTCGACTTTCGCTGCAAAACATTTGAACTGCTGCCTTCTGTGGCATTTTACGGGACATTTTAGTGTTTTGTGCTTCGGTCGGAGTTAGTAGTTCTTTAGGACAGGATTATTGATTACTGCTTTATGCTGAAATTGAGCCTATGTGCCTGACCAAGTATACTGACATGGAGGCACCAGTGAATTGTTGGAGAATCTTTGAAGTAGTCAGCGACAAAAAGCTGGTCTTGCATGCTGCAGTCTTTAGCCGTGTCCACAACGCGGATATCATTCGCTAGGTGATGTTGGAAAATGGTACGAAGCTAAAATGTCGTGAGGAGTGTGTCTTCTAATCTCTGCTATTCTTCTTACTCGCACTGTAGTTATTTTAAAGACCTACTTCAAACATTTTGCTTACCTTTTCTTACTGATCGCATTCCACCAGTTTATTTAGATTTGAACTTGATTGGCGGGTTGCTGTTTTGGCTCGAGAAAAACCCACGCACAACGTCTTCTTTTCCAGATGACGAATTTTTTCACGTTTGATTGGCAAAGAATTATAAGACTTAATTGATTAGTTTTCTTATGACTTAAGAAGTACCACACTGGTCTTGGTTTTTTAATTTATTTGTATTGTAATAAACAGTTGCAGCATTAGATGGAAAATATTATTCTGATCCTTGGCTCCTTACGTGCCAAAACGGCCATCCCGCATAGTCGGCTGAGATTTAGTCCAGACCAAATTATTTCAAACCTAGGAGATTTGTTTTTGTTTTTTAATTTGCTCAGTGTTTGACGGTGTTTTTGTGGTTTTGAACATTCGTAGTGGCAATAGGGATGTTATCATTGTGTTTGTGGCAGAAAGACCATTTTTTGGTCCGCATTTATCATGTCGGCATCTTACTAAGAATCGTGTCATGTGCAACCGGGTTCTGTTGTCGCCGAACTATTTACCGTTGCGACAAGATTAGGTTGTTTTTCGACTTTCGAACGACTTTCCTTCATTATTCTTCTTCTTGACATCAGTGTAGCCGGTTAAGTGTCTCTTTCGATTAGCCTCATCGTAGAGCCAAACCATTCCGAGTGTCTTTTCTTTGGGATTTCTACAAGCTTGAATCCGTAGTCTTTGTCATATGCGGGGTCATGCCATGCTAGTCGTGTAGTTATTAGCTGTATGGAATGGATTTGAAGCTAAATACGTCGAAAATGTATTCGAGAATCCCTTAAATGTCTTCGACGAATCGTTGTTTGTATTCGAGAATCGACGAAAAGTTTTCAAAAAAAATTTGTAGGTCTTCGAGAAATTACAAAAGTATAAGAGAAAAGATAAAAGTATTCAAGAATTTATAACATGGATTTGATATTTAAATTGAGATAAGTAATTCGAGAATGACACAACTATATTCGAGAATGACAAAAATACATTCGAGAACTTAAGAAATAAAAAATTTCGAATACATTTCTGTCATTCTCAAATACCTAGTTTCAATTTAAATGTCAAATACTCTTTACACACTCTCGAATACTTTTATCCTTTCTCGAATCCTTTTTGTAGTTTGTCGAAGACTTAGAAAGAAATCTCGAAGACTTTTTATCGATTCTCGAAAAGAAACACCGATTCCTCGAAGACATTTGAGGTATTCTCGAATACATTTCGTATGTATTTAGCTTCAAATCCATTCCAAATAGCTGACATCCTAGCGTGCGTGTCCCCTTTCGTATCAACACAAAGACATAACTGGACTGCTTTCTGTATTTTCAGGAATTCCTCCAGGAACATTACGGCGAAGAAGCAAGCAACTACGAAGATTGCCTAGATGAGCTGTGTGACCTGCGGCAAGCGATACGAACGCCATCTCGTGATGCCACCGGTGTTTGCCTGCTTTACGAGTATTACAATCAGCTGTACTTTGTTGAACGACGGTTTTTCCCCTCTGACAGAAGCCTGGGCGTTTACTTTGAATGGTAAGCATGACGAGGGGGGGGGGGGGGTCGACGGGGGCTTTTGCGGGTTGAAATCGGTACCGAAAACCCTTGTGGTTTCTCGGAATGTGTTCCCAAAAGACTAATGCGGCAAATGGCTGACACTCTGGCAAAGTATATTAAACAAGAAAAGAGAAACATGACAGATTTGAGCAACCTTGTTGAAAGATAGCAATCCTGCAGAATTTTGAAGTACAGCAGTCAGGGACGTCACGACTGAGGGGGGAGGGACGCCCCCCCCCCCAATCTTGTTGACGAAAATAGAAAGATTTGAAGCCTGCGGTTTTCAAACAATCAATCGTTTCTCTTCGCACGCTAGAGAATGGCTCCCATATATTGCTAAGATATTCATATTCCTTGGTTTCGTTTCCTTGACCGAATTGTTCCAAGACTTTCGTTACAAGCCTGGCTCCGTATTTGGTACATTTCGCAGTGCCTTCTGAACCTTGGACCGGAATACGGCGAGTCTGTCCAGGACCTAAAGCCGCTAGAGAAGAAGAGTTTCGGTCGCTTGCGCAATTCTGTCAAGATCTGTAGGGGTGTGTTGGTCCCGGCCTTCTTCCCGCGAGATGTTAGCGATTTCGGGGTCGAGCAACAAAGAGCTTGTTCCACCCTTCTAACAATAGTCAGGGACGTCACGACCGGGGGGGGGTGGGGGCGCCCCCCCCCCCAATGTCGTCGGCCAGTCAGTAAAAAATGACCCAGTCGGCGCGAAGTGCCGCGATTTTTTGCCAATACAGTTGATTTTTTTTCATCATAACAGTCGATTTTCCAGAAAATCAGTCGATTTTTCGTCAAAACATTCTTTTTTTTTCTGTCAAAACAGTCGTTTTTTTCTGAAAATCAGTCGAAACCGTCGTTTTTTCTTGAAAACGGTCGTTTTTTCTGCAAAAACAGTCGGAAAAATTACCAGCCAGTCGGTAAATTCCTTGCCCCCCCCCCCCCAAACATTTTGGCTAGTAAGGCCTCTGACAATAGTTACTATTAGTTACTATTTCCGTTCCATCCGCATGAAAAGTAACCCCGTTCCAACCTTCTCGAAATAGTAACTAACAGTTACTATTTGCTTAGCATGCTCGGGAGCGTAGTAAGCGTAGTAACTACGCATCTCTGTAACGTGATTGGTCGGATTCGCCTCTGGTATGATATCCTGCTGGAAAATAGAAAAATCGTTCCAGCCTTGACGGCAAAAAGCCAGAATTCGTGACATCATGCGTAGTAACTACGGTAAGTAGGGTGGAACACGCTCAAAGTTGCGGGGAAGAAGACTATTGGATGTCCCAAGGTCTTTGATTGCCTGCTGTCTTAGCAACTAGTAGTGCTCCTCCTAAAAGTCCGAGTTTCCGTATGCGGCTGTTAATTTTCTGCTCCGATTGCGGGTATGAAACTAAGCCTTGGTTTTCATAGGGTTCGGTGCAGAACTTGAAAAACGAATATTTTGATGAGCTTTAAAGTTTAACTGAAAAGGGCTTAGATAGCACAGTCTAGTTACCCCTCACTTACTCACTTAACGAGGCTTGAAATCCCGATGAAAATGCGTTACTTCGTTGCTCCGTTATTCACGAATAATCGATTTTCAAATAGTGGAATTTTTCTTTCTGATTTGTGGTACCTGTATGCGCTTGTAACTGTGTTGTATGCTTGTGAAAAGATTTACTTTAAAATAAGTGTTCACACAGCGAGCTACCTTCCGAATAATGATCTCTGGCCACTGAAAAGCCACGTTTCGATTGAGATTCAGATTTTCCGCGTCATAGTAGAATTTTGCGTTGTGGACGGCCGTAGACATTCTGAACGTCATTCTAGAGCAAATATTGAAAAACGAAAAAAAATCCCTTTGCACAACCAAATAATGCAGTGTGTTCAACTAAATGATACACAAATAAGTCGGCTTTTCAGTTAAACTTTAAGTAGATAAAATACTTCATTAAAAAATTAAATTTGACTGCAAAAGACTACCCAGATTTACGTTTTTGTCAGGTACATTATAAATCAGATTATAAGCCACTGATAAGGAAATAAGGGAATAAGGAAACCCGTCATAATAGAACACTAAAAACGCTCAAACATTATAGGGAGCACATTTGTCATGTATTTAGGATTTCAACGAATTCTGTCGACAAAGCTTTTATATCGCTCGGTTCCTGTACTGATATGGTTAAAACTGGAACATTTTGTGGTAGACTGACAACTAATCTTCCGGACGCGACTGCGAACCTTCGGAATGCGAAATTTGGACACTTGCTGAAACCAAACGTTACTATATTTGGAGCTACTATCACTGTTTCCGCGTGGCTACCCGAAAATTGCCTTAACCACCAGCACGTCGAGCACTGCAATTGCGTAGTGTGACGTAGCATGGTCATCTTGGTTTCGTCGATTGTAGCAGCTTTGCCTATCGTTATTAGCTTCCCTGTGGTGTTGGGTACCGTGTCCTATCAGCATTAATGAGACGCCCGACCAAGATGCTGATGACTTGTGGAATTAAAATCTACCGTTTCATGACTTGTATTTTTTTTTTCTTTTGAAATTCTCACATGTGGTTTCGTTGTAGAACACGAAAAGTCCATTGTGACGACAGGAGTTACTCACGAATACTTCGGAATTGGCCGTTTCCTTACAAATTACTATAGTAGCAGTTTTGGAATAAATACCCCACCGTGTCGTTAGGACTGGTTGACGGAAATGAAGGGCTAGACATGCGTTTTTCAAACTTTTTGTTTACAAACAATGACTTCTTAATCCTAATCTGATGTTCAGGTTTTGCTTCACCTAATTCGTCCATCTGTTGTGGGTCACCGTCAACTGTTTACAAATTATTACCTAGGAATCACAAATATGTCATTGCTAGTTATTCACATATAATTTTTCCTGCCCATGGTGGGAATTTAGGAATCCCGCCGTCACTCATTCGTTCAGAAGGAGTAACAAGCGATGAACAAGGAGTTCAGACTCCAGACAATTTCAGACTGAAGGAATTGAATGTACCCGGTGTTTCATTTGTCATTACAGCTTGTTTTAAGCAGAAACAGCGTACTTTGAGGCCGTCTTTAAACTGTCATGGGAATCGACATGTCCAGTAGTTTACTACTTCTCGCTTGCCTTTGCCTGGGCTGGGTGATAGGTTTTCGGCGCTGGCAGAAGAACAGTTTGAATAGTGCATTGTTTTGATTTGTCTCTCCAAAGCAATTGTAAACAATCGCCTCATCATTTTTGGGATCCCAAAACGTAAGTGGAGGGATACCTATGACACAGCAGTTGTAGTTGTTGTCCGTCTGTCAGCGCGATAACTCTCGAGAGGAATGAGGTATTTTGATGAGGCTTGGTGTGACGATTCTTTGGGTCAAGGGAAAGGTCGAGTTCGTATATGGGCTCTGTAGCCCTACATTTAGGGGTGGGGGAGGGGGTTGAAATTAAGGAGCAAACAAAATATTTTTAAACAGCTAGTCGATTAAGGGGTAAGAAGACATGCTGAACACGATTATGAAAACCATTTTCTCGCCGGACAACTAGTTCACCCGGAATCCGGCCAAGACCGGGAAGTTTGTTAAAAGTAAAAGTTTTATTTGAAGCTCATTAGATGTTCGATTTAGGGGCAAGAAGACATGCTGAGCTATTAAGCTACCATCATTCTTTATTAATACGTTGAAAACTCGAAGCGAAGCCGTGGGAATCAAAGACGGTGAATAGCTTTTCGCAATGCAGATGCCAGGACAAACTATGATAATTGAATGAACGTACTCAGTCATTCAGTTTTGAAAGGCATGTAAAATATCTCTGAAAGATCCGACAGCGCCGCAAGCCAGACCAGTGTGGTCAGATGCGTGCGTCGATACAAAGCTGAGTATCGACTATCGCATACTTCCTTTAGAAATTAGTCACGGTGCAGCACAGGTGCGAGAGAGGACATTGAACTTGATATAAGGAAAAGATATCCCGAGCAAGGGGTCTCTAGGCTTATCGCTTTTTCAGTGGGTGTACGCCCGGTCAGACGGTGGGACCACAATGGTTGTATTGATTTGGTTGACGAATTGTTCGTCACAGAGGGTTGACAGTCCTAAATTAACCATTGTAAGGTTTATTTGCAAAGAGAGTGGGGTGATGTGAAAGGTTACGTTTGTTTCTAAGGTTTGAAGCCAATCTAACCATTCAAAAATGAGAAGCGCAACCGAAATTTCAAGTTCAAAATTTTATTTTTTCAACATTCACAAATAAATAAATAAAAAACAGCACTTCGCGCTGGAGATAAAACCTATGAGGGTTTGCATTCGCGCAAAAGTCCACATAACTACTTACCTATATAAAAAAAAAAAAAAATCAAATCTCTCTCACTCATCAATACTCAACTACCCCCTCCCCCATTCTTCCCTCCCAATCTCACCTTACCCCCCTGCCCACCCTTAATAATCGGATTATTTCGGAAATTAAATTTCCGAAATATTCGGAATTATATTATCCCTCGTGTAACATCTCAGAGAGGTGATTAACTGGTCAAGAGAACGCCAAAAATCTCCGTTTTTGTTCGATTGTTGAGCTGTAAGCTATTTGGCAAAGTTTTACCTGCCGCCATGAAATTTACTGGTTTTGCAACGAAGTTTTCAGAGGCGTTATTTCGCTGAAACCTAAGTGGCGGCAGTGGCGTCGTTCCGGGCCCCCTTTGGGTCCCCGCGACGCAGGGGCAGTTTGAATTGCTTGGCGGGTGGGAGGGGGGGCTGAAGAGTTAAACTGTTTAGGAACCGTAGGCAAGACACGTGCTGCACCACATTCGGAAAACTAGACGAATTTCAAGAAACCGGTCTGTGAAAGGTAAAGGTCGTGCATCCTATGGAACTTGCTGGAGAGCGAAGCCACACTGTAAAAAGTTTCTCCGAGTAAGACTGCAGTATTTGCTACTGGGATTAATCTTATCTGTACTAATATAAGATTAATCCGAATTAGAGATAAGATTATCTTTTTAGAATCAAGATTAATCCCAGTAGCAAATACTGCAAGATTTTTTTTTTACAGTGCACCGCAGCAGCTTCTAACGACTGTGTAGCAAAAAAATGTGAATGAGCGCCACAGACCATTTGTTTTTGTTTTAAATCTGCCTGTTCTTGAAAAAAAACAACTAACTACTTCCCGAACAAATTTTAGGTTTCAAAATGGCTCGTCCCTGAAATTGTGAGCCCAGACCTCCAACAAATGACGCACTCTTCCTGCACAAAAGAAGCTGTAGGCTAAAATTTTGGAATTCTTTATGATCAGAGTGCCTTTTCGGATAACAGATGAAAGTAATGACAACCAATCATAGACCAGTCTATAGTGTTTGGTCACAACGCATTTCAGACAATGTGAGACATTTAACCGATGCTTCAGCTAAACCTTTCCGAATAAAAATGACTATCAGAGACAAAACTGAAACAGAGTAGCCTTTTGCAACCCACATTTTTAGTGTTTGTTTTAGTGTGTTTTTTGTGATCTTTTTCATTGTTTGTACTCCGCTACTCCGTCTTTTCAGCGGGTTATAAAAATAAATAAATAAAAAATAAACATAGATTTAAAACGTGAATGAATTGCACTGAATGTTTACTGAGCCTTTCCCCTTCCTTCGCTTTGATTTTGTGCTCCTTCGGGGTGGTGGCTCCACTTGAATTTCCAAGGGGGCCCTGATGGCCTGAGCTCTCCAGGAAAAAATCATAAAGTGATACTACGCCATGTTGCAAAGATAATGTCTCTCTTCATGTTCAGAGATCAGATACACAACTGACCGAGGCTCAAACCCTGCCTGAAAACATTCGATCCTCGAATAAGGGGTCATTGTCTCGAATTAAAAAGGTGCAAAACGGTCAGCTACATTTTATTAGAGCTTCGGCCCTTCTTGGGGCCGCACTTAAAACAGTTAAAGATTCTTCCTTAAATATCTGATTTTATGAATTTCTTTTTTGAAAATTAGTTGGAGTTAAAGCTTTTGCTGTGATTTCGTTCTGGACACGGCTGCTATTTTTGCTGTTCGATTGGGTCGTCGAAAGGGTAGAGATTCTTCTACATTTTGGTTTTGGAGTCACCTGTCTCTTGTTCTTCTTTCCAGCTAAGATGGTTACTTGTCGGCGGCATGTATGGGCGATTTGAAGTTCCGTACTGTGGTGATAGATAGTCCTTCAGCCCAAGCTGACTGCGAATAATCCTTAATTGTTTTTGGGATCCCAAAACGTAAGTGGAGGGATACCAATGACATCGCAAAAATGTCCGTCTGTCCGTCTGTCTGTAAGCACGATAACTCTCGAAGGGAATGAGATATTTTGATGAAACTTGGGTGTGAGGATTCATTGGGTCAATGGTAAGGTCAAGTTCGCAGATGGGCTCTGTATCCCTACATTTAGGGGGGGGGGGGGTCAAATTAAGGGACAAACAAAAAACTTTTAAACAGCTAATGTGATAGTCGATTACGGGGTAAGAAGGCATTCTGAGCACGATAGTGAAAACCATTTTCTCGCCGGACAAGTAGTTCGTCCGGAATCCGGCAAAAACCGGAAAGTTGGTTAAAAGTAAAAGTTTTATTTGAAGTTGATTAAATGTTCGATTTAGGAGTAATAAAACATGCTGAACATGGTGGTGAAAAACATTTTCTCGCCGAACAACTAGTTCACCCGGAATCCGGCCAAAACCGGAAAATTTGTTAAAAGCAAAAGTTTGATTAGATGACAGATTAAGGATTAAGAAGAGAGGCTGAGTCTGTATATGACAATTGTTTTTACCCGGGCATATAATTAGTCCAGAATCTGGTTGTAACCGAAATTTTTTTTAAGTCAAAGTTTTAGTGAAAGTTGATTAGATGTTCTTTATAAGGATAAGGAGATGCGCTGGATTCGTTTCTGAATTTTCTTTTTTTGCTGGACTAGTAGTTCGCTTGGAATTCGGGCGAAATCGGAAACTTGGCAGAAGTAAAGCAGGAAGTCTTGGTCAGTATCGTCAGAATAGATATGGCTTATAGAGGTATATCTGAACTTGGTTTTCTCTGATGATTAGCCTGGCGAAGACTGGATCTGGCGAATACAAGACCCAGTTGTCTGAATCAAATATTAGATTTTTGGGATCCCATCGACACCTTTGGTCTTGTTCCACAGGTTCATTTCCCAGCTTGAGCGGCTTGAGCCTGAAGAGGACCCTTGCCAAGAAGGGCCGAAATATAGTTTTAATAAAATGTAGCTGGCTTACCCGTTTTGCACCGTCAAATATGATTCGCAGTCAGCTTGGTCTGAAGGACTATTGATTAAAAAGGGTTCAGTTTTCATGAGTAACCTTGGTCAACTGAGATGGCGCAACCAGATACCGCAATTCTGATTAGAAGTTTTGATTTTTCTGGCTATCTTTCTGTTTTTCTTGGGTAGCTCTTGGCCCCCTTTGACGTCTCTGGAAGTAAGTTTGTTTCATAGTTTCCGTCGTTAATAATCGAACGGGTGGTCGAAAGTTTGTTTTCAATAAATATCGTTCGTATCCCTATCCACGGAACCTCCCTACCCTGCGCCTGTGGACCGTTTAACAGAACTTTTCCAGTCTTACATAATTCGCGTGATGTCGCACAAGTTTCCTCTTTACCAGACGCCATTGTCGATTTTAAATTGACACCGTGTGCTTGGAAAACAAACTGAAACTCGTTGCAACCAACCGACTTTTCCTATTCTAAACACAATTAGTAAACAAGGTCACATCCTGCCCTCATCCATCCGTTTGCTAAACATTCAGTCTCCCTAGGTACGATTCTCTAACTGGAATTCCAAGCGCCCAACGGACCGTCGCTTTCGAGAAAGCATGCGTGTTGTTCAACCTGGGCGCTCTACACACTCAGATCGGTGCACGACAGGATAGGCGAACTGGACCAGGCCTGGATGCAGCCGCAGATTGTTTTCTGCGGGCGGCAGCCGTTTTCAAGTACATCCTTGAGAATTTCACAAATGCCCCTAGCATGGACCTGGCCTCCGAAATGCTGGAAGCCCTCGTTTCACTCATGCTGGTAAGGGTTTGGCGCTTTTGTTGTGGAGCCAAGGAAAGCAGTCCAAGAGCCCACCCCCCTTTAGCCCCGCCTCATCTATAGAAACAAAAATATAGGAGAAATTCTTTTGCCTGTGGGCCATCAGCACAGACATTGAAATTAGTGTCGGCACAGTTGGGTAGAACTATAGTACTACAGACCATTAATAATGCAAACTTCAAAATCAGTTTTGACAGACCTACTACGTGATCTTAAGGCAATCTAGACTACGGAGATCTGCGAGAGAAATCACGGGGGAATGTCTGAACATGATGCTGACCCACGGTCATTAAGTAGGTTTGACCCCACCGCCGTGACCTCGCATTTGGAACTATAGTCGAAGTCTTGCTACATTACAACCAGGACGTTTCTCCCCTTGGCCATGTCTCCGCATTCCATCTAGGAAGAAGATTTTCTAGACCCGATTAGTCCCTTTTCTTTTTTTTTAATGTTTATTTTTTGATCTTGTGCATTTACTACATTATTGAAACCTCAGTGTATTTTTTTCCTTTTATTTGTCTGTACTGCGCTATTTTCCTCTTCTTAAGTGCGTAAATAAAATTTCATGATCATCATACGACCAAGTATTTCTGGTTCTAATTATGGCATAGCTAAAAATCTTGATGACGACAGTGCCTGCAGGACTGAATTAATTCCAACTTTTTGCCGGTTTGACCTTTGCCTTGTCCCCGAAGCGTCGAAAACATAAATAAATAAATTTAACATAGAAAAAAACCTGTTCTTAATTGTAATGAGAGTAATGTCAGCATTTGACTGAACAACATGCGAAGGCTGGAGTTGATGCCGACCTGTACTTATATTATTAAGACACGCTAAATCGAATCTTTGCCTTCCAGGGGGCTATTCACTCCATATCAACTGACTTTATTTTGTTGCGTCTCCCTAGTTCGCCGTTTGAACATATCTCTTGAGGCGTGTTTCTTAAGGTTTAACTGAAACGGGCTGGGATAGGACAATCTAATTACCCATCACTTATCCTACTCACTAAAATTGGCTTGAAGATCCGCCGAAAATGCGTTACTTCGTTGTTCCGCTATTCATCAGTAATCGATTTTCAAATAGTGGAATTTCCGTGTGATTTGTGGTACCTCTATGCGTTGTATTTTTGTTTTATGCCTTACGAGAAAGATTTATGATTTTTTTTGTTCCGAAATTAAGCAATCTTCACCAATCTCACCACTGCCCACTGAAAAGCCGCGTTGATATTAAATTTTCCCGCGTCATAGTAGAATTTTCGTTGGGGGGGGGGGGGACGGCTGCAGATATTCTGAACGTCATAACTAGAGTAGATAGTGGAAAATAAAAAAATCTCTTTGCAGAAGCCAAAATAATTCAGTGGATTCAGTTAAATGACACAAAAATAAGTTGGCTTTTCAGTTAAACTTTAAGGAATTTTTGCTCCCATCAGAGCTCCTCAATCCCCTTTCACTACTGCGTGAAATGACTGTTATTCTCTTTTAAGCCCAATGACTAGCCACATTTAGCCTAGTTGATGGATGTTTCAAGCCTTTTCCCGGAATAGGAACTTTCACAGACCCTTACCCCTTCTTCCCCCTTACAATTCTCGCAAGTGACAATTTTAAATTGCTTTAGCCTATATTTTTTGTAAAGATGGAATTTGTACTAGGGACGTTTTAACCGTCAGCTGAAAAGATTTTACTGAATTAGGAAATAAAAGTCTCCAGCACCGGAGCCCCGCCTATCTTTCCTTTTCTTATCCGGTCTCATCTTCTCCGTTGCTGAGTGTTCACTGAAATACTGCCACACTGTCAGGAGTTTCATAACAGATAACACGAGGATGCGCGGTTTCAACAGCATTAGCGTAACAGATAACACTTCTAATGTTATCTGTTGTGTTTGAAAACGTTATGCATGGAATGTTATGCATAACAAGCTTTGTTGGGAAGAGCCAAAAAAGCATCTATTGACTTTATTCCTTATCGTCATGATGTCGGAAAACTCAGCAGATACTTTTTGGCGGTTTTTCGGTTCTTCCTGATGGTAACGCTTATTATGCATAACATTTCGAAACACAACAGATAACATCCGAAGTGTTATCTGTTACGCATTATCTGTTGAAACTGCGCATCCTCGTGTTATCTGTTATGAAACTTCTGAGAGTGCATCTTCTCAATTATTTAGGAAGCCCGCGTGCGTACTTCCTCTTTAAGTGAGAAACACATTTGTATTGCGCTCGACCGCAATGGTCGTAGGCCAACTGTGAGCAGGTTATTAGCCGACTTTGTGGGTGTCGCGCAAGCCTTCGACTTCACCTTTGAAGTTGATGACCGTTTTGATATGGTTGCATGTATCTTTGAAAGGAATGACGTGCTCACATCGTGAGCACCACATGGTTCCAGAAAGATTGGATGAAACATGCACGAAATCAAGTAAAAGTACATAAAATATGGATCATAGCCATCAGGTGCCTGTCCTCCCCCACACTGTGAAAAGTTCATCCGAGTAAGGATTAAAGTTAACGGAAGTATTTGCGACTGTGATAAATCTTTCCCTTTTTTCCCCTTTCCCTCCTTCCTTTTGTGATATTACCCTTTCAGCTTTCAAGTCACAGGCCAAGTGTTTTTTCTTATCGAGAATATAACTTCCTTTCTTCTTTTTTCCTTCCTTTTTTTGTGGGGGGCGGGGGCAAGGGCGCTTTGTTGGTGGAGGATCGTTCGTTAGTGGATTTTCTTGTCAGTTTGTTGTGCCTTCATTCTTATTTTCTTCTTCTTCTTTTTTCTCTCCTTCTTTTTCTTTTTTTGATTTGTTTGGTTTGTTTCCCTTAAAGAATAAGCCCCGCCCATTGCCAGGCCTTATGGTGGGGCCACAAAGAGTTAATGGTGTTTTTATTGTTTATGAATAAACTAAACTAAACTAATCTTATCTCTACTGAGATAAGATTAATCCGAATTAGAGGTAAGATTATCGTTTTAGAGACAAGATTAATCCCAGTAGCAAATACTGCAAGATTTTTTTTTTTACAGTACATATGTCCCCCAGTTTTTCTGTCGAACAGGACAGATAAAATTTATTTCAGGAAAGATCAAAGGGCCATGGGAACAACATAACAAAACCCTAGCCTCACATTCTATTTATAAAAATTGCTGATGTCCCTAAAAAGTTTTATTCCACACTATTTTCAAACCATTCTTCCCTCACAACATACCCCACATATTTCCTTCCTTGTGTCTTTTAATTCCCGACTTCCACCCATTAAATGGAAAGTAGCCTACGTTCATTTAGACTCTAATCCATATTTCCTCCGCAATCGGACTGGTAAAAAGTCTGCCCTTAGGCTAATTTGAGCTAAAGAAGTCCCCCGTCTTATGTCTTCTTTGTTGTGGCATATAATCTCAGGATCAGAAAACTCCCAGGTATTGTTCTTCTTTGTAGGTAAGTCAGAAATTTTTCGGAAACGGGATAAATATATTTGACAATTGTTGTCGGCTTGGCGCCGTCATGTTTCTGTAAATAAATAGAAATCAGCTTGCTTGGTAGACCCCCCCTCGCCCCCAACAGGTCTCTAGCGCTAGTTCCCACGCGTCTCACCCCTTTTTAGTCAGTAACCGTAGATTTGTAAATCCACCTTTTGACCAGTTTTCCCTGGAAGCCCACCCTTTCTGACCACTTATTCCCACGTTGGTGTCCTTCCCCTTTTGAATGTCCAGCCCGCGATTTCTGAGGGAAAGACTCAGGGCGTGTTCCATCCTGCTTACAGTAGTTACTACGCATGACATCAGGGAATTTTTGTTTCTTGCCGTCAAGGCTGGAACGTATTTTTAAATTTTCGGTAAAACATCACTACACGGGGTAATCCAGCCAATCAAGTTACAGAGATCCGTTGTTACCACGCTTACTACAGCATGGTAAGCAAATAGTTATTATTACACTGTCAGAAGTTTCATAACAGATTGCGCATAACACTTTAAAGAATAACACCTTTTCACTTCGAAATAAAGTGTTATGACCAATTAAGTTTACACTATTTCGTGCCTAGATCTCCAACAACACCTTCAATTGGTAAAAATACTAACGGGAACGAAAGAAACATAACATATAACATCCCAAAGTGTTATCTGTTGAAACCGCGCATCCTGCTGTTGTCGTTATGTAACTTCTGACAGTGTAGTATTTTTACCTATTGAAGGTGTTGTTGGAGATCTGGGCACGAAATAGTATAAACGTAATTGGTCATAACACTTTTTTTCTAAGTGAAAAGGTGTTATTCTTGAAAGTGTTATGCGCAATCTTTTATGAAACTTCTGACAGTGTAGTTACTATTTCGAGAAGGTTGGAACGGTCAGCGTAGTAACTTTTCGTGAGGTTGGAACGGAAATAGTTACTATTGTTAGAAGGGGGGAACACGCTCTCAAATTAGCTATGGTCGCCCCATGCTGGGTCTGCACCCCATTCCCATCCGTTTTCCTTCGCCGCATGGCTGCCCGTGTCTCCCGCTCACGCTCCTTCCCACGTCGCTAACAATTCAATTTTCTAGGCTCAAGCCCGGGAATGTTTGTTTGAAAAGCTGATGCTTTACGGCGTAAACAACAATGTCAACACACCTGACAGGTCACGAAAAAGGGAGCGAAGGAACCGAGGAGTGAATGAATACAGCGTGGACAGAGCCGAACATCATGATCATTACCTCAACAATGACGAAGAGGAAGTTGTGGCTTGCTTTGAAAGAGCCCAAGAAGCCATTGAGGTAATTATCCTGTTCGGAGTCGTTTGGCGTAAGACCGTGTATTACTTAGATTGACACTTCATTAACCTTAATTTTTGGATTCAGTATCGTTATACTGGTTGGTTGTACCGGGAAATCCTTTTCTTTGAGGAAGAGTTGGAAGCCATTGAGGCGGCTACCCCTATCAGTTTTGAGTTTGATATGGTCCTATTGGTTGGCTTGCTGTTGCGTTTTATTTTCTTAAAGGGGTATTAAGGCGTAAATTAAGCAAAGTGCAGGATGGATAATTGGGCTCAGAGCCGTCACTCACTATAAGGGAAGTTCTGCTGTTAGCCTTTCTTGTAAGCTTTGGTTGGCGTCTCATTTCTGTTAAGTTTTACAGCAGGAAAAAAGGAACATAAGAACAAGGGTTAGATACCGTGTGGAAGTGAGCGGAAGCTTTCGCTTTTAGAATTACTGATGGAGGGAACTTCAATCTTGTACAGCTGCTTATCATGCGGGCGGCTGAGGCCTAGTTCCAGAGAGAAATGGAATCAGCGTAGTGGCTGTCGCTTCGCTCTGTAAGTATACTTATTTGCGATTTTTTTTAAGTGTGTATATGTGGGGGGGGGCTTAGTGCGGCTCAGGTTGAGGTTTGACCATTCTTTCAGGTTTCCGAAGCATATGAGAGAGTAAGCCAAGCCTTTGCATTTGATGCCATCCACGACTACATTCCGGCCCCTTGGACGACCTTGGTGCGGGTGAGTTTAAATTGTCTCTTATTTATTACAAGTATTCCCTTAATGGCGTTTTTATCTTTACTTTGTGTCGCAGATAATGGGTTAGGAGTGTCTATGTCAATCAGTTTCGACAGATGAATTTGTGAGATATTATCGTGATCGAGCCTCACTCCAAGGGGATACGTACTATTGCCTCTCGATATACGACACAAACTCTACATAGCCTACGGTTATTACACAAGCCAAATAGTGAGGTAACATATTGTATATATGGATGTATGTATGTATATCGTTTGTAACCCGTTACAAAATTAGGAACAATAGAGAGAACTACTACCGTCCCTTTCCGTAGGTTGATTTTGATATGGAAATTTGGCCAGTTCCTTCTAAGAAGTGACGAACATAGGGCCATAGTACCACCAGCCATGTCGAATCGAGTTGACACTAGGTCTAAAAACAAAGAAAAACTGGTACCGTCTACCACACGAACAAATCGGTTTTTAAACACGTTCGTTCCGTATTACACATCAGTGTCTAACAAGTGCTAAAGTTTCTGTTCTTAATTTGTGTCGTCTTTTATTTTGTAAGTCCAAGCGCCATTTAGTTAAGTTCTGATTCTGAAAAGACGATTAGCGACCAATGATAAATATATACATCACTACAAATGAAGGAAAACACAAAGTTAATCAGGGATCAGCGATTGGGCACAAAATAATGGTAACCACGGGTATGCGGCAGTTCCAAGAACTTTCTGAACTAGCCTATCTACTTGACTTCTTGCCAGTATCGATTGACGGCCAAACGGCTTAACTCAGTAAAAGTCTCATCAGGGTTTGAAGGGATCAGTCTTTTTGTTGCTTTTTATAACGGGAAATGCCTTTTGACGTGTAAGTAAGTTGCCGAGTACCTTTTTTTTTTTTATTATTGGTATATAACTTTTTTGGAACAGGTATGTACTGCATATCCTCCTATGACCCACGATCAGTCATTTACGATGATCCTCACACAGAAAGTTAGCGGTACATATGAGAGGAAGATTTAAGTCACATCAGCCTCCAGAGAGGATGTTATAAGTCATATCAGCCTCCAGAGAGGATGTTATAAATCATATCAGCCTCCGGAGAGGATGATATAAGTCATATCAGCCTCCAGAGATGCTTTCTGTTCGAAAAAGTTGTAACAGTTAACACACCTCCATCTCGGTTGATATCTGAATGACAGCCTCGATGGCCATTTAAAAATATCAACCTCGCCTTCGGCTCGGTAGATATTTTTCATAGCCTACCTCGCCTTCGGCTCGGATAGGTTATTTTCAATGACCGTCTCGGTGCTATTTTCCGATACCAACCTCGATGTCTGAAGTTAACCTTTAGTTTGTTCTTAGGACTTTTTGATATTCCGATTATTTTGTTTTGGGATTTCTTTAAATTCCGAACTAGAAAAAGTAACTTTTCCATCGAGAAGTGTTTCATTGTGAGGCTTATTTCTCGGAAGACATCCGTATGGCCTTCGTCCAAGTCACGCAGGCATGAGGATATGAGAACGAGTTAGTAGTGTTTGTATGTAAAAACTATTCAAAGTACTTTTTACAAATATGCTAAATTCCTGCTCGCGCTACCGCTGTGGTCTCGTTATCGACGAGTTACAAGAAATCATGGGATTAAAGATCCTATTGAGGCTGTCTTAGAGCGTCGTGCTCGATTTCTGGAATCTCTCGACCCTCTATCCAGCAATTAAACAATAGTTACAGAAATAGCGTATATATAATAGTGTACAGTGTATTTTTCTCTCTTTTTTGAATCATGTAATGCCAAGTTAAAATTGTACCTTGTGTGTTGTTCAATGTTCCACTCTCTTTATTTCTTTCTTTTTTTTATACTTCATCAGTGACATTTTATGTAAAGATGGGTAATAAACATGTTCATTCATTCATTCAAAAGTAAAGTGCTGTTCTACTCACAAACAAATTCCCCATAAAAGCTAGGACATAGAACACGAAATAATTCGTTATAATGTTTTAGGTGAAAAGCGAACATTACCGGGGTATTGCCCACAACCATTCAGGGAAAGCCCTCTTGAGGAACACGGATGAACTTGGACCTTTGGCGCAGGAAACCTTGAGTTACATGTATGCTGAGAGTCATGACGACGTCACAACGATTGAAGTTCGAATCCCAAGGAACTCAGAAGAAAAGAGATTGTTGGGTAAGTGCAAACCAGTCAGGACTAGTGTTCGGCGATATTTGGATTTTTGGATATATCGATATTTTCACTTTCGATAATCGATATATTGATATCTATCGGTACCATTTTTCGCTATAGTATACGTATCATCTCGCCAAAATTTAAGACCAAGACTGTCGTAAAAAAGCGCCTTGCATGAACTCAAACTTCAAATAAAGAAAAACTGAATTACGAAGAACATATTGATCCAGTTTCGGATACATAAATGTAACTTATTTTGATTGTGTACAATAATTATAAATTAACAAATATCGATTTCGATATCGATATTTACGTTTTGATATTCGATATCGATATTTGGTCCGATACATCGGTGTATCGTCATCGATATGGAATATCGCTCAAACTAGTCAGGACTGTAACAAAGCGATAGTAGAGATGCGGGAGATTTGAACACTGTGCTAGGTTTCTGTCTCTCTTTACAGTAGTATACATTAATGTTAATAGTTGTAGTACAAAAGACTAGTGAAGACGATTGTTCTGTATTGGTTCTAAGAACTACATACATGTGCGTCGAACGTGGGTACTGGACTAACCAACAAAACGGGCAAACAGACTTTACAGAAGGACGTCTTACGCTTTCGCCGAAACGGAAACTTAATCTACTTTGGATTTCTGGGATATTTTTCTTTCGGGGTTTCGTCCCATTTCTGCAATTTTCGGCAGTGCACTTCCCCCCAGCTGGTTTGTGATACCCAACTGGTATGTGTGGGACCGCTGTGACCAGGATCATCATCCGAAATAGGGGACAGCTATTTTCCAAGCGCCTGCCTTGCCATCCTTGTGGTAATCTTTTACTAGCCTGTTGATGAACAATCATTTGTTCTTGTAATCCTTTGCCTTTTAAACAGAAAAAGCATTTACTTTAAAAATCGTTCACAATCAAAAATTAAATTTCCAGCTGCTGTCAACATAATATTTAACTGGTCCATTTCAGATACTAAAGAACAAAATCATGCCTTGTTAAAACTTGTGGGCCTAAATTGAAAGACCTAGCATGATTGGCATTTGGCACCAAATCTCTTAGATCTGAGCACCATCATGACATCCTACCGGAATTCACCCCCCTTGATTAATAACAATCGAACAACGTCGTGCCGAAAAACTTAAGGGACTCGATCCACTCCATCAACCACCACCGACAAAATCAAGTCAACGCTACACAAAGTCGTTCGTGCCATATTTCATCCGTCATCTCAACCTGAAAATAGAAGGAAAAGAAGACAATGAAGCATTTTGACACGATATGAATTAGTTGTATATCTTGAGTGTCATTTTATGTATTTAACGACGCGTATAAACTGTTTACCTCCCAGGTTATTTTTTCGCTTGTGCAAAGGATTTGTAGATCCAAGATAGAGTTCGGGTACCCTAGCACTTGGCACCAGTTCTGGTTTTCCAGTTTCAGCTTTGCCCACTAGAAGATAAATTCTTGCCGCTGGTTCCCGGCCCTAAGTTCTGAATTGGCGCCCTTGCCTTTGCGTGTGCAGCCTTACCTCACTGTGCCGATTGCATGGTTCTTGTGAGAACTTCTGATGAGATGATTGTCCATAACATCAAGATTAGTTCCTCGTCCTTCCTCGTGGGAAGATTCTGGCGGTTTGCTGCTTCGAAGATTCGTGCACTGATGAAAGAGATGCGGAACCCATTAACCTCGAAAAACCAGGCACTTACTTTTCAACAAACAGCACGAATAGTCAAATATGTATGTATGTATTACACGCATGTATGTATTGTACTGAAAGCCAGAAAAATGAAGTTCATAACAGGTAGTTCAGACACAATTCATATATAAATTCATACATAATTATACACGTTAAAGCACAACTCTTACTAGAAATGATCTTTCCCCAATGAAATAGATCAGAAAAAAATACCATTACTTTCCACGTGAAATTAGTGAATTTCTTGTTAGCGCTTGTCGATTGCCTCCAGCCTTCCTGATCTCCGACGCGGCGGCTGGGCGCAAAACATTTGAAAACTGAATGCGCCGTGGTTGAAAAGTGGGGAAACTAAGCAAATAAAAGAAGTAATAAACAGATGCTTCTGAGATCCTTATCTGTGAAAGAGTTGTCAGCGGACGCTAAATCTTGCAGTATTTGCTACTGGGATTAATCTAGTCTCTCAAAAGATAATCTTATCTCTAATTCGGATTAATCTTATCTCAGGAGAGACAAGAATAATCCCAGTAGCAAATACTGCCGTTAACTTTAATTTTTGTTCGAAGAAACTTCGTACAGTGTATTTATTTTGTGAAATGAAGGGTTGGAAAATGACTCCGTAGCCTACAGTTGATTTATAATGTATTGTCCACTACTGTTACAGCTGTAGCCAGTCCTGTTCCGCGAAAAAAATAACATTCAAAAGGGTAATAATACAAATATTTTTGGCAGCCGTCTTAGAGTTTAACACAAGGATGGGCATTCATGTTTTAAATGTTGTTAAAATGACTTGTGATGGTTTCTTCAGAGGCGAACACATCCCTAAACTTAGTCATCGCCCTCAACTTAAGATGGCGCCAGTTTTTTGTGTGGCAAATTACCCTCTTTGTTACTTCTGACCTGTGGCTTCGTGGTCTAGATCTTCATCTCCCACGCCAGAAGAATATTCTGCTTATGAGGCGTTTCCATGGTTGTCACAAGCAGTGCTGATTGAATGTATCAGCACGAAAACATGCAAAATACAAAGGTTGCGAAGTACAAAACATGCAATTACGGTCGTTCCGGATGGCTAGAATTACCTTGGCAAGGATTTAGTCCTGAATGGCTTTCCGGGCCAGTGTTCCGTTTTCAAGGTTGGGATCAGGAGCCCACTGGCGTTCATTTGCTTGAAATCGTGGCTGGTCAACAGGTTTTGGTTTTATGGCACTGGCCTTACGGACAAGTGCCATATACCAATCACTTTTCCGTCGGTCGGTCGGTCTGTCTGTCTGTTCGGTGATCGCGAGCTAGGGTACTTCCAGATCTGCTAGGATGACGAAACTTGGCAAGCGTGTCAGGGACCCGACCAAACTAACTTGGATCCGACCATCCGACCATCTGCTGGGGGGGGGGGGGGGGGTAATCCGAAAATTTAGTAGTGTGAACGGGTCATCGGGTTGGAATGAAACTTGAGAACTGAGTAGATGACATATTTCTGATGTCCCATTTGAAGTCCGAACCGGATTCGACAGCTGTGGGGGATCTAGGGGGGGGGGGGGGGAGTCTGGAAATCTCAAGAAACGGTTAGAATGGAGGGAACGGAGTGAAACTTACTGGGAAACAAACATCTGCTCTAGATCAGTCGTTTACATAATCATACTGGATCCGGACCCCTTGGGGGAGGGGGATCCTTACTTAAGATCAAACGATGCATTTTGGCCGATGATCATTTCTACCACAAGGGTTTTGCTTAAAAATTTGTATCAGTAGTACCCTTAAAGTGCGCATCTTAACAGAAAAGTGGAAAATTACTTTTGATCAAATACCTGCAAATTACCTGCAAATTTGCAATTGCAGGCGAATAGGACTTCTCCTAATACAAGCCTTAATGGGTGCTGTCTTGTTCAGGTTTCCAGTTGAAACTCCACTGTTTGCCTGACCACTCCTTGTACAAATGTTGTTTGAAACTATTTGTTGTTTGGCAGGTAACAGTGGAATCTGCTAGTGCGTTCCACAAATTGACTGATCTACTTGTGAAGAGGGTCTGTGCGCCGCTTCATTACAGGCCTCTTCGTCAGCTTTTTTGGGTGGCCCCTGGTGGTTCTTCCTGCGTTTGGCACAAAAAATGTTGGGAGCGATGTTTGGGATATCATGGGATATCGTTTAACAAATGATATGTTAATGATTCCCAAGGAACTTTTGTCGTGTTTGTTTCAGAGGTTTTGCTTCCAGATGAACATACAGATACAGATGCCTTTAAAGCGCGCATCATTACAGCCATGTTCAAAAACAAAATACTTTTTTCCAGGCGATAAATTTTCGTGATTTCCAAGAGTCTATGATCATTCTTATCTTAAGGGTTTTGCTTATAAATGATCAGAACAAACCCACGAAAAGGCAGATTGTACATTTCATCCTTTGAACCAGCCTTCCAAGTGCCATCTGAGCTTCTAGCTCTTGTTAGTTCGTCTCTTGGTGTTGTTAGATCAAACTATTTGGATACGGTTTACTTACATAAACGTTATTAGACCTTATGATGGTAGCAGTGTTCTAACGCTACCGCGGTTTTCCGCCACCATATGTTTTCCGCCACCTTTTAATTCAGGTAGGGCAGGTAGCCTGTGCAGGTAGTTTCAGATTTAAATCTTTAAATGTGAAAAGGGTGTTTGCCGCCACCCAGGAAATCTTACGTCCCCAAGAGGATTGGTTCCTCTAGAGGGTAGGGTCAAATCTTGTCAGGCCTAATATTCTGATGGGGTGTCGAGCGCCAACCGGATTAAGTATCACAGCGATTAAGGGCTCTCGGCGAAACCTGCTCCGAAACGTCGCAAAGTCTACAGAGAACTGGAGGAGAGGCTACTGAAAGTTAAAATTACGTATCAAGAAGGAAAGTCTTCGAGAGAAGCACTTCTCCGGGCGATTTCTCACCTTTTTAAATTTGAATAGTTTGGGGGCCTTGAGTAGTTGAAGTTGCACAGTTCCTTTAGTTGGACTTAAATAAATAATTATTTGAAACGTTAAGCTATGTCCTCGTATTAGCTAGGATTAACGCAAAGTTTGCGTTGGTGGCGGTAAACCCCTATCGGATTACATGAACCAGCTACCTGCGCTACCTGCACTAATGAGTTGGCGGAAAACATACGGTGGCGGTGGACCTACCAAATTATTTGACCCTTTCGTCTGACCCAACTAATCCTATTGATGATGCAAGATTTTCTGGGTGGCGGGAAACATACGGTGGCGTTAGAACACCCACTTCCTTATGATGACTGATTCAGAGAAAACTCTTGGTGAAATGCACCTTCCCGTAGAGGGGTTAATGAACCTGCCCCAGAGCTGCGTTTTTGATTGTATATTCGTAATGGGCTTGGCCCGAGGAGCATGGCTAACGATTGCTACAACTTGCGCAAAATGTGGGTGTATAGGTTAGGCTCCCCGAAGAATCATGCGTCGAAGTACCGAGATCAGCATGTTGCGTGTCGTCCTTAAAATGTAGGCGGGCTGAAAGGACTGACCGCTGACGAACATAGTTCAAATTCTCCATATTCTCGTTCAGCGTTTCCAAGCGGATTGGTTTCTGTGAATCCCCCTATGCCTCACCATCAGCACTTATTAACAGACATAGTAAAATAGATTCACAGGTTTATGAGTGAAAATATGCAGTCTATTGTCCAGGTAATGGAGGTTTTGCAGATGCCTCAGTAGCAGAAAGTGAAAGTTATCCACTACCTTCTGGATCCAACTTTTTGCTGTATATACACAAGTGTTGATTATGAGACAATGGGGGACTAAAAGAAACTAGTCCACTTGGAGCACTGAACTGGAATAAGGTCAATTTCCGTGCATGTCCGCACTACAGCAGCTCACTGAGTAATTTGGGTAACATTTGGTTGCTGGACCGCCGAAACACTACATGGAGCCCCAACTCGAATTTTCGAGTTTGATCGAGTTGAAAACTTTTTTGCTTCTTAGGTCGGATCTGCAAATCTTTCAGTCTGTCTCCTTGACAAACGCTTGAAATCTTGTTAGTCATACTTTTTTGCTTTATTTTCGCGATCGATGTGTATTCCGGTAGATAATTAAACATGGGCGTATCCCGAAAAGGTTGAAATTGGTCGTGGGGTGGAACGTGCACCTACCCATGCATTCATTAGTTGCGTTTTTGCAGATGCCATGGTATCTGATACCACGGTCTAAAGTCGTTTTCGTAGTTACCGTGGTATCTGATACCACGGTCAAAAGGCCTTTTTGCAGTTAGGTCCGACTCTGGTAACTGATCGTGGTATCTCAAAAGTCATCTTGCTTTCATAAATTTTTTCAAATTGGCACTTAGTGATTTTTCTTTTGGGATGACTTCGAAAAGTGAAATTTCGGCAATAGTCGTTTCTGCAGAGCAACCGTGTATCATTTACCACGGTAACTGCAAAAACGGCTAATCGCAGGTTCGGTTACCATGGTAACAGATACCATGGTATCTGCAAAAACACAAGTATTATGACGTCAATTATAATTTAATTTCTAGAAAAATTATATCGCTTTAACTACCAATTTTTTTCTGTGTACATTGCTTACGTGTTTTACGCCGAAGAATCAAGCCTCTGATTCAGCACGTAGAAGCCACAGCACATTACTGGACGGTCGTAAAAAGTTAAACTTTGAATTACTTCCTGCCTTGTGACCTTCTAAAATTTTTGCCTGGTGAAAGCTTTCTCTTAATTAAATGAGTAACTGCTTGCAGGTCCTGTACGAACTTTTTTTTTTACTGATACGGATCGTAGCAACATTGTTTTGCTCGTTGTTTGTGACCTGCGCGGTTTGACTTTAATTTGGAGTAACTGGAGTGAAAGGGTTGAAGAATCGTCTAAAGCGGTTTCAAGTATACCGATCTGTATACAGATCGGTTGATGGTGCGAATTTGGATCTCAGATACTGATGGCCCCATAAGGTGCAACTACGCCATCAGGTGTCGTTGAGACAGTTTGAGTTCAGACTGGTTAATAAATATGCGAGACGAAATGTAGCGTACTAGCGTACGCTATGAAAACAAGAAGTGTGAATGAAAACAAGAAGTATAGTAGCAATCAAGGAAGGTATTCTGATACTAGTTCATTATATGTGTTTTCATAAGCAAGTGGGCACAAGTACATAATTTTTTTTAGCTGTCGAGGAAAATTCATGACCAGCACAGAATGTGCGAAAATTCGCCATTTGTATTTTTATGGTATACTGATGGTGACAATTTAACTCGATTGCAATTCCCAGCTCTACCCATCTCATGGGATTTCAGCTTCAACCTTCAATGTCGCGTTGACTTAATTGACGTTTGAAGGATAAGACGCATCGATGTCCCTCCTCTTATTCTCAGACAAATAAAGCACACGCAATTGCTTTTATCTCAAATGAAAATAACAGAAATGCTTTTTGTCTGTTTGATTTATCGATCAATTTTGCTGGTAAAAGCTGAAGAGGAATGCAGCCATACAAGTTATAATCTGGAGACGAAATTGCCATGGCGTCCTTTGGCAAGTGACCATATAAGACAGAAGGTCGTTTAGGCAGTCTGTCTTTTGCATATGTAAACTGCAACATAAGTGTTGTTTATTTCCTGTATTATTTGTTTTTTAAACATTAAATGGCTTGGGTTTCCACGTGTGAATATACATGTAAGCTTACTCTGCACGTGCGACAGTCCTTGAATGATACCGAGAGTATCCGTTAGTTGTTCTTGGTTGTAAAAGTGGGCTTTTGTCCGTGTTTGACACTGCAGAACTGATACGTCAGCAACATTTTATTAGAGCTATGTTTCGGCTCTTCTTGGCAAGGGTCCTCTTCAGGCTCAAGACTTGAATGCTGGAAAATGACGTTCTCGTTTCAGGGTAGGCTTACATTCAGTGTCGATCATATCCCCGGTTGTCTTCCGGTGCCCTGTTGATTAGGTTGCTGCCCTTTTCCACTCTTTAATTGCCTTCCCTGGAAATTTGCGAGGGACAAGAGTATTCAAATACGACATGCATGTACTTGTCCCATTTTCAGAGTGTGTGTTCTCTGGATAATTCCCGTGACGGTTTTCCATAATCCACATTTTTCTACTGTTTACTGAAGTGCTTTATGTGTATTTTTTACGGATCCTGTATGTTTGCACATCTGTATTTGACAGACTCAGGTCTCATCATCTTTATTTCCCTGATGCCATGGATGTCAACGATTATTCGGGGCAGAGAATTGTGAATATCTTTCTATATTCGAGAGGGTCATTCTGTATTGTTCAGGGATTAATAGGATACAAATGGGGGTCTCAGTGTTGGGTTTCTAACGAAGGGATTAGCGCTATTCCCTCTTCAAGGGGGGTCTACCGATATTTATTTGGAGAGAGTGATCTCGTTTGGGCTATTGTGGGGTGGCTGTTTTTGTCCGGATTAAGTCGTCCACTTCCGCGGATTATTTTCTTGTGTTGCAAGGATTCGGAAATATGATTGTATGCATAATGTTCTGGTGTTCTCTGCCGAAGGGCACTCTAGCCAAGTTGTTGGAGAGCTGTTTAATTTTTTTTTTTTTTTTTGGGGGGGGGGGCTTTAGGGGTCTCGAGCTGGTCTCAAGAAATGTCCTAGTGGTGTAGGCAAGGCCGTATCCAGGGGGGGGGGTGGCCCCCCCCCCGAAACATACAAAAATAATCATTTTTATAGGCTTTTCCCTCTGATCTTGTCTTTTTTGTACTTTTTTGTCCGACCCGAAGGCAACCCCCCCCCCCCCCCCCCCCCCCCCGAAAGGCACCCCCCCCCCCCCCCCCGAAATAAATTTCTGGATACGGGCCTGAGTGTGGGTAGTAACAAATACTCCAGGCAGGCAGGACTAGGCGCTACTTCTTATGACTGTTAGATGGTACTTCAGTCTGTTACAGCTAGTCAAGGGTTAGCCAGGTTTTCTGCATTCTTCGCCTGAAATTCTTTAGTCCTCAACCCACCATGGATCTATTCAAACTAGTTCCGTCTTCAACGTAATGATGCTCACATAAACAAATCCTTTAAAGTGGTCCACCGAAATTTCAGAAGTCAACCATTATTCCGAAAAGACATTGGAAAATGGAGCTTTAGAACCAAATCGTAGAAGACTGGTATAATCTCCCAGAAAGTGTGGCAAATGCCGAAAATATCAACTAATTCAAAGCAGGTGTCGACTACCACCAGGGGGGTGACGACTGGGGGGGGGGGGGGGGGGGGGGGGGGGGCCCCCCCAATGCTGTCAGCCAGTCGGTAAAAAATAACCGAGTCGGCGCGAAGCGCCGCGATTATTCATCAAGACAGTCGATTTTTTTCATGAAAACAGTCGGTTTTTCTGAAAATTGGTCGATTTTTCGTCAAAATAGTCGTTTTTTCTGAAAATCAGTCGATTTTTTTCAAAAACGTCATTTTTGTTGTTGAAAATAGTCGTTTTTTTTCTGCAGAAAAAGTCGGTAAAAATTACCAGCCAGTCGGTAAATGCCTCGTCCCCCCCAAAAAAAATTTTTTTTTGGCTAGTAACGCCTCTGACTACCACTTGGATGAAATTCAATTTAGTGTGTAAAGTGTCCCGAGAAATTTATAGAGGCGAAAGCCTTATTATTGCAATTATATTACTATAACTTTTCTCGAACAGGTATGCAATGCATATCTTCCTATGTCCCACAAGAAGTTATTTTATGACAATTACTTTTGTGGAGGCTGTTACGACCTGGTATTATCCTCCAGAGAGGCTGATACGAAGCCGTAACAGCCTCCGCAGATGTTCATCGAGCACTTTTCCTCAAAAACTGAATTCATTGAGCACCTTTTCTCAAATACTGAAAAGAAGAAGCTGATCTCAAAAAAAAGAAAATACAAATACTTTTATTAAAAAATAAAAAAATAATTAAAAATTATATAAAATAAATAAAGAAAGAATATAAATGTTGAAAAATGACAGAACATTTTACTGTCTTAGACAACCAGTCCATGCCCTAGGCCATAACCTTGTCACAGTCAGATTACCACTCAAAATCCAGCTTGTCAACTGAAACAACATCCTACTATCCCTTACTTTCCAAAAGCTAGTTATTCAGCATTGAAAAAACGACAGAACATCTTAGTCTCATAGACAACCAGCCTTTGCCCTAGTTCATAACTTGACACAATCAGATTTCCACTGAAAATACAGCTTGTCAACTGAAAATACAGCTTGTCAACTGAAACAACATCCTACTATCCCTTGCTTACCAAAGGCTAGTTATTCAGCATCGATCACTGTCTTTGTTCTGAAATTATCTTGTTTCTCAATAGCCAATACGTCCAAACATGTGGGGTTTGTTATTGTATACTTTTTACTTCCGTAAAATACTATATTGGTAGAAAGTGAAGTGCTTAAGTCCCAACAGTAGTCATTTTAGTAGGTGTACAGTAGGCTTGGGTTGCTAGTTTACTAAAATAAAATTCCCTACCCCATTTGCGAAAAAGTACAACAGAAGAAGAACCAGACCTACCTGTAAACAAAAATAGTTCGAAAAAGTTATAATAGTTAACATACCTCCATCTCGGTTCATATCGGCATAGCAACCTCTACGGCCATTTCAAAATATCAACCTCGCTGCGCTCGGCTGATATTTTTCATAACCTGCCTCGCCTTCGACTCGAACAGGTTATTTTCAATGGCCGTCTCGTTGTTATTTTCCGATATCAACCTCGATGTCTGAAGTTAACCTTTAATTACTATTATTACTCTACATAGCGTCACATCACGAGCAAGAAATACAGTAAAATGAGTCATTACATCCAGGATATTAGTACGAAAACTCACAGACTCACAAACTCACGAGTGTGCTAAATCTTCACACTGATTCATCATAGTCTGTTCATGAAGGAATATCTGAATTCCAAAGTCGCGGTACCACACAACATACCGGTACTGACTTGCGAGAAGAAAAGACGTTATACACTCTTCTAGGGGAATGCGTTTCATGTCCGTCATTGTCTGTTAGAGGAATATTTACTAGTATTCCAATATTGAGGAAAGAAATGGTTTTAAGCAAAAAAGGGTGTTTTGAGGCCATTTTCTATTACTCTGCATTTTCTGTTACTCTTCCGTGCACTTAGGTTGCTACATAGAAATACAGGAGACGAGGAGTTCAACGGTCTGCTCAGCAGCAGATCTTTTGGAACCTTCACAAAGCTGTCAGTGATTGTCCGCCTGGGACTATGACATAGGTCAATTTTAGTTTAAGTGTTTTAATTATGGAGTGATTTTGGGCCCAGCTTCCTATGTACAATACATACGTACATACAAGATGGCCAAATACTGTTTGTTGTAGGCCTATCACAAAGAGAATTGATACTCAGTTCTGGATTACCTAGAAGCACTCTGACCGACCGACGTTTGGTCAATGGATCCTGGAGGACCAACAGGAACTGTTACTGGGATTTTTATTCATGAAATACTGGGTCTTGAATTCTTGACTCGACTCTTGCAGCGAACTGCAATTTGAGGTTCTTTTTAAGATCATTCCCCTTTTTTTCTAGCATTGGCCCATATGCGAAAAGCAACAGAGTTTCACGAGGAAAGTCAGCGACTTCAGCGGATGTGTCGGGAACTAAAACGAAGGGAACAGTTATCCACGATTCTGAGAAATGTTTATCTTCAATCGATGGACTCTTTTGCCGAAGCCCAAGAAGTCGCAGAGCCCTTCGATATGGACCTTGACCCTCCCACCATCATGCGTAAGTACCTAGTGCAATCACGACTTGTTCAACATATTACAAATTTTGCTAAAGACTGGATATACTACAAAGTTCAGCGGAGCCTACATGGAAATCAGGTCAATTCTGGAAAACTGTAAAGATACGCGAATTTTTTCCGCCAACGAATTTTGTTCTTTCGCGCCCTTCAGCGAATTCGTTTCGTGGACCCCCCAGACAGCGAATAGGTGAACGAATACGATACCTAGGACTAGAACGACAATTGGGAGAAAACTCAACTGTATGGTTATATATTGTTGATTATATGTTATTGATTGTTGATTTTCTGAATTTCCTCAGCGCGAACTGAGGCGACGCGAAAATAATTCAACTTGGGAGCTGAAATAGCGCGGCCGAAGTTTTTACCTAGCGAAGCGAATTCTTCCCGCCAGTGACTTCCAATTCGCCTAGGCGAATGTGAATTCGCGTTCTGTGGGCATCTCAAGAGCCCGTGACGAACCAACCGCCACTCGCAGTTCCGAGGGCATGTCACTCAACTCAGTTTGCGCTTTCTTTTGCACGTCGATATCCTGGCTCAGCCCAATTGTTGACGCTGTGTTGACGGATCTACCACTTGCTCAAAGGATTGAATTGCAGAATAATTAGAGCAGTGACAGATCATCGGATGATCGTTTGCCTTTTTGATCATCATCGGAAAAGCGTGCGTCCTTGATATCATCGATTCGGAGGAATGTGTCACCGCATCCAGGACCCATTATCACCGTGATTTATCCTGCCTTAATACTTTATCCGGATACTTATAATTACGTTGACAATTTGATGTAGCTTTGATAGTAATTTTTTTTTGCCACAAAAACCGCAATCCTCATTCTGCTTTGTAGACTGAACGAGTTTTGTCAGTCAAGAAACCGTAACTTCCGTGACAACTAAAAATTCATTAAATCACGCAAACCAAAAGTGTTACTTCCTTTTCCGTAACCGAGGGCGTTTCCTCTTTATTGATTTGGCATTTTCGCTTTCAATTGCTTGCGGAATATAGTAGGCACCTGCAAACCGTAAAACGTCAAACGGACCAGTTGCAATCGGTGTTTGTTGTAATTTATTTGATTTCTTTTGATATTTACTTATTAATCCGCCAAACGTTAAGCTTTTATAGAATAATTTCAAAGGATAGTCGTTTTCTGTCTATAGTAGCCACGTTGTTTGTTCGGGAGGGCTATAATGCCCACGATCAAATGCCCACGTTTCAAAATGCCCGCGACTCAAAATGCCTACGACTCAGAATGCTCACGGTTCAGAATGCCCACGATTTGATTATTTGAGGTGTTCAGTCCGTAGTAAACGGAAAGTAGTGATGAGTGAGAAACGAAAGGAGCAGGCCGATGATGATCGTATCCTGAACTGGCATAATCTCGATTATAATGTAAGACTACAATACTCTGCAGAATTCTGAAGAAAAAAAAACTGAATCACAAACATCGATCTTAAAACTGTAATTTTTAATTAAGAACAATTCTCACCTTCATTGTGCAAGATTTGGATTGCCTAGTTTCGCTTTCTGCGAAACTATTCTGGATTGTCGGTGTTTTGATCGTGGGCATTCTGAATCGTGGGCATTTTGATCCGTGGGCATTTTGAGTCGTATGTATTTTGATCCGTGGGTATTTTGATCGTGGGCATTCTGGACCGTGGGCATTTTGAACCCGTGGGCATTTTGATCGAGGGCATACTGAGCGTGGGCATTGTGAGAGTGGGCAAAAATCTCGTGGTGATTTTGAGAACCACTCTCCAGGAGTACTCACCGGCGGTCTCTAGTTTTACGTATAAGGCGTATTCACTGGCGACTGATCCCTGGTGTTATAACCCGTTTTTGGACTAACCAACGCCTGGTTAGTCAATACCCGTGCCGACTAGACCCGAATTTGCTTGGAAGATCGGTTCTAGTGAGGTCACTGGTTCGACAAAAAACGCGTTATAGGAAAAGAACCGAAGACTGGTGAGAAAAGAACAGAAACAGCCCGGATTGCAACGAACGCATGAATAAGTTGTACGTTGCCTGCAGCGCCGACCGCGCGAGAATAACGAGAAACTTCAAAATTTTCGTCCCGCCTACAAAAATTTATGTCGGCCGAGCGGATTTTTTTACGGTAGTGTGAGTCGAGACGAGTCTGCGATCTCTGTGCAAAGGGTGACAATGCATACTATGAGCGTGTTCCATCCTACTTACCGTAGTTACCACGCATGACGTCACAAATTCTGCCTTTTTGTCGTCAAGGCTGGAACGATTTTTCTATTTTCCAGCGGAATATCATGCCACGGGCGAATCCGACCAATCACGTGACAGAGATTCGTGGTTAATACGCTTACCACGCTCCCGAGCGTAGTAAGCAAATAGTTACTATTAGTTACTATTCCGAGAAGGCTGGAACGGTCAGCGTAGTAACTTTTCGTGAGGTTGGAACGGATTTAGTAACTAATAGTTACTATTGGTACGAGGGTGGAACACGCTCTATATGTCTCGTCGGGCACCCTAGAGGACTAAATGGAATTTAGCGTGAGAAGCAAAACAATTAAATGAGTCTTATCCGTTCATGATGTCAAGCCTACTCTACCTAACGTATGTTACGCGAGTATGTTCTCAATCACTGTGTTAAATTATTATCCGGACAGAATGGCAATCTACTAGCTTTTCTTGTTTCATTTGCCATCATAAGGTGCGTCTTTTTGAATGTAGTTTCGGTGTGGCTTGACATACTTTTGTTTTAGTTATGAAAGTACAGTATGTGGAATAGACAAATAAAACGGTACACATACTGTACTTTCATGACTGAAACAAAAGTACGTCAAACTAGAGCGAAATTACACCGAAACTACAGAAGAAAAGCACCAATAGTGAGCACCACAAGGACTAGATTTTACTTTAGAAAACGCCATTAGAAGTAATTTGAATCTGTCCAGGTTTTGTTTTCGTGCCCGGGAGATATCAGAATTTCCAGGAATCTCCATCCGTGCCAGATTTTGAAAGCAGTTTATGCTAGTGAGAGTCTGGTTAGCTGAAACCGCTACACTCTGTAGAAGACGACGTTATTCCTACTAAAAATCTGGCAAAGTTTTGGTTTCAGTATCACAATATCAGGATTTCCAGGCCAGAATTTTTTTGTATTTATTTATTTATTTGTGACCCGCTTTTTGCATAACAGCGGAGTATGAGTAAAATCTGGCCAGATTTTAAAGCAGTCAGTTCAGTCTTAGTGAGAGTTTGGGTAGTGCGAACGTAGCTTAACGCGTTTCTTTTTGTTTTAGCTGCTACCAAGTTTCAGCTGACGCTTGCCCCGCCAGATTTTGGTCAATATCCGGTTTCCGATCTTTTCCGGCGACTTGGACCCGTGTCCCTGTTTTCGGCGAGACACCGGTGGTCCAAACCCAAAACGTGTAAGATGGCCAAGCTTCCGGACCAAGGCTACGGGTTCAGTGTGAAGGGAGAAGGTCCGGTGATCATCGCAGGTGTCGATGGCGGATCACTAGCTGATGTAAGTAGTATTTCGGTGTAGTTTTGGTCGTCAGGTCAGGGGCGTCACGATTAGAGGGTAGGGGGTCCCTTCGCACCCCCCCCCCCCCCCTCCCGAATGTTGTCGGCCAGTCGGTAAAAATAGCCGAGTCGGCGCGAAGCGGCTGGATTTTTCGTAAAATCAGTTGATATTTTTCTTGGAAACCATCGAATTTTTTTAATAACAGTCGGTTTCTCGTAAAAATAGTTGATTTTTCTTAACAATAGTAGTCTTCCTCAAAATCAGCCGATTTTTCGTCAACGCAGTCGTTTTTATCTGCAAAAACAGTCGGTAAAAATGACCAGCCAGTCGGTAAATACCTTGCCCCCCCCCCCCCCCCCCAAATATTTTGGCTAGCAACGCCTCTGCCTGAGGAGTTGCTTTAGGTTATAAATTGGTGCCAGCGGTAACATATTGTTGCCGGGATAAATGTCTATTGTCCTGATGTCCGCCTGAGTAACCCCTCAGTTGTACACGTGATGGACTTTTTGTAGCAGTCGTTGTCCCCGGTCACAACGAAGGAGGACATTGGTTAAACCTCGGTTATTGGTTTCTTATAAAGCTTTGCTCACGCCATCTGTCAGTCAATTACAACCTCCAGTGTTACCTGTGTGGCCATCTACAAGAGCTATATGGTAGCTGCTTCTGTTTCGGGACGGAAGGCCACTATCTTTGCGGCAGACTAGTCATGTTCCTCGCCTGCACAGCTCCCTGGAATCCTGTTGTTTCTGCCTGGATTATTTTCGGAAAAAGCAAACAAGACCAAAGTTTCGGTTGGATCCCAAACTAGAGTGCGTTACGTTTTGACCTTCGGGATCCGGTCACTGTCGGTCTCGCCGAGAAAAAGAGGAGGAATTTCGCAATGCCCTAATACCGAGACAGTTTTGTCTGGTTAGGTCGAGTTACCAATTTGGCGCGAAAACAGTTTTTGTAGCCAATTCTAGCCAATCGAGGGAAATACAGTCGTGTCGCCCTTGGTAGGCTTTACTCTACTTTCTCCGATCATTCTGTTCTTTACCTTTCTGGGCTTTACCCTTTATTTAAGAAAAAAGATATTAGTGATATTCGATCTTCTTACTTCCGATTCTGTAAATTTCTTCTCTATCTTCCTCTGTGGTACAAGAATCGAAAGATAGTTAAAGAGTTTTATCTTCCGAATATTACCGAGAAGCTGACTGACCTACACAAAAAGGTCTCAGAAACAGCGTATCGGCGTTTGTCGCCTCACCACGGTTTGATCCGTTTGTTTGATTAATGTTTTGTTGACTTTAGTTTTTGTTTTACGTCCTTCTTCAAGTTTATACTCCACTATTAATCTTTTTGATGTAAGTCGGTAATAAATAAATATTATTATTATTATTATTATCATTATTAGAATCGGAAGAAAAGATTCAGCAATATCTTCCGTCCACTGCATGTTTTCCGTCTGTTTGAGAATACTGATTAGACTTGTCATTTCCTGAAGTGCTCTCTAATCGCTGAAAAGGAATCGAAAGAGAGGAGTTTGGGGAGTCTTTCTGGGAAAATATGACATCGCACATAGAGGGAATTGTTAAACCATCCTGACTTTTGATGTACAATGGATACTTACAGACATATTGATGAATTGGTTTATGGTTCTAGGCTGCATATGTGCCAAGTATTTTCGATTTAGATAGAGTAGTAGCCTAGACAAGACCCACAATAACGGGTTCGTATATTGTTGGGAAGTAGAAAAAGATGCATCACTCGTTGGTCTTTACCTATACCCAAAAAAAAAGTTCAGCTTTTAATGAGATGGGCAACGCTTAACCTAGCAGGGGCGTCCCGAAGGGGGGGGGGGGGGGGGGGGGCGGCGCAGTAACCCCCCCCCCCCCTACGTTTTGGGCATTCGGTCAAATTTCGCCGAAGGCGAAACCATGATGCCCGTTCTCTAAAGTCTTTTGTCCCCGATTTCCAAATGGGGTGATTTAATGTGGTTATTGGTTCCCATTCTTGATTGCGGCTCATTTCGCAGTATTTAGAAGTAGGGTGCGTCGTTTAGTTGGCATTTGAGGTTTTGAATTTTGGGGAGCTTGAACTACATTAAAAGCTAGAATTTGCATGGAAACTAGTTAAATGTTGCCATAAAAAAATGCGGATTCAAAAAATGTCGCCTGTGCCGCTTTAATTTATCCTGGGTACAGCCGTTAGCGACGTTGTCGCTTTGCAGCAACGGCGGATTTTGTCGGCATATTTTCAAGTCGTGTTGGCAAAACTCGACGTCCTCGAAAGGTAAAAGGCTAGTGACGACGTATCCTTAAAGAAAAACAAAGAAGTTGAAGAGCGTGAAAGCGCTTCAAATTTTGTCTTTAGACTTAATTTTGTACATTCTATGCAACTTTTCACATTGTAGCTTCTTGAAGGCAACTCGCTGTGTTTTAGAAGAAAAAAAAATATCGTTTACAGATTCGATCCGTTTTACCAGGTTCACCGCCCAATGAAGAAAGGCTCCGGACGCCCGTGCAACCTAGTGCTGAGGCAAGGTAGAGAAGTCTCGTTTTCACGATTGCTTTTGTCTTACAGCTTGCCGGTGTTTTGGAAGGTGATGTCATCATTGGCATCGAAGATGGGGACACGCGTTGGTCTTCACATGAAGACGTTGTAAACAGGATAAAAGCCTCTTCTGACCGGTTGATCCTTAAGCTGGTGACACCTTTGGACCGAACAGGTTACTTGAGAACGGATACCCTACCCAAAGCCAAGGTACAGATATTTTCCTGTCCTAGGGCATATTCTCGCCGTTTCCCGAGGACTCCTCTGGGAACCGAAGGGTACGGCGAGAATAGAGGGAGTCACTCTATGCGAACTCCACGTACGGAAATCAACGAGAACACAGGGAATGCTTCCAAATGGATTTTGTTTAAAAAAAAAAAATATGCAGTTTCTAAATTAGTCTGGAATCTGGATCAACTTTTGATTTTGTTTATAGATTGTTTTTAAATAATTTTACCTTGCACCAACACCGAAAAAATTGATTCCCCTCCGATTCTGAAAGGTGTCCTTTTTTATTATGGTGATGATAATGGGAGCATTCCCCGTCCGTGGGGACACGCGAGAATACGGGGAATGAGTCCCCGGGACAAACAAAAACGCGGGACTCCACAAGTGAAGTCCTCGGGGAACGGCGAAAATATGCCTATAGAGCCGGAAAGTTAGTTGCTACTAGATGGCTAAACGGCAGAGAATTTTTTACTCGATCTCTTGAGACAGACTTCTGCTTTGGTCCACAGTTTTCGGTGGTAAGTGGGAAAGAGCACATTGCGACACAAGCACGTCTGATGACGTTTGCTCGTCAACTTTATATGAAGTCTGTGCAGTTCATACGCTCCAGACTAGTGAGGCGTGGGTGAGTGGTCAGGGAGAGGCGGGGAGTGACCAACGCCTCGCATGTTGCTTATCTTTACAGTTTTCCTTCAGTTTAATCCACAAAGGATGACTTCCGCTTATGCGGAATTGTGACTTTACCTGAAGTGGTTTATCTCAGAACCGCAAACATTTCGGTGTTAAAGGCCGTGGTAAACCGAAATTCCTTAAATAACTAGATAAGCGAAGGCCAATTCGGCTAATCTCTTAAAGACTGTCGAGCCGCAGTAATTTTCTTTTGTACGTTTAAAGATCAACAAAAGGACTTGGCAAGTCTTTAATTGTAGAACGCCTGATACTAGGCTACCTCTAAAACTCAAGAACAGAGTATAAATCCGTTTTCTTGTAATTTCTCTTGTAAGTTACGCTGTCATTTTTCCTCTTTTCTTTGCCGGTATCCAGAGACAAATGTTGAAACGGTCGGTTAACTTCCTGTAACTGTAACAAGAACTGACAACTGCGTTAACGGAAAATGGTCTAGGAAAGAAAAAGCTGGATGAGAGGCATATTCTCGCCGTTCCCCGAGGATTCCTCGGGGAATCGAAGGGAACGGCGAGAATAGAGGGAGTCACTCCACGCGGACTTCGCGTACAGAAAACAGCGAGAACACGGGGAATGCTTCCAAAACGTATTATGTTCAAAAAAAATATGCAGTTGACAAAATTAGTCTGCATCCACTTTGTTTTTGGTTTTGTTTGTTCTGATTGTTTTTAATTAATATGAGATTGCACTATCACCAGCAAAAACTGATTCCCCTCCAAATCTGAAAGGGAGTCCTTCTTAATGATGGTGATGATAATCGGAGCATCCCCCGTCCGTGGGAACTCGCGAGAATGCGGGAACCGAGTCCCCGGACAAACAAAAACGCGGGGAGTCCTGAAGTGGATTCCTCAGGGAACGGCGAGAATACGCCTGAGATTGGTGACACTGTAGGGTATTGAGAATTCGCGAGGAGGATTATGGCACGAATGAGCGAAAGTGTGCCTCAGTATTTGATAGGTGAAATGTCCCGGTAGTTTTGCGTGATGTGCAGGGTTGCGGCAGTCCTGCTCCCTGTCTGATTGGTACGCCTGCTCTCGTTTGCTTGAGTTCAAAAGAGACATAACAATGGCTAGGCCTGACAGAACTAGTTAGACTGCACTAGACGATCCAAGATCTGTCTCTGGCACCTTCTTTCACCTCTACAAGTGTTCACTCTTTGGGAAATTGCGGTTGGACCGATATTATTGATGATGATGATGATGATGATTTTATGGCCCCTTAAAATGAACACTTGGCACGAAGACGGAGTAAACAATAAGGAAAAAAGAGAAAAAGAAAAGGAAAACACGAAAGATAAAAACTTAAGAAATACACAGTACAACTTTTACCATACAACTAACTAAACCAAGAGGGTTTTCGAGTCCTGATCAATATTTTGGCTACATGTTTCTCCACTGCTGTTAGTGGATCACTAATTTGATAACGACTGGAAATTTTAGAGTTTCTCGTCCAAGGGGGGAGGCGCAATATATATAATGTACATTTTGTGCCCTTTTCTACAAAGATTTTTAACAACGCGAATAATTAGTGTAACATATTTTTTATTTTATTACTGTATGACCAGCGTATTTTAGCATCTTCTGATGAAGAAAGCTTCGAAGTTGGTTTGTCAATAAACGATTCGATTCGATATTTAGGTATGCGAATGAGCTGTGAGCGTGCTTGATCACCTGGGTGTCAGTAACCTGCCGGATATTAGGAATCAGCACACCCTTGGGAGTTTGCAGGCATTATAGAAAGATCGCACGCCCTTGGGAACAGTCTAAGTCCGTTCTGTTAACTCTCGTTTCTCTTTCTAGAGTCGGAACCCAACACTGAGCCAACCATCGAAATACGACTACACAGGCTCCAAAACATCCACGACAAGCTCAAGCAGCGGTGTGTCTTCAGCCGGTAGCCACCACCTTCGCTCCCCGGGATCAAGCATTGCCTCATTTTATAAGCCCCGGGCGAAAAGCGAGGATCGCAAAAGGTCATCCAGATTTGATAGTACCCTGGACCGAAGCAATGACTCGACTATTTCCAGTAGGATAAAGATGACCTGGACCCTGTTTAGAAAGGGGAAAAGGAGTGAACCGAATCTAGGACATTCGAAAGCCTATGGCAATGGACTTTATAAAAGCAGTATTACACTGCGGTGAGACAAAAGGTGTACAGAGTTGTGAAATTTGTATAGTGAAAGCGATGCGAAGTGAGTCCTGGGCTCCCAAGTTCTTTCATTGCGCATACGATTTGGCACATACAATGTCGTGCTAGTAATTTGGCAGTTACTGAAAAGAGGAAATCCTCCTTATAATATCCTGCTGAATGACTCGAGAGGACACAGACCTCGTTAAAACTGAACTAGGCGAAAGAGTGCCGCAGTAATTCAGAATTTTGAACACTCCTCTCTTTGGCTTCTATCATGCCTTACCACAAAACGGATCAGATGTAGTAATAATAGCAGAGCTGGTAAACCAAGACAACGTAAGAGTGTCAAGTTGCTTGGTACAGTGTTGGCGCTCATACCATAATTTTCGAATGCTTGTATTATTTTAAGAGGGAGACGACACTCCTCCTATATGGCTTTTCGTCCTTGATAATGGAGATCTCTGTGCTGGCTCACGACCCACTGTTGGTTAAAATTCTGTGGCTTCGCGTCCAAGGTCTCGGGCTTGAGATCCATTGCAGTCTTGAAATGTTAGGCTATATTTTAGGCTATCTTTATCCCCCATGTGTCTATTTACTTCAAACTTCGTGGTAGAGGTAGACATGCCGTGCTTGCCCACTTTTTCCGGTCTGTCTGCACTGTGTGAACAGTTTGCGTTTGTTCAGGGGATTGGGGATCTGTCGATTGTATGTCAGTAATATAGATGCGGGTTTTTTGTCTTCCCGTTTGCGCAAGGAACTGAACGTCATTGACCGTTGTTTGGATGGAGGTCTACTTGTGAAAAATGTTGTATCTGGGTCGGTTTTTAAATATCTAGCTCCGTGCGGATTTCGATTCCCTGCGATGCGAAATCCAGATGCGAGTGATCTGAATGAGCTCAGTGATGTTAGTGTTTAATGGGAAACGCATTTTTCCGTTTCGGCGGCAAATATTCGGTTCGATTACTGAATTAAACTTTCCAGAAACAAAACTTTAGTCAGATAAGCTTTCATACAGTTAATCTTTTCCTCTGGCGAAGCGTAGCTCTCAGAGAGAAGCAAAAACTCGGTGGGAAGTAAAGCGAAAAGTTGGGATTAACGCACTAAGGCACTGGTCATACAAGGCTCAAAACAGCGCAGATTTGAGAAGCTGCACAGATTTCTGCACGGGGCCTGTTGAAAAAAAATCTGCTCCTTGCCTAGTGTGTCCGGGCTCTTAGAGTGGAAATTATTGTCGCATGGTTGCATTGGGACATAATACGGCAGTTGTTCTTAGGGGCTCTTGTTCCGTAGTACCACCGGTATACTTTGTTAGCTTTTAGTTGTGTATACTTTCTACCTTATTTGACTTGTCGTGTACCATAAGCTACCAAATATTATTGCAATATTTTCATTTTGTCGTTGAATCTCGTTTGTTGATTTTTGTGTGCCATAAGATACGCATCTGCGCTTTACCAGATGACTTTTCGGTTATTACGAAAGGAATGATTATTCAAAAAATAAATAATTAGAAAAATGTTTCACTTGAAAGCCTCTGAGATCGGCGTTCCTTGCAGCATGAACTGGCAGCACATTTTAGGTACTTGAATTCCTTTGAACAAGATTTCAGTAACAGGCTGAAAAAAAAAAAAATCCTTAGGATACCTACAGCCCAGGACGAAGACCAAACCTACCTCGAACCCTACAAAGGGTTCCCTTCATTGGGAGGCGTCGCATCTGACAATGAATCTTCACTAGTCACTCATGGATCATGAGTTTTTGGGATCCCAAAACGTAAGCGACGGGATACTTCTTAAATCTTATCGCACCTTCTGGTTATAGGAGATGTACCTACGCGTAACATTGACAGTCTAGAACAGAGCTTCCACCGGACAAGACCAATGAGAGCTGGTAAAAAAACCGTGTGAGTTTGGACTGAATCTTTTCGTCCAACTGGAACCCGCAGTCATCCTCGTGCACACTCGGACTATTCCGGTCTCCGCGTAAGGTCCTTGCTAGGATCGGACCTGTCTCTAGTCGATAGATCAAAATAAACATAAACGGTAGAACAGCAACCGTACAACCATAGTGCATTGTCCAAATAGGTGTTATAAGGTGTATAAGGTTTATTACAGATTCCTCTTTTCCTCGGAGCGCGCTGTAATAAGGTGCATAAGGAGAATAGACTCGCGTTCTATTCTCGCTTATGCAGGGCCAATAAGATCGCTTGGTTGGTTCCGCCAGCGGGCCAGGAAATGAGGAGCGTCTCAGTGTTGCCACGAAGCACTAAAGTTCTACTTTGTTGGAAGCTGAAGAAACAACTTTTCTTCAAAAGAACACGTTATGTTCTATTACGACTGCTTATTGTTAGTTCGAGGAGCAATGCCTGTGCGTCCGTTCATTTAATAGCTTTTTACAAGATAAAGGGCATCAAATTGTACCCGCGTACTTAAGAACACTTTTTCTGATCTTTAGAAGCTCGAAAAATTGTATCAGCGTGGCAACACCGAAGGCTGCATCGATAAGAACCTGTTGAGTTCCTGTTTGAGCAGGCGTGTGTATTAAGACGTAAGCATCCCGAAAGCGCTATTCAGCTTATTACAGCTATTTCACCTATTTGAACAATGCTTAAGGGCAAGTAAACTAGACAAGTATGCTTCAGTCAATTGAACGTTAAAATGAAAGTCAATTTCAAGAGGTCATTTCGGATCTGCTTGGGATAGTGGGAGTTGAAAAAAGTTAGCACTCACCCCACATCCTTCTATACAGACTGCAAATACGGAAAATATCATATACCATCCAGCACAGAATCCACCGACAATAAATGAAACGAAAATCAGGATCAGCAGCCATAGGATTTGCCACAAGACTTTCCCGCCATCCGCCATCTAGAACATCAGTGATGTAGTCTTTAAAATCTGCTCTTGCTTTCCTTGAAATTGACAGGAAGCTAAATGCAATTGAATTGAGAGATTCTAGAGCTGGTTGAGGGAGGTGACATTGTTTTGACATGTTTTGGTTAGTCCCCGAAGCCGCGCGCCGAATCAAAATTCGGCGGTGAAGGAGAGAATTTTGGTCAGCGGTGGCGCCCAGAATTTTTTTGGTGGCGCGCCACTGACTCTTCAGCGTTTGCTCTATTTTTTTTAGCATTTTTTTCTTTAGTTATTTTTCAATTTTCCCATAAACTTTTGCAGTTTTTCCACCACAATCGTCAGCGTTGTTAAGTGCCGTAAAGCGATCGTAATAGTGATCTGTCTGACTCACTTTTGACTCCACGTAACTCCACTCCACGCAAGCTATAATGTTGACAGTTAACAGGCTTGGAACGACCCGACTGAATGCTCAGCGAAACCGTGTTTTTTCTGGGTCATATCCAGTCATTCGTGTGCGGGTGGAGGCAGCGGGAATACGGAAACTTGTGACCCGCTTAACCCAATTAGAAGGAGCAGACATTCCGTTTAAATGTCTGAACCGCATCCGACCACGTGAGGCAAGGGGAGACTCCGAAAATTTTGGAACATGAGCTGGAACTTGCTTTGTAATAGAATATAAGGCGTATTCTCGCCGTTCCCTGAAGACTCGTCAGGGAATCGACGGGAACGGTGAGAATAGAGGAAGTCACTCCACGCAGACTCCGCGTACGGAAAGCAACGAGAACGTTCCACAAGGTTTGTTTTCCCACAAGGTTTGTTTTCCCACTAGGCTGGTTTTCCCACAAGGTTGGTTTTCCCACAAGGTTCCACTTTAGTCTTTCCACTTCAATGTGTCCCCTTTAGTCTGTCCACTTTGGTCTTTCCAATTTAGTCTTTCCACTTTAGGTGTAATTCCCTGGTAAAACTACACCTTGGTTACAGACACTGTAAAAGTCTTTCCTTTATAGGACTTTAGTAGTTGTGCATCACCGATTTCGGACATTTTTTTTCCTAAACGCTATTATTTTTTACCAAAACCGTATCATACTAACAAGACGCCTACTCCTTAATGAAAATAAACCTAAATCTCCTCTTATTACTAATCGGGGAATGCTTCCAAAATATATTTTGTTCGAAAACAAAATATGTAGATGACGAAGTTAGTCTGGAATGCTGGATCCACTTTATTTTTGGTTTTGTTTATTCTTATTCTTTTTATTAAATTTTACATTGAATCGCCAGCAAAAATTGATTCCCCTCCGAACATAAAAGGGATTTCATCATCATTTTGATGATGGCGATTATAGTCGGAGCATTACCCGTTCTTTGGGACTAGCGAGAATACGAGGAGTGAGTCCCCGGGACAAACGAAAATACGGGAACTCCTCAAGTGGAGTAGTAGTAGTAGTAGTAGAACAGTTTTATTGAAAATAAACATTTTGTTTTCAATAGCACAACAAAAGCGGGGCTTAAGGCGTATTCTCACCGTTCCCCGAGGACTCCACTTGAGGAGTCCCCGCGTTTTTGTTTGTCCCGGGGACTCACTCCGCGTATTCTCGCTAGTCCCCACGGACGGGGAATGCTCCGATTATCATCACCATCATCAAAAAGGACTCCCTTTCAAGTTCAGAGAGGAATCAATTTTTGCTGTTGTAGGTGCTATGTAAATTAATTAAAAAGAATCAGAATGAACAAAACCGAAAATAAAGTGGATATAGACTAATTTTTTCAGCTGCAGATTCATTTTTCGAACAAAAATCCATTTTTAGAAGCATTCCCCGTATTCTCGCTGTTTCTGTATGCGGAGTCCGCGTGGAATGACTCCCTCTATTCTCGCCGTTCCCATCGAGTCCCCGAGGAGTCCTCGGGGAACGGCGAGAATACGCCTTTAAATTGGTTAAAATTACCTACTTCCTTAATACCTGTACTTAGTTTATTCCACAGCTTCGAAGCTCTATAAATGATCCTCGGGGAACGGCTAGAATACGCCTATAGGGATTCCATATTTGGAACAACTGAAACTTGGATGGTACATAGATCATGGGTCCCAAATGTGCGATTTTTAAGCCCAGACCGAGGACACAGATGCCGACCTTGTTGCGGTGAGCTGGAAGGTGGGGCGTACCTCAAATTTTCCGGAAGTACTTCGGCTAATGATAAAAAGATTATTTTTTATATTCAATCAATCAATCAATCAATAAATTTATTACCCGAAATACACACATGGTGTAAACACGGAGTAAATATAAAGAGAAAAAAAAAAAAAAAAAAAAGAAGATACAAACATAGACGAAACACCTTCTCATCACAACAACTGCAAAAAAAAGAAGAATTTGTAGGTTCAAAGCTTCGTAAGACATACGGTGTGCTTGTTCCGTGTAAAGCTCGATATAAAAGAAGTATACTATCTAAAATCTATAATGCATTTGCTGTGCCCCATATTGCACCAACACCAGCAAAAATTGATTCCACTCCGAATCTGAAAGGGAGTCCTTTTTGATGATAGTGAAGGAAGATAAAGGGAGCATTCCCCGTCCGAGGGGACTCGCGAGACTACGGGGAGTGAGTCCACGGGAGAAACAAAAACGCGGGGACTCCTCAAGTGGAGTCCTCGGGGAACGGCGAGAATACGCCTTGGGCAGAATCAGGGCAGAACTGGGGCACTGGCAAAATCTACAGGCGTATTCTCGCCGTTCCCCGAGCGATCCTAGTATCAATATGAGTCCAAAACACGCCAGTGATCCTCAGGAAGAAGGAGCAAACGTCTCAGTTGAAAGAAGTGTGGTAATAAAACCAATCTCTACAATGGACACCAACATGTGTCCATTTGGACCACTTCTTACATGGAAATAATAAAATTGCTCGAAATCCGATTTTGTTGTTGCTGACGTCGAAGAATGCCCTTCGACAAACAAATCCCTGGGTTAAGAAGTTCGCGAAATTGAAGTCGAAAATACCCGGTGATTTGTGCCCGCGGAGTACGGGTAAATAGCCTCCGCGAAACGACGGTATATTTAAACGAGTTCATCGATGTGGCGGAAATGCTAACTAAGTATAATGCTCTAGGCGTATCCTCGCCCTTCACCGAGGACTCCACTTGAGGAGGCCCCGCGTTTTTGTTTGTCCCGGGGACTCACTCCCCGTATTCTCGCGAGTCCCAACGGAAAGGGAATGCTCCGATCATCATCACCATCATCAAAAAGGACTCCCTTTAAGATTCGGAGGGGAAGCAATTTTTGCTGGTGTTGGTGCAATATAAAATTGATTCAAAACAATCAGAGTAAACAAAACCAAAAATAAACGGGATCCAGGCTAATTTCGTGAACTGCATATTTTTTTTTGTGAACAAAATCCATTTTGGAAGCATTCCCCATGTTCTCCCTGTATCTGCACGCTGAGTCCGCATGGAGTGACTCCCTCTATTTTCGCCGTTCCCTTTAATTCCCCGAGGAGTCCTCGGGGAACGGCGAGAATTCGCCTTTGGATTAGTCCCCGACGCCTCGCCACTAGACGCGCCGGTTTTTGAACGGCGTCATGCCGATTTTTCTCTGTTTTTCACGAAATTTCCTCGATGGCTGCAAGGACTACCAGCGTATAAAGTTAATTGGCACTTTTAAGGCTTCGGATTTTTTCTTGTTATAGCTGTTCTAGAATTGACTGGTAGTCCACTTGCATAAATGTAATAACGAAGTACTGAAAGCAACTTTCGAACTCGAAGTTAGCAGTTTAAACATTTCCATCAAAACATGAGTATGTTACAGGTATGAACTTGAACTTCGGGCATTCGGCTTCCCTAACATAAAACCAAGTCAACTTATTGCAAGATCTTGACAAGTTTAATTTGCAAAAGCAGGCCACGCCATGGAAATAACTATTTCAACAACTCCTTTACAACGCAATAATTATCATGGATAAACTGGAGCTTGTTGACTCGGTGAGGGGCAAGCATAGATCTTTTGGCACTAACGACCAGTCCAGTTGCGCAGTTGTGTATGTGTGTCAAAGTCTCGACAGATGGACGTCGTGTAAAGTTTATGGTTTAGGATTGTAGAGTGATAAACTGATGATCGGTGGAACTATATTCCGTTTCGGGTAATGCCTATTCCTAATTCGGAACATGTAAATACAAAGGCGCCAGAGAATGTCGGCGGGCCGCCGGTTTTCGGCGCGGCGTCGGGGTACTACTTTGGATACTTCTTGTCGTCTAAACTTTTTATAGCCTCTATGATTCTCAGTTTCTACAGTTTTCTTCCTGGTTCTCGGTGGGATATTTGAATCACATGGTTGTGAACAATCTGTGGACACCCTTGACCGAAAAGAAGAGAGTCGTAAGGCCCCTGTTGGCAGGGACGACTTTAATCCCTTGGATTGGATTGGACTGGGGACACCCTTGTAGCAGGTCACAAGATTCCTGAACGCGACTCTTCCAGTTTCGTGCTGTGGGCAACTCAGTAAAAGGTGTTCTACAGTTTCTAACAAGTTTCTAAAGCACCACATGTTTTGCAATTTGGGTCATCTCCGAAGAATCGTCCTCTATATGCTTGTGTTTGTGCCAGTTGCTGCATGGTTTGAACTCAATCTAAAGTCTAGTCAATCTATTATTCATAAACTCAATCTATTCTTCCTTCTTTCTGTGTAAGCTCTGAATACAACTTTAGTTCTGATTTCGGAGACACTTTTTTGGTGCAGATGGGGTTGCTGGATGTATCTCTAGTTTCTTGAAATTCTGTCACAGCTGTCAGTACTATCTCCTTGATGGACTCATTAATCATTCCAATTTCTAGAGAAGTAACTGGACAACCTTTGTTTTCTAAAGCATAGTTCAAGTAGGTGTAATAAGCGGAACAGCACTATATGTGATGTTTACGCCTCAATACACACCCCTGTTCAAGTAGGAAGTGAAAAGGTCCTTATCAGTGCAGCGTTTGGTGTTGCTGCAGTGACTGTAGTGAGTGTTGCCACGTGGATAAATTTTTTCTAGTTTTTAAAAGTCTGAAAAAGTGTTCTTAGTACTACTTGAAGTAAACAAGTATAATTTGATGCCCATTGTGTTGTAAAGCTACTAAATCAATGGATGGACAGCATTAGTCCTGGAACTAACCTGGAACTAACCTGGAACTACCAATAAGTGGCTCTGCACAAGCGAAAATAGAACCCCGGGCCCCGTCTATTCTCCCTATTCGGCTTATTACAGCATGCCCTGTGGAAAACAGGGATCTATATTACACCTTATGCACCAGAGTACTTATTATTACACCTATTTGAACAATGCTTAACCTTCCAGGTTTTGTAGCAAATTTTAATCCACAATTGCAGAAAAAAACAAGTGAGTACAATGTCCAAAAGAAAGGAAAGAAAGTACCCACAATAATCATAAAAATGCAACATGATAACATTCAAATGGGGGCAAGTAAGCAGTGAGTAAGTTGTGGTGTGTAGGTAAAGGTGTGGTTTGAGGGAAAATGGGAATACTCTGATCTACATCTTGATATCTTTCTGTGTCCTAGTAATAATTTTTCTGAAATATCTGGAACACAGAACTTATAAGGAATGCCAATAATTTTGTTTAATGCCAACCAGCCTTACATCAAGAATAGTTTCTTACTGTGGTAGATTTGGTAAAGAAATAGTGATTGTGATGCTAAGTCAAGGTACATTTTGTTGAACATGGTAAAAAATAATAAAAATGGCAGGCTGATCCAGCTGTCCAGCTTTGGAACATGCATATGCAACATGAAGCAGCCCTCGAGAAGTCTACTAGTGAAATTGCAAGATTACTGAAGAAAGAGCAAGGTAGGTGCCAGGAGGTGAGTTGGACTTATTGGGGTCACCGTAAATTATTTTTTTTTCTTGACATAGATTATGGGTTTGATGTCGTACTGAGAATCATCACTGAATCAGAGACGTCATTTTGTGGATACCTAAGGGGGCGAGGAGCAGCAGTGCTGTTGTGAGACCCCAGAACCCTTGTCATTCTTTAACATTTCGTGGATACCTAAGGGGGCGAGGAGCAGTAGTGCTGTTGTGAGACCCCAGGAGCCTTGTCGTTCTTTAACAAAGGCCAAGGTCTTTGTGACTCAAAAGACTTAAGCGAATTAGCAACATATGAATGAAAACTCAACAACATTTTCACCAAGACTTCTGGAAAAGAATATTCTGAAAATTGAGTTATTATGAATTCAATTTTGTGCCTTGTCAGCTAGGTCTTACAGTTTATAACTTTTGAACGGGCGATCGGATTCGTCCGGACCGGATCTGATACATGGGGGGTGGGGGTGGTGGTGGAAGGGGATATCTGAATCTTCGTGAAACACTTAGCGTCGAGGGATCGGGATGGGATTTGGTGGGAAGAACAATTAAGCATAAGCATTAGGTACGTTCTTGACAGAACCAGACCATATCGGGGCTCTTTGGGGGGAATTGGAGGAGGTTTCCCGGAATTCCGGTACTTCCAGATGCGCTAAGGACGATAGAGCTTGGCAGGCAGATTAGTGACCCAACCAAAAGATTTAAGGACCCGACACAATGCCCTGGGAAGACTTCTGTTCCTGGATCCGACCATTTTTCGGGGAGTTAAGGGAAGAAGAATCCGGAAATTAATGACTTCCGTGTAGGTTGCGAATAGATGGTCCGATTCGAATGAAACTTTACGGGTGGTAAGAACTGATGACCTTGATATGCAAAACATGTGTCCGAACCCCATGCGACCATTTTGGGGGGAGTTGGAGGGGGGGGGAGGCGGGTCCGGAAACTTTGTGACATGCATAAAACCAAACGAATGGGCCGAATGGGATGCAAGTTGGACAGTACCGAGTTTATGCGGCCTTGATTTGTTATTTGGCGTCCGAACCGGATCCGACCACGGTAGGAGGATGATGAAGCGGGAACCGGAATTTTGAAGATATGCTCCGATTCGAGTTAAACTTCATGGACGGGAAGAGGGGATGTTAGTGATGCGAAGTTTATGTGTCCGAGTCGTATTCGGCCACATGGGGGTTGGGAGTTGGAGGGGGAGTGATTTGATTTAAAGATGGAAAGTAGAGAGATCATATTCCCTAGATGACATATTTTAGGGTCCGTACCGGATCCGAGCACAACGGGGAGAGGCACCGGAAGTTCCGGAAAAATGCTCAGATTCGAGCGATAGGCTAGGTGGTAAGAGAAGATGCTTTGGATGATCTGTTCCTATGTCCGAATCAGATTTGGCCGCGGTAGGGGGAGTTGGAGGGGGGATTACCGGAAATAGTGTGGCCACGTTTTTGGATTAAACGAGTGGGACTAAACTTGGAAGGTAGACATTTGCCCTACATGACCCGAGGCGAGGCTGGAAATGCTCAGACTCGAGTGAGAATAGATATCCTATTTCTAGGCCCGATCCTAGGGGGGTTGAAGGGGTATTTTGTGACGTTCTCATCTAATTTCTCACACCACCTACTCGAAACAACTGCCATATGAGCCCGTAGCTCTTGTTTTAATTTCTTTTTCTCCAAAACGCCCTTCTAGTAAGATAAGTCACTCGTGTATCAGCATAGGACTTGGAATGGATTAGAATCCGTGGTTTTATATAATCGTTTTTGGGAAAGGTAGTCTTTAGCATATGATGGAGGTTTTGGGCGGTAATATTTTTAGCTAAGAGGTAAACAATAGACAAGAGTTCAGCTAATTTTTGTTTCTGTTATGTTGGAGCTTGGATACCTATAACAAGACCAAAGGTTTCGATGGGATCCCAAAATTTAATGTTTATCAGACTTCTTGATCCAGACAATCGAATCTTGTACATTTCCGAGTCTTCGCCAAACCCCTTTAACATATTTGCTATTTATCCATAATCAACCGCTTGAATATGTACACAAAAAATGTTACTGTTTTGAAGTTTTTTGCTTACGGCCAAACAATTAATATGGAGCATGTTTAGTCCAATATCTCGTACCTAATCGACTTCAAAAAGATCTTTTAGAATTTTTTTTATTTTTTTTTACCCCGAACCTTTCAATCCAAATTTCCATGTTTTTGCAAATTTTGCCTGCTTACCCGTCAAGAAAATAAAGTTAAGAATTCGATTCAGCTTGCTCCTTATCCCGATACCGAATCTCTGATCTATTTCAAAAACAACTTTGAGCTTCAACCAAATTTCCAGTTTTGGCCGAATTCCTTGAATCACTTGTCCGGCAGATATGGATTCAGTGAGCCTACTTACCCCTTAAAGGAATATCTCATTAGCTTTATAAAACATATTTTTAATTCGAAACTCACTCCTCTGCCTCTAAATATAGGGCTAAAAACCCATCTACGGACTTTGCCAGTGAATCCTTCTACGAAGTTTGAACAAAATATATCAAACCCTTCGACCCCCCGACAATCCAAAACCCAAAGAATACGTACGCTAGGTTTAAACAGTCTTCTATTATACCCACTTAACTTTGCACGTATAATAATAATAATGCTAGTTTATTGAGCCAAAAGGCCATACAAGATTTAATACACTTCACAAATAAACTATTACACCTCTACAAATACTATGCTACGTAAACTAAGCTAAACTTTCATTCCTGAGACTAAATCCTTTAGTCACATATTTACAAACATCTACGATGCATTTGGGGTTCGCAGATCACCATCCCCCCTGGGTGCATAGATTAAACAAAGTGACGTCGCCCACGCTCAGGGCTTTCGCATGTGTGAACAAAGGGGTAGGGTAGGGACTGGCAATTGTCAAAAATTGGTCAACAAGTTTTGTTAAATTGTTACCAGATAGTTGTTGGATGCATTCTGACTTTTCGACCCAGTAAATGCCGGTTGGGACTTTAGATGTAGCTAAACTGATCGTATACACTTTTTGTTTATCATTAGTGTGTTCTAAAGTTGCAACAGCGTGTCTCCTCACTCTATGTCGACTATGTTAAAACTTCATGATAAATTTCCGGATTCAGCGCGAACTACTTGTCCGGCGTGAAAATAATTTTCATATTGGGATTCAGCATGTGTTCCTACCCATGAATCGAAAATCTAATCAATTTCAGATACAACTTTTACTTTTTTCAAAATGTCCAGTTTTTGCCGGATTCCGGGTGAACTACTGATCCGGCGAGAAAATAATTTTCAGATTCGGATTCAGCATGTTTCCTTACCCTTCAATCGACTATCTCATTAGCTTTTAAAAATATTTTTCTGTCGTACCTCAATTTGAAACCCCTCCCCCACCGCAAATATAGAGTTACAGAGCCCATCTTCGAACTTAAGCTGTACTTTGACCCAAAGAGTCATCATGCCAAATTTGAACTAAATATCGTAACCCCTTCGAGAGTTATCGTGCTAACAGACGGACGGACAGACGGACAACTTTTGCGATGTCATAGGTATCCCTCCACTTACTTTTTGGGATCCCAAAAAGACACGACCGGCTCTCTAGGCCTAAATGTTCAGAGACCAAAGTCTCGTACTTTCTAGCCAAATTGTTGCATACCTTGACGATTCAGTTGGGTGTGAACAAACCAACACCTGGAAATGCTATTCTTAATATTTGTATTGTTCCACTGTTTTAGTCAAGTCGTCCACGAAAACTGAGCCACACTAACCTTTTGCCTGGTGCTCCAAGAATAATCATCTTTGCTAGTAGACCTACAAGTAATCGAGATAAGAAGTTTGTTATCGTTACGTTCGCGCCCATAGAAATTTCGGTGGGAAAACTAACATTGATAACAGTTTATTCTCACTTCCGCCTGAACTTCCGATAACCCATTGAGGTTAAGTCTGACTTTCAGTGGCTCGCGCGACCTAGAAATTTTCGCAACATTTTGCGGATCTCGGACACGGTGAGAACCAAGCCCTATTAGGCTACAGCTCCAAATTAATCGCACATTATTATCAGTCAATAAAGTTTACTTCCAAATAGATTAAAGCTAGAAGAGGTTAACAAAATATTTACCAAATCCACAAAAGCGACAACAAATGAACTAATACACAAGATATCCTAATACACATTAATAATACAAGATATGACCTGAAATAAATGTTTAAATGAAACTGCGTAAAAATTGGGTTGAAGAACTGGCAGCAGGGGCATCATGTATGGGGGGAGGGAGGGGGAGACGCCCCCTCCCCTCCAAAGTTGCCTGCCACTCGGTAGAGAAGTCGACGTGAAGCGCAGACATTTTTCGTAAAAGCAGCTATTTTATGGCACTTGCCTTCCCGCCAAGTGCCATATACCTATCACTTTTCCGTGTGTTGGTCGGTCAGTCCGATGGTCGCGAGGTAGGGAACTTCCAGATGTTCTTGGACGATAAAACTTGGCAGGCGTATTAGGGACCCAACCAAACTATATTGGAAATAGTCATTTCCCCGATCCGACCACCGTGGGGGAGCGGAGGGAGGGGGAATCCGGAGTATTGACGTATATTATATAGCTTTTGAAAGGGGAATTGGATCTTAATGAAACTTGATATTTGCAAAGACCTCGTGTCTCAGATGATACACTTCTATTCTGGATCAGATCCAGTGAGTTTGGCGGGAGTTGGAGGAGGGAACAGGAAATCGTGTGACATATTCAGAGTGGACGGATCGGGATGAAACTTGGTGGGAAGAACAAGCACAAGCCTTAGATACATAGTTGACAAGACGGAGCGGATCCGGGAACTGTGGGGGGAGTTGGAGGGAGGGTTCCGAAATTCCGGTGATCAGAGTTAAGATGCTTCCACATGTGCTAGGATGATGAAACTCGGCAGACATATCAGGGACTCGACCATTTTAACGTAAGAACGGTCGTTTCTCCGATTTGACCATCGTAGGGGGGGGTGAGGAAAGGGGAATCCGGAATCTTCAGGTATGTACAACTTTTGAACGGGTGATTGGATCTTAAAGGGCACCTGAATGAAGAGTACCAAGTATCATCCCTATCTGTGTGACTTCCGCTAACATTGCCTGCAGAAAACCCAATCCAAATACGAAATAGTGTTTCCAAGCCATGATTTTTGCTCCATTTTGCATCTGTCCTTATTTCAGTACCGAACAATTTTAGAAATGAACAAATGTCTTCAATCAACCCTTCTTCTGGAATATTTTTTAACCAGTTAAGCCCAGACGTATATCTAGAACAAATTCCAATACGATCCGGCCAGCGCTGTACAAGATTTGAATGAATTGCGCTTTTTCTTGGAGTCTGCATGTGCAAACCTCCAGAAACGAACATCCCTATTTTGAAAACGTCCCGCTCAGGAGAAGAATGCTCTCCGTGGCAATGTCTGTAAATGCATTCTCCACGGTGTGTTCAAGTATGGTTTCATTGTTCAGGTGTCCTTTAATGAAACTTGATATTCGGAAAGGACTTATATTTCATTTCAGGTGCTGCCAGGATCCGATCAATGTCGGGGGAGCCGGAGGGGGGGGGGGGGGAAATTTTGTGACACGCTTAGAGTATAGCGATTGGGATGACGACCTTGTGGGAAGAACAACCATAAGCCCTAGATCCATCGATGACAGAACCGGACCGGATTCGGGAAAACTGGGGGTAGAGGGGGGGGGGGGGGGGGTAATTCCGCTGATCGCGATGTAAGGTACTTTCAGACGTGCTAGGACGATGAAACATGGCTTGAACGTTAGAGACTTGACAAGATTGGCTTAGAAATGGTCACTTCCCAGATCCAAGCATATCTTAAAGTAGGCTACTCATCTTAACCGCAAAGTACAAAAGATACTTTAGCAAAATATACCTTTTCGTGATCCGCATGAGCCCATGATATTTTTTGCCTCAAGGGTTTTGCTTAGAAATGAATTTCTAGCACCCTTAAAGTGCACATCTTAACGGAAAAGTAAACAAAAGATACTTTTGACCAAACCATATATATTCATGATTCTAAAGGGCCCAGGATAATTTTTGCCTCAAGGGTTTTGATTAGAGACGGATTTCTAGCGCCCTTAAAGTGCGCATCATCACATCCAAGTGCAAAAACAAATACTTTTTACCAAACGATACATTCTCATGATTTCCAGTGTTCCATGATCATTCTTATCTCAAGGGTTTTTCTTACAAATTATCACAACGAATCCACGAATTGGCAAATTCCTACTTTCATCCTCTTACCCAGCCTTGTAAGTGCTATATGAGCTTCTAGCTCTTGTTTTTCTTGGAAACAGTTTATTTTTCTTCGAAGCAGTCGATTTTGCTTAAAAACAGTGGGTTTCCTTAAAAGCACTCGGTTTTTCGTAAAAATATTAGATTTGTTCTTTAACAAGAGCTACTAGCTCATATGGCACTTGTTACGAGTAGGTGCTGTGAGAAACGAGAAAGTTAATCTGAGATTTTTTCCGGGAATTCCGATACCCCTCCCCACCGTGCTCGATCCGGTCCCGACCCTAAGATATGTCATCTAACGCGTACGATCTATCTACTTTCCAAGTTTCATTCAAATCACTTCACTCGTATAACCCATATGCGAGCCACAACATTTCCGATACTCCCCCTTCAACCCCCCCCACACTGTGGCCGAAAACGACTCGGACACATAGACTTCGCATCTTCAACATCTCCTGTCCCCGTCCATCAAGTTTAACTCGAATCGGAGCATATCTGCAAATTTCCGATTCCCGCTTCATCCTTCTCCTACCTTGGTCGGATCCGGTTCGGACGCCAACTAACAAATCTAGGCCGCATAAACATGATACTGTCCAACTTGCATCCCATTCTGGCCATCCGTTTGGTTTTTGTGCATGTCACAAAGTCCCCCCCCCCCCCCAATTCCTCCAACCATGGCCGCGTGGGGTTCGTACACATGCTTTGCATATTTAGGTCATCAGTTCTTATCAACCATAAAGTTTCACTTGAATCGGACCATTTTTTCGCAACCTACGGAAGTAAGTAATTCCCGGCTTCCCCCTCCCCCAATCCCATCGAAACCCTTGGTCTTGTTATGCTTTCCTGGATTGGCTCTTGACGAGACTTCTTCAGCTGTTTTCTGCGTCCACACCTCAAGATGCCTGGGGCTTCCGCATAGCCAAGCTGACCCTTCCGGATTTTCATGATAATGATGATAGCTAATTTTGCTATTTTTCAACAACTCCCAGCTTCAGTTCAGTTAAACTCATTTATTTGTCCGCCAAAGCTGGCGATCGAGTAGACATAATCTAATTCGAATGTGGGGACAAAATATTTTATAAAACGGGCGAAAATTTGATCAAATGCCAAAAACGTAGGTGGGGCGCTGCCCCCCCCCCCCCCCTCCCTCGGGACGCCCCTGTCAATCCGGCCCTCTCATTGTTCCGCCTAAATTTGCATATTCATGGTGTCTCTCGAATGTGTTGCCTCACGGTTTTTGGCCTGGCTTCACCTTCCGGCTCGATTTGGAAGAAAACGGAAATCCGGAGGGGGAAGCCTGGCTTCAAGCATTTAATCACAAAACGAGTCTACCAAAGACTTGAAAAGCACTTTTCGTGCTTGCTTAAATGTTTAACATACAAGAGATTTGGAGAGGGCTCAAAAGTTATACACGTATACTCGACCATCCCCTCAGGTGTCCTCCCACCACCTCCACAGCCACAAGAACCGCATCTGACGCCGGTCGGAACGAATGAAAGGAAAAGCAGCCGTTTGCCATTTTCTTAAAATTTAGCGTTATTTTTGTATTAATCAGCTCATTAATCTCTTAACCCCTTTTCTTGTTGAATATTCTGGGGTTTCCATAATTACAACCGCTATAACTCAGATATTGGTTCTTTGGCTTCAGCGCAAGTAGGAGAGACTTGGTTGATGATGCTGCATAGCACTGTTACAAGCCTCCGGCGAAGCTTGTGCCTCACCTGAATTTGGCAATCAGAGGTGCTCCAGCTCCAGTCCTTGTTTGGTACCTGTCCAAAGGTACATTCTCACAAGTTTTAAATTATCTTGAACTTTCAGGGGATTTTCTATGCAACTGAAGAAGAGTGGCTGGAAATCGAGTGAAAATGCTGGAATACTCAAGATGAATATGTGGATTAAGTGTGTTGCAGTGACTGTGGCTTTGGTGTACTCCTTGGATTTTCGGGAAGTTGCTGGAACTTCAATACTCCATGAGGTAGAGGCACCAGGTAAGGAAAAGAGTTCTTACTTGTTAATGACTAGGACAGAAAAAGCAGTTAACTACAGAAAAAATATCAACCACAGTAGGCTACAATAAAATGCTGAAAATTAAGTATTGCGCAGGCGATGTTGAAGACTCAGTTTAGTATGCATAGAAAGTTTCAGTTTTACACCGCTTTATGTATGGTAGTGTTTTTCCGTAGACAAAGATGACATTGATAAGGCCTAGAAACCGTCTTGGTCTTTTGCAAGCAATTAATGAAACTGGGACTATTAAATGCATTAAAAATTAACTACCCTGGCTCGCAACAAGAGACGAAAATTAAGTATTACTCTGATGTCAGGTTACTTATGAAGACCCGATTTAACATGCCTCGAAAAACTGACTTCTCGCTGTAAGGTTGTATTTTCTCACTGTAAAAGGACAAGATCGATTAGGCTTAGGCTATTTTGTGGAATCAGTTTCTGGCTTGCCCTTCCAGCAAGGAATTTGTGGAAACTATGGCTAGGGAAACATCAGTCAGGTTACAAAACAAGTAGCACAATAGCCAGCTAACGTTTAATAAGGTCGTACTGGCTCTTAAGCAGCTTCCGTGTGGTATTTGAAAGTGCAAAACGGAAACTTCAGCTGAAATTTTAATAGAGCTATATTTCGGCCCTGCTTGGGGGGCCGAGGGGGACCTTAAGGGGGACCTTAAGATCGAGGCGAACTTAAAAATCTATGCTTGGGGACGTTTTGCCGTGGGGACGTTTTTTCATGGGGACGTTTTGACACGGGGACGTTTTGTCACGGGGACGTTTTTCATGAGGACGTTTTGTCACGGGGACGTTAGCAATACTTCTGAATTATCCAGCTTGAATTCGCTTGAGTTCCAGTCAGAAGAAAAACACAGGAATCAAAATATTCTAAATACCTCCTATTTGTCATATGTGTTTGAATTTTCCACACATGATGTTCAAAGCAATTTACTCATAGCGAAGTCTTGAGAAAAGATACCCCTTTGCTAATAATAGCCTACCTAATAATGCCGTTTAAGATTGGAATCTCGCAGACTCCAGACAACGAGTACTACTTTCGTTACGCAAACAACAAGTATACCCGTCTACCTGAGGGTATTTGCGAAATACCACAGAATTTACCCGGAAGCCCACGTTAGACAAACCCAAGGGACTGGGAATCCCGTATTGTGTATCTCTGTAAGTTGGTAATGAAATAATGTCAATAAATTGATGATGCCTCTCCCGCCCCCCCCCGTTTCCATGGTGCAAAACTAAACAACTTACCGACTGAGAACTTCTTTTAGGGATAGGAGCCTTTGGATTTTTATGGCACTTGCCTTCCGGCCAAGTGCCAGATACCGATCACTATTCCGTCGGCCGGTCTGTCGGTCGGTAAGTCCGGTGATTGCGAGTTAGGGTACTTCCAGATATGCTAGGACGATGAAACTCGGCAGGCGTATTAGGGACCGACCAAACTAGCTTGGAAATAGTCACTATCCCGTTCCGATCACCGTGGAGGGAGTGGACGGAGGGGAATTCCGGAATATTGAAGTATTTATAACTTTTGAACGGGGAGTCGGATCTTAATGAAACTTGATATTTGGAAAGGCCTCTTGTCTCAGATGTCACAATTCAAGTCCGAAAACGGATCCGATGACTTTTCGGGGAGTTGGAGAGGGGGGGGGGAATCGTGTGACATGCTCGGAGTAGACGGATCGGGATGAAACTTGGTGGGAAGAACAAGCGCAAACCCTAGATACATAATGGAAACGACCAAACCGGATCGGGGCACTGCGGGTGGAGTTGGAGGGAGGGTTCCGAAATTGCTGTGATCCCAAGATAAGATGCTTCCACATGTGCTAGGAACGATGAAACTTGGCAGCCATATCAGGGACTCGACTATTTTAAGTCAAGAAAAGTCGTTTATCCGATTCAGCCATCTTGGGGGGAGTGGAGGGAAGGGGAATCCGGAATCCTGAGGTATGTCTAACTTTTGAACGGGTGATCGGATCTTAATGAAACTTGATATTCGGATAGAATTCATGTCTTAGATGTCCCATTCTATGTGTGAACAGGATCCGAACAGTGTGAGAGGAGTCGGGGGGGGGGGGGGACCGGAAATTTTGTGACACGCTTAGAATGTAGCGATTAAGATGACGCTTGGTGGGAAGAACAATCATAAACCCTAGATACATCAGTGACAGAGCCGGATCGGATTCCGGCACTCTGAGGGAGTTGCAGGGGGGGGGGGGGATCCCGAATTCTGGTGATCGCGATTTAAGTACTTCCAGATATGCTAGGACGATAAACTTGGCTTGAACATTAGAGACTTGACAAGATGAACTTAGAACGTGTCATTTCCCAGATTCGACCATCCCTTAAAGTACTCATCTTAACCTTAAAGTAGGCGACCAAAAATTACTTTAAGCAAAATATTCATTTTCATGATCCCAATGAGCCCATGATCATTTTTGTCTCGGGTTTTGCTTAGAAATTAATTTCTAGCACCGTTAAAGTGCCCATCTTAACCGTAAAGTCAAGAAAATACTTTTGACCAAACCATGTATATTCATGTCCCTAAAGGACCCAGGATCATTTTTTCCTTAAGGTTTTTGGTCACAGATGAGTCGCTCAAAAGCCATCTCCAGTTCTCGTCAGGGTAGTTTAATCTTCGTGTTTGTTCATGTTGTTTTGTAAAGAGCTACAAGACGTGATTTAGCTAGTAATTAGCTGTGAAAGCGTCATCGTCGATGATCTATCTCGTCTCTATAGCAGCGATTTCGTTTATGCCTCCCAGGTCGTTCACCCGAAGTCGCTGACAACAGGGTTTCTACCGTTTCAGCTTTGCCCGCTTAACGCCGTTCTGGAACTTTTACTTTTCATCGCGGAAAAGTAGGGGAAAATTTGCAGTAGGCTAGCCTGTCTTTGTTCTTTTGTTTATGGAATTTACTTCTCGAATAAAGTGGCGCTCATACGGGTGAATTAGGATTCGCTAAGAAGCTCTAAACGCCTTTGGAAGAAGTTGTGGGAAGATTGCATAATTTACTAACCTTAATTAACTTGTACCTGACGTATTTCGAGTTAAGTCGGAAGATATCGCATTTGTAATGTCTATATCACTCACGTTCAGATCGCTCGTTCAGTTCCGTCCGTAGGATGCTCTGGTGGCACGATGCGGAAGTACATGGCCTGGGCGCTGCCAAAATAGCTCCTAGCAGGCAAGAGACAAAAGAGAAAGAACTATTTTAACTGGTGGTGTATGAATAAAAAGTAACACAAAACTAAATAATTGGTGCTGGAACAACTTGTTCGAGGATTCTTATAGCATATCTGCTTTAAAATCCTTCATATTTGAAGGAAGAAATCTGGCGATGGGATGGACCTGTTGCACTAAGGGATTTATAATGGTAGCTGGTGTTTTAACTTTACCGAAGTAAAAGTTAGGCCTACATTTATATCAATCCTATGAACTGGCAATCATTTAACATCCACTTTGTCAATGCTTTAACCGAATCTTGTTTATCTTGTTCCCGTTGGCTGGAAGTCGTCCGTTAACTCAAAACATCACGATTTGTGGTGTGGCTGTTCTTCAAAAGTTAGCACCCTCGACACTTGTTCTCGACGTTATTTTCCCTCCGTGTCCATGTCATGCAAGAACTTCGCACCTGTGTTATATTTCCGTCTTCAGCGAGTGTCACATTTCGGTTTTGGTCGGGTTAGTATTCCAGAATGGTAGCTGGAGGAGAGGTAATTTGTCTGTGTCGTGGTGGTGGTTGATTAAACCTCTCAAGAAAAAGGAGTTGCGAAGGACCGATCCGGCAGAAGGTCTTAGAATTTTCGGTTGACTTATCCGATGGGCCATCCAGATATCTGTATGAGAAAAAAGAAGGAATCCGCTCGAGCCTCAACGGTAGAGAGTTCAAGGAATATGGGGCCCTGAACACCATGAAACGCTAATGCTCAAGCCCTCGGGAGGCAAGGTTTATGGAGCAAACTGGAGTTGCTTGGAAGTTTTGTCGACACGAGTCGTTATCGTTACTGTGCCGTCCCCGTAGTCCAGGACATTCTCCCAGTACCATTCCGGTGGTTTCAAGTCCGTATCCCAACCTGGACTTTTTGATTCTTATCTCGATTCGTATCCAGTAGGCTATTCCGCTTTTAGAAGCGATTTGAGAACCCCGGCGTCGAAGAGAGAGACAGGGGAAGAACAATGAGTTCAAAGACCCATCATTGGTAACCCGAAGGAAGCGAATGTTTGGCCAATTTTGTCATTGTTTATTACAGTTTTAAAGAAGAAAGAGCTTGCATATGTCACGAAGCAGATAACAAATTTAGTTTCATGCAGAAACAGTGGAGGTCGTCTTTCAGCTGTTTAGGTAGGTCCCGATAGTGCGTGGTTCGCATGGCGAAAATCGTTCGCGGATTCGCTTGGTGACGACGGCATACTCTTAGGGGAGTGGCGCAACCATGGCTGTATGAGATCGGAAGTATGAAAGTGGAGCTATCACTCAAGTGCCAAAATTAGCTTTATTACCTCACCCTGAAAAAAAAAAAAATCAACATTAATGCAAGTATCCTTCGCCCATCTGTATTCTGGTGATCGATATGTTTTGCGGCGCCTGGGTAGGCTCAGGAATAGACTACGTTTCTTGGATTGTGTCAGACCAAGAACAAAATTTGTTCTTGATCAGATCTAGCTGTTAAAAGTCAGGTCTCAGAAGACAAGCGACCAGTGCCAGCGTTAGCCCGTACAACTACACAGCAGTTGTGTAGTGTAGTGGGTAGCCTATACTTTTTGCCAACACTCAATCGCTGGACAGTTAAGAAAAGCATAGAAGAAAGGAGGAAAATGTCAGACGAAAATTTCAGTTAAGCTACGTCTACACGGAGGGTATCCGTACTCCGCGGGTATTTTTCCCCACAACAGCAACAAATCCCCGGGTATTTCGGACTTAAATTTTGCGAACTTTTTTACCCGGGTCGATTTGTTTGTCGAAGGGCATTCTTCGACGTCAGCAAGAACAAAATCGGATTTTCGTGCAACAATTTTGATCATGTCCATATACGAAGTGATCCAAATGGACACATGTTGGTGTTCATTGCATAGGGATATCCTGAGCTGTACAACCTTGGAATCTATTGCCACATAACAGTACCACCAGTTGAAAAATACCCGGGTACCGTGTGAACACTTTCCCCTCTCGTCTCCGGGGAAAAATACCCGCCGTGTAAATGATCCTTTAACCTGGATGTTTCCGGAAACCCTTTTTCCCCTGCATGGATGTTCCTTAAAAATGTTTTACGCTAGGTGGCAGTAAACCAGCTTGTGTGGCGGATGAATTCCGCTGTAGTGACAGTACTTGCATACCTCACCGATGGGTTTGTGACCATCATCAGGATTGTCCGGACGCAGAAGAGGAATTTGTCTCTTGCCGTAAGAAATCACTTTATCTGGATATCATGGTGCACTGTTTGTAGTTCGTGAGCACGGTGGAATGTGGATATGGGGAAGGTATACGGGACTTGTTAGTCTGTCTTGTGCTTTGATGTCCACTGCATCATATTAATTATTTAGCGTGGGTGGAGCACTTAAAGTTTTGTGTATCTCGGCTAACTTTCCTTTGGAATATCAGTTTTATGCTGGTCTCCTGTTTCTTTTTGCTGTGAACCTTCTAGACCGAACCTCTTGGGTTATTTTATAATCGGCTAATGGGCTAAGACATATCAGTGTATGTGAACTAGACCTTTTCCACATTAGCCTTTCCACATGTGCTTCACTTGCTCAAATGATCGTATTTCCTGTTCCAGCAGTCTTTATGGCACTTGCGGCTTCGCTCAAGTGCCATATACCGATCACTTTTCGGCCTGTCTGCCGGTCCACTTTTGTCGAGTTAGGGTACTTCCAGAAGTGCTAGGAGATAGTGCAGGGGCGTCGCAAGTGCATTTTCGTTGGGGGGGGGGGGGGCAGATTATAAACGGAATCTTTCAAAAACTTTACAGAATCCTAGAAACGGAGAATTTGAGCTGTAAAGTATTTTAAAATATTGAACAGAAAGGATTACTTACAAAGAGTAACATTAAGGGCAGCATGAAAGATGATTAGCCAGCTACTAGGCGTCGTTTTTGCGTAGTCACTTCCCCGATCCGACCACCATGGGGGGAGTGGAGGGAGTGGGAATCCTGAGTCGTAAGGTATGTATAACTTTGGAATGGTGATCGGATCTTAATTGAAACTTGATATTTGGAACAACCTCATGTCTCAGATGTACCATTTCAAATACGACCGGATCCGATGAATGTGGGGGGGGGGGGAGTCGGAGGGGAGAACCGGAAATCTTGTGACGCGCTTAGAGTGGAGCAACCAGAATGAAACTTGGTGGGAAGAACAAGCACAAGTGCTAGGTACATCATTGGCAGAACTGGACCGGCTTTGAGCACTGGGGAGGGAGTTGAAGGGCGGTTCCGGAATTCCGGTGATCAGGAGTTCAGGTACTTCCAGATGGGCTCGGCCAATGAGTTTGATAGGCTTATCAGAGACCCGACCAGATCGATTTGGAACTAGTCACTTCCCCGATCCGATAATCGTGGGGGAGTGGAAGGGTGGGGAATCTTGAATCTTGAGGTATGTGTAACTTTCGAACGGGTTAATACCTAGCCGATTTTCCCTATGTAATGTTCTGAACGTTGGTCAGATTCGTGAATACCAGGCATCAATTTTTGTGTTTCAAAGCATGAACCACACATGCCCCGATTATTTTCATGATTATTTCTCGATGAATCAGGAGAAATGCACAGCTTATAATTCATGTAAAACAGTTAGATCATCTTATATGATTCATAATCTGGGGCCTTCTGTTTTGAATAACCTGCCGGCTAGCATCAGGGAGTCTGCCACTTTATACGGTTTTAAAAATAAACTGAAAACTTTCCACTTAATTAATACGTGTTGAAGGTGTGTGGTCTTTTATGGCACTTGAGCTTACTCAAGTACCATATAGAGATCGTAATGTCTGTCTGTCTGTCGGTCTGTCCGCATTTTGCTAGTTTGGGCACTTCCACATGACCTAGGACGATAAAACTTGGCACGCATATCAGGGACACCAACCGGATTAACTTGGAAATAATCACTTCCCCGATCCGACCATCAATGGGGCAGTGGCAAGATGGGGAATCCGGAAATTACTAACATTCATAACTTTGGAACGGATAATCGGGCGTGCATTAAACTTGACATGTATCAAGAACAAGTGTCTTGGATGTTCATTTTCAAATTCGGATCGGATCCGACAACTGGGGGGGGGGGGGAGGGGCTGGAGGGGGACACCCAAAATCTCTTGAAACGCTTTTTCTAGTTTTTGTCAAACCCGTACCCCTTTCTTCACACTAGTATAGCTCTGCGCGTGGATGAGTCATTCTTTGCTTAAATTCGTAAGGTCGAAGGAATCGAAGGTCGAAGGGGTTGGTATAATAGGTTGTTGAACCTTAGTAGGGGTTGATGTAGATTAGGGACTTCCACACAAGCTAGGACGATGAAACTTCGCAGGCATATCAGGGACCCGACCAGATTAACTTACATATAATCAATTCCCCAATCCGACTTTCCGCGGATCCGGGAGTCCGGAAACTAAGAATAACGGTAGCAAAAGGAGAGCAAAAGGAAGCAAAAAAAGAGCGCTGCCCAAATGCGGTATCGATCCGCGGACCTCTGTGGCGTAGGTCTAGCGCTCTACCACGGCGCTACGACTTGATGTATTTAGAAGCGAATGCGGGAAGAGATACGGTTTAAAGATTAAAGTAAGACTAAGTGGTCAAAACGAATGCTAAATGCTAACCAGAGCAAAATACCTAGAGCTATTTTGCTGTGATGCAAACTAAACTTAAACTAAACACATCTCGTGAAACACTTCCACATTAGCTAGGACAATGAAACTTGGCAGGCATATCAGGGAACCGACCAGATTAACTTGGAAATAATCACTTTCCAGATCCGATCATAGTGGGGGTAGTGGAGGGATTGGAAATCCGGAAACTATTAACATGCATAACTTTGGAGAGGGTTATCGGACATGCGTGAAACTTGACATGTGTCAAGAACAAGTGTTTCGGATATTCAGCTCAAATCTGGACCAGATTCGATACCTGTGGGGGGGGGGGCTGGAGGGGGACACCGGAAATTTCCTTAAACGCTTCCATATAAGCTAGGACAATAAAACTTGGAAGGCATATGAGGGAACCGATCAGGTTAACTTGGAAATAATCACTTCCCCAGCCATCGCGGGGGGAGTGGAGGGATGGGGAATCCGGAAACTAGAATCATACATAACTTTGGAACGGGTAATCGGACATGCACGAAACTTGACAAGTGTGAAGAACAAGAGTCTCAGATTTTCAATTTCGAATCTGGCCCGAATCCGAAAACTGGAGGTGGGGGTAGAGGGGGGAACGGAAATCTTTTGAAACGCTTAGGGTCCAAGGATCGGGATCGAACTTGAAGGGAAGAACGAGCATTAACTCTAGATACTTTATTGACAAAATATGACCGGATCGTGTCGCAGTAGAGGGTGTCGGAGGGGGTTTCTTGGATTTCCGCGGTGATCACGAGATAGGATACTTCCAGATGTACTATGACCATGAAATTTGGCAGACATATTAGGTACTCTCCTAGGTCAACTTGAAAATAGTTCTTTCCCCGATACGGTGATGTTGGGGGGAGTGGAGGGATGGGGAATCCAGCATCTAGTGACATGCATAACTTTAGAACGGGTGATCGGACGTGAATGAAACTTGACAAGTTTCAAGAACAAGTGTCTCAGATGATCAATTTCAAGTTCGGACCGAATCAGTAACTGGGGGGGGGGGCGGGATGGGACTTGGAGGAAAGAACTAGCATAAGCCGTAGAGACAATACGAGACGATACTGACAAAACAGGACCGGATCTTGTCACAGTTGGGGGAGTTTGAGAGGGTTTTCCACAATTCTGGTCATCACGAGCTGGGGGCTCATTTCTTGTTATAAAAGAGTCCAAATCATCCAAAATAAGGCAATTCAAATTATATCACCGGTTCAACATACTGATAACATTAATCTTCATTTCAAATGTGCCAAGATATTTGACGTATCTAAGACTCGAGATTTCCAGATCGCAACTTTTTGCTACAAGTATTTCAATAACCTCCTTCCGTCTTCGTTCCAAATATGTTCTCACTAAATCAAGACCTGCATTCTTATGACACCCGAAACTCCTGTGACATCGTCCAAGAAGCGCCCTCATCAAAAAGGGCTTCTTTTCTAATTCGATTTTTTGCGCCGTCAATTTGGAATCTACTACCGTTAGATATCCGGAATTCGAATAACCTCATTTCCTTCAAGCGAGCAGCGAAAGGTCATTACAGGAAAATTGTTTAGTGTTATCCTCCTTTAGACCCCCCCCTGTTTTTCTTTTGTTTTCTTTCTTCTCGTTCCTTCTTTCCCTTATTTTCTCTCTCCTTTTATTTAAAGTTGAAAAAATAGATTATTTTTTTTTCCTCTCCTCTTTTTTATGGCACTTGTAGGCTCTGGCTCAAGTGCCATATACCGATCACAATTCCGTCTGTCGGTCTGTCGGTCGGTCCGAGTTTTTTGTCCCACATATCCGAGTTAGGGTACTTCCAGATGTGCTAGGACAATGAAACTTGGCAGGCATATCAGGGACCCGACCAAACTAACCTGGAAATAATCAGTTTCCCGATCCGACCATATGGGGGGGAGTGCGGGGCGCTGGAAACTTGAAAATTTAGGGCATTTTGTCACTTTTTTCTGAGTTAGGGTACTTCTAGATGAGCTAGGACAATTAAACTTGGCAGGAATTTCAGGGACCTGACCAAACGAACCTGGAAATAATCAGTTTCCCGATCCGACCATATGCGGGGGAGTGGGGGCGCTCGAAACTTGAAAATTTAGGGCATTTTGTCACACTTTTTCGAGTTAGGGTACTTCCAGATGAGCTAGGACAGTGAAACTTGGCAGGAATATCAGGGACCTGACCAAAGTAACCTGGGAATAATAAGTTTCCCGATCCGACCATATGCGGGGGAGTGGGGGCGCTGGAAACTTGAAAATTTAGGGCATTTTGTCACACTTTTTCGAGTGAGGGTACTTCCAGATGAGCTAGGACAATGAAACTTGGCAGGAATATCAGGGACCCGACCAAGCTAACCTGGAAATAATCAGTTTCCCGATCCGACCATATGCGGGGAAGTGGGGGCGCTGGAAACTTGAAAATTTAGGGCATTTTGTCACACTTTTTCGAGTTAGGGTACTTCCAGTTGTGCTAGGACCATCAAACTTGGCAGGCATATCAGAGACCCGACCAAACAAAATTAGGAATAATCAGTTTTCTGATCCGACCATTTTGGGGGGGGGGGGGGGTGGAGGGCAGGGGAATCCGGGAAACTGAGAAGTGTGTAACTTTCGAACGGGTGATCGGATTGTAATGAAACTTCATAACTGAATAGAATATATATCTGCAATGTCCCGTTTAAAGTCTTGACCGGATTCGGTGGCCAGGGAGGAGTTGGGGGGGGGGGGACCGGAAATTTCAAGAAACGGTTAGAATGGAGGGATCGGAGTGAAACTTGCTGGGAAGAACAAGCATCTGCTCTAGACAAGTCCTTAGACCATTGTACTGGGTCCGTACACTTATGGAGGGGGGGGGGGGGTCCCGGAATTCCGGTGATGGTGGTTTTGGGGATTTTCACGATGAAACTTGGCAGGCATATCAGGGACCCAATCAAACTGACTTCAAAATAAAAATTTTGTCGATCAGATAATGGTGGGGGAGTGGAGGGAGGGGAATCCACAGGGGAATCCGGGAAATTGAGAAGTGTGTAACTTTCGAACGGATGATCGGATTGTAATGAAACTTCATAACTGAACAGAATATATATCTGTAATGTCCCGGTTAAAGTCTTGATCGGATTCGGTAGCCAGGGGGGAGTTGGGGGGGGGGGGGGGGGGAGACCGAAAATTTCAAGAAACGGTTAGAATGGAGGGATCGAAGTGAAACTTGCTGGGAAGAACAAGCATCTGCTCTAGATAAGTCCTATGACCATTCTACTGGATCCGGACACTTATGGGGGGGGGGGGGGTCCCGGAATTCCGGTGATGGTGGTTTTGGGGATTTTCACGATGAAACTTGGCAGGCATATCAGGGACCCAATCAAACTGACTTCAAAATAAAAAGTTTGTCGATCAGATAATGGTGGGGGGAGTGGAGGGAGGGGAATCCGAAATTTTCAGTCATGCGTAATTTTGGATTGGGTGATCGGATTCGAGTGAAATTTAAGAATTCAACAGAGGACATTTCTCCGATGATTTTTTTCATATCTGGACCGGATCCGGCAACTATTGGGGGGGGGGGGGGGCGGAAAATACGTGACCCGTTTAGAATGGAGGGATCGGGATGGAACTTTGTGGGAAGAACAAACAGATGCTCTAGGTAAGTCATTTGCTGAATCGGATTGGCTACGTGCACCGCGGGGGAGCTGGGGGGGGGGGGGGGGGGGGGGTGGACCGGAAATCTCGAGAAACGGTTAGAATGATGGTATCGGAGTAAAACTTGCTGGGAAGATCAAACATCTGGTCCATGTAAATCTTTTACATAATTTGACTGGATCCGGACACTTGAGGGGGGGGGGAGGGGGTATCCCGGAATTCGGTTTTTTTGGGGATTTTCACGACGAAACTTGGAAGGCGTATCAGGGACCCGGTCAAACTGACTTGGAATAAAAAAAAAAATTCTCGATATGATAATCTTGGGGGGGGGGGGGTTGTGGGAGGGGAATCCGGAATATTGAGTCATGCGTAACTTTGGAACGGGTGATCGGATTCGAGTGAAATTTAATAATTAAACAGAGGACATTTTTCTCTTGTGACCTTTTTCATTTCCGGACCGAATCCGGCAATTATTGGGGGGAGGGCGGAAAATACTTGACCCGCTTAGACTGGTGTGATCTGGATCGAACTTCGTGGGAATGACAAACAGATGCTCTGGATTAATCATTTACAGAACCGGATTGGCTCCGGTTATTGTGGGTGGAGTTGGAGGAGGGGGAGGGGGGTCTGGGATTCCGGTGATTGCGCGTTAAGGTACTTCCAGATGTGCTAGGACGATGAAACTTCGCTGGAATATTGGAGACTCAACAACATTTGCTTAGAAATTGCTACTTCCCAAATCCGATTATTCCTTAAAGTACCAATCTTGACCGCAAAGTAAAAAAAATACTTTTAAGCAATATATGCATTTTCGTGATGCCCATCAGCCCATTAGCAGTTTTGCCTCAAGGGTTTTGCTTACAAATGAAGTTCCAGCTCCCTTAGAGCGCGCATCTCAACCGCAAAGTCGAAACTTACTTTTGATCAATCAAATCATCTTGACACATGCAAGTGCCATATGAGCTTACAGCTCTTGTTTCTTTAAATAGAATGTTCAGTTAGTTGATTCTGTTTGATGTTTAAATTAGTATAGGTTATTTCCCTGCCCTAGCCAAGCACTACATTTGTGCTTTCCTGGCAGGAATGTAAATTGTGTATTCATTTGTTTTTTAAATATAGTCCAATGAAACTGAACTGAACTGAACTGGGTACTTCCAAATGTGCTATGACCATGAAACTTGGCAGTCTGTACTTGTAGATCCTACGGCTGTGAAATTACTTTTAAAGTTTCACCTCCCCCACCCATCCCGTTCATGGGCAACTAGGCCCAGATTGCCCAAGAGTAAAGTTCGTGACCCGTGACAGGAATCAACAGGTATCAAGTTGAAACTTGGTAAACTTGGTAAACTTGTGAGCATTGGGCTCTCTTTTTGGTTTTTAGGGGTCCCAGACCCCACTCCCTCTTGGTTCAGGGGCGATTGGGATAGATTGCCCATTTTTTAATGTTTTTAACTAGAAAATAACCGAAGATAGGGCAATGAAATTCCTTGTGCTTTTAGATCTTAGGGTTGGGAATATATATGTGAAGTTGAACCAGCCTCCACGCTCATGGGCAAGTGGGCCCAAATTGCCCATGAGTTAAGTTTTTGACCCCTGACTGGAATCAAACTCGAAGCTGGTACACTCAAGTATACATAGGTCTAGATACGCATTTTGAAGGGTCCTGACCCCCCCCCCCCGTTCTGGGCAGCTGGGCCCAGATTTCCCATGTGTTAAGTTCATATATAAATATTCCTTGAGCCCAAGCTGACTTTGAAACATGTATTCGAATAATGCGGATAACGGATATGTCAGCAACGATGCTTTGGCAGCTTGTTAAGCATCATAGCTGAAGTATCCGTTATATGCATTATTTGAATATAAGTTCATATATGTTAGGTCTGATGTTCAACTCCTGTATACTTATATATATATAGATGTGGATTTTGTTGTAACAGCAAAAAATACGAACGCGCGACGTGCATCAATCTGTAATGAAAAAGTTGATTTCTGGACTGTTTTATCACATGATCGATGATATGCTGTTCTAAGTGAAGTTTTAACGAAGGGTGTATAGGCTGCTACGATTTGGTTTATAGCACTTGTTATTACCTTGCTAATGGGAAAGAAGTTTAAAGGGTGGGACTGGCTGGCAAGACATTCAGTATTGAAAACTGTTCTTGCAAGGTCTTCAAGATCTCTTTTGAATTCTAGGTGCGTCTTGTTTACATTAAAAGCTTTTGAAGTGGGATGATTTCAAATTAGATTATTTCATTACTTTTTTGGTTATTGGTGATGTGAAATGTCTCCGTTTTAACGCTGTTTGTGGATAAAATGTGATACACATTTTACTTTAACACTCCACGTTTGAGCGCTTGCGCAATTGTTAGCTTCTGTTGGGTTTTAACGCGTTGTAATGATTTTGATCCTTTGGCCGAAATAAAGCTATTATTATTATTACAACTGTACTCTCTTATACGAAAAGAACCCTTTCTCAGACAATAGCTAACTGTTGCATTCTTTTTCAGCTCCACCGGATTGTCCTACAGGTTTTGCCACGTGTGGCCATTATACCTTCAACAAAACTTATTGCTACCCTCAGCATCAGAGATGTGATAAAGTGGTAGACTGTTCCGACGGGTCCGATGAAGCCGACTGTTGTAAGTATCTCATCCCAGCAAGAAGCCTGTTCCCTCATTTTGGTAACATGGAGTCGAAGGTATTATCGAACGTCAGTATAACGTTAAACGTCAGTATTCTCGCGATGTTGCTATTATTTTGATGCGGTGGTTTTCAGTCTTTGTCTGATGTACCACGTTTATCGGTTCTGACCACAAATCGCCCCTAAAGCCGCTACGGTGTATTGACTTTGTTGTGTTGCTTTTCCACCTGTTTCTGTTAGACTGTGACCGCGGGGAGTATATTTGTCAACTAGTCTATACTGAGACAGTATAGTATGCAAGTGCAAATATATAACATATCACTGTCACATAAATCATATACAGTGTACTGTACTGTAAAAAGTTTCTCCGAGTAAGGATTAAAGTTAATTGCAATATTTGCTACTGGGATTAATCATATCTCTACGGAGATAAGATTAATCCGAATTAGAGATAAGGTTATCTTTTTAGAGACAAGATTAATCCCAGCAGAAAATATGCAAGTTTTTTTTTACAGTGTATCCCTTCGCGTGTTCTTGGGAGGGAGGGGGAGCTAACGTTGAAAGGTTACCTGAAAGAATTGGTGGACTTAGTTTCAGGAGCTTCTGCCAAGTCAGAACCAGAGGCGTTCTTAGCCAAAATGTTTGGGGGGGGGGGGCAAGGAATTTACCGACTGGTTGGTAATTTTTATCGACTGTTTTTGCAGAAATTACGGCTGTTTTCAAGAAAAAACGACAGTTTCGAAAAAATCGACTGATTTTCAGAAAATACGACTGATTTCCAGAAAAAAACAACTGTTTTGACGAAAAATCGACTGATTTTCAGAAAAATCGACGGTTTTAATGAAAAAAATCAACTGTTTTGCCGAAAAATCGCGGCTCTTTGCGCCGAATCGGTTATTTTTTACCGACTCGCCAACAACATTGGGGGGAGGGGGCGTTCTCCCCTCCCCCGGTCGTGACGCCCCTGGTCAGAACTCTTTCACCGAATAGAGCACGTTGTTGCTCTAGTTGGTTCGGAATCATTCTTGTGTCTGCCTTGTTCAAATCAGGATTCGGAACGACCGTGGGCATCTAAAGGCGCCATCCCGCTGATCCCCAGGGACTGCTCGGGAGGTCGAAGGGAACAACGAGAATAGATGGAGCCGCTCCACGGACGGAAAACAATGAGAACACGGAGAATGCCCCCGAAATAGATTTTGTTCAAATAAATTTATTCAGGTGACGGAATCAGCCTGTAAAAGCCATGGACCACTTTATTTCCGCTTTTGTGTATGCTTATTATTTTCACTTAATTTTTCAAGGTTTTTGTTATTTACAAATAGAATGTCATAATCACAAATAGAATAGATGCCCTTTTCTCAGATCAGTCTTATCAGATGACTCAATACTGATCTCAGAGATTCTTATTAACCATCCGTCTATTTTTCAAGAACCAAAAACACCCGGAAATTGAAAAGTTGACCCCGAGTCTGAAAGGGAGTCCCTTTCTGGGATCCCAAAACGCAAGTGGAAGGATACCTATGATTTCGTGAAAGTTGTCCGCTGTCCCTCTGTCCGTCTGTTAGCACGATAACTCTCGTTAAGATATTTTGTTCAAATTTGGCATGAGGACTCTTTGGGTCAAATTACAGGTCAAGTTCGAAGATGGGGTCTGTAGCCTTATATTTAAGAATGGGGGAGGGATTTTGTTTTCAAATTAAGGGAAAAAAATTTTTTTTTTAAAAGCTAATGAGAGTCGTTTTAGAGGTAAGAAGATATGCTGAATCCGAATATGAAAATAACTTTCTTGTCGGAGAAGTAGTTAACCCGGCATCCGGCAAAAACCGGAAAATTTGTAAAAATAATAGTTTAATCTGAAGTTGATTAGAGGTCCAATCTAGGAGTAAGAAGACACGCTGAGCAAGTATATGAAAATTACTTTTTCGCCGGACGATCAGTTCGCCCGGAATCCGGCCCAAACCGAAAAATTAGTTTAAAGTAAAAGTTTTATTTTAACTTGATAGATGTTCGATTTAGAGGTAAAAAGACATGCTGAATCCCGATATGACAGTTATTTCCCACCCGGAAATATAGTTCGTCTGGAATCCGGCTAAAACCGGAAGATTTGTTACAAGTAGAAGTTTTATCTGAAGTTGATTAGAGGTTTGATGTATGGTAAGGAGGCATGCTGATTACGTACCATATATGTCAATTATTTTCTCGCCGGACAAATAATTCGCCTGGAATCCGGCCAAAACCTGAAAATTCGTTAAAATTAAGTTAAAGTTTTATCTGAAGTTGTCTTACGGTGGGGACAGAGATTTTATTATCATGCCTAAATTTTGTTACTTAGGCCGACCAGCAAAAATACAGTGAACGGCTGGTGAGTTACTTAGGCCGACCAGAAAAGTAGGCTATAGAAAAGGGCCAGTGAAGATGATTATCCTTTTAAGTTTTAGCAACATTTCAATGACATAAGCGTCACCCTTGCAGTTAGATTCTGTACAGAACCCCCCAAAATATATTATTATTGTTGTTACCCCGTCGTCGAGAAAAGACGAAGTAGGCTATGGAGCGAAATAAACAAGAGCGAAGGTTTCGATGGGATCCCAAATATTGACTGTTTATTTGACTACTTGATCCAGACAAGCAAATCTTGCAGATTTCCGGTCTTTGCCAACCCCCCTTTAAACATTTTGCCATAACTTATAACCAAGTTCAGACGTGGATTCAGCATGCATGTTTACTCCGAGCGTGTTCCACCCTTCTAACACTAGTTACTATTAGTTACTATTTCCGTTCCATCCTCACGAAAAGTTACTACGCTGACCGTTCCAACCTTTTCGAAATAGTAACTAATAGTTACTATTTGCTTACCATGCTCGGGAGCGTGGTAAGCGTAGTAACTACGCATATCTGCAACGTGATTGGCGGGATTCGCCCGTGGCATGATATCCTGCTGAAAAATAGAAAAATCGTTCCAGCCTTGTCGGAAAAAAGCCAGAATTCGTGACGTCATGCGTAGTAACTACGGTAAGTAGGATGGAATACCCTCTCCAACGTCTCATCTCCAGTCGACTTCTGACCAACTTGACCAAATTCCTCGTTTTAACAGTAGGCACGAAAAAATTAAAGCACAAAAAATTCCTAAGCACAAAAAATTCCTCGTTTAGCAAGCGAACTGCTTGCAGAGCAAAAGAGCTGGTGTCATTCAGAGGTGAACCTTTCGACCCAAATATCCGGGTTTTGGCAACCTTTGCCAGCGTATCCATCAAAATTGCGATTCCTTGCCTCGTTGCTTACAATACCGAATCCCTCATCGATCTTTGGCATATTCAAAAGCTGCAACATCATGTCTGCTTACCCTATGTCGACCATATCATTCGGTTTTAAAGCTTCATCCTAAATTTCCAGTTACGGCCGGATTCCGACTACAACTACTTTTTATGAAGTTTCGTAGTATCGAAGCATCTTCAAATACTGGAACCACAGCCTTAACATCCGATACTGGATCAGCTCTGATCAATTCCTGTATTTTTTTTCTAAGGAATTATTATTTTCGACGTCCTCAGCATGTACTTCCTTGTTCATCAGCTTAGTCAAGCTTTTAAGCTTCATGATTTTTTCAGATTGTAGTCTTGAATCCAACTACTTGTCTTGCAAGAAAATAATTGTCATATTCGGATTCAGCATGTCTCCTTAACTCTAAATCACTTCAGAGTAAATTTCAACTTTTCACAAATTTTCTGGTTTTACCAGATTCCGGGTGGACCACTTGTACAGCAAGAAAATAAATTTCACATTCGGTTCAGCATGTCTCCTTTACCCTAAATCGACCCGCTAATCAACTTCAGATCAAAATATTACTTTTCACAAACTTTCCGTTTTTGCCGGATTCCGGGTGAACTCACGCTCGGTAGCTCGCGGTTCTGAGAATGGGCAAGTCGGCCGGTGCGCATTTGTGCAGAGGTTTCAGAGTTACAATCGAGAGGCGTGAACTACGTCAGTACAGTCCTCCCACCGTCCGGCGAGAAAATAATTTCCATATTCAAATTCATCATGTCTCCTTACGCCGAAATCGACCATCTCATTAGCTTTTAAAAAAAATGTTCGCCCCTTAATTTGAAATCCCTCCTCCACCCCTAAATGTAGGGCTACAGAGCCCATCTTTGAACTTGACCTGTAATTTTGCCCCAAAGAGTCCTCATGCCATAAAATAGCGCAACCCCTTCGAGAGTTATCGTGCTAACAGACGGCAGACGGACAACTTTTACGATTTTTTTTTGTTTAGAAGAAACTTGAAATGACTCTTCAAAGAGTCATTTCACTTCAGTGGTACACCCAGATGTACACAGTTTTTTTTTCGCTTTGAATGGACCGGAGCCATTCTGATCGAACTTAGGGGGAAAGGAAACCGCACGCAATACCATTTTAGCTTATCCCTGTTCCTTTTCAGCTTATCGGGCCTGCCACTCCGATGATTTCAAATGCGGCAGCGGGATCTGTATCCCAGCAGATAAGAAGTGTAACGGATTCTCTGACTGCCGTGACGAAGGCGATGAGAAAGACTGCCCCAAGCGGTCAGGTTCGGCAGTCTGTCGTCCTGGCCAAAACCGCTGCCTAGATGGCGAAGGATGCTACGAAAACGCCCAAAAATGCGATCATAAGGACGACTGTACGGATGGATCTGATGAGAAAGAATGCAGTAAGGTTTTCTTTTTAATTTCTTAGGTAATAATGATATTAATGGTTACAAGTCGAACGGCAATCCAGTTAAGTACATAAATTAAAACAAATAAATGGGACAAACCTTCACCAATCTTATCCAACTACATTTTTTTTGCATGGTATAAGGCATGTTTTCGAGAGTTTTTTTTTTGGCATGGTAGGCATGTCTCAAGAGTTGCAATTTGTTGCTTGGTAAGCATGCTTCGAAAGTTGGACGACAGGGTTTGGGTTGGTGGAATTCAAAATCGAAACCGAAAAACCCTCTACAAATTTTTCTCTCATATGCGAAATTGTCTAACACTAGAGGAGGAAAAGGCTCCAAGAATAGGCTGTCCACGATGAGTAGACAACTCGCTTTGGAGTAGACTACAAATAGGACGACATGATTTAATGGGAGCTCGTCAGTCCGATTGCTCGCCAGTTTTTTTTAACAGGACGGACACAGGGTGTTACGCTAAGTAGAGCTGATATTTCAGATTTTAGACATTTTCCATGGTAGTCCCCAGGTGACCAAGTTGGAAGCTTTAAGGTTTTTGATCGTTTTAACAAGATTTTACTCTCAGTGTCACTACCTCTTTTGCTCTGCATGCAGTTCGCCGGGAATGCTGCTAAAATACGAAGAATTTTGTCAAAGTAAAGAACCTTTCTGAAGTCGATTAGGATGAGATATTGGAGTAAACATCCTTGCTGAATCCATATCTGTTTGGTCGTAAGTTGCCAAAAACTTCAAAACGGTAACATTATTTTTTTTTACATATTCGAGCGGTGGGTTATGGATAAATAGCAAAATGTTTAAGAGTTCTGGCGAAGATTCCGAAAACCGCAAAATCTGATTGTCTGGATTAAGAAGTCCAATAAATAATTTTTTGGGATCTCATTTTTGATATTGCAAACGGATTCGTCAGCTGAATTTTATTAGCACGAAACGAAAACACGAAACCTTTGGTCTTGTTCGGTCAAGAAGATTTAAACATAATAAATGATATTCTGTGGTGAGGGCACATGCTTTTCTGGCTGCAAGATAACACATCGTAACCGGTCAAACTCTATGCCGAAGATGACTTGGCATGGGATTCGATTAAGCCGCTTTATTTGAAAAATGACCAAAGCTAAAGCGGTTGCGAGAGCTGTCGCTCCTTGTTTTCTTGTCCACTTTTCCGGTCCGGTTACCTGACAGTGATAGCTTCGAGCCAGCTCTACTGTCTGATTCGGAAATCCAGTCGGCAGATTTTTGATATTACATGACATGAATTTTTACGACTTTTAACAAAGGAACGTGACTCCCGTGATCGAAGTTCCTGTTTCTGTATGAAGTTTAACAGAGTCGTCAGTTTGCCAATGGGATGTGGAAAGGATGTTCTTTTGGAGTGCTTTTTTATTTTTTTGTGCGTGTAGTATTGTCTGGGGATCAAGGACTAGTCATGGGGAGCCGATGGGACTCTTCATTCAGAAACCTTTAGAGGATACGAGCATTGGTAAGACAAATACTGCAAAATGCTTCGATGCTATGCACTCGCAAAAAGTGCACATTTGAAGCCTTCACGTGAAGGGATGCAAAAGGATACTGTGCCAGGAATTCCTTGAGGTCCTTGAGGAATTAACTTTCGTTAAATTTTGGTTGCGTTACCTTAAATTGCACTTGCAAGCAATAAGGATGTTGAATCCCATTAACCTACTTAATTATTATCTCAAACAACCAAATATCATCTTAAATGTAGTCTTTTAAGATAGAAATCGAGTAGCAATGTTCTCTTCTCTCGATAGGCACAGTTTTGCTCTGCACTTCGCGATTTACCTTACCAACAACGACTTGAAACCATTAATTTACCTACACAGGCATATGGCTTCAACTGGGCGATTTGACAGTGTTTAAAATTTGTCACGGTTGCTACGACGATGTCCCTTCTGAAACAGGTCTGACCTTCAACAAAAATGGCTGGCGTGGACATAGATACAAGCTGTGTGGCTGGCGCTTTTCAAATACATTGGCTGTTGGTCTTTCCGTAACCGACTGGTGTACTTCCGAATCGCACCACTAGATGGTCCCACGGTCGTGACGAGTCCTAGTATGAACTTGCGACATGATTGTGAGTTGTGGGTATTCTGTAGAGAGTGCAAATGTAGAGTTCTTCCGCATTGACTTCAGTAAATAATCACGTAGATTACCTGCTTTCAGGGAAGTTTTGGACAGTGATTGCGTTGGAATTAGTACAGTAAGCTACCGTACTGACTACTAGTAGGGAAGCAGCCCTAAAGTTACTAGGTTCTCAGACGTTCCAGTGGAGCTAGGTTTTTAAGCTGTGTCGTTTTTTTTTTTTAAACTTTCCTTTCATTATTTTGACCGACCTAACTGATTAGCGGCACCTACACTATCCTCTATCTCTACTTTTCCTTTTGATAATAATTTCTTCTTTTTTTCTTACCCCTATTTTGCCGTAATTAAAAAAAACAAAAACTTAAGTATTCCTTCAGCCCAAGCTGACTGCGAATCATATTTGATGGTGCAAAACGGATACGTCAGCTGAATTTTATTGGAGCTATATGTCGGTCCTTCTTGGCCCTTTGCTAAGTTCAAGTTCAAGTTTTTTTATTTTTCAACATTCACAAATAAATAAATAAAAAGCAACACTTTCGCGCTGGAGAAAAAACCTATGAGGGTTTGCATTGCCGCGAAAGTCCAGATAACTACTTACCTATGTAAAGAAAAAAAGAAAAAATAAATCCAATCTGTCTCAGTCATCAATACTCAACTCCCCCTCCCCCCATTCTAACCTCCCAACCTCACCTTACCCCCCTTCCCAGCCTTACCTCCCTAGCCCACCCTTCCTCCCCTAACCACCCTACCACCCATAACAAAATTTAACATTTTTGCCCCAGAAAATAATCTTTTAATTTCTTTCTAAACTGAGGTATGTGTTCCGCCGCCCTAATGCTCACTGGTAGTTCATTCCATACAGATGGACCCAGGTGTTTCATTGAAAATGAAGACTGGGTACCATGACGTAAATCCACAACTATATCATCACTATGCCTTGTTCCATAATTATGCACGTCACTATTTGTTTGGTAAAAACTGTTAAAGATATCGGGGGCTAATCCATTCATACACTGAAACACAAATACTGCAGCCTGGTAATCTCTTATCTGACCGACATTAAGGAGCTTCAGGGACGTAAAACAAGCACAAGTGTCATGCACATCCTGGAGGTATCTACCGATTGTTCTAACAGCTTTATTTTGTAGAACTTGCACTCTTCTATAGTTGCATAAGAAGTTGCTGCTCCATAGGAGGCAGCCGTAGGAGATATATGGATAAACCAACGAATAATATATAGTTAGAAGTATCCTCTGTGGGAGAAAGTGCTGCAGACGTAGAAGTATGCCAACCCCACGGGCGATTTTTGATGAAATAGCGTCACTGGGACATTTCCATGACAGGTGGCAATCAAGATAAAAACCAAGGTAGCGGAGATGATCAACTTGTTGAACTGGTTTACCACACAAAGTTACCAGGCCAGACACATCCAGCGGTGTACCAACTCTACAGTACGTCATTAAAATTGTCTTGCGCACATTTACACACAGTAGACTTAATGGAGTGAAAACCTCCAGCTTTTCCAATGCAAGGTTCGCTTTTCTCACCAGCTCCTCCACAGATGAGGCAAACACAGTTAAAACGGTATCATCAGCAAAAGAGGTAAGACACACATCTTTCAGGTAAAGACGCATCAGATCAACATAGATAAGGTAAAGCAGCGGACCCAACACTGAACCTTGTGGTACTCCACACCTCACTGGAAATGCTGGTGAGCTCACGTCACTCAACACTACCTTGAGAGATCTCCCTGTGAGATAGCTTTCAAACAACTTTAAGCACTTTCCACGGACACCCAACGACTCCATTCGACTTAGTAGCGTTTGAAAATCAACTGTATCGAATGCTTTGCGAATATCTATAAATATAGACAATGGTGTTTCACCACTGTCTATACCACTATTAACTGAATCCACAAGATGTTGCAAAGCATTCGTCGTCGAGTGCCCTTTGCGAAATCCGAATTGGGTCTCACTCAGTAAACTGTTAGCCTGTAAGAATCTGTATAGACGTTTATGAACCACTTTTTCTAGTAATTTAGAAAACAATGGAAGAATAGAAATCGGTCCCCAATTCTCAATTTCCTTTTTAGAGCCACCTTTATGAAGTGGTATCACTTTCGCAACTTTTAGCTGATCAGGGAAACTGCCCTTTTCAAGTGACAGATTTATGATGAAAAGCAGGCACGGTAGAATATAATGCATAATTGCCTTAAACGCTCGAAGCGATAAACCATCCACTCCAGCAGAATTTGATTTCAGAGATTTTACTATTTGAAGCAGTTCATCACTTGTACACGTATCAAACGCTAATTCCAAACTCTCACCTCTATTATCACATATGATATGTTCTTGAACTTGTTGACATCTATTTTTTACACTATTTTGCACTTCACAACCAATATTAGAGAAAAAATTACCAAACTTATTTACACTTCCACTCTTATCTTCACGGACGAACCACTCAAGTTGTACTTCATCCCCCCCAGTATCAGCACTCCCACCGGTTACTTCTTTAATCAGTTTCCATGTTTCTTTCATATTTCCTTTACTATTTGAAAACTTACTATCATAATATTCAGCCATCGCTTTGCGCCGTAATTTGTTCACTAAATTACGTTGCTTTTTAAATAACTCAAATGAATCATCACTTTTATCTTCTAGATATCTTTGATAAAACTCAATCCTTCGCTTTCTTTCTTCCAGTATTTCACTTGTTATCCATGGTTTACGGGGTTCCTCTTTCTTCACTTTCATTACCTTAATGGGACACGCAATATCATAAATGGGTAAAATAACAGACATTAGATTATCAATTGCTCTCGTAGGAGATTCTTCTTCAGAAAACACAGAGGTCCAATCGATGACACTAACTTCTTCCACAAACTTTTGAAGATTCTCTTTTTCATTAACCTTGTCTTTATTTTCTTTCTCTTTGTTCTCTGCAACTGACACTTCATAACACCCACCAAAGGAAGGTGGTCAGAACCAGGAAAAGCCACAACATCAGCATCACAAAGCTTCAAATCGGCAGAACGAACGAAGATGTTATCAATTAGGCTTGTACTATGCCCAGTAATTCTCGTGGGTACACTCACAAGCGGGTATAGATCATTCGATATCATAAAGTTTAAAAAATCAACATTATGACTAGATAAATCCAGCAGGTTAAAGTTGAAATCACCCATAACAATATGACTTGCTCCAGAGGGTACTTTCGAAATCAGCTGATTCATTCCTCCCACGAAATCATCCAAGTGAGCACTGGGCGGCTTATACACCATACTAATTATATTCTTTTTCCCATCAATTTCAATTTCAACTGAAAAAACTTCAACCTTACCTTCAATCCATACACTAAGATCATCCCTTTCCTGATAATTCAACCCATTCTTTACAAGGAACCCAACACCACCACGACCCATCAAGACTCGGTTCTTGACGCGAAGATCATAACCTGGAAATGAATACAGAGAGAGAGACTGGTTTGAACTAAGAAATGTTTCACATAATCCTATAATATCAAAAGAAGAAGAAAATTGTTCAATTAATTCCAAAATATCCAGGTAACTCGTAGTTACGCGGACATTCCAAGAACAGAGTCGCAGACTCCTTTCATTTGTATCGGGATTATACGGCAGCCGAATATAATCACTTTCTCTCATAGGCTTTAGCTCAACAATCGGTATATCATCATCACCGGCAATACCTCTCGATAAATAATCCTCAAGACTAAAACGATCTTGATCAACCGTTATCATTTTACACATAAATGAACAAAAAAGAACACCTCAGAAAGTTTCAGCCCTCAACACATGCTACTAAGCAACAGAAAGGACCCTTGCTAGAAATAAAATTCAGCTGACGTATCCGTTTTGGACCATCAAATAAAAAAAACAAACTTATTATCCTTATTACATCAAAACGTTTCTGAAATCCTATTCATTCAAAAAACTCATAAAAAACAACAACAAAAATGGAATATTTATTTTAATAGCAGCTAAATCCGGAAAAAATCAAAGTCCGAAACTACCAAACACAAAAAACAAAACCAATATATGCAACTGCCGCGTTAAGGGTGTCCTTCCAGTCTAGAAAACCCGTTCTGCGGTGGCTCACTGTACAAAACAAAAACAAAAGGAACTTTCCAAACCACAGACTTGGTTTTCCCGAAAAAAAAGCTCTATCGTTTGGTTTACCGATTTCAGTTCTTGGTTCATCTCGATACCTTTTTTTAGACTTCCCCGCTTGTAACGTCGGCCAATTTCGCTGCGGGAACGGTCTCTGCATCCCCAACAGATGGCAGTGTGATGGGTACTCTGATTGCGCCGATGGAACCGATGAAAAGAATTGCACCAGCGCTGGATGTCCCTCATCCAAGTTCTTATGTCCCCTTGGGTCCCGTGAAGGGTCCCAGTGCATCGATAGAACTAAACTCTGCGATGGTGTCGGGGATTGCTTGGATGACGCGGATGAAAAAGTCTCTTGTTGTAAGTATATCTCATATGTATATCTCATGCCCATACAGGCATATGCGAAATATGAATTTAATTTGTAAATTTCAGCGAATGTCAAATTGATTTATTTGAGAGAGAGTATTATCAAAGCTTGTCAGCGTAGTCAGAAACAGTTGAAGTTCCACTCTTTCTACTTCTCATGACTTCGCTAGAGATCTCATGTTTTTCCATCAGTCTCATTGTTAGTGGAGTGTTCATTTTGAACAATCCACTCTTGCGAGCGCTTTAGCAGCTTTCGGTTTTCGGTCGGTTTTCACCGTTTTTTGTTGAGCTCATAACTCGGGAACCAGTGCATGTATCAAGTTCAAACTTAGTACACTTGTGGGTATTGGAGTCTATTTGCGCCCTTTGGGGGTCCCAGACCCCACGACAAACCCGGTTCAAGGGGCAATTGAGCCCAGATTGCCCAGTGAATAATGTTTATAACTTGACCAGAGCTAGACATAGGACGATGAAATCCCTTGTACTTGTAGATCCCAGGGCTGGTAAACTACTTGTAGTCGCACCTCCCCCACCCACCACGTTCATGGGCAACTGGGCCCAGATTGCCTAAGAGTAAAGTTCGTTACCCGTGACAGGAATCTGCGGGTATCAAGTTGAAGCTTGGTAGGCTTGTGAGCATTGGGGTCTCATTTTGCTTTTTGGGCTCCCAAACCCCACTCAGTTTTGTTCAGTTTCAGTTTAGTTTATTCATAAAAATAAAAACACCATTAACTAACACCCGCGGAGCAAAGTGCCATAATGACCATGAGTTAAGTGTTTTGAACCGTGTCTGGAATCAAATTGATATACTGGTATACTTGAATATATAGGTCTGGCTACGCATTTTTATGGGTCCCGACCCCCCCCCCCCCCCCTCCACTCCCGTTCATGGACAGCTGGGACCAGGTTTCCCATGAGGTCTCAAGTTCAACTCTTGTATAATTGTGGATATATATATGTATAGATGTGGATTTTGGTGTAACAGCAACAAATAAGACCATGTGACGTACTTCAATCCTTAATGAAAAGTTGGAAACTGGACGTTTTTGTCATAGATAGATAGATAGATGGATCAGTGTATTTCAAAAGCCCTAGGGCCATATACACAAAATAACAAAAACAAAAATATAACTTAAACAATCAGACTCTTTTGTCATATGATCGATGATATGCCTTTCTTAATGAAGTTGTGACGAAGGAGGTATTAGGTTGCTACGATTTGGTTTATTGCACTTGTTATTACGTTTGGATTTTTCTTGCGGTTTGTTCAGATTAAAAGCTCTTAAAGTGAGATGATTTTGAATTAGGTTATTTCAATACTTGTTTGGTTACTGGGGATGTGAAATGTCTTGGTTTTGACGCTGTTTGTATACAGGATGTGATAAACATTTTACTTTCACACTCCACCTTTGAACTTGTGCTTTTCAAGTTATGTGATCTTTGCTCTTTTGTGATTTCATTAGATTGCAGGGATCGTTTGGAATCCCCCAAAGGATACTCAATGGGGCCCATCTGTGACTTGTAGGCCAAAAAGCCTAAACCCTGTAGGCCAAAGTTCCAGCCTTTGTGTTTTGTACAAATTGGGTCACATATTTGCTGTTGTAGGCTAACTGGGACTTGAAAGCACTTCGTAAATAGAAGGGTTGTTTTAGCATCCATACAATTTTCCGACGGGTTAGAAGGCTAAATTTATACTGATTTTTCTGGCTTGTGGTTGATATCACCAAAATTTTCTTTATCTCCTCCGAAAAAAAATAATATAATCTTTGCCCAGATCAATGACCGGGCCGCACCATTTGTATTGTTTTTTTTTTGTCTGCTAGTCATGTTTATGTACGAAGGTCCGTGAGTGAGTCATGAAATTTAGCTATGCACAATGACTTGGATTCTTTTGTCGCTGCATGGGGTAAAAAAAAAAAAAAAAAAAAAAAATCTAGCCAGGTTATTGAAGCAGACTTATTTCTTTTTTGGATAAGCCCGGCTTCAGAGGCCAAGGGGTAGGCCTACCCTTATTAAGTTTGAGATTGTCATAAGAGCGATAGGCTGATTTGGGGAAAAAAGATCACCAGCCTCCTCTCTGATACGTCTTAAGATGGTAATATAGATGGCGCTTTAGACAAGGGACTTGTACCGTGACCAATACCATAAACAGTTTTTCGAATATAAATTAGAAGTCTAGGACTCCCTTGTCGAAGCCACGTAGACAAACCAGGACCCACAAGACGGGGTCTCATGGTGAAAACCAAATAAAACCAAATATATAATTTTAATGGGGAAGACGCCCTTGAGATGGAAACATTTATAAGTAGTGAACTGATAGACAAAAATGCTCCTCAGCCGAGATTCGAACCCAGGACCCTCTGCTTACAAGGCAGTCACTCTACCACTGAGCTACCGAGGGGCTTGTGAACAGAGTTCGTAAACCACTACAATAGTCTGGTAGAAGCCGGCCATAGGAACAGTGATCCCGCCCGAAGGAAATTCATCTAACCAGTTCACATCCCCATGTCACGTAAATTAATAATATAGATGGCGCTTTAGACAAGGGACTTGTACCGTGACCAAAACCGTAAACAATTTTTCGAATATAATTTAGAAGTCTAGCCACGTAGACAAACCAGGACCCACAAGACGGGGTCTCATGGTGAAAACCAAATAAAACCGAATATATAATTTCAACGGGGAAGACGCCCTTGAGATGGAAACATTTATAAGTAGTGAACTGATAGACTATAATGCTCCTGAGCCGGGATTTGAACCCAGAGGGTAAATTATATTCGAAAAATTGTTTATGGTATTGGTCACGGTACAAGTCCCTTGTCTTGAGGCTTCCCCCGTTCTCGATTCTGACAAAAACTCGACGAAAGGAGAATTCGCTTCATCTGAATAGTCCAAAAACGTGAAATAGGAGAATTGTGAGGAGAATCGCAAGGAGAATTCGGATCAAAAACGTAACTATTAGCTCATTCTCGTTCTCAACGAAAAGTATGTACCGCCCTAGCTTAGTAATTCTGTTCTACAGTTAAAACTAAAAGACATGTAACAGTAAATAGCCCTGTGCGACTTGGTATTATTGAGGGATGTCCTCAAGGAAAACGTAGTTTGGTCACAAATAGCCCGTAGCAGCAGCTTGTGCCCATAATATTTGTCGTAAAAGAAGGGGAAGCATAATGAAGCTGAAGAGACTTAGTGCCCCTTGCCCCATCCGAAACCTTAGATAATATGGCATTCATAATGCATTCAAACATGTAAAATGTAATTTTCTTCTGTGATACATGTCATAATTGTCTTATGTTGTAAGGTCTTTCGGCTTAATTATCATTATTATTATCAGTCGATATTAAGCACGATATTTCAGAGCCTTCTTAGGCCCTCTCCACCGTCACCGGAAGTTATGTAGCCTGTTAAGCCGCTTTCACATTGACGCGTCGTTGCGGTGCGTCGCGTATGCGTCTATCTTGCGTTGCATAGAGGTTGCGTAGCGTATCTTTCACACCTGCGCGAGAACATGTCACACTGGATGCGTATATACGTTTTCCTTTTTCGGTTTCTTCTGCCAAATTTTCATTTCTTTCATCAGTTAGTATATTTTTAATCATCATTAGTAGGTTACTCTCTTCAAAAACTTCCATGTTTCATTAACAAATCTGATGCGTAACACGTTGCGATTCTTGCGTTGCGTTTTATTTCTCTGCGTCGTCTTTGTGTTGCGTCGCCGCAACCGTGACGCAGAGGTTGCGTAGCTTAGTGGAAAGCCTCTACGCGTCAGTGTGAAAGCGGCTTTAAGCTTGGAGTACAACACTAGCCTCTTATTTAAGTTGGCCATGATACTACTTGGAACTAGACGCTGAAAAAAAAAATCAAGTTTGCGTTGAACTTTAGCAAGGGCTTTAGAGAAATTTCCTGCTTATCCTTTGAAACTTGGCCTTGAAACTTTGAAATTGCATGTCGCCTTCTAACAGGTTCCGTACATCTCTTTATTTAAACGGATATAATATTCCCTACTAATCTGTTTACCGGATAATTCGTTCTTTATCTGCTTCGGACTTTGCATGTGCGTTTCTGGACGTCGGATAGGTGGCTTGTAATTTCTTCGTACAACGTACCCTGAAAGGATGTTGTTTTCGTTCATCATGAATTAGTTTGGCAGATGTTATCTGCTCTGATAGGGTATGCATGCGCAAAACTTGTAAGGATCTGTTTACGTCTTGGGTTTCATCTGAAATTTACCCTTATGAAATCACCCTTCGATTCGGAGAGGGATCAGCAGCCAGAAAAACTGGGTCATAAGGAGAAGTTGGCTGTTGTGGGATGCTTTCTCACGCAGCCCTTTCTCTCCTGCTACACTATCCCTAGGAATTAGCTCTACGCTCAGCAGCTTATTCCCCAAAGTCAACCATCATAACAATAGTCATTTATATTGTTTCTTTTCTTTTACATCTTCATCTTGGTTGACCGATCGGAAGTATTTCTGTCAGAATATAATTATTTGTTTATTTCAACTACAGAAAAGGTTATGAACGCCATAATACGGCAGAATCCCAACATTGGCCCTTTCTCTCCAATCTGTTCGTACAGAATTGAGTTGGTTCAACGTCTTGTGAGATTCGAGGAGATTTTTCTGTTTACTTCTTGAACTTCGTCTGAAATTTGCCCTGTATCATCCGTCGATTTGAAGAGATGACTAGCGGCCGGAAAAAACGGATTTCGTCGAAATTCTTTTCATTGATCCTCACCTTTTTTGGGATCCCAAGACGTAAGTGGAGGGATACGTATCACTTCGTAAAAGTTGTCCTCTGATCACGATAACTCTCGAAGGAAATGAAATATTCTGATGAACTTGGTATGAGGATTCTTTGGATCAAGGGAATCTTTTTCATGCCGCGTACCCCTAATCAAGGTTCGAAAAGGTTGCGTACCCCCTTTTTCATTACGAGAAAAATACGATATTAAATTTATTAGAAATATAAACAAACTCAATAAAACGCTCGAGGCTGCTTTGTAGCAAACATTTTGTCAAATCTCGGCTCGGCATCATTAACGGCAATATTTTTTACAGTCCGCCTGTTTCTGTGTTTGGTTTTGTTGTTCTCCGTGCTTCCAGTAAGCTGTATCAGAAACGTTTTTGTTAACTCAGTTCGAAACCTGACTGACAATCTCACTTGCAGTGTCTTTATTCTTCGTGGAACTATATTGTTTGACACAGGAGCAGATTTTACGGCAGTAGGCTAGTTGTTCAGGAACCAACATTCTGTTGTTGACATTCGCTAAGGCTTGGGATCAGAGGCGTCACGCACGGTTTGGCAAAACCCCTCCCCCCAAAGTGGTCGGCCAGACGGTGAAAAAGAAACCAGTTGGCGCGAAGCGCCGCGATTGTTTCGTAAAAACAGTTATTTTTTGTGAAAAATAGTCGGTAAAAATAACCTGCCAGTCAGTAAAAACACCTTGCCCCTCAAAAAAACATTGTGGCTAATGATGCCTCTGCTGGTACTATTAGGCTTTCTGCAATCAAAAATGAATGAGGCGAGGTTTTGAAGCTACAGATTAAACCGATTTGATTCCTTCGCGTACCCCTTGCAAGAGTCTCGCGTACCCCTTTGGGTACGCGTACCATCGGTTGGGAACCACTGAGTTAATAGTTTGGCTCTGTAGCCCTACATTTAGTGGCGGGAGAGGGGGTCCACATCAAGGGGTGAACAATATATTGTTTAACAGCTAATGAGATAGTCGATTTAGGGCTAAGAAGACATGCTGAACACGTATATGAAAGCCGGACAAGTAGTTCGCCCGGAATCCGGCCAGAACCAGAAAATTTGTTTAAAGGAAAAAGTTTTATTTGACTTATGTTCGATTTAGAGGTAAGAAGTCATGCCGAAACTAACATGAAAATAATTTTCTATCCAGACAAGTAGTTCGCCCGGAATCTGGCCAGCACCGGAGAATTTTTTAAAAGTAAGTTCTATGTAAAGTTGCTTAGATGTCCGATTCAGAAGTAAGAAGACATGCTGAATCCGTATATGAGAATCATTTCCAACCCGGACATTTAGTTCGACCGGAATCCGGCTGAAACCGCAAAATTCGATATAAATAAAAGTTTTATCTGAAGTTAATTAGAGGTTCGATGTAGGGGTGAGAAGGCATGCTGAATCCGTATACTCAAATTGTTTTCTCACCGGACAAATGATTCGCCGGAATCTGGGCAAAATCTGAAAATTTTTTATAAGTTGAAGTTTTATCTGAAGTTGATTAGATGTTCGATATAGAGGTAAGGAGATACACTGAGTTCGCTTTTGAGCTTTTTTTGTCGGACAAGTAGTTCGCCCGGAATTTTCTCAAATTTGGCAGAAGTAAGGCAGGAAGTTTCGATCAGTTTTGTCAAAATAGATATGACTTATAGGGGTAAACACACATGCTGAATCCATTTCTGAACTTGGTTTTCTCAGATCTAAATTTTGATAGTAAAAATGTTCAAGGAATCTGGCGAAGACCGGATATCTACAAGAACCGATTGTCTGGATCAAATATGAAGTTGTTGGGATCCCATCGAAACCTTTGGTCTTTTTCCTTCCGAACTGAGTGGTTTAACGTCTTTTGAGACCCTCTAGTTTCTGTCTTTACCTGTTGAACTTCGTATGAAATTTACACTTTTGAGTTTGATTTCACCCTTGACGCTAAAGACAATCGGCGATTAGAAAGACTTGGATTTTACAAGAATTCGTCCCCCATCCCCTTTTCGTACTGGAGTGATACAGTGTTATAGCCTTTAATATTTCATTGAAGAGTCTCTGGCAACTGTTGTTGTAGATCTGATCAAGCAAAGTACAGTAGGTGCGTCCGCCGTCAAAAAGATGACATAAAAAGCAATACTTTGTGCGATTAAAAGAAAAAGATCAGCGAAAAGGTGAAGAGTCGTCTTCGCTACAAAATCAGAGATATGGTTCAGCACATGACTACCCGTGAGGAACGGTTAGTAATTAATTCCCGCCTCGATTTAAGCCACCGAAGCGTGTTGTAAATATTACATGATACGCGGCTGCTTCCTCAACGGAGAACGGGACAGGATGAGCTGTCAGAACAAGCAAATATGCTTACTGTAATTTCTATGCTCGTGAATATCATCGTCCTTCCCATGTTACCTGTTTACCTGAAATCGTTCTGTATAAAAAGCCGGCAATCTACTCGTATTCCCGAATACAGTCTCGCTCGTAAAATTCTGTCATCAAAACACTTGCCATGGAACAGCGTGTGTTCTAGAATTTTGTGAAAAAAGTAAGGGTTCAAGTTCATTTCTTTTTAAAATAATTTACGGCACGAGTTTAGTAATTTTTGGCGGTGAGCACGACTCAAGGGTCTTAACAGTGACAAGTCGCAAAGTTAAGGGCGTCCGAAGTTGGTTGAAGTTTGAAGTGGGGGCATGCAGCTGGTCGATGACCAATCCGGGGTCGGTGAACAACTGCTGACCGTAATTTTCACAGGTTTAAATTTGCTTTTGCCTATACTTACGGACAGAAAGAGGGGAGTGAGAGAAACATTCATACATTCAAAAAAGGGCCCTCATGATTAGTAACGGGGAGGGTAAAGTGCCCTACAGTTACCTACTAAAAAGGCTCAAGCTAGCTACCCTGGAAGAGAGACGAACCCGCCTTAGCATCGATTTCGGTATTAAAACCCTATCTGTTCTCCGATTACGTAACATTCTCCCACCCCCGTATTCTCCGATACGTATTAGACCCTAGCAAGAGAAATCCCAGAAAATCCCCAAACTAGCCCCTGTGGTCCCTCTTCCTAAAAGAAATAGAAGGATTTTTGTTCCAGCATTTGTTGAGTTGTACAATAGCGGATAAGTTAGCCCTTTTTAGTGTTTTTATTCCTTTGTGACTAAGTGTTATGTTATTCCTCATTTTGTATGACAATAAGGTAAAATTCGGCGGTAACGCTGTGACAGCTGCTTTTGAAAAATTAAATTCTGTTATAGGGGAAAACTTTCCTCGAGGATCAGTTCGGAGTAGTAGGTTCTTCTCTGCGAAAGAGGAGAAGTGGAGGCACTGCCAGTACCAACACTGGGACTTGTTCTAGAATTTTCTTTGTTGCCGTGCTTCTGCTGTTTTTGTAATGCCCCACTATTGCTGCAAATATATTTTTAGAAGTTTTAGATAGTTTTTGTTCCTTTTTTATATTTTAAGTGGCGGAGTAGATGAGGAGTCGTAGCCACATTGAGTCACGTTCAATTGGCAAAAGATATCAAGAATGATTTGCAAATAATACTTATTTATTTCTTGATATAGCTGTTATTATTTTTTATACGAAGGATCATTTCGCTTCAGTTCCTCAGTATGCAGTTGCGACACAGCCAAGAGTCGTATGCTTTTTCCAAGAAATCAGACCTACTGATCCAAAATTTTAGCGTTGTCCAAGATATTAGGACCGTTCATCTTTATAACCAGCGTGCCTTGCAGCGCGCTATCAGCATGAACTGTACTGAGAGATAGATAGATAGAAAGTTTATTGTAAAAATCGGGTTTCGTGGTTATAAACCAAATTTGCGATTATTGTCAAAAAAACAAAAGAAATTACAATCTGGCATATGTCAGTACACTTAAAAATCTGTCACGCTTCATTAAAAAATTTCACGAACTCAGGAATAAAACTTTTTGTTTACCTAGCGTGTTTTGTAGGTACAGGATAGAGCTTGGGTACCCTAGAACTTACCAGTCTTTCTGGTCGATTTCTAGCATTTCGGTAGGGGGAGGGAGGATTTGGGAGTGGAAAGGGCGAGACACAATGGCTGAACCGAAGTCAGAGCTTAGCTCTTAGCTCTCGTTGATGTGATCTTTCATTATAGCTGACAAAGAATGTCCGACGCTTGGTTGTTCTCATGGCTGTCGATCCTCACCGGAAGGCGGACTGTGTACCTGCCCAGTTGGACAGGTTCTGTCTACTGATAATCGGACCTGTAGTGGTAAGTCCAGTTTCTTTTTATTTATTGACCTTCAGCAAAATAAAGTAACTAAACAGGGAGTACCACATAGTTGATAGGGAAAAACAGGGCTCGTACTCACTTGTACTCACTTGTCTCACGCGTGTCCGTCGTCTTTGAAGTGAAATGATGATTTAATCCGTACTATCTTAAAATACATAAAAATAGCTTAGGATATGTCAATTCAAATAAGACATTTAAAGCACTATCAATCAGCTCGACAGGTCAATATTACTTATCTGATAACATTAAAATTTATAAAGAAAAGAATCAATTTGATAAATAAACTACATCAATAAACAAAAGACAGGTCAAAATTACATCCCGTAACTCGTTGGAAATTTCTAAACAAAATAATCAAGTTCATAAATAAACTACATCGATCAACAAAAACAAGTAAGAACTACATACCGTATCCTTGCATCCTGCGAGCTAGTTCGTCTATGATAACATTGCTGTTTGAATGGTTTATTAGCCAACTTGCATATACAGTGCAGGTAAAATTCAATTGACAGCACTTGCTTTGAAAGTGAAGATTTCACACAGAAACGCCAAACCTTGTCCCTTAGCACGGGTGCTAAGATCGATTCAGGCCCGCAGGCTCTCTGCTCTCGGTTGGAAATAGGATATTAGTTAGACTCTTTAGGAATTAGCTAAACAAGCATTAAAATTCCGCGTATCCAGTCGTTGGCTAGAATTCGTTCCTTTATTTAAAGTTTTGACGACCTCCCTCTTTTCCTTCTAAATGTTACCACGGTAACTGAATCTGCAGTTAGTCCTTTTTGCAGCTACCGTGGTATCTGATACACGGTTGCTCTGCAGAAACGACTATTGCCGAAATTGCACTTTTCATCCCAAAAGAAAAACTGATATCCAGTTACATCACTGTGCTAAACTTCCTTCCCACCAATTTGACAAAATTTGATAAAAATGAGATGACTTTTCAGATACCACGATCAGTTACCACGGTCGGACCGTGGTATCTGAATATCAGATACCACGGTAAGTGGCCAGATGCAACGATAACTGCAAAGACACCTTTTGACCGTGGTATCAGATACCATGGTAACTGTGAAAACGACTTTAGACCATGGTATCAGATTGTAGAGATAGCGCTGGCCGCCTGGTGACCAGAAGCTAAGCGCCAAACAGGTAGCCTACTCGGAATTCTCCATTATTCCGGTTCAGCGCTCCAAGTGGACTAGTTCCTGTTAGCCCCCCCCCCCCCCCCCCTGTTGCCTCATAATCAACACTTGTGTAGACATAGTAAAAGTCAGATCCATAAGATAGTGTGTAACTTTCACTTTCTACTACTGAGACATACGCAAAATCTTCATTTCCTGGGACACGGATTACAGATTTTCTACTATCAACCTATGGATCAATTTTACGTTGTCTTTCACAAAGTGCTGATGGTGAGGCAAAGGGGATTAACAGAAAATAGTCCTCTTGGCAGCGCTGAACGTGAATATTGCAAAATGGGGTTATTCATAATGTAATGGGGAGACCAATGTACATCTGTGAGTGGAGCGTCGTGACCGTTTTTGTTACCGTCGTGTGGTATGCACAATATTCGGCTGATTAGAATTCTTCAGACCCCGAGTTGAAAGAACAGAAGTTGATTGCTCTTCTCTCACTGAGCTAACGAAGCATTCTCTGTCGTGATTCATGTGCTTTTCCCACCTAATTAAAGTTTATGTAGCGATACTGGAACTTCTCAAATTTGGTCGACTTCCTATCTCGCTACGCGCAGCAGAATAACCAAGTGGCAGTGGGTTACCAGTTGGCAACTTATATGTGAAGCGACTTGATCGCCCCTGGCGTTAAATGGTTACTGTAATGTTTATGTGAAAAGAGAAAATTATGCTGCCCACTTATTCTTAAGAATGATAATTGATTATTCACAGTTCTCCAGACTAACTGTCTGCAGTGACAGTTGGACCATTTTTTTCTTTTACTCTTAGATAGATACACAGATAGTTTTATTGATCCAACTCGTAGCGCCGAATTGGCACTAAATTGTCGACCATTACAGTTAACGGTTGAAATAACTTGAGTTTATATATCCTATAAGCCTTTTGATCACCGAGAAGCTTGATTTAAAATCTGTAATATAGGTAACACTAGTTTAGTTGACAAACCCACTGGAAGTCGGAATTATCTTTTTTCTGAAACGGTACAGCTCGTAATAACTTCGGAATCTTTTGGTTTATCTTGCGATTCCTGGGAACTGTTTCTCACTTCAACCGGACAGCTTCATTTTGAATTGTATTCCTGCTATTCACATTGTTGGGAATTTATCCGTTACTTCACAGGTAGCCGTTTATTGGTCTGTCTCTTTTCTGTATCCGTTCTTCCTTTCCGGCCCTCAGATTTGTGGGTAAAGGTAAATTTTGGAAATAAGTCCCGGAACTCGCCCTGCTATTCTCCTGTTAGCTCCTGACCCGATGAAAAATTTATCTCAAAATAGTAGTATGAAGTTGTACGAAAAAGTAGCACGCAGTACGAACTGATGCTACTACATGCTTCTATGTCAAGGCTACCATTGCTACTATTGTCAAGACTGGATGCTACCACAACAAGACAGGATGGTACTGCATACTACTGCTTAGGATTGGCCCAGTTTGATTATGATAGTATTCTTTATCACATCAAAACATGCAACTTTTTCGTACAACTATCAGACAACTACGCAGGCTTCGAATTTTTCATCTGGGAGTTACAGAACTGCGTCAGTGATGGCTCCCCTGTAGACAGTTTTCTAGTCACGTTGCGTGAAAATGTGGTTTCAAAGTTAATATCTGTCGTGTTCCACCACAATTCGTGACGGCGCTGTTATGAAATCTGTAATTGGTTGCGTGATTGGTGGGAGCAAACCTGTGGGACAAACTATTTGCAAGCTCTGTTGTGGCAGCCTTTCAGACTGCGTCCGGGAAATAAGCCGCCTTTGAAAACAAACTATAAACCACGCAGCTTCACGGAAAATCGTACGAAGACTCTACAAAAAATCTCTTGAAGACAAGAAAAGACCTGGGGGCATTTCTTCAAACAAAATGGTTGCAAAGCTATAACTATCACACTGTATATCCCCCCTCCGGATGATTCTTATCTGCCTGTAGTATGCCCCATGGTAACACTATAGATTCCGAATGCATTGATATATTATATTGGTGAAAACTCGAACAGGCAGCCTTAAGGGCAAAGAAGGTCAAGTTCTTCTATATGGCTTGTATCTCAACATTTAGAGCTTAGAAGGGGCGTGGAATGTAGGGACGGATAACGAAATGATGGGGAGGGGCACTATGACCCTTACGGAATAATAAGGTATCCAAGTCTCCAACCAAATTGATTGAAAGATTGATGTAACGTTAAAAGAAATCAGGACAAGCGAGTCTGAAACAGCAACATGAACAGCAATAGTTGGCCCAGATCCAGCAAACAGAAATTAAAATACAAAAGAATTTTCCAGTCAAGCAGATTAGGGTCGAACAGTTAAAATAGCGTATGCTACTGAAACAGGAAATGCTGCCACTTCCAGTCTGGGATTGACAGATTAGAAGGAATTTGCGAACGATCGAGTTGTGGGACAAAGCTAGAAGACTGGTCCAGCAGGCAAATGTTTGGGCAGGCCCGAGAAGGTGAAAAAGTGAAAGCGAGACCTTTGGTCTGGTCTAGCTTGCCGTTGTTTTAGTTCACATTTTGTTAAATATAACTTCAGTTGTAGTGTGATCTCTGACAACTAAAACAGATTTCCCGTATTCTCAGGGCCATCACACCGTGTTTGTGTTTGATCTTTTTTCAAAGACATATATTGCAACGGAAGGAGGCATTAGTTGTTAAAGACCTAATCCAAACATTCTGTTTACCTTCTCTTAGTGATCGCATGCCACGGGTTTGTTTAGATTTGAACTCGATTGCCGAGTTGCTGTTTTGGCTCGAGAAAAAACCCACCCACAAGATCTTCTTTTCTAGATGGCGGAATTTTCCATAATTGATTAGCAAAGAATTATAAGACCTAACTGATAATTTTTGTATGTCTTCAGAGGTACCACACTGGTCTTGGTTTTATGTAATAAACAGTTGGAGCATTAAATGGAGATTATTATTTTGACCCTACGTGCCATACCTGCTCCACTTGTCGAAGTTATGTCATAACCATACATTGGCGGAGAAATTCAAAATTCAAGACGCAAGTGTTACCCTTTTGGATGTTTCGTCATCACTTTCAAAACTCATGGACAACAAGGCCCAACCAGCACACGATGTCGTCCACTGTTTCCTGACCGAAGATTAAAAATTAAGTGTCTTTTTCTGTGTGCATATATTGTGTTTTGTTTATTTTTCTTTACTTTCGTCATTTACTCCATGGCGGGTCATAAATAAATTACTTACTTACTTACTTATAACAGCTGTCCGGGATAATCGGCTGAGATTAAGTCGAGACAGAGTTATTTCAAACCTAGGAATTTTTTTTTTTTTTTTTTTATTTGCTTATTGTTTTACGGTGTTTCCAGTGGTTTTGTACATTCATAGTAGCAGTAGGGATGGTTAGCATTGTGTGTGTGGTAGAAAGACCATTTTTTGTGGCCCGTTTTAAAAAGCAAATCCCGCCCAAAATTAAGCCAGTTCGTGATTAAATAGTCAAGTTTGTAGATATCCAGTTGCAAATGTTCTGCTGGTCGCGGATAAAACAAGCCAGTTTGGCATAAAGTGAGTGGTATTAGATTGCTTGATTTTTGGTCCAACCGGGAAGATTCGGGGATCTTCAAGGGGTCGATTATACACCTTGAAAAGTTCTCATGTTAAACCCTCAGGAATGTTTTTGGCCTGAATCAAATTTTTCTCCCCAATTCCTGCTCAGAAGCTAGGATAGAAGTGTTACGAATGCAGTGTAAGGTGGTTTAATGCACTTTGAGAACTTAAATAGAAGGATTAATCCAAATAAGAAAAAAGGGGCTCCATTTGCGTGACGAGATCGAAGAAGTCATCCGGTGTTATCACATATGCCTACAGTTACAATTCTTCTGTGCGGAATGAAGTTGATCAATGCAGCACCATTCTGGGGTCTTTCGGTCTCGGTCAGAGGCATTACTAGCCAAAATGTTTTTGTTTTTGTTTTTTTTTGGGGGGGGGGGGGCAAGGAATGTAACGACTGGCTGGTAATTTTTACCGATTGTTTTTTGCAGAAAGAACGACTGTTTTAAAAAAGCGACACGAAAAAACCGACTGATTTTCAGAAAAAAAAAACGACTGTTTTGACAAAAAATCGACTGTTTTAATGAAAAAAATCAACGGTTTTGACGAAAAATCGAGGCGCTTCGCGCCGACTCCGTTATTTTTAACGACTGACAGACAACATTGGGGGGCAGGGGAGGGGCATCCCCCCTCCCCCCCCCCGTCGTGAAACCCCTGGTCTCGGTACGAAATCGAAAGAAAGTAGGAAAAGTAATGAATGCAAGGATTCTTTAGAGAGTTTTGACCTCAGTTTTTTTTATAGACCGGGACGAATGCCGTGACTGGGGAACATGCAGTCAACTTTGCTCGAACACCCCTGGTGGCTTTGAATGCGCTTGTCAAGCTGGATACGTTTTAGTTAACCAGACATCCTGCTATGCAGAAAACAACGAGACTCTACGCATTATCTTCGCTCACCAGTCCAACATTTACGAGATGAAAGCTGACGGAACTAATCGAATGGTAAGTCTGCTGGTATTGCGTGGCATAGGTAAACAGTAAGGAACTGATCGAATGGTAAGTCTGCTGGTATCGCGAGAAAGGAAAATTTTCTCGGTTGGCTGTTGGGTACGACAGCCATGACCCCTGTTGCTTTTTCTAAAAAACTTTTGCGGATGGTCTCGGCCTTCGTCTCATTCACGAGAGGTTTGAACTCGTTTCGTCTCGTTTTCCCGCAGCTTCAAAGATGTTAATTTTCCTGACGCCGCAAAAACTCAGTTCAACGCAAAAATGCACGAGTCGAGAAACCCACCAGTTTGACTTATCCCATATCAAGAGGGGTAATTGTGCGTCGAAAACAGATATCATTTTTTAACTCGGTGGCACAGTACCTTGCCGGAACTAGCCAAACCTTATATTATGAATTTTCATGGCGGAAGGATGCAAATTGCTTTTAGCCTAGGCCCAGTGAAACCTCGATGAAGTTAAAAATCGTTTTGGGAGGTGGTCGACCCAAGGCTATCAAAACGATCAAGTAAACGCCTGCTAGAATTGGACCAACAACTCACGCATGCTTTATAGATTTTAATTGTCTTTTCGCTTCGATGATAAACCGGTTCCTGCATCCGATGGTATTTTCCTGAACTCCGGTCTCGAGTGGTTTGGCATCATATCTAGTGCTCATGCTTTAAATGGGCAGCCAACTCTGTTCTTATGTTCGTCATAGATTTTCGAGCAAAATTTATCGCCGCGGTTTATTGATCCTTTGGACGCATATGATTTGTCAATTATTGAATCCTTGTGAGTGTTCTGTCTTGGGACCGTTTAGGGGAACCCGTATGTGATGGTTTAGAATCTGGTGGGGGGGGCATCAGAGTGGGTGCAGTCTGTTGTTTCTGTATGATTATACGGCGCGAGTTTGGGCCAGTGTCGGAAGGTTCGAGTATTTCAAAAGCACATATAAAAATGCAGAAAGTCACACTCAGTTTGGGCTTAAAGGACACCTGAACAATGAAACCAGAATTGAACACACCATGGACAATGCATTTACAGACATGTCCACGGAGAGCATTCTTCTCCTGAGCGTGACGTTTTCAAAATAGGGATGTTTGTTTCTGGAGGTTTACACATGCAGACTCCAAGACAAAAAGCGCAATTCATTCAAAGCTAGTACAGCGCTGGCCGGATCGTATTGGAATTTCTTCTAGATATACGTTTGGGCTTAACTGGTTAAAAAATATTCCAGAAGAAGGGTTGATTGGAGACATTTGTTCATTTCTAAAATTGTTCGGCACTGAAATAAGGACAGATCCAAAATGGAGCAAAAATCATAGCTTGGAAACACTATTTCGCATTCTGATTGGGTTTTCTGCAGGCAATGTTAACGGAAGTCATACAGATAGGGATGATACTTGGTACTCTTCATTCAGGTGACCTTTAAAGAGTATTCATGGGGGCAGAAGGGTTGGTGTAACCCTTTGATTCCTTGGGTGAAAATAAGCCTCAGGCGAAGCTTTGTGAGACTGAGGTGTGGTGGCAGGGTTGTGGCATTTCGTTTTGACATCATCTGAGAATAGTCGTATCGAGAATTCGCCCGGTGAAAATAGTATTTCGCTTTGTAGGAAAGCGAAACTCAACTGAGAATTCATCAACTATATTTTCTGTTTACAGAGTTTGGCTGCAAATGTCTCGAGTGCTAGCGGGATCGACTATCACTACCAGCTCAAGCAGATCTTCTTCTCTGACACAGAGTCCAAGAAAATCTATTCAATCCCTCAAGAAGCGGCTCGTGAAGGGCGACAGAGCCGGACGGATATTTCCGGAATAGCTCCCTGGTTACCTGTGGCGCTAGCAGTGGACTGGGTTGGAAATAAGCTGTATACTGTAGACGCTCTTGCACAGAAAATTGATGTGTTTGAACTGGACGGAAGATGGCATGCCATTGTAATCAGTAACAACTTAACGGATCCCACTGATATAGCATTGGATCCCACCGTTGGGTAAGTTGGGTTTAACTTATTGGCTGTTCTTTCAGAGGAGAAATCTGAAAGGAAAATTGAATTTGCAATTGGTTGGAATATGCAACCGTGTTTCAACCAACCGGCTTGTAAAAACACAAATCTTTGATGATTGGGTATTAAACAGGACATTTTTGAAAGTTTAAGTTCTTTTCATGGAGCGTGCCAGTCATGATATAACATGGCTGATTACATGAAGCTTTCGTCTGATTTTTTATTTATTTATTGATTGATTCTTAAGTATTGAAATAATAAGCGAAAAATAAAACGCATCAGTTCCTGCTCTAAAAGTGAAGAGCAACTGAACAAGAAGAAATATTTCAAAACAAAAGAAACCTGTAACTACTAAATAGTTAAACAACTCAAACCAAACAACTTCCTTCAGCAATAATTTTTTTCAGATATTCCTGCTGTTAAAGCACAGTTCTTACTAGAAATGATCTTTTCACGATAAAATGGCTAAAAATATCGTTTTTCGATTGTGTCTCCGGCTTCACCCTCTATGTATGTATTATCATTTTACACAGAAATGTAAGTAAAACCTTGAACCTTGAACCTTTCGAAATACCATTACTCAGGGGCGTCGCAAGTGTATTTTCTGGGGGGGGGGGGGGGGGGGTGCAGAGCCAAAATTTTACCGAATCTTTCAAAAATTTTACCGAATCCTAGAACTAGGAATTCAAGCTTTAAATTGTGGAACAGAAAGGATTACATAGGAAAGACGATAGGCCAACCATTAGGCGGCGTTTTGGCGAAGCCCACATGGAGAATATATTGCCGGGCATGATTGCAGTAACAACTTCTATCTGTTCTCTATCTGTAAATCGAGCGCCGCAACCGAAAATTTTCTAAATCCATTTTTTTTTCTGTATAGGCTAAAATTTAACTGCTTAATTCTCTTACAAATTCTATTATTTACCGTTGATTAAATACCGAGACTCTAAGAAGTTCCAGAAACCGGATGGAGCGAAGTTCCGGCAGCAGCAGCAGCAATTGTAGTCTAGTCAATATATTGCCCTTAATCACATAAAGTGAGCGCCGCAGGCGAATTTTTTTCACAAAATAGAGAATATTACGAAAAGTGCTGTAGGCGGAATTTTCGAAATAATTGTGATTATATAATTCGGTATTGGTATCGAAAGACTACCGAACAATATTCATATTCGGTATACTTTCGTCGAAACTGGAACTAAGTCAGATTCGTGTTTTAACTTCCTAATCCTGGAAATTCTACTGAATAAATTACCGAATCCCAATCATGATACCGAATAAATTTGAACCAATAGCTTATTCGGGATTCTGTAACTACGGAATCTCCTTAAATATACCGAATAGTTCCGGCATCGAAAAGTTACCAAATGATTTCAGTAAATTCTCTCACTAAATTCGTGATAAATACCGAATCCTGGCAACTATACCGAATCCCGAACTCAATACCGAATCTCAAAAAGGTGGGGGGGGGGCTGTTGCACCCCCGCACCCCCCACCCCCCCTTGCGACGCCCTTGCCATTACTTTCCATGTTAAGTTAGTGATTTTAGTGTTAGTGACTCCCGTTGACTCTATCCTCCCTTCCGGTTCTCTGACGCGGCGGCTGAACGCAAATATGTGAAAACTTAACGTGCCATGGTTAAAAAGTGGGAAAACGAAGCAAAACAGAAGAAGTCCTAAACAGAAGATACACCTGATGGCCTACCACGTATTCCAAAATGGAAATATAATACTTTGAAGCTTCTCATGCCCGTTTGTGTGAGAGACTTGTCGGTGGACTTTGACACTTTCAGGAAGTTTGACTGGTAAAACTCGGCTTCGCCGAAAAAGTGCTGAGAAGTCGTAGGTACAAAACGACACAGTGGCGGAAAGCGGGGATTTCAGAAGCTCATTTCTATAAGGGAGCTAGGGATAATTTTTTTTTTATTTATTTATTTAATTATCACCGTTATTTCAATCATAAAAGGCAGAATAAGGTAGAGGGGTCCTTGAAACAAACTATTACCCAATGCTTGAAATACTCCCACACTAAATGGCGAGTTATAAATAAATTACTTACTTACTTACTCCTTCCCTCCCCCTGCACTGGCAGGTGGGGAGGGAAGGAGGGACTGGCCTGGGACTGGCAAGGCAGTACAGTAGACTGGGACTGGCAAGGCAGTACAGTAGAGGTATGCTTATGTGAACGATTGTTGACATTGGACTTCTCCATTTTCATGCACTTGCTGCGTGTCTAAAGCTGACTACCAGTTAGCCAAAGTAGGTAATTAAAGGCATCTGAAAACAGCTGAATAGGTATTTTGGATCTTCATTCTACCATTTGGCCCAAAACTGCACTGTTCACATTAAAGTAACTGTTCACATAAACATACCTCAACTGTAGTTAGTATGGCTGACAATAAAATGAAATATTTATATGTGAAGCATTTACAGTTTCATAATTATGAGTTATCCATTTGGGAGATTAGGAGGTCTCGAAGAATGGCTGTGAGTAGAACAATCGAAATTTCGGTGAAAATGCTATTTAAAGCAGAACTGCAAACCTGATATGTTTCAAATATCAATTTCTCCGTAAACAACGCCTTCACGGTCTTGATTCGTCTGAATGAGTAATTTCTGTGCCATAGCATTGTCTCTCCGTTCAATTGCTTGACATAAACTTGTGTGCCAAACATATGCATTCAGTAGGTCTCATTACCGCGTTCTCCGGGTTCAAAGCCCCTGAATATACAGATACAAACGAGCACAACAAAAACTTGAAAGAGAAGGAAAGGAGTCATGTTGTGTTCAGCAGTTGTTGGATGCTTTCATGTCACCAAAACGTTTTATACCTGCCGAGCCGTTCGGCTAACCTCGAAGCAGGAGTCAGGCTTGGATAAAGTACCAAATGAAAATATCTTTTGATTATGTAATAATTCATTAAACGCATGGACGTAAGATTGGACTTTCGAAGCATGTTTGGTCGATAACGGCTTTTCTGGTCTTTCTTCTTTATTCTTATATGAATGAATGAATGATTTATTTGCACATTAAAGCCATCCGGCCATCATGCAACAAAACGAAACAAAAAGTGAACAGTCTTACATGCGCATATCCACACTAACACACTCTTAATATTTTTAATTTACACTGAATACTTTATTAACACTAAAAACACAACTTCCCCATCAGAAGAAATCTTTCCGGTGTTTAAAAGCTAACCTGAGGAACTTCCCAATATTTCTTATTTCTTTAAAATCTTTACTTCCCATCATTTTAATAATCCATTTCTGATCAGTTCCCCCCACCCCGAAAATCTCCTCCCTTAGCCCCCGTAACTCTCTACAATCACACAAAAGGTGGCATATATCCTCGTTCATTTCTCCACACATAGGGCAGAAGTAGTAAGGACCCGATCTTTCCTCTTTTTTCCCCATATACTTTCTTCTTTCACCGAGCGGCAAACCATCAGCCCTCATACTTATAAACAAACCCAACTCCTCCCTACTTAACCCTACCTTAAAATATATTTCCTCACCCCACGTCTCTTTTGCCGCAGCGTACAACCTCAGAGATTCTGACTTACTCACCTCGCATAACCACGTCTGTATTTCCTGGTCTTGGAGTGTCTGTCTAACTACTCTAGTCACACTTCCTAACTCCCATCCTGGACCTTCCCCTTCATTCCACATATTACTTAAACCTGTATTATCTAAAATACACTTAATCTGGTTTGCCCACGACTGCTTCCTTCCATCACACAATGATTCTAGGTATGCCTCCTTTAGTAGTCTTGAATGGGGCATAATCAAAATTCTTTCCCAAAAATTTACCATACTCACTAGCCTCCTACTCCTTAGTGACAATAGACCTAAATCACCCTTTACCACTAGACCGTTAATTCTATTATTTACACCTAGAATCCTTTTAAAGTAATTTAATTGCAACTTATCCAATTTCCCAGCTACTGCATATCCCCATATCTCTGCTCCGTAATGGATTATCGGCACTACTTTCGACAAAAATACTTCTTTAACCATTCTTACTTTACTACTATTTCTCAATCTACTGGCATGCAACATACTTACGCACCTTTTACCTTTCGTGACACAATATTCTATATGCTTACTTGCTCCTCCGCGTGCACTCATCTTACATCCCAAATACATCCATTCTTCCTTCACCGCGATTCGTCTTCCCTTGAACACAAATTCTGGGTCCTCCGATGTTTTACCTCCCTTTCTAAATATCATTACTACTGTCTTATCTACATTCAATTCTAGTCGTTTTTTGTCCAAATAGTCACCCAGGATTTGGAGCAGCTTTTGCAGTTTTTGTTCAGATTCTGCAATCAGAGCAATATCATCTGCGAACAGTAGCAGACATAACAGCGTAGTACGAAGTGTTACCATTGGCGCAGCTCGCTCCTCCATAAATTTCTCAATATCATTCAAAAACAAACTAAACAGCTTAGGTGATAGCGGACATCCTTGCTTCACGCCTACAAACGATCTTACACTCCTTGATATTTTTCCCATCACCCGTACAACAAATTTTACCCATGTATACATTTCGCACACCATCAAAATAAATCCAACGGGTAGCCCCAACTGCAACAAAGCCTCCACCAGTAACTTACGATTTACATTATCGAACGCTCCTTTAAGGTCTACGAACGCTACGAACAAACGACCCCTTCTCTTTCTTGTATATTTCTTTACTAACACATCCAACACGAATATCTGGTCTAGTGTACTGTAACCCTCTCGAAATCCAGCCTGTAATCCGCTTAACTTCCCTTTCTTTTCTAACCATTTTTTTAATCTATTATCGATTGCCCTACAAAATAATTTACTCACCGTATTTCCCAACTGGATCCCTCTATAATTAACATGTTGACTTCTATCCCCTTTCTTAAATATCGGGACCAAAACCGATATACACCACTGGGTTGGCCATACTACGTTCTTCTGGATTGAAGAGAAGATCAATGCCAACAGCGGCACCAAAAAAACACGACCCCACTTCCAAAGCGTAGTGGGTATACCATCAGTCCCTGGCGCCGACCCACCTTTCATTGTCTTCATTGCTGTCCAGACTTCCTCTTCTTTAAACGGCTGTAGTAGCTGAAGGTCCTCGTCGTCCACTGGTATCTGCTCTTCACTCATAAGCTTCTCTTTTATTTCTTCGAGCTCTATCTGGTCCCTCATCGCTTCGTCGTCTTTTCTCTCGAGTACCGCCGGCCAAGTTTCCGCTGTTGGTGTGAGGTTCTCTTCTCTAGATCCAAGTTCCTTCCTAATACTACTCCAAAATTGCCTGCTATTTTTGTCTTTATAACTCGTTTCTATTAACCTAAGTCTTGATTTATCCCCTTCTATCTTTTTTTGGGAAACTAACTTCTTATACTCTTTCCTTAATCTTCTATAATCAATTAGCCTATTTTTCAATTCTTCTCCATTTGACTCTTTCACTTTTATCAATGCAAACACCACTTCCCTTCTCTTCTTCTCACAATCTCTATCAAAAAAATCTTTTTTCCTCTTCCTCTTTGGTTTATTTTCTTTCCGCGTCACACTTACTGCTGCTTCCTGTATTACCCGAGATAATTGATTAACAGCTTCCTCTACTCTATGTTCCTCAATAAGACTATAACATGCGTCTAATCTAGCCTCAATCTGTACTTCTCCTAGTGCCTTAACATATTCTTTTTCTTCTATATCCTTAACGCAAATAGCCCTATGCACCTGTACATCACACTTTTCTCCTTTTCCTTTTGGGAGTTGCGATTGTCGTTGGCAACGCAGCTCAACTTCCAACTCTAGTGGGACGTGGTCTGATCCAGTTACCTGCAGAATCCTGAGATTTTTACACTCGGGAAAAAGAGACATATCAACTAAAATATAATCTATTACGCTCGGTGACCCCGAAAAACAAGTGAAACCTCCCCCTAATTCAAAATCCTCTCCAACCCTACCATTAACAATCACCAAATTTTCCTTTCCCAGCAAATCCAACAAATTTTCTCCCCATTTATTTCTTCTTCTTTTGTGGTCCTTACTTCTCCTCTCCACCATACCTCTCACACTATCATCCTCATTCACACAATCCCGGCCCCTATCCAATTCCTCAAGTTTACTTCCAGACAGATAACATACTTTGTCTTCACGCGTGTATGCATTGAAGTCACCTAGGATTATCACACGACAACCCGAGTACTTTCTCCTATAGAGACTAATCTCCGAATAAAACAAATCCCAGGTGTCTTCGTATGCATAACTGCTTGATTCTGGTGGTAAATAAACACTTGCCAATAGCAACACTTCATTATTTTCCAGAGTGCTCACTACCCAAACAATGTTTTCTGACTTACTTTTCAATCTTGTATTTGCTTTGAAGACTCCTCTCTTGATTAGCAGTGCGACACCACCGTAAACTCTTCCATTGGAGCTTTTCTTCCTCTCTTTTGAATGACATTCGAATCCCCTCGCGTCCATGGGCATATCCTTCCAGGTTTCAACTAGACTTATTATGTCCCACTCCTTCGCTAAACACAATATTTTAAATTTCTCATCCGAGAAGCCTTGCACGTTCCAGTGGCCACAGATATACAAGCAAGAATCACCAGCCCCCTGTTCCTCCTGTATCCCTTCCTAGGCACTGGGTCTAAACGGGCCACTTGCATTATGACCGCTGCGGCTGGAACCTGCCCGCGGCGGGTTTCGTCTTGGTGGGGGCACTTCGTTAGGGCTACTGCTGGCTCCACGCTTACGATTTGTGCTATCCTGATCATCACTTCCCATGGATTCCACAGAGCCGTATCTTGTCATTCCTGACATAACGCTCACATCACTATTCACACTAGCACTTCTTATTCTAGTCTCATTCACCTGCTCAGATTGCAAGGGAACGCTTTCCCTTTGGTCTTGTGACCACTGGTTTTCAGGCTGTGCCGGAATCCTGGATTCAGGCGCACTTCTCGTTTTCTTTTCTTCCACTCTGTTCTCCCTCTTATTGAAGACAAAAATCACTCCGTCAATAATGAGAGATGTGCCTCTAAGTCTCACATCTCTTTTTTCTTCGATCGCCTTTTTCATCTCCACCTTCAGCTTATTTCTTGCCTCCCTTTCTTCAGGTGTAAAGTCGCTCGATACAGCTACGCCAAAGGGGCGGAGCTTTCTGGCATTACTGATGATCAAATCTCTTGTAGCGCTGCTTGCAAACTTGACAAGTAATGGCTTAGGATCATTTGCTGACTTTAGTCGGAATGCGTCAGAAATATCGTGTTCGGTGATGTTGACATTCGGTAGGATGGACTTCATAACTAGAACAAAATCAGATCGCAATGACACGTTCCTATTTTTTGGGGCTAGACCGTAGAAAACCAGGTTCGATCGCCTGAGTTCTTTGTCTATTGCTGACAGACGACGTTCGTAGTTCGATAACCTAATGTTTTGATTACAAACTTGTTGTTCGCATGATTCTACTTTGCTGGTAAGCTCCATTTTCAGACTTGACAGCCCTTTGTTAAGATCCTCGATCACAGACGGTAAATTCACCAGTGGAGCAAGGGTTTGTTGTATTTCCGCCATTTTCTGTAGGAACAAATCCTCGGATAATGACATCTTCAAGTGACCATGGTGTCTTTAAACCGGTTTTCGTCAGCAATTAAACTCGTCTTTAGAAACACCAATCATAATTTATGAGACGTTGAACTTTGTCCAACGGAACACAGAACGAGACGCTTAATTTTGTTTTGTCCGGACTTCTTGTCCAAACTTTCGGAAGTCCTTGCGCGTTTTGCTTAATTTTCGTTGTACAAGAGCCACACGTATTGTTCAGCCGTTGTTTCTTCGCGAACTTTTTATTGTAGGTTGGCCTCGAAGGGGCATGACTCCATTCAAGAAGGAAGGTATTGAAAGAATCTACTGCTAAGGCAGGGTCCTATATCTTGTCCTCCAAAACCGCACCTACTCAGAACAAAATCAGACACGGTCCCATCTCTCACCCATGTTGTTTCCCAGTTGGCACTTGTTGTAGACAAAATGAAAGCGCACTCATTTACGTTCTTTCGGTTAACTCAGTGGTTCTCAACCGGTGGTACGCGTACCCCAAAGGGTACGCGAGACCCTTGCAAGGGGTACGCGAAGGAACCAAACTTGATCTAGTCTGTAGCTTCAGAATCTCGCCTCACTCATTTTTGATTGCCGAAAGCCTAATACTACCAGCAGAGGCATCACCAGCCAAAATGTATTAAGGGGCAAGGTATTATTACTGGCCGACAGGTCAGTTTTGCGGACTGTTTTTTTTTTTATTTAAGTAACTGCTTTTACGAAAAATCGTGGCGCTTCGCGCCGAATCTTTTATTTTTAATAATCTGGCCGACCCTCTGATTACTAGCCATAGTGAAAGCCAGTGAAATAATGTTGATTCAGAAACAGCTAGCCTACTGCCGTAAAATCTGTTCCTGTGTCAAACAATTTTATTTCAAGAAGAATCAAAGACATTGCAAGTGATTTTGTCATTCAGGTTGCAAATTAAGCTAACGATAAAGTTTGCGATGCAGCTTGATGAAAGCACGGAGAACATCAAAACCAAACACAGAAACAGGCTGACGTAAAAAATATGCTGCTAATGACGTCGAGCCGAGATTTGACAAAATTTTTGCTACAAAGCAGCCTCTAGTGATTTCCTCATTGATTTTGTACATATTTATACACATGCATGCCCTCTTCATTTATGATAATAGCTGTCGTCTTTTTCACGTTCTGAAAAAGGGGTACGCAATCTTTTCAAACCTTGATTAGGGGACGCGGTACGGAAAAGGTTGGGAACCACTGGGTTAACTGACCTGTATTTATTTAATTGGGTTCCTCTAAACTCTTTTTAAAATATTCTATTACCCTTCCCTTTGCGTTCTGACCACAACACATGAGAGGAGAGGTCACTCAAACTTTACGAAAAAAAGATTTTGCGATGTGGGGGGGGGGGGGGTCTGTTTTGCAGAATTTCTAGAGAGTGGGCTATCCAAGTAGGCTAGTATGACTGTAGAGGAGGCGAACGGGGAAGACTGTGGAAGACTGTGAGGGTATTTTTTCTTTCCTTCATAAATGTACATGCCTCACTGCTGCTTGGTAGGATGCCAGCCGAGGACTTGGTGGTCTTTCTAATTTGTAAGAAAGTATTGACTTTGGCACTGACAGTCGTTGTAGCCAGAAAACAAAGTTGAAGGAAACGTCGCAGCGTCGAGTTTGTATCGCGTATACTACAGTGATCGTGTCACTGGAGCATCAACAACATGAATAGTGTTCTTCTTCTATTATGGTCGGTCTGTAGTATCCAAGCTTCTCCTTCTGAGTTCTGCTTTATGAGCAACGTTCAGAACAAGACGCCATCTACTGTGGAAACAGGTTTGGTTAATGACGTCGCGGAACGTGTTGCGCGTGTTGGTAAGACGCGTGCCTAATTACACTGGCCTATGCCCTAATTTGCTTAAGTTCAAGTTCAAGTTCTTTTTATTGACAAACTTATACACAAGTAACATAATACCAACATAGACAAAAAACAAAGTCTATTCATTAAACAAAATCCCAAGGGCTCTATGGCCCGTTGGTTCGGAAAAAGCTATCTTTATAATAAAATAACTCACCAGGTGATCTCGCGAATGAAACCGACCTCCACAATACCTCACAAAAAAATAAAAATAAATAAATAAATAAACAAGTTCTTTTATTCAAAAAATGTTTACAACGGATACGTCAGCTACGATTCTTCATCAGCGATATTTCGGCCCTTCTTGGCAAGGGTCCTCGTCAGGCTGTCAATCCTTTACCAACAGACTTCTTCGCTAACAACACTGAGATATTTGGATGACAGTTCTTCACTTCCTTTAAACATGTCAGGTACGAAAATTGAGAACGTGAAAAGTCCGGGCAAAAGTCGAATGCGGCAGTATGGTAAGGGTGCATAAAACTAGCGCGTGCATTTCGAAGTCTCGGAAATGAGAATAGTTGGATACCATCAGGTAAGGAGAGTGGATTATTACTGCAAATACAACTGAGTTTAGCAAGAATGTAGGAATGTAGTTGTATTTTGATTTATATATATATACAAATATATTTATTTTTGCTCGCTTACGAAAGGGAAAAAGCGGAGTACATAAAAAAAGAAAAAGAAAAGAAGAAAAGAAACCAAAGAAAATATATACACGAACTAAACATAATTCTAAAATCGTTTTATTTCAGGATAATGTTCATTGCTGACAGCTCTCGGATTTTACGGGCGAATATGGACGGATCTCGGCTTCGATCAGTTATAACCGAGTCCGTGTACAAAGCCAATGGCGTGGCAGTGGATTTGCCTTCGAGAAGAATTTTCTGGTGCGACTCCTTGCTTGATTACATTGAGAGTGCAGATTATGAGGGAAAGTCTAGGTTCCTTGTCGTACGAGGTAAGAGCAAGAATCACGTTCTCTTTCAGAGTAACAATACAGGAAGAGCCAAAGAGGATAGTTATCTGAGATTTAATCTCTATGCTCGGTACTTACAGTAGAAAAGAGGGGCTGTGGAGGGAGATGTTAGAGTCGCAGTGGATATATCCCAAGAGCCGTACCGTCGCAACTTGTCGCGTTTCCTACGTATCCTCCGATATCCTCCCCCTCCATATGAAAACATAAGAAACCGACAGGAGAGGGGCGCAAGTTCGAAGGTTCCAAAGTTGTCCCCCGTACCTGCAACACATACGCGGTACCAGAAAAGCTTCGTTCCGAGTTTCACAAAAATGTATAATGATGGCGGTACCTGTCTTTGATATTATTCCAACGTCCGTGTTTTGTTTTTGGTTTTTATTTCTATACTATAATAGGTTTGTGATGACGAATTGATGATTAATTGTATATATTATAAAATGTGCATTATACTTGACGTAATACCCAAATTTGGCATTGCCATGATAGTGGTTTTTTGAAATAAATTCGTTACTTACTTACTTACTTACTATCCGGTCTGGCCTTCATAAAGGGTTACTCCTTACTGCAAAGTAGAGGGCGATTCTGGCGGTCTGGAAAGCTCCGCGAGCTTATGCGCCGGCTGTTCTTGCGACTTCGGCTAAAAGTTGCTTCGCTTTCCAGAGCTGTTCTCGCGCTCCGCTAGTTTCCGCGAGCACTTGGAAAGCGAATCCACTTCACGAGTGGAAAGTGGTTTCGGCAAGTCAGCGAGAAGTTGTAAAGGTGCAAGCGACTTTTTGATTGTTCTTGCGCTCGGCGGATTCTCGCTTTGCTTTTCGGAAAGCGAATCCAAGAGATCGCCAGAATCGCCCTTAGGTTCGTGACAGTACAGGTGCCAATCCCTTTTTAGTGCCGTGGTGTGGTTAAGTGGCGAGGAGCGACGCTTGACCCCCAGGGTTTGTCTTGGTTCGCGATTTACAACACCGCTTGCTATTCACGTTTAGTCTTACGTGGTTGTCCGTCGACAACCAAGCGCCTGCACTAGGATTTGAACATGCGGCCATAGTAATAATAATAATTCGTTTATCACCCATCATACACTCAACAGAGAACAGACGAGTATAACTAAACAGAAAAATAATTGTACGGAGAAAACATAGCCTACTGACTTAATAAGTGATAAGCTGTCTTCGAGCCAATTAGTATAAAAGTAATAATAAATATATATGATAATAAAATAAGTAATATATCAATAAGTAATATATATGAAATTGGACCAGACAGAGAAAGAAAATAATAACGGTAAACCCTTCGTCCCCCCACACAAAGAAAAGAACAAACAGCCCGGTAAAATAAAAAATAAAATAAATAAAGTTTTTTGCCCAAGTAGGCTAGGACTAGCGGTAATTACGTTTCCGGGAAGCTTACGAATATTGATGTACGCGCCTGACCTTCGTCGCAAATTACCTAGTTTGTAATAAAAAAAAATCTTTTCAGGAGCTGCGAACGTGCCTGCCCCTACCCGGCTTGCCATTTTCGAGCAGACCGTCTTCTGGTCCGACGCAACGAAGCAAGGTGTCCAGGCTGTTGACAAATTCGCCGGGCCCGACACGATCAGGAACCTATACAGAATGCGGAACGTCACGAAAGAGCCACGGGCGATCCGGGCACTTCACCCTGTGATGCAACCTCAGGGTAAGTATATATATATATATATATATATCGTTTATTCACCAAAATAGCAAAGATAGATAGCACTTTCAACGGGATATAAAATGACCAATGACAAATGACAAATAATACAAGATAAACACGCCTAAGAACTATTAAACGAACGAACAAAGTACGGCACAAACGAGTTAACATATCTTTCAGTTGCATCCGCTGCATAATTTGTTAATTTAGTTTTGATTGAGTGGGTTTGAGTACGCATGTTGGGCCTGTTTTTATTTTGTTCTACATACTCAGGCAACATTGATCTGTGAAGTTCAGTATTTAGACATTTGTGGCCAAAGCTTATTATTAAATGGTGCCTGTGTTGCTCAAGGGAAGGGAGACCGAGACTTGAAAGGCTCTCTTCATAACCAACGTACACTGGGCCCAGGATAATCTTAAGTGCTCTTTTCTGGATTAGCTCCAAGTAAGGGTGCTTCTTTTGTTTTTCACAGTCTTAATGCGGAAAAGCACTCCTGATGAGGACACTCGCCTACCGCCTACTCTGATTGAAGCATACAAGTTTTGCGGTGCAGCTTCCGACAGTCGACTTTGCTCTAAACTCGAACTAACCGCAGGGGCCGGACTTTAAAATTAGCTAACCGTGCTTCGTAAAAGATGACGGCAGGTTTAGGAACCGTATGGTGGAGGCGTGGATCCTACTTCCGTCATAGGGAAGGGTCGGTCCGGTCCTTACTCATGTCCGATTTGTGGTAGTATGGATGAGAATTTAAAACACTTGTTGTGTGAATGTGAAAATTTGAATGAACTTAGGTTGGCCAGGTTCCTCAGGGTAGCCCTAGCCCATAAGGATAGGTGCTTATGGAAGGTATTATTTTTGTTTGTTTGAGTTTATTTTTCATGTATTTGCCATGGCCTTTGGCTCTTAGTGTAAATAAATCTTATCTTGTCTTATCTTATGTCGTTGCTATATAGCCCATCGGCCCAAACGATCAGAAAAGCCCTTGACGTCCACTTCGGAAATGACAATTTTTGTACGAATAATTGTCGTGTAGAGGCTTGTTCTTGTTTGTTTGCTATTATGCCTTATGATAACAATAAAAATATACTTCGTTGCTTTGATGTGCACTAACGTCCCGTAGAATCAACGACACCAGCTTGCCCCACGTCAAACCAAACCGATTCTGAAAATGAGTTTTTTTTTCGATGACGTTTATTATACTCGGAGCATATTCCGATCAGTGCTTACTTGTGAAGATGCGGTAGCTTACTCGGGTGTGGAAAGGTTATTAGTTGCGAAAATACTCTTTATCGTGGACCTGTGCGGTTGAAAATTACTAACAAACGTTAAAGGACCCCTCGTACTATTTACTCTTGAACTTACAGTATTTTAAAATATTTGAATATTTTCAAACTAGGGTGTGCTTTCAATAAATAACCCAAGGTTTTGGCTGTTTCAAGCCTTTTCTGAGACCCGTTGACTGATAGCGAAAACAGGGGAACAGTTTAAATAATCGTTTTTCTGATGCAAAAACTTCTCGCAGACAACCGTCGACAGCGTGATACACATCGAAGGTAGCAAAACGCGGCAAGTGAGAAAATCAGCGTGGTTTTATTAGAGGGGTTAGAATGTACCGTACGAAATTGGGGTCTCCGGTCTTAGAAATATATGGAGTGATTATGGAAGTAGGTTGCGTTAGTATTATAGTTAAGAAAGGTCCTTTAACAGTTTTACCTTTGAAATCTGAAAAATTTAGCGTTACTTCTGGGTGATGTTTTTTCAGTTGCAAATCCATGTTCACCGAACAACGGAGGCTGTCAGCACATGTGTATCGTCACCCAGAGTCCCGATGGCAAGAGCCTTGGGTTCAGATGCGCCTGTAACACTGGCTTCAGGCTGCAAGCCGATCAGAAGTGGTGTCAACGTAAGTCCCATACTTTCCTTGCTTCGTTGTAACCAGGGAGGATGGGGAGCAAATCCAACAGCAGGACTCCACGAACCAGTAGGAACTGAAGCTGCAGCGGTCGGAGACACACTGCCGCATTCATTCCCAAAGTGGCGCATTATGTAAAGACTTGACCCCAAAATACACCAGCAAACCCCAGACGAGACCCACCACATGGTGATCGCCGTGACAGGGCCTGTGTCCGTAGTTTAAAGTGGGCCACAAAAATGGTCTTTCTACCACACACACAATGCTAACCATCCCTACTGTCACTATGAATGTTCCAAACCACCAAAACACCGTAAAACAATGAGCAAATAAAAAAAAACCCACCAAATTTCCTAGGTTTGAAATAACTCTTTCTGGACTAAATCTCAGCCGATTATCCCGGACAGCTGTTATGGCACGTAGGGAGCCAAGGGTCAAAATAATAATTTCCATCTAATGCTCCGACTGTTTATTACAAATACAAATAGATTAAAAAAACAAGACCAGTGTGGTACTCCTGAAGACAGACACAAATTATCAGTTAGGTCTTATAATTCTTTGCTAATCAATCCTGGAAAATTCCGCCATCTAGAAAAGAAGACGTTGTGCGTGGGTTTTTTCTCGAGCCAAAACAGCAACTCGGCAATCGAGTTCGAATCTGAACAAACCCGGGGCATGCGATCCCTAAGAGAAGGTAAACTAAATGTTTGGATTAGGTCTTTAAGTTGGTGCCGGTTTCTGAAAGTTAGTCCTGTAATCAAATAGCCTTCCAATAAACGGACAATAAAGTAATATCAGAGGCATCCGGGCTGCAACTTTAACAGGGTATAAAAAGTTCTTCCGCTTGTTATAGTTTTTATCCTGGACGCTGTAGTAAATCTGTCGTAAATGCTCATTAAGCACTGTGCTTCGCTTCTAAGATTCAGTTAACCGTTTCCAGAGATTACACCAAAGGAAACTGAACATTTTCCGAGCTGTGTCTGTTTCTGCCTGTCGCGTAACACAGCTGTTGGAAAGTTTTTTTTCCAGTGGAATTTTTCTAAGGAACAGTATTTCCAGTCAAAGCTTGATCTACTAATCTTTTCCAAAGTTGTCCACAGCTAGCGAATTGCGGTGCCGTATTTGACTACTACCCGCTTAGAGCTGTCTGTTTTGCTGCATATCTCCTAATTGTGTACATGATAATAGCGGAATCTTCCGTTATTTCCTGGAATTCTTTTGTCTCTTTCTTCGTCGCAGAGCGTCAAGGGGATTTGTCGTCATTATAGCTGATCATATTATATCGCCTGAGTTGACAAATTGCACAAAACAAACCTAAATGGACGCTCATTTTTTTGTGTAAGGTTTTTATCTGGCTTTTCTTTTTCTGTGATGAATGGAGTACTGTAAGCGATAGTGCGTGGATGTGATTGATTAGATTCTGTAATTCGGGTGGTTGCTAGTGTGCGCATCCTCCCTTATCATGTTTTATTTGGCCAATTTTGAGAGGGGGGAGGGTAGCTGGGACCTTATTTTGCAGTAAAGCTAATATTATATAGGGCATCATCATTAGACAAGAACTGTCTTGGCCTCTAAATATGAGGAAATAGTGAGGGCAATGAAATTTACCCTTGTACCGTTTACCACTCAAGCGTTCTTATGGTAGAGAAAATACCCTTGATGACTACCTCTCCTTGCCGATGCAGAACCTCCGGCCTCTCTGGGTATCTAGCGGAAGAAAGGCAGAAGTGGTGTCACATCTGCTCCCAAAGATTGCCGTGATTGGTTGACACAGGATTTGAGTCGTTGAGTTTGAGTCGTTACGGAGATGCTTACTCCATCTTCCCGAAGATCACTGGCGTGTTTTGGTCATATAGAGTATCGCTGTCAGAGTCAATCAGTGAGCAAGCGAACCACTGTTTCAGTGTATTTTGTGTTTCAAGGCTTGTTTTGGCTCGTTCATTCGCTCGTAATGGGTTAGTGCCTAACCGACCATTTTTCATCTCGACTATAATATAGTGAAGCACCTTGGAGTTGAAATTTATGTAAGATTCTCAGAGGTAAACAATTTTTATTTAACTTTAGCCCCGAATTTCTTTTATATTATATTTCTTTGTCTCTTCTTCTCCTGCTTCACAATCTGTTAAATAAGAGACAGTTGTTTGAAGTTTAACTGAAAAGCCAACTCATTTCTGCGTCATTTAAGTGAATACAGCGAATAATTTGAGTTGTGCTTTGGGAATTTTTTTTTTCCTCTATCTGCTCTGGTTATGACGTTTAGAATATCTGCGGCCGTCCCCACAACGTAAATTCTACTATGACGCGTGGAATTTTAATCTCAACACATACGCGGTTTTTCAGTGGGTATTGGCGAGCATGGTGAAAACTGTTAGTGCCTGAACAACAAAAAAGATCATAAATCTTTTTGGTAACGCATACCACACTGACACATGCTTATAGAGGTACCACAAATCACACGGAAATTCCACTAGTTGAAAATCGATTATTCGTGGATAGGGGAACAACGAAGTAAGGTATTTTCAGCGGGTCTTCTAGCCAATTTAAGTGAATAAGTGATGGGTAACTAAGATTGTCCTATCCCAGCCCTTTTCAGTTAAACTTTAAGAATATCAAACGCGATATTAGTTGCGTTTTTGCAGATACCATGGTATCTGTTGCCACGGTAACTGGATCTACAATTAGTCGTTTTTTGCAGTTACCGTGGTATCTGATATACGGTTGCTCTAGAAAAACGACAAATGCCGAAATTGCGCTTTTCGAAGTCATCCCAAAAGAAACGCTGATATTCAGTCACATCACTAAGTGCCAAACTTCTTTACCAGCAATTTGACAAAAGTTGACGAAAGTGTGATGACTTTTCCAGATACCACAATCAGTTACCACGGTCGGACAGTGGTATCTGAATATTGACAACAAAAAAAAACGACTTTGACCGTGGTATCATATACGATGGTATCTGCGAAAACGCAACTATTATTTCAAGAATGCCGTAAGTGATTTTTGCATTTTCTTTTTTAGCGGTCGATGAGTTTCTCATCTACTCGCAGCAGAAGTTCATCAAAGGTCGAGTCATCCTTCCTGTCAACGATGTGTTCGACGATGCAATCCCTCCAATTGTATCGAGGACCGCTCGATTTGTAGGGCTTGATTTTGACTCCTATGATGATTGGATTTATTATTCTGACGTCATCCTGGATGTCATTTACAGAGTCAAGAGGAACGGAACATGTGAGTACATGTCTAGTAATAATAATACAGCTGCAGTTTGCAGCTGTAAGGCTTAAAGCACCCCTCTTACTAGAAATGATCTTTTCACGATGAAATGGCTCAGACATTCGTTTCTAAAAATACCATTACTTTCCACTTGAAATTACCGTCTTTCTTGTTAGCGCTCGTCGACTCTTTCAGCCTCCTAGCTCTCTGACGCGGCGGCTCGACGCAAAATATCTGAAAATCGGACGCGCCGTTGTTAAAAAGTGTGAAACCGAACGAAACAAAAGAAGTCCAAAACATAAGATAGACCTGAGGCCTGCCATGTCTTCCAAAATGAAAAAGAACACTTTGAAGCTTCTAATTTCTTTATGTGACAGATAGTTGTCGGTGGTGTACCTTGAAGCTTTTGGCAAAGTTTGTGTTGCCTGACCGGCAAAACTCGGCTAGGCCGAAAAAGAGCCAAAAAGTCCCAAGTACAAAACAAAACAATGGCGAAAGGTGGGCATTTCAAAAGCTTATCATTCCAGAAGAGCTAAGAGGCAGAATAAACAAGAGGGGTCCTTTAAGGTAATGTAAGGAAAGAAGTCGTATTGTGTCGCCACCTGTCGTACATTTAATATTAATCCTCCTTACTTTCATTCTGTAATTTTCATTAACCGTAGTTTTCGTCAGTCTCTCGATACGCTGCTTCCTGCAGGCAGATTGGGCGTGAAAACACGGTAGGCGCAAAGGTTCCACTTTTCGAATCACTCAGCTGGATTAAGAATGTGTGAAAGAAGTAGAATCTGCTGACATTTAGATACCTTCCCTCTTAAACGTTTCTCTTTATTACCTGCACAATAGAAGACAGGTTATGAAGACTTAAGAATTATATTATGATAACTTTACAGTAATGATAAATATTCCTTCAGCCCAAGCTGACTGCGAATCATATTTGATGGTTTTCCACCATCAAATATTTACAGTAATGCTTTAGAGGTTCGCTTTAAATTCGTTGTCACTTGCTTAAAGTGACGACGAATGGTTGAAAACACTTTGACGTGCATAACACTTACTAATATAAGGTTTGAAGCCAAGCTGACCATTCATTACAATTTTTTTTTTTTAGAAAACCGTGAGTTTCGTTTTTTTTCTTGATCAGCTATATTTAACCCTCTAAGATGATGTGCGGGGGATAAATATAATTTCGGATATTTCGGTTGCACTTCCGGCAAACCGTCTTCAGCGAAAAAAACAAAACTAAATCATAAGATCCAACACAATACCAACAGAAAAACGATGCGAAACCAATAAACCATAAAAAAACAGAAGAAACATGCGGATTGAACGTCATACAAATACAAGTAAAATAACGAATATTAAAATGTGCGCGTTAGAAGTGTATCTGTAGAAATCTGTGATTATTTTACAATCGTGAGTTTTTTTTTTGTTTTTTTTTAAACACTTACTTTATTAACTGTCGACCGGACAGCAGTATTCGAGGGAAGGGTGAATGAACACAAGGTAAATGCGAAGGAGGTGGTGTTTAGGGGTGCCATGGCGGGAGAGCATTTTGAGGGACCTTATGCCCATATTGGCTCTTTTTAGCATAGATTGAACTTGCTTATCGCACTTGAGATCTGAAGTTAGATGAACACCCAAAAGTTTGAGCTCCTCCACTCTGCTATGATCCGGTAGGTCAGGTTGGAAAGTTGGATTGGACTTTAGAAAAGAAACAGGAAGAACATCTGTTTCGTCTTGGTTGACCGTCATTCGGTTAACTAAAGCTTCTTCACTGATATCATACATTATGGTTGCTGCACTGCTGCGGATGTTCTTGTAACAGCGCTCTGAGATCGAGAGATCATCGACGAATTTCCAGCGGTCGTCACAAGAGCCTGCGAGGTCATTGATCATTACCAGGAAAAGTAGTGGTCCCAGCACAGTGCCTTGGGGCACACCGCAGTAAGTTGGAAGTGGGTCAGAAAAAACATTTCCGTACTTTGTTCTCTGGGACCTGTCAGAAAGGAAAGCTGCGATTAGTCGGACGAGGAAAGGATGGACACTAAAATCATTTAAAGCACAACTTTTACTAGAAATGATCTCTTCCCTATAAAATGGATCAGAAAAAGCGTTTTGAAAATACCCTTACTTTCCATCTGAAACTAGCGATTGGCTTGTTAGCGCTTGTCGATTACATCCAGCCTTCCTGCTCTCCGACGCGGCGGCTGGGCGCAAAGTATTTGAAAACTGAACGTGCCTTGGTTAAAAAGTGGAAAAACTAAGCAAATAAAAGAAGTAATAAACAAAAGATTATGACATCCTTGTGTGCGAAAGAGTTGTCAGCGGACAATGAAGATTCCGGCAAACTTTTCGATTGGTGACGGGAAAACTCGGCAAGTCCGAAAAAGCGCTAAAAATTCATAGTTTCGAAACGAAAATATCGAGAAAGGTGGGGATTTTAGAAGCTAATAATCCCATACGAGAGCTGAGTATATTATAAAAGGCAGAATAACCAAGAGGGGTCCTTTAAGAGCTTCCTTAGCAAAGTTGAATGGCATATTAGGTCAAATGCTTTTTTCAGATCAATGGCGATAAGGTTGTTCCAGTGATCTGGTTCGTCCAGGTGTTTTAGAATGTTGTCGAGTAGACTGACCAGGTAGTGTGTGGTAGACGTCTTACGCATGTTGCCACATTGCTTCGGGTCAATCTGGGTCAAAATGGAATCTTTGAGCCATGATGAAAGAAAGCTCTCGTAGACTTTGCCAAAAATGGGCGTTAGTGTTATTGGGCGTACTCCTGAAAAGTCTTTTGGGAGTATCCTTCTTGGGAATTGGGGTTACAAACCCATTTTTCCAGACCGATGGGCATTCCCCAGATTGATCGGACTCGGAGGGAAACCTATGAAAGGCTTCCCTATGGAACATTGTCAAGCAGATGAACTTCCCAGATTATGTATACCCACAAGACTTTCTCACCACCTCCTTACCAAGCCTCCGGCCTCCCCCACCCACGATCTACACTCTAAAAACCTGCCTCATTAGGTCATTTGACTCTTCACAAACATTGATAGAATGCTCCGTGTCCTAGACCGTCCATCTCTTATTCTAGCTTTACAAAGCTATTCAGCCTACCCCTGTTGATATACTTAACTTTGACTTACCTGTCTCATTCTCATGGGTAGAGGACGCAACTCGTGGAGTGGATTTTGGACCTATTAAGTCGGTTGTCTGCGAAACATCTAATTCCAAGACATCCCCTCAAAATTTTGACTGTCTTTTTTCTTGATTTTGCTCTACTTTTTAACAATCAACGTCAAAAACGACAAGCTAAAAGCTTAACGCCAAATATAGTAATAAATAAAAAAAAAGGCCGATCCCGTGGCAAAACGTCATCTAGCGTTCAGACATCCTCACCATAAAGTTCCTGGCTGAACAGATTTCACACACGAAAATTTCGCCTGTTTCGGATTTCAAGTCTTTTATCAGACCCCTCATTTTTTCATAACAGATTCGTTTAAAGACCACGCTATGGTAATAATAGATGGTCTATCAAGGTTGCCGGGAAGGGACATTGAGACTTTTTCACGTTGTTTCCTGGTACACCACTACCTGGCATTGTATATTTGAGTGAACGGTTAATATCCCTAACCTGACCCTAAACCACTGTCACTGGTACCACAAAATGACTTTGTCGCCAAATCTGTAATGAAGAGCTGCGAAGGTGTTTCACCTAGACAATGCGCCTGAAAACCAAGGCGAACTGCCTAATCAATCAATCAATCAATCCATCAGTCATTTATTTCCTAAATGTCTCTTAAAAGTGATAACGTAGGATAGTCAATAAAAGAACAAGGTATAATACACTTGCAAATTAATACACTTACGAATATATTTATATACAATTAGAAGTCAATCAATCAAGTAGTCGAATTGTAGTTTTTCACGAAGTACGGTACAAAGGACTTGAGAAATCTCTCTGAAGAGGCTGCTGGGGGTATTTCTAGCAGCTGATGTCCGATTTTTTTCGAAGATCGCGTTTTTTGCTCGTGATTTCTCGGGGACGTTTTTATGGCAGTTGCAGCTCCGCTCGAGTGCCATATATCGACCACATTTCGTCTTGTCGGTCTGTCTGTCAGGCCACTGTTCTCGAGTTAGGGTACTTCCAGACGTGCTAGGACGATTAAACTTGGCAGGCATATCATGGACCCGACCAAACTAACTTGAAAATAGTCGTTTGCCCGATCCTACCATCGTGGGGGGAGGGGGAGACGGCGGAATCCGGAATTTAGGAGTATGCATAACTTTCGAACAGGTGATCGGATCTTAATGAAACTTGATATCTGGAAAGACGTAATGCCTCTGATGTCCCATTTCAAGTCCGGGCCGAATCCGATGAATGTGGTTGGGGGGAGGGAGTCGGAGGGGGGAACCGGAAATCGTGTGACACTCTCAGAGTGAAGATCGGGATGAAACTTCGTGGGAAGAACAAGCACAGGCTCTAACTGGATTCGGACATTGTGGGGGGAGTTGGAGGGGGTTCTGGAATTCCGGCGATCCGTAGTTAATGTACTTCCAGGGGGGCTAGGACGATAAAACGTGGCAGGCATATAATAATAATAATAATATAATTGCAATAATTAGGCTTTCGCCTCTATAAATTTCTCGTAACACTTGACACACTAAATTGAATTATAGCCAGGTGATAGTCGACTCCTGCTTTCATTCGGTTGAAATTTTCCCTGATACATATCAGTGACCCGACCAGATTAACTTGGAAACAGTCACTTGCCTGATCCTACCATCGTGAGGGAAGGGGGAGACGGCAAAATCCGGAAATTAGTGGCATGCATAACTTTCGAACGGGTTTCTTAATGAAACTTGGTATCTTGAAGGACCTCATGTCTCAGGTGTCATTTCAAGTCCGGACCGGATCCGATGAACTGGGGGGGGGGGGGGGTCGGAGGGGAGAATCGGAAATCTTGTGACACGCATAGAGTGGAACGATCAGGATGAAACTTGGTGGACACGCTTGGACATGCATACAGTAGAACGATCAGGATGAAACTTGTTGGGAAGTACAGGCACAAGTCCTAGGTGCATCTGCATCAGTGACAGAATCGGACCGGATTCGGGTACAGAGGGTGGGGGGGGGGAGCTGTACAGGGGTGTCCGGACTTCCAGATGTGCTAGGACAATAAAACTTTGCTGGAGTATTAGAAACTTGAAATCATTGGGTTAGACATCGTCACTTCTCCGATCCGACCATCCCTTAAAGAACTCATCTTAACCGCAAAATACAAAAATTACTTTTAAGCAAAATTTACTTTTTCATGATCGCCATGAGCACGCGATCCTTTCTACCTTAAGGGTTATGCTTGGAAATTAATTTTTAGCCCCCTTAAAGTGCACATCTTAACCGAAAAATAAACTTTTGACCATCACTTCCATCCTCTGACCCTGCAGCCTTGCAAGTTTAGCGCATCTTAACCGAAAAGTGAAAAAAATACCTGACCTTGACCTTCATTTCTGTCTGACCCAGACTTGCTAGTGCCATATGAGCTTCCAGACCTTGTTTGTCATGTGAGGTACTTTGTCCTGGGGACTATTTTTCGGGGATATTTTACTGGGGAAATTTTTTCGCAGGGACGTTTCACATCTAAGCCTAGGGACTGTAGCAGATTGTCGTGGTCGTCTTTTGTTCCAATTAAAGGAGTTAATTGATTTGGGCCTTAGGAAGCACATCCGTCATATCGTGGATGTAGCCAAGCTTCCTGCAATCACTCTTTGGGGTGTTGCAACTAGTGTCCGGTTTGATTTGTATATTATATGCGACATAATAAGTAAGTAAGTAAGTAAGAAGATACGACGGAATACAGAAAAAGAAGGAACAATGGAGACAAGACAAAAAAGAACAACAAATAACCAAATTTACATGTACAAAAATGTAAAAATGTAATAATATATAATGTGTATGATGTAATGCGGCTTCAGTTTGTAGTTTATTGTTGAGTTGTTAAAAATACCCTCCTTGGGTTGGTTTCGCGTGGTAGGTTTTGCGAAAACACAGTAAAGAAACAGTTACGACCATAGATTTGCATCCATGGTTACCGACGAGTTTTATAGTCTCCGGAGAAAGCTTCACTGCTGGAAGCTCTTAATGAGTTATTTTTTTCGAACTTAAAGTGGAGTATAATTCAAGCATAAAGAATGACAAGTGTTGTTGCGAAGTGCGAAATTGTTCACGAATTTAGATAAGTAATCAACTGAAATGAAAACGAAGTCGAATGGGGTCGCTGATCATGCGGTGGCCGCTCAGCTACTAGTTCAGACAAAATGTGAATGAAGTTGTCCTTTGTTTGGTTTACATTTCATATCGATCAATCAAGTTTAATATCAGAATAGCTTAAAGCTAGACGAGGAATAAAATATTCATGAAATACAAAGACACGAAACAAATTAAATCAAGATGTGACCAGAAATAAAGGATGAGATGAAATTACGTAAAAATTGGGCAGAAGAATTAGCAGGATATGGAGAAAACTGATTGCCAGTATTCCTCTCGGACCAACGCACGGAAGACGGGAGGAGAGGGGGGAATAGATGGGCCATCTGGGGACAACACATTATCTTTGCTCCAAATTTGTATATGAAATATAATACCTACGTTCTGCAAACTCGTTTCCCATTGGCTTGTCCCTACTTTTGTGCTTGGTGAAGTTGTCGCACGGAAAGTTTGAGTGCCCAAATTTGTTGCAAAATAGATAGATGGACAGATTTACTGCTTAGCAGCCCGAGGGCCATGGCAACAATTAATCACAAACTAAAAGTTTCCTGTAAAAGCTTTTTCTACTCTAAAATGTAACTCTGTTTCATTCATACTTTCTTGCTCCAAAATCTACTTCCGTGTACTGTCACTAGTCTCAGGACAATCCCCAGTCTCTTTACAGTAGCAAAACACTCATCCTTACCAACTCCCTATAACAATTCTTCATGAAATTCACACACACAATGATGTTCTCTTCTCCAGTCCCCTTAATATCTAAATATTCATTCAGCTCAAGCTGACTGCGAATCATATTTGACGATGCAATACGGATACCTCAGCTGCATTTTTATTAGAGCTATATTTCGGCCCTTCTTGGCAAGGGTCCTCTTCAGGCTCAAGCCGCTCAAGCTGGAAAATGAACTTCCTGCCTTATTTGCCAAAGTTATACCACAGCCACATGCTAACGGAGCGTTTCGAAGTTAAAGATGCAAGCGTCACACTTTTGGAAATTTCGTCGGCTCTGCCAAAAATCATGGACAACAGGGCCCAGCCAGCACATGACACTCTACATTCTTTTCTGGACGATGAGTGAAAAATTTTATGTTATTTGTTGTGTTTTTATTTAATTCTTATATTTTGTTTTACATACTCCGCTTTTCAAATGGCGGGTCAGAAATAAATTACTTACTTACTTACTTATTTGCTTTTTTTTCAAGCCCGTGATAGCGTCTTGGCTTCTCAGAATGAGGGAGTGGAAGGTTTGGCGTATGACTTTGCCGCGAAGAACCTGTACTACATTGACAGTCGGAAGGGAACATTGAACGTGCTGAGCACGAGGAATTCCACTCATCGTCGAACTTTGCTGAAGAATTTGAAGAGACCTAGAGCCTTGGTTGTCCATCCTAACAGGGGGTAAGTCGGCCAGAGTATTTTTTTACCTTTTTAGAAATGAGAGACATTTCTTTTTTCTTTTTGACTCAAAGGCTATATAGCCAGCTCGCTTTTCTTGCTCCTGGGGTATGACATGACACTATTGCCCGATACCCTGCTCTTACACCCAACAAGTAGCTTATTTCATGTCAAAATATCTAAATTTAGCTAAGCCAAGTTCAGCTTAAGCTCTAGCTTTAGCTTAGCTTAGATTAGCTTGAATCAGCTTATTTTGGTTAGGCACCGCAGGCGAAAATTCTAGCTTATTTTATGGTAGAATATCTAAGTTCTGCTAAGCCTAGTTCAGCTTAAACCCTAGCTAAGAGACCTGGCTTTTGAAGAACCTCCATGGCCACCGAGACAACAAAGAAGATAGTGAGTGGAAAAAACTCTCGCTCGTCACGATCACTCGGTGACCATTAGGATTTCTTTAGGAACTTTCTCGGATAGTTTTCAAATGCCATACAAAAGTGTTGACGATCTGATAACCTTTTTCACTATAATCCATGTCCGCGGAGGAGGTTTAGATATCTCTCAGTGGTTGCGTTTTTGGTCCGAATTCTCTGTTCCGAATTCTCGCTTCTGAATTCTCGATTCTCGTACAAATTACCGTTTTTGCTCCTCTGACTTCGCCATTCTCGCTTTTGACAAAAACGTTAATTTTGCAGCTCGTCCGCAACCCGGGCACCATTAAGACCAATCAGGGAGGAGAACGCAGAAAGGAGAATCGAGAATTCGCCGTCGGAGCAACTTCTCGATTCTGCAGAATCGTGAGGCTTTCCCCGTTCTCGATTCTGACAAAAACGCAAGAAAAGGAGAATTCACTTCATCTGAAAAGTCCAAAAACGCGAAATAGCAGAATTCGGAGGAGCATCGCGAGGAGAATTCAAATCAAAAACGCAACTAGTAAGACGAGATAGCTCTGAATGAGAGAGAAATGTAGCCTATCTAGTAGACGGCTCGAAGACGGATTATTTTTTTTAGAGATCAGGTGAAAAAAGATCAAGTTTGAGGAAAATCTTCAAATTGAATTGACTAGAGTAATCTAAGTTAGAACTTGATAAACTAGAAGTATCAAGTTTTGGAAAGTGCTTGGAGCCAGGAAACTCGTACTTCTGACCCCTCCCTGGGTCTTTTCAACCCATGGCACTATTGTAAACGTCTTATCGCTTTAATGATTGGTAGCCCCTGAATCCGCTTTTTTTTGTAACCTGGCCCAAAAATTCGCAGGTTTCCCAACTGTATGCGAAAGCGTATATTTGTAGCTATCAGTTTTCAGCTTTCCCAAATTTTGCACTGAATTCCATGGGAACCCAGCTTGATCCGAAGTCGTATCCAGAATTATTTCCTTCATCCAGAAAAGGGATAGCAGGAAGTTTGCGGAACTAATGGTCGTGGGTGGTAGCCAACATCTTCATTCTTATTTCCCATTGAACTCAGAGACCCTACGACTCCCGTGCTTATGGCCGTGTGTGCAGCGGCATGTTAAGGTGTTCTTGTTTAGAAGTGTTTATTGTTGCCCCCCCCTTCCAACGCCAAGCTGAACAGTCTCTGTCGGCCCGATGAAATATTTGTAGCCTGCGTAGTTGTATGAGTATTTGCTAGCCTTGACATAGAAGCATGTAGTAGCACCAGTTTGTACTGCATGCTACATTTTCGTACAACTTCATACTACCATTTTGAGATAAATTTTTCATCGGGGGGGGGGGGGGGTGCCAGGTGGTCTCCGTAGTCGCTCTTAGCCTATCCGATTAAAGTACTAGATTTGTTCTGCCTAGGGGGATGTACAAGGGCGGAAATTATATAGTACTCTTTCGGCCCCCTTAGCATTTAGAGGGTTAAGATTAGCTCAAAATTTGCCATGTGATAATGTGATAGTATTTAAATACTGGGCAAGCGGATACTCATGCCAAGACAAGTAAAGCCGACTCAACCATTTAAGAAAGCGTTATGCTATGAGTGATTTTTTCTGCAGGTATATATTCTTCTCAGAATGGGATCGGCCTGCCAACATCAGCCGTGCTTTGCTAGATGGTTCTAACGTAACTGTATTCAAAAACGTCCTATTGGGATGGCCCAACGGCTTAGCAATTGACTACGAAGCTGACCGCTTGTATTGGTGTGATGCATTGTTGGATCACGTCCAGCATTCTAACCTGGACGGCGGGGACATAAAGACGATCAGCTCAAGGCTGATACGACATCCTTTCTCGCTAGTCATTTACAAAGGTAAGCCTGACCATTTCTTTCTTAACATCTAGAGCCAGTTGCAACAGAAATTGTAGTAGTGGAAAGTATTTTTCTAGTGAATGAATGAATATGTTTATTACCCATCGTTAAATAAAATGTCATAAAACACACATGATAAAGTTTTAACTTGGCAATACATAATTCAAACAAGAGCTGTAAGCTCATATGTCACTTGCATGGGTTAAGATGATTTGATTGATCAAAAGTAAGTTTCGACTTTGCGGTTGAGATGCGCACTCTAAGGGAGCTGGAACTTCATTTGTAAGCAAAACCCCTGAGGCAAAAATGCTAATGGGCAAATGGGCATCATGAAAATGCATATATTGCTTAAAAGTATTTTTTTTTTACTTTGCGGTCAAGATTGGTACTTTAAGGAGTCTCCAATATTCCAGCGAAGTTTCATCGTCCTAGCACATCTGGTAGTACCTTAACGCGCGATCACCGGAATCCCAGACCCCCCCCCCTTCCTCCAACTCCACCCACAATACCCGGAGCCAATCCGGTTCTGTAAATGATTAATCCAGAGCATCTGTTTGTCATTCCCACGAAGTTCGATCCAGATCACACCAGTCTAAGCGGGTCAAGTAGTTTCCGCCCTCCCCCCAATAATTGCCGGATTCGGTCCGGAAATGCAAAAGATCACCAGTGAAAAATGTCCTCTGTTTAATTATTAAATTTCACTCGAATCCGATCACCCGTTCCAAAGTTACGCATGACTCAATATTCCGGATTCCCCTCCCTCAACTCCCCCCCCCCCAAGATTATCATATCGAGGATTTTTTTTATTCCAAGTCAGTTTGACCGGGTCCCTGATATGCCTTCCAAGTTTCGTCGTGAAAATCCCCCAAAAAACGGAATTCCGGGAAAACCCCTCCTCCCCCCCCCTCAAGTGTCCGGATCCAGTCAAATTATGTAAAAGATTTAAATGGATCAGATGTTTGTTCTTCCCAGCAAGTTTCACTCCGATACCATCATTCTAACCGTTTCTCGAGATTGCCGGTCACCCCCCCCCCCCCCCCCAGCTCCCCCACGGTGCCCGTAGCCAATCCGATTCAGTAAATGACTTACCTAGAGCATCTGTTTGTTCTTCCCACAAAGTTCCATCCCGATCCCTCCATTCTAAACGGGTCACGTATTTTCCGCCCCCCCCCCCCAATAGTTGCCGGATCTGGTCCGCATATGAAAAAGATCATCGGAGAAATGTCCTCTGTTCAATTCTTAAATTTCACTCGAATCCAATCACCCATTCCAAAATTACGCATGACTGAAAATTTCGGATTCCCCTCCCTCCACTCCCCCCACCATTATCAGATCGACAAAATTTTTATTTTGAAGTCACTTTGATCGGGTCCCTGATATGTCTGCCAAGTTTCATCGTGAAAATCCCCAAAACCGCCATCACCGGAATTCCGGGAAACCCCCTCCCCCCCCATAAGTGTCCGGACCGTGTACAATGGTCTAAAGGACTTATCTAGAGCAGATGCTTGTTTTTCCCAACAAGTTTTACTCCGATCACTCCATTCCCTGGCTACCGAATCCGGTCAAGACTTTAAACGTGACATTACAGATATATATCCTATTCAGTTACGAAGTTTCATTACAATCCGATCACCCGTTCGAAAGTTACACAATTCTCAATTTCCCGGATTCCCCTGCCCTCCACTCCCCCCCCAAAATGGTCGGATCAGAAAACTGATTATTTCTAAGTTTGTTTAGTCGGGTCTCTGATATGCCTGCCAAGTTTCATGGTCCTAGCACAACTGGAAGTACCCTAACTCGAAAAAGTGTGACAAAATGCCCTAAACTTTCAAGTTTCCAGCGCCCCCACTCCCCCGCATATGGTCGGATCGGGAAACTGATTATTTCCAGGTTAGTTTGGTCGGGTCCCTGATATTCCTGCCAAGTTTCATTGTCCTAGCTCATCTGGAAGTACCCTAACTCGAAAAAGTGTGATAAAATGCCCTAAATTTTCAAGTTTCCAGCGCCCCCACTCCCCGCATATGGTCGGATCGGGAAACTTATTATTTCCAGGTTACTTCGGTCAGGTCCCTGATATTCCTGCCAAGTTTCATTGCCCTAGCTCATCTGGAAGTACCCTAACTCGAAAAAGTGTGACAAAATGCCCTAAATTTTCAAGTTTCCAGCGCCCCCACTCCCCCGCATATGGTCGGATCGGGAAACTGATTATTTCCAGGTTCGTTTGGTCGGGTCCCTGATATTCCTGCCAAGTTTCATTGTCCTAGCTCATCTAGAAGTACCCTAATTCGGAAAAGTGTGACAAAATGCCCTAAACGTTCAAGTTTCCAGCGCCCCGCACTCCCCCGCATATGGTCGGATCGGGAAACTGATTATTTCCAGTTAGTTTGGTCGGGTCCCTGATATGCCTGCCAAGTTTCATTGTCCTAGCACATCTGGAAGTACCCTAACTCGAAAAAGTGTGACAAAAAACTCGGACCGACCGATAGACCGACAGACGGAATTGTGATCGGTATATGGCACTTGAGCCAGAGGCTGCAAGTGCCATAAAAAGAGAGACAAAAAAAAATAATAATACATTATTTCTTCAACTATTGCTTAATTGCTGGATAGAGGCTGTTTAGAGGGTCGAGGGATTCCAGAAATCGAGCACGACGCTCTAAAGCATATAAAGGATTAGGGCAGAGGAACGACTTCAAGTTTGCTCGATGATGCCAAACTCCCATTTGGACTGACGCAGGAGCAGTCGGACGCGATTGAGAGAGTTGAGTTTCGGGCATTGTTGGTAATTTCAAAAGCGCCCAAAGTCTCATACTGTCCCTCTTGAACGCGTTGGCCTAGATTCCCTTGCTAGTCGTAAATAAAAACTGTCGCTTGCTTTCGGTACAGGTTTGCTGAATAGTACGTCCCATCGGTCCATACCTCAAATAATTCAATTCAGTTTATTTCCAAACCATTCAAGGACTAGCCGAATTTTCGGTTTTTTGTCAACAAAAATAACTGTATCAAGATAAAATGACGTCAAACGTAGTGTGAATAAATACAGCAACAACAATGATGACGTCAAACGTAAAGTGAAGAAATATAACAACAACAACAAAACAAGATTCTCAGACAGCAATAAAAGTTAGTAAAAATTTAAAGAACAAATGAAAATTTTAGACAAATGTTTAGATACTGGCAGTTGTTAAAACTGCTTCAGAATTGAGCTGGCTCACGAATGAGGCACGAAGCTACGCTGATACCGAGCATGAGAGCATGTGACCGGTTGCATTACCGGAATCGGTTGGGAAGCTGCTCTGCCAGGCCTGACTCGGATTGCGGCGAAATCAGGCGGCAGGATGGGGCGTAGGGTTGGGGCTTGTAGGATTTGTTTTCCAAGGTTAAATGACAGGGTTTCGCGGCGTTGGGAAAGGGTTTTTAAATGAAACATACGGCACCTTTGGGGATTTAGAAGCAATTAAAAGGGCTCCCCCTTATTGCTAGCTACACCGAGAACGACCCGTAAGAGCAGTGGCAGAAGCTGTACCCCGCACACAGCCTATCCAAGAGTCTCGAAGCTTTTATCTGAAAAGCTTTGTTCCATCTTTTTCTAAGTTTTTTTTTTAATGCCAGTAAGCAAGGGCAACTTTAGTTGTTGTCGCCAGATATTTTAGTAGGACTGTGTTTAAGTTTGTATGTAGTAGTAGGACTGTATTTTAGTTTGGGTTGTTTTTGACTAGATTAGTCAGTCATGGTTTACCTGATATTACCTCCTTTTATAAAAACTATTAGACGATATTTTTTCTCTAAATTAATTTTAATGCTGGTTATAAATTGTATACTGTTACGATTGAAAGAGTATTTTGCTTGTCCGCCTACGGGGATGACGACTGAACGACTATTCGTCTTGTCCGCTTCCAGTTTTAGTATTAAACTGAATTGAATTGACGTTACGGAAACGAAAATAGGCTCGGTGGTGAACTGGTACGTAGATAGTCGTCGGCATAAGATTTGATCTGCCTTTCATGGGTGGTATGCTTTAACCCGCGACTATCTAAACTCTAGCCTTTACTTTTGGTTAATTCAAAAGAAAAGCCACCCTTTCTCTCTAGGCAACTATGTTTGATTCCGATAACCCGTTCCTATTAGTGCGGCCTTATTTTTGGCTATCGCTCCCACTTTGGCAGCTGTGACGAAATAAATCCTGCCCTTTTTGTTCAATTTTATGCCCCTTGGTATTTCCATTTCGTTTTATAGATTTATTATATATCACCGACTGGCGCATCGATGGCATCATCCGTATGAATAAGCTCACCGGTGCCGGAGAAAAAGCAATCATCCAAGTACAGGATAACAACCGTCTCTACAGTATAAAAGTTTTCTCCAGCAAAAACCAGCCTATTATTGCCGGTCATCCCTGCGCATTTAGCAACGCTGGATGCCAAAAGTTCTGCTTCGCCGCTCCCTCCAATACCACTAGCTCTCCTAGCGGCCTGATTGGGAGATGCGGTTGTCCGTACGGTGAGAAGTTGGCAGCTGATGAGAAATCGTGCGTTGTTGATCCTGCAGCCGAACCGCAGACTCCCGCCTGTCCAAATTCATGGGATTTTACATGTGATAATCAAAGATGCATTCCAAAAACGTGGGTCTGTGACGGTGACGACGATTGCTTGGATAATTCGGACGAGTCGCAAAACTGCACAAGTAATTATGATATTTTTCAACTTGATCCGTGGAGTTTTTCACGCTCTTGGACATAGTTTAAGTAGTCGGAATTTAATATTGCACTATATAGAAGAAGTAATCCCGATGAAAAATTTATCTCAAAATAGTAGTACGAAGTTGTACGAAAAAGTAGCATGCAGTACTAACTGATGATAGCCTACTACATGCTTCTACCCAAGGCTACCGTGATACTGCATACTACTGCATGCTAATATTAGCAAGACTGGATGCTACTATGGCAAGACAGGATGCTACTGGATACTACTACATAAGACTGAACCATTCTGAGGCATACTAAATGATAGTATCCTTTGCTATTACATAGTATTACATGCATCTTTTTAGTACAACTACCATACAACTACGCAGGCTACAAATTTTTCATCGGGATATTCAGCAAGTTAATTATGGTTGTCCCCACGGTCTTGGTAGTTCGATGGGTATTCATCGTTTCCTAGCTAGGCTTGGTCGTGGTCTACTGTCTTTTTTGTAGTCTTGGACATTTGCAAATGCACAGCTTGCTCGAAGCAGAATGTAAATAGCTGGTTTAAACAGCCGTTCAGTTATTCTTCTTTCAAAACATCGACAGCAGAGCAAAATAACACTAGGGAGTAGCGTCAAGACCTATGCTTTCCTTGCTTCGAAAACGGGCCATATTCATAGCGCCGTCCACTACGCTTGCGGGATTTAAAACAAAACAAACTTGTGTGTTTAGAAATTTCTAGTAAAGCTAAGACGCAGTCTGCATACACCGAGGACACATGGGCAGTTGTATATCTTTTTTTGCTGTGTGCGAAACATCGTTATCGGAGCCAGCGCTGGTGCACGACCGATTGAGTTTCAGTAGCGACATTCACTATCGCTAGTGGTGCTAGTGTCGGTGCTACTCGGGTGTGTGTCACTTTTTTCAAGTCTTGCCGCTACTCCCTAGTGTTATTTTGCTCTGATCGACAGCTACTACTCTACATTAAAAGATAGGGGTTGTGTCGAATCTATGTGGTCTTTAAGAGATCGACGCCGAAACGGTAAAGGGTAAAATATAATAAAGGTGACTATGTAACACTATCCGTGTATTTTATGCAATTAAATGGAACTGCCTTCGCGGTAGATGTAACCTAGTGCCTTTGTCAATGTCTCACAGTGTTCTCCTTCTTCGAGGCTTTCCTTAACCGAATATTCTACCCGCAACCCAAGTTCGTGTTAAACCCTGTTTTCAAATAGGCTGAAAGTAGTGGAACAATTGTTTTTATTCAAATCATATTGGATTATGTCTCGAGTTTATTTTCTTATCGTTCTTTTATTTTTAGAACCCACTTGTTCTGCCGACGAATTCCAATGTGCTTCTGGCCGATGCATTCCTTCCTCATTCCGATGTGATTCTGATAACGATTGTGGGGATTATAGTGATGAACAGAGTTGTGGAAATGTAACGTGCGAATCCACCCAGTTTGCTTGTGATAATGGAAGGTGTATTCCACAAACGTGGAAGTGTGATTCTGAGAATGATTGCGGCGATGGATCTGACGAAGGTGATTTCTGTTCGGAAAAAACTTGCAGCTATTTCCAGGTAAGCACGTTTCCAAATGTCTTTTCGAGCAGACCCGACAGCATTCAGTAACCCTTTTGTTCGGAGATATACTATAAATGACTTTGTTAGCTGCAGCCCCCCCCCCCCTCAAATCAGGCGTCTTCGCACGGTTGATAGTTGACTGCCGAAGCAGACTAACCGTGTCTTCGTGATGTGAAGGCAGTCACGCCCTTTTCGCGATCTCAGAACAATCTGCAGTACCAGTGTGGACGACTATCTCCAATCGCCAACGGACTATTTTAAAGCCAGGCTTCACCTTCCTGATTACCAGACGTCCGAGTCTTCCGCATAGTCAAGCCAACCCTTCCAGATTTTCATGATAATGATGACTGCTAAATTTGATGTTCTTCAACACTTCCTAGATGTCCCCTTTACATTTCAAATATCTCTTGCATCCCAGTCACGACTGTCAATCACTTTCGCTTTTCTTCCCCATTTGCATATTGTAGTGTATCTCGAACGGGTTGCCTATATGGCATCTTCCAGACATCCGGAATCTGGGGTGTCCAACACCTCGGACTCCCAAGGATCATTTACACGGCAGGTATTTTTCCCCGGAGACGAGAAGGGAAAGTGTTCACACGGTACTCCGGTATTTTTCAAGGGAAAGTACTGTCATGTGGCAATAAATCCCGAGGTTTAGGCTCAGGAGATCTCTCTACAATGGATACCAACATGTGTCCAGTTCGACCACCTTTTACATGGGCAGAAATGGCAGAATCAAAGTTATTCCTCGAAAATCCAGTTTTATTGTTGCTGAGGTCGAAGAATACCCTTCGAAAAACAAATTCCCGGGTAAAAAGTTCGCGAAATTGAAGTCCAAAATACCCGGGTTTTTGTTGCTGTTGCGGGGAAAAATATCCGTAGAGTATGGGTAAATACCCTCCGTGTAAACGTAACTCCAGACGTTTTTGGCCTGGCTTTACCTTCCAGATCCGTCTCGACGAAAACGGCTGTCTGGAATCCTGAAGAAAAATGTGGAAGGTGAAGCCTCGCTTTTACTGAGGTGGATTGTCCTCCGGCCGGTTACTCGGCTGTCCAATCGGTGGGGGTGTAGCGACTGCAAACCTGAAGTTTGGTATTGCCGAGGCGGAGATGTCTATCCTGTTTTCTTGCTTCGCTAGTTCACTGTTTGGGAGTGCTCCAGTTAAAAAGAGAGAAAAATGTCTTGTAGAATTACATAGTAAATAAAATGAACGGGGGAAAACCTCAGTGAACAAAATTACAGCTACCTGCTCCCTCCTTCCAGTGCTAAATGGTATTATTACTGAGGTGGACCTCAGTAATAATATACCCTACTCCCTTCTTCTAAGCACGTACAAAATTCATACTTGGGAGAAACGGAGACTGAACCAATGCCTCGAGATCGGTAAAAAACTTACTTCGCACCCCATCTACAGTGAGTTTCTCCCTCCCCCGTACCAACCATAGTTTCGGCCAAACACAGCCGTTATCAAAATAGTTTTATACCAAAGATTGTTGAGATTTTAAATAGCCTTTGACCATTTGTACGTACTTTCAAATGTATTCAGTTCACTTCAGTTCGGTTTATTTATCCATAGATATTTTTTACAAACAAAAGTAGTGCTGGACATGTCATTACAGTTAAAAAGATCATCCGAGGGATATACGATATTCTGTAACCTATGATTTATACAATTCACGGTTGAAGATACAATTCATCAAAATACGAAGCGAATTAAAATGACAAGTCTTCAAAACAAATACCAAAATAATTCGTCATAAAGTGTCATTACTATTCTAATATTTGTAAAAAAAACGATTGAGACAGAAAAAGTTGATCAAAGATGAAATGGTCAAAACTATTTATGTCTCAACAAAATTAAAGAAACACGCTGAAAAGAAATATGCGATATCAACTTTTAAAGAGCGTTTATATGTATAGTAAAATATATGTTACATTGATAAATTTGTGAATGACAGTACTCACGAATTTTGGTTCTGTTACTTTGAAAGTGTGAGCGAATAAATTACTATTCTGTTATTTCATTCCAGTTTACCTGTCCCCGGAGTGGACACTGCATCCCTCAGTCATGGGTTTGTGACGGAGACAATGACTGCTTCGACAATGCTGACGAGCAAGGATGTCCGCCAATCACCTGCTCCTCTCAGCAGTGGAAGTGCTCGACGAGTAAACAATGTATTCACGAATCCTACCGCTGCGATGGAATCCCAGACTGCGATGATGGATCAGATGAAGTCCAGTGTGGTAAGTTTTTTGTTTTCATTGGAGGGAGGGGAGGTTTGTCCATCACAGGAGAGGGGAGAACTGTCCATCACTGTCAATGTTCTTTGATTTTTCATAATTTATTTTTAACGAAACATTGACCTGTCAGCATTACTGGAGTGAAACACGTTTTTGATAGTCTAGTTTAAGGCGTGATCTATGTGCGGATGAGTTATGGTTATTATTTATTTATCATCGTTTGACACGGAAGATTGAGGCTGAAGTAACAATCACTCTGAGTCCATAGTTGCGTTTCGCAGATACCATGGTATCTGACACCACGGTCTAAAGTCGTTTTGCAGTTACCGTGGTATCTGAGACAACGGTCAAAAGGCGTTTTTGCTGTCATCGATGTATCTGGGCAGTTATCGTGGTATCTGATTTTCAGATAGAACTGATCGTAGTATGTGAAAAAGTCATCTCACTTTCATCATCACCAAAAATAGAGCCTAGAATTTTGTCAAATTGGTGGGACAGAAGTTTGGCACTTAGCGATGTGACTGGATATCAGTTTTTCTTTTGCGATTACTCGGAAAAGCGCAATTTCGGCAATTATCGTTTTTGCAGAGCAACCGTAGTATCAGATACCACGGTAACTGCAAAAACGACTAATTGCTGATCCAGTTACCGTAGGAACTCATACCACGATATCTGCAAAAACGCAACTCATGTCGTACAAATGTGCTTCGATGGACCGCAAATGCTAACAGCAGACCAGCTAACCAGCACCACTGGAGAAAATGTGAGAGAAAATAGAAAACAGAGCACTTTTCCTCGGATGAAAAGGGAAGAGGTTGGCGTGTTTATTAATGGTATTGGCTATCGTGTATTAGTTTCGCATCTTTCTATTTAAATTTCCAGGGATTCATTCAGTTTGGAATTTGACTTTAGATAAGAAAGGAGAGGATTTGTAGGAGAGGTAGGGAAACAAGATTCAGAGGATTCGTAATATGAAACAGACAAACGGCAAAAAGCTTAGTCGCCATCGTCAAAGTAGGGTTTCGGTTTTTGACTTGAGATAATGAAAGCCGTTTGGAGTTATGTCATAAGACCATTATCTATGGTAGTTAGGGACAAGCCTCTTGCTGAAGTCTGCAGATGTCTGCGATGTCTTTCAAACACTGGTACTACCGGTTAGCCAGGCAGATGAAACTGGACATGGAATATTCGGCTGGATGTACTTAGAAACCTCGATTTAACTGATCCGCCCGTCCGTTGGAGGGGGGTCATTTGCAGAACAAGTGCAATATTAGCTCGTAGCTCTCCTTAAATGTAATAAGATGTTGTCTTTCTAGCATCTGTTGGGCCGTCAGCTTACAACCCAGAGAAGCAGTTCCAGTGCACCAGCTCACGAACTTTGATACCTAGAGGCTGGTATTGCGATGGTGCCAAGGACTGCGAAGATGGCTCGGACGAACCACCAAGTTGCAGTCAGGTATGTTAATTAAATTGTTCGATTAGTAACGACTGATGCGGAAGCCGCCACAGAGCTATACTGTCGTGAGGATAGCCGCGTCTTAGGCGCTGATGGATGTAGACTGAAGACAATATGCCACCTTAGGTGTCGAGTAGCCCTAGGACAAAGGTATAGGAAACCAGATATAAGGTACTATGAAATGCTTATTCAGTCGCAGTTCACCCAGAATCTCTAATCAAGTTGGTTCACACATCCTACTGAAGCTGGAATCTACAGATCCATATACCAGTCAAGCCCGGGGCCTAGTAGCCGGGATGGACCTGTATGAAGTTCTAGGTTTACTTAGAAAAAACGTACATGGGGATAACATATAAGATATATATCGAACACCGAGTCCCTTGGTAAATATGAAACTGATCCTTACCAGAGGGTGAAATGAAAGGGTGGTCTTCACGTCACAAGGTAGACTGTGGCCTGACCTTTGATTAGCACAGCAGCTACTTGGTGCTAGGGAATAAAGACCGAGTGACCTATGTCATGATGCCGGGAAATTAATGATGGTAGTGAAAACCGAAGAGATATTTAGAAAACTAGGAGATTGAGAAGAAAATAAACAGAGCTAAGTGCTTTGGGATGTCTTACCAACTGGTGGCTTTGTGTGACAGAAGGTGCTTCCAGGCCTTGCCGATACATCCCAGACCGTACTTAGTTTTATTCATTGGGTTTAAGCACCTTGGGGTTGTAGAACCACCGGTAAAAATTGAAAGTCAGTTCTTGACCCTCCAGCAATCTGTCTGTAAATGTTCTGCCAAAAGGGGTTTTATAGTGTTCTTGCTATGCGGACCCTTGCTCATAGAATCTAATGTTTCATCTTTTGTTTTAGACTGCTTGCAGCCCGAATTACTACCGTTGCAACAACACGAAATGTGTGTTCAAAGGATGGATTTGTGACGGAACAGACGACTGCGGAGACGGTTCTGATGAAGATGAGACGCATGCGTGTGTGAAGAATGTCCCTAGGTGCGTAGCTTTATCCGTGTCTTCTACTAGCTGTCCCTTTCCGTTGTTTTGCTATGAAGAGCTTTCAGCTGTTTTCGCGCTCTATAGCGCGATATGAATGAATGAAAAAATTTATTTCCCATCAAAATTGGCCCGAGGGGACCTAGACGGAGTAAACAAAATAGAAAAGAAGAGAAAAAAACAACAACAACACGCAATACAACATTTTAACATAACAACAATCTAAGAGGATACGAACATTAGCACGTAAATGAGTTGTATAAACCGTGGGATCTGTTTAATGAACTTTCAAACTTCTTTATTCTTGCCTCAATCGCAGTCACAGGATCGGCAAGATGGTATTTTGTACTGATTTTTGTATTCTTTGCCCATGGGGGGAGACTCAACAGATACTTGGCGTACCGATAATAATAAGATCTAATATTCTGACGTTGGGATTGTAGCATTATATGCCAGAGTGGTGCCAAAGCTATAACGTGTGGCAGAGCCACAGCATTGTAGAGACGTGCCAGAATATGTCGGTTATACACGCACTTACTATAAGCGCTATAATAAGTGTACCGTGCAATCACTATAATAAGTGACCGTGCAATCACAACTGTAAGTTGTCCTGGATGATGAGATGTTGGTAAAATGGACGCTAATCCTCAAAGAATATTTGCTTAAAAGTTGGATGCTCAAATTCCCGCTATTGGAAAGGTTTGGCCCCTGTCAAATCGATCGTAGATGCGACAGCCCCCAGAAAAATTCCTAAACAGTCAGGCAAGCCTTGAATGGCTTAATTGTTTGAATTGCAACAGATTCACTTTTTGGGATCCCAAAACGAAAATGGGTGTATATATATGAAAAAAATTCAACGGAGAGCTACGAAGTTCGTACCAGATCTGCGCGGTCTTCCCTACCAAGTGAGATTAGCCAAGTTGTGCCTTCCCTCTGTTGCATACAGATTTTTTAGAGGAGACCTGATTGAAACATTCAAATTAATCAATGGAAGTTATGACAATTTTGAAGTGACTGATTTAGTAAGATTCGGCATTAACCGTCATCATCGGGGGCACGCGTACAAGCTTGCAAAATCAAGATTCCGCAAGGACGTTTTTAAGTGGGGCAACAGAATTGTTTATCCTTGGAACAGCCTTACCGAAGATGCGGTTAATGCTGAATCGATCAATAGTTTCAAGTGCATTGTTGATGGGATTTTTAGCTCTGACCAGTTCGACTACTCAAAATTTCTTAGAGTTATTTAGAGGCGAAAGCCTTTTCTCTTGCTTTGTATTATTATATTATTATTATTATTATTATTATGACTTCATAAAGGTTGTCCGTACGATAACTATCGAAGAGAGTGAGATGTGTCGATGAAACTTGGTGTAATTCTTTGGGTCAACGGTCAGGTCGAGTTTGTAGATGGGCTCTCATTAAAGGATATGGGGTTCCGATTAAGGGGCGAACGAAGTATTTTTTAACAGCTAATGAGATAGCCGATTCAGGGGTGAGAAGATATGCTGAATACGAATATGAAAATCATTTTCTCGCGGGACAAGTAGTTTGCCCGAAATCTGGCCAAAACCGATAAGATCGTTAAAATTAAAATTTTTGTTTGAAGTTGATTTGATGTTGGATTTATGGGTAAGAAGACATGCTGAACATTAATATGAAAATCATTGTCTCGCCAGACAGGTAGTTCGCCCGGAGTCTGGCCAAAACTGGAAAGTTTGTTAAAAGTAAACGTTTTAAGTATTCCGTCAGTCCAAGCTGAATGCGAATCATATTTAACGGTGCAAACCGGATACGTCAGCTGAATTTTATTAGAGTTTTATTTCGGCCCGTCTTAGCAGGGGTTCTCTTCAGGCTCAGAGCCGCTCAAATTGGAAAAAAAAAACTTGTGGAAAAAACAACTAAAGATTTTAGCTCAGCATTAAAAAATCTGACTTCGTGAATTCGTTTGTGAGAGTTGCTTGGAGTTAAAAAGATTGCTGTGATTTCATTTTGGATACGGCTGCTTTTTTGCTGCTTGATTGAGTCGTTGATCGGGTAGAGATTTTTTTTGCATTTGAAATCACAGCAACCTTTTTAACTCCAAGCAACTCTCACAAAGGATTCACGAAGTAAGATATTTAATGCTAAGCTATAGTCTCTTCAGCTTGTTTTACACAGTTCGTTTTTCCAACTTGAGCAGCTTTGAGACTGAAGAGGACCCTTGCCCAGAAGGGCCGAAATATAGCTCTCATAAAATTCAGCTGACGTATCCGTTTCGCACTGTCAAATAAGCAAAAGTTTTGTCTGGAGTTCATTAGATCTTTGATTTAGGTGTAAGAAGACATGCTGAATTTCGTATATGACCATCGTTTTATGTCTTTATACCCGGATATATAATTCGTCCGGAATCCGGCTGAAACCGGAAAATTTGTTATAAGTAAAAGTTTTATCTGAAGTTTATTAGATGTTCGATCTTGGGGGTAATTAGGTATGCTGAGTTCGTTTTTGAGCTTTAGTTTTTGCCGGAGAAGTAGTTCGTCCGGAACCAGGCCGAAACCGGAAATTTGGCAGAAGTAAGGCAGGAAGTCTTGATCAGTTTCGTCAAAGTAGATTTGACCTATAGGGTAAACGCACATGCTGAATCCATGTTTGAACTTGGTTTTACCCAGATGATTAGCCATTGGCCTTATCTTCTCTCTAAATTTTCTTATTAAAAATGTTCAAGTAGTCTGGCGTGGACCGGATATCTACAAGACCTAATTGTCTGGATCAGATATTGAATTTCTGGGATCCCATCGAAACCTTTGGTCTTGTTGCTTGTAGTCAACTCGTCCCTTGCCTGCTCTTTTCCCTGATAGTTAAATATGATTAGTTTCAAAAGCACCAGCTGACTGCCTTATCCTCTTTGGTTCTGTTGTATTTTGACGTTCAAAGTAAATAATTTTTTCATCTGCTTTTGTCGGTAGCATAGTTGATGACCTGAACCATTCCTGTCCGACCGTGGTTCATTTCTTCCATATCTTTATGTTTTGTTTATAGATGCGGTCCAAACGAATGGCAGTGTCCCCAGGCTCAAGGCCGGTGCATCCCCTTGGAAAAAGTCTGTAATGGACAGAGAGACTGCCCAAGTGGGCTTGATGAGGGCCCAGGTTGTCAGCTCACTGACTGTGGCGTCGGGAATGCCTCCTGCTCGAACGGATGCCAACAAACGCCTATTGTAAGTGAATATTAACACTACTTCTTGCTCGTACTGACAAGTGTAGCGTACACGTCGCTTGTTCTGTCGCAAGTTGATATCACTAAGAAGATCCTTGCGGATCTTTACGATGCTGTTGCATTGTCTCAATTACCGGTTAGTTTTTGGATTTTTTTTTTTACCACTACGAATAAGAAAGAGTTAAGAAAATTATTTTTTAAGTTTTCTAAGTTTCTTCTTCTAGTTCCTAGTGGTCTCGGAATTGGTAGTCTAGTTGATTTAGAAGTACTAAGTCGCATACCTAGTCTAAGTGTTGACGATACTTTAGCAAAACCTCAGTAATAGCTGCCAGAAATTCGCTAAAGTCCCTGGAAGTCCCTAAATCAAGCTTAGGTCCCTTTAGGTTCCTATTGGTCCCTAATTCACTTCTCGGGTCCCTTTAGATTTTTTTCCTGACGAATATTCGTACATTTTAATTAAAGACATTACCTCGAAGTAATGGAAGCTACTATAGAGTTAATATATGAGTAATTGTCAACTTACTTACTTCAGAACATAAACCTATTTCGAGGCGATAGCGGTACTATCTGATTGTTTGGACCATAGGGACGAAATTCTGGAAGCTCCATTAATCAGCACAAACAACAACAGCATCAGATTGAAGGAGACTTTTTCTTATACACGCTAATTCTCCCTTTTGTCCTAGGGGAAAGTCTGCATTTGTCCCCCCGGATTTGTGCTTGAAAAAGGCAGCGAAACCGTCTGTACAGACTTCGACGAGTGCACTGAAAATCCCGGTGTTTGCTCTCAGCAATGCACCAACTTAAAGGGCAGCTTTGTTTGTACCTGCGAGGAAGGATATGTCCTCGAACTAGACAACCGAACATGCAAAGCGAGAAGTAAGTCAATTCACCCCAGTTCTATTGTGGTCGGCCTCTTTGTAGGTCAGAAGTCACTGAGTCGGAGAAAGGTCGAAGATTTCACTCCGACTCTTTGGCCTTCCCTAATTTCTGAGTTCTCAGGAGGTAGTAATAGCGATGGTTCGCTGTCTAAACGATGTCATTCGTGAAACGCCGCATATGCATATGCATATTCAAAATGAATACGAATATACAGGGGAAAATTAGGCACAAACGAAGAAATTAAGGCCCCAGTATGAAGTTTGCATTTGCCTGCCGAAAAGTCCATCGATAGTCCTTTGGCAGAGCTGAAAAAACGCAAGCTGGCTGGATTGTTCTTTTCGGCAATTGTGACATTACGAGTAAACAGAGAAAGCTAGAAACTTCTTCGAGATTTCCATCTGCTCTTAGCATGAAGCTAGAAAAATCACGTTTGATCGCGGTATGAACTTTTCACGTCAACTGTGGTTGCGTTCCCCTCAGGGAAAAGTGCAAATTCTCAACGTCCCTACTAAACGCAACAACAAGGCAGCAGCAGACAAGGCAGTAAAATAAAACGGCATTTGGCTGACAGGACTTTAGTCCCCTTCAGACGGGTTCAGGTTCAGGTTCAGGCTCTTTAATTCAACAAATATTTCATTACAACATATATCGATCACTGGGGGCCGGCAGGGATACGAGCTCGTTAGCTTGGCCCCATCAGGACCCCCCCCAGGGCTGCTTACGTCTTTAGCTTTCATTGCGTTTGAGTGCTTAGCCTACCCGTTTGCTTTTACATGTTTTTATTTGTCTGCCTAGATAGAACTTTGGCGTCTCTACTTATTTCAAACCGGAGGTCGCTGCTTCTTTCGGATATGCAGGACAAATCATTGGAGCGCATCCCTGTTGATGTGGAAAACGTGGTTGCCTTAGCGGCTGATATGAGCAAAGGTGTCATCTACTGGTCAGACATGAAGATCAAGAAAATCATGTCCCTGGACAAAATGAATAATACCGTCAAGGTGGGTGTATCGTTCACTTCTATGTGTTGTCGAACGACTGAAGGTGTCCCGAAATGTTCGTGACACCGAACATTTCGGGACAAATGAACATTTCAAATGAACATTTCGGGAAAATGTTCACCGGATCTATTTTAAGTTTGCCAAGTATCTGCTGCATTTGCCCCCTTGGGCCAGTAATTCTTTCTTGGCGCAGAAATTCCATCTGGTTCTGCCAGCCAAGATTATTGATAAAAGAGCGGAAGATTTCAAATCTTCCGCTAGTAAGCTGGACCACCAGTGGTCAGCTTCCCTGTTCGTGTGATCTGCAGTTATGCTTATGCCGTGTTTAGTGTAAAGTTTTCCTGCGTGCGTCGTCTTTTTTTTCTTGTTTTTTATTTTTTTTATTTTCTTAGTTTGTACTCCGTCATTAGGGCTACACGCCCTCCATTGTTCTTGACGGGTAATAAATAGATTGATTGATTGAACGATATGCGACACAAAATATATGGCAGTCGACTGACGAGACAAGCCTTGGTTTTCTGGAAAGCTAGCAGCCCTAGCTTTCGCTGTTACCAAAGAATTCTCCATATTCTAGTTGAATGCCGTCGATCATCAGTCAACTTGTCCGAAGTTGGTTGGTCAAATTAAAATCAACTTAATATCGATATATTAGCTTATACAGAGTTGATTGATCAAATTAATATCAACTTCAAAGCAATCAGTCAATTTAACTTAATTGATCGAACTCTATCGGAACATAGTAGGTGCATGGGAACATTCTCTCGTACGGTTCTTTGTTCGTTTTTTTTTCTTTTTCATTTATCCTTTGATTTTGTTTTATTTCCATACTCTGCCTCTTTTTTACTCTGTCAGTTATGGCGGGTAATTGTATTGGATTTATTCGTTCATTCGTCAATAAGCGAATGTCGATGCTCTGTTTTTGTTAGCTGTTGTCCAGGAAGTTGCGGGCTAGCCATCCGGTGATCCCGCTTTTTGCACCGGATGTCTCCATGTACCGTTTTCGGCCGGATATCCTGCGGATAGTGTAACTGGATAGTGTATGCGGATAGTTGGACCGAGTCAAGGTCCAACGTTCAAAGTTTCGACCAGTCGCCATCACGCCTTGACCTTCCACGGACAATAGTTGCGTTTTGAAGATACCATGGTATCTGTTACCACGGTAACTGGATCTGCCATTAGTCGTTTTTGCAGTAACCGTGGTATCTGATATACGGTTGCTCTGCAAAAACGAGAATTGCCGAAACTGCGCTTTCCGAAATTATCCCAAAAGAAACAAGAGCTGAAAGCTCAAATGGCACTTGTAAGAACAGTTAGCATATTTGTCAGATACGGTTTGCAGTTTTCAAGGCTGGATCTCACTCCCGATATTCATTTCATCAGAAAATGAGCTTGATCTAGTAAATCTGAAATGGCTATACCACTCATTGACAACTGTTTCTTCCTCCAAACGATAATCGGATCGGGGGAGGGACTATTTTTAAGCCAATCAAATAGAGTCCCTAATAGCCTACTAAGTTTCACGGTCAGAGCACATCTGGAAGTACCCTAACTCGTGATCATCGGAATTGTGGAAAACCCCCTCCAACTGTGGAAACCCCCCCTCCCCACTGTGACACGATCCGGTCCTGTTTTGTTAATAATATATCTACTGCTCATGCTTGTTCTTCCCTCCAAGTCCCATCCCGATCTCTCTACTATAAGCGTTTCACTAGATTTCCGCCCCCCCCCCCAAGTTATCGGATCCCTTCCAGACTTAAAATTGATCATCTGAGGCACTTGTTCTTGACACTTGACAAGTTTCATGCACGTCCGATCACCCGTTCGAAAGTTATGCATGTCACTAGAATCCAGATTCCCCATCCTTCCACTCCCCCCATGATCATTGGATCGGGGAAGGAACTATTTTCAAGTCGACCTGGGAGAGTACCTGTCTGCCAAGTTTAATGGTCCTGTAGTACATATGGAAGTACCCTAATTCGTGACATCCGGAAATCCGGTAAAACCCCCTCCAACCACCTCTACTGTGACACGATTCGGTCCTGTTTTGTCAATAAAGTATCTAGGGTTATTACTTGTCTTTCCCTTCAAGTTCCATCCCGATCCCTCGACCCTAAGCATTTCACGAGATTTCCGGTCCCCCCTCTACCCCCCCCCCAGTTCTCGGATTCGGTCCAGATTTGAAATTGAAAATCTGATACAGTTGTTCTTCACAGTTGTGAAGTTTCATCCGATTATCCGTTCCAAAGTTATGCATGTTTCTAGTTCCCGGATTCCCCATCCCAGCATCTATAGCACTTGTTCTTGACATGTGTCAAGTTTCATGCATGTCCGATAATCCGTTCCGAAGTTATGCGCATGTTACTAGTTTCCGGATTTCCTATCCCTCCACTCCCCCACGATGGCCGGATTGCGCAAGTGATTATTTCCAAGTTAATTTGGTCGGAATCCTGAAATGCCTTCCAAGTTTCGCCGTCCTAGCTTATGTGGAAGCGTTTTACGAGATTTCCGGTGCCCCCCTCCAGCCCCCCCCCCCAGTTATCGGATCTGGCCTGGATTTGAAACTGAGCATCTGAAGCACTTGTTCTTGACATATGTCAAGTTTCATGGATGTCCGGTTACCCGTTATAAAGTTATGCATGTTACTAGTTTCCGGATTTCCCATCCCTCCACTCCCCCCACGATTGCCGGATTGGGGAAGTGATTGTTTCCAAGTTAATCTGGTTGGGTCCCTTATATGCCTGCCAAGTTTCATCGTCCTAGCTTATGTGGAAGTGCCCAAACTAGCAAAACCGGGACAGACCGACAGAACGACAGACCGACAGAAATTACGATCGCTATATGGCACTTGACTATGCTGAAGTGCCATAAAAACTGATATTCAGCCACATCGCTAAGTGCCAAACTTCTTTCCCACCAATTTGACAAAAATTGATGAAAGTGAGATGACTTTTTCATATACCACGATCGGTTACATGGTCGGATCGTGGTATCTGAATATCAGATACCACGATAACTGACCAGATACCACGATAACTGCAAAAACACCTTTTGACCGTGGTATCAGATATCACGGTAACTGCAAAAACGACTTACACCGTGGTATCAGATATCACGGTAACTGCAGAAACGACTTTAGACCGAGGTATCAGATACCATGGTATCTACGAAACGCAACTAATATGTTCGAGTGAGGAGAGAACGTATCTGATGAAGTTAGGTATCCAGTTTCTCTTGTCGAACGTTGTTTGAAGTTCTTTTTTTTTCAGACGATTGCCGGAGGCCTGGATCTTGTGGAGGGCTTGGCGGTCGACTGGGTGGCTGAAAACCTATACTGGGTGGATTCGAAGCTCAACACGATTGAAGTGGCTAAGACGAATGGATCCTTCAGGATGGTCTTAATCAGTAAAGATATCTCTCAGCCCAGAGGGCTCTCCCTTGATCCATCCCCGGAGTAAGTTATTCTTTTGTCGCGGTTCTTGTATATGGAGCAGCTATAGTCTTAAAGTAGAGCTGAGAACCTAAATTGTTTGATCGTATAGATCTCAGCAACCAGTGCCATCTGCAGCCAGCCTAGTCTCTGTCTTGTTTAACCAGTCATTCCCGCGCCGTGATGCTGGCTTTTTGGGACCACAAATCGATACAGCTGGAGTTTTCTTAAGTAAATGCATTTTATATGTTTGTATCTAAACAATTCAAAACAAGTAGCCGAGCTGAGCGAGGCCCTGTCACGGTTCTTGAAAATCATTGAAAGCGAAACGTTAGGCGTTTACATTATGTTGACATGGATCTGTGGCGTGGGAATAAGCTCAATGTACTGTAGCGCCCCGCTTTACTGGAAAGCCGAGTATTTCCAGTGACTAATAGCATGGTAGCCGAGAATGGGTTTCTGGGGCGTGTACAGTGAATCGATGGTCCGCCGTAAACCCTTTACGCGGACCACCCCGAGAAAACCTTAGGAAGCTCGAGTACGAAATATGAGTTTATACTTTGAAAAAGGTAAATAATAAGAGTAAGTTATAAACCCAGAAGGGATCTGTCAACGCAACATAAAGATACAAACTCGGTCAGATCAGACTGACCCTAAACGACTAACTTGAACAACACACCTGAAGTCAAGACCTTAACCAACTGACCTGAACCATGCCTTATAAAGAATGACATAGCCCAGTATTACACCGTCACTCTGACAAGCGTTGCAATCAAATCAACCCATGTCACAACTACGGTTTCGCTTGGCCGTGTGTCTCTTATAAGGCTGGTAAAATTATATCCGAGGCCATGTCTTTTATTCAAGGAGAGTCAGAGATTTTCCAGATTGTGCTTTGCATAACAATCGCTACAGTATTATCTACTTATGGCACCAAAAAGCCGCCATACCTCGTAGCACTTTCATTCCGCTCACTTGGTTGTAACCCATCCCATAACCAGTTATAGTTCAAGTTTTTTTTTTTTAAGTTATAAGTGAGCCAGTCAGAATAACAAGCGCCAGAAGTCTCGCAAGCGGAAAGCAGTTCTAGGGAAATAGAGTTACCTACAATGTTACCGGAACTTACAATACGCCTGCTAAGTTCTTCAGATAACCTTGAACTTAATTTTTCTCCAGCGCAAGATACCTCTTCTGGACTGACTGGGGAGAGAATCCGCGCATCGAGCGAGCTGACCTTGACGGAGGTAACCGGACCACTATCATCAGCACCAAGATCTTTTGGCCGAACGGACTGACCTTGGATAGACCAACCAAGAGAGTCTATTTCGCTGATTCGAAGCTCGATTACATCGATTTTTGCAACTATGATGGAACGGGACGAAGGGTTGTTTTGTCCGGAAGTCATTATTTACTTCACCCCCATTCCTTAGCAATTTTTGAGGATACCATTTTCTGGACAGATCGTCAACTTAACAGGTACGGTACCTTATTCTTGAGTAGTAAAAAAGAGATTTCGTACCAACGCAAAATATAGGAATAGGTTCATGATTACCATGTTATCTGTTACCTCGGGAACCGCATCTTCAATTAGTCGTTTCTGCAGTTACCGTGGTATCTGATGGTTGCTCTGCAAAACGACATATTTGATAGTGCAAAATTTTTGCACTATCAAATATGATTCGCAGTCAGCTTGGGCTGAAGGAATATTTATGCAAAACGACAATTGCCGAAATTGCGCTTTTCGAAGTCATCCCTAAAGAAAAACTGATATCCAGTTACATCACCAAGTTCCAAACTTCTTTCTCACCAATTTGCCAAAATCTTACTCTCTATTGTTGGTAATGATGAAGGTGAAATGACTTTTTCAGATACCACGATAAGTTACCACGGTTCACCGTGGTAGCTGAACAGCAGGTACCACGATAACTGCCCAGATACCAGGATAGATGCAATAACGCCTTTTGACCGTGGTATCAGGTACCACGGTTACTGCGAAAACGATTTTACACCGTGGTGTCAGATGCCATGGTATTTGAAAAACGCAACTAAAAATACGTATTACGTCTTATGTTCATCTTACGATTAGCCAAGCAAATAAGAAATTCCGAGGAAGAATAGCAGCGAAGATGCAAGGCGGGTTTGAAAAGAGTAAAAGATGCGTCCAGTGATGTCCGGATAAGAGCTGACGGATCTCGCGATATTAGCTGATGAATCGGGTCGGTCCAAGCTCCGCCTCAGTAGTGTATGTCCTTGCTAAGTGAGACCCCGTAGCGCACTAATCGGATCGCTCCAAGCTCGCCCTCAGTTGTGTATGTCATTGCTAAGTGAGACCAAAGGTTTCTAACAAAACACGGCAGTTATACTTAATGGCAGAGAGGAAGGGAAGGGAACGGAAGGGCATGGTGCACGAGAAAAGCAAAAGCATACTAAAACCAGGAAGGCATACTAAAACCAGGAAGGACATACTAAAACGAGGAAGGATGTCACCAGAATTCAAAGCTGTGAAAAACTGGAAAGCTGCACCATTCCCTTCCTCTGTTTAGTATTCTGTGAGGGGTCGGCAACTTTTCAAATTTAAAGTTGACCATTCCGTCCTCGTTTTAGTATCCTGACAATGTCAGGCATTAAAGTCCAGTGAGGGGTTGGCAACTACCAAAATGGTAATTAACCTTTTCATTCCTTGTTTTAGTAGCTTGTCACGGGTACTACCTTAAAGTACGAAAACGAGGAAAGAAATAGTGGATCATAAATTATTAGTCTTAGAGGGGTCGGTAACTGTCAAAATTTAAGGTCCACCATTTCTTTCATCGTTTTAGTAGCTTGTCACGGGTAGAACCTTAGAGTACTAAAACGAGGAAAGAAATTGCGAATTCTAAATTCTTTGAGGGGTGGCAACATTCAGAAAATGGCAACCCATACTTGCAAAAGATTTATCGTTTCATCTTTCTTATAGAGTCCTCTCGGCACGGAAGTTCGCTGGGGAGAACCAAACGGTTCTGTCTCACTTGGTAACTCAGCCACTGAGCATCATCACCATGCACCCCGTTCTTCAGAAAAAGTGGGACAGTCCCTGCAAGGATTCGCCCTGCCAACACCTTTGCCTTCTTTCCCGAGCAGACAAAAAGGGATTTACATGCCTGTGCCGACCTGGATACCGGGTTCAGGACAAAACTAAGTGTATCGAAGGTTAGTTAATTCATCGATCAATCAATCAATCAATTTAATTTCAACCCTCATGGCACTAGGCTAACACGGGCGAGAATTGGAAAGACCAACACTCACTAACAATACAAATAAAACCCAAACTAACAAGCAGTAAATACGAAACGAATATAAATCAAGTGCAGTTCAAATGTTTAGTGAAATACGGAACGAATGAAAATTTCGTAGGCGGGGGAACAAGCTTGTGTTTCGGGTCGTTCCTGCTTTGCGTGTTAGGTCCTTGAGAGGGTGTAAAGAAGTCCGGAAGGATGGTCCTGTGGTGTCGAGAGTTCAAGCTTTGGTGGCCAAAACGCACGAGAAGGTTATGTCTTCTTTCAGACAGTTTTTCGATGTCGAGGATTTGAAGGCTTTCGTTGTACTTGTAGAACTCACCCATAACACTAAGTGAAACTAACGAAGAGGGACGCAAGTTTGGAAAAGAGCATCGAAAGCACGTTCAGAGGGCTTTTCCGTAATGTAGCCCTTTTCGAGACTTTAGCATTTTTAGTAATACTTTACCAGATCTAACGCACAACTTTAAAGGTAAACTGATCTGCTTGCAGGAATTCCCCAAGCGCTGTCATAGCTTCGGCTTCAGGGCTATTATAAGGGGGCCGAGGAAAGTTATCATTTGGCAAGCTCCACGGTTACTTATGTAAACATCTGAGTAAAGATGTTTTTTAATCTCAAAAGCTTTAGAAATGATTTTGAGTATTCTGAAATTGTTGAATGAAAAGAAAAATGTTTTTTTTTAGAATCTATGTCAGTTGATGAATCGAACTAGCTTAATGGGTGCCGGATGAAAGTGCTCGAGTTCCCCTCCCTCTTATTCAGACCATGTCTGTTACTTTTGCCGCATTCTGATAAGCATAAACGTTGAATTTCTTCGCTCTTTTTTACCCAGACTTGTAACTGTCCGTTTTTAATAACTCAACGGCTGTAAGGCTATACAAATTAGCATCAGCCAATACACCACTGCTGTTCATGTGCAAGTGCGATGAACCGAGAAAGAAACAGGAGGACTGTGGTGGAGAAATTTGGACCAGAGTATCTAACTAGATCCGTGTCCATTTACAGAGGAGCAGCCGTTCTTGATGATCATGAAGAATACCCAAATCGTGGACATCAGTTTAACTCCAGGGGCTGATGCCTCTTCCATGGGTCGCATAACCCCTGTAGTGGATGTTGGTGGTGGACGAGATATTGAATACGATCGGAAGGGAGAGATGATTTACTGGGTAGAAACGCAAGAAACTGACGAGGAAAACGTAAGTTTGCTTTCTCTCAAAGGACCTGTCTTACCTATAATACTAACGCAACCTACTTCCATAATCGCTCCATATATTTCTATACACGGAGACCCCAATTTGCACGGTACATTCTAACCCTTCTAACTAAACCACGCTGATTTTCTCACTTGCCGTGTTTTGCTACCTTCGATGTGTATCACGCTGTCGACGGGTTGTCTGTGAGAAGTTTTTCCATGAGAAAAACCGGTTATGTAAATTTTTTCCCTGTATTCTCTGCAAGTCAACGGGTCTCGGAAAAGGCTTAAAACAGCCAAAGCCGTGGGTTACTTGTTGAAAGCACAGCCTAGTTTTAAAGTATCCAAATATTTTAAAATACTATAAGTTGAATAGCAAATAGTGCGAGAGGTCCTTTAAGTATGCTCCTACCATCCAAGCTATTTTGAGCGTGTTCCACCCTTCTAACAATAGTAACTTTTAGTTATTATTTTCGTTCCAACCTCGTGAAAATTACTACGCTGACCGTTCCAGCCTTCTCGAAATAGTAACTAAAGTAACTGTTTGCTTACTACGCTCGAAAGTGCAGTTAGCGTGGTAACTACGATCTCTGTGAAGTGATTGTCCCGATCAGCTCGCGGCATGATGTTTTGACGAAAATAGAAAAATACGTTCCAGCCTTGACGCCAAGAAGCCCGGATTCGTGGCGCCATGCGTAGTAACTACGGTAAGTAGGGTGGAACTCGCTCTTTACTTTAATATTACTTGGCAAGATTCGGTATCTCCCATTTTACAACGGTCTTTTCCTGGTTGGAGCTAACATTCTAACCAGCGATAACTTTGTGAAATTAGTGGGGTGATTGATTGAAGTGCAGTCCGTAGCTGACATAAATGAAGTTCCCGATGAAAAATTTATCTCAAAATAGTACTATGAAGTAGTACGAAAAAGTTGCATGCAGTACTAACGATGCTACTACATGCTTCTACTTAAAAGCTACCGTGTTACTGCACTTACTGCATACCTGCAAAAAAAAACCCTGTCAATTCTCGGGGTTTGCCTTGAAGACTCGATCAAATGGGTCTAGACGGTTCCAAGAATGGGTCTAGACGGTTGTTCATGCTGCACGCCCTTCGCAAGGCAGGGTTGGAGCGAGAAATTAAGCTCAACGCTTATGTATCCTACGTTCGCCCAGTCTTGGAATATATGTCTGTTGTTTGGCATTCATCCCTCGACAACCAGCAGTCACAGGCCATTGAGAGAATCCAAAAGAGAGCCTGCAAACTGATCATCGGAAGTGGTTATCGTGGGTACGAGCAGGCACTACTGGAACTCAAACTGGGAAGACTCGACGGTAGTAGCCTTCTGGCCTGTATGAAATTTGGTCAAAGTCTATCACGGTCATCCCGGTTCCGCGCCCTGCTCCCAAAACGCTCCGAAGAAATTCATCAGTACGAAACTCGCCAGCGGGCAGGCTTCGAACTGGTGAAATGTAATACGGAGCGTTACTGGCGCTCGGCACTGCCGCTCATGGCTAGAACAATTATCTAGTGCTTATTAGTGTTCCTTTTTTTTGTACAACCCTTTCAGTGTCTCACTTCCGGCTGTTTGCATTAAACCCGTCTCTCTCTCTCTCTCTCATACTACAGCAAGACTGGATGCTACTATGGCAAGACAGGATGCTACTGGATACTACTACATAAGATTGGACCAGTCTAAGGCACATTAAATGATAGTATTCTTTGCTATTACATAGTATTACATGCAACGTTTTCGTACTACTACCATACTACTACGGAGGCTACAAATTTTTCATTGGGTTAGTGGATAACATGTGTCCTCCAAATTTTTGTCTTTGATCTTTGGCACGCTATTTGTACGCTATTGTCTGATTGTAGTGTCTAAAGTAGTGTCTGGTCTTTGAATAGTTCAGACTTCCTCTTTTCTCTTTTTCTTACTAGTCATTTCTTAGGGAACACTTTACAAGATGCCCCTCGGCGGATCTAATAAGACATCCTTCTTTGGTGACATCGACACCGGACTCGTCGGCGCACCTTACGCCGTCGCTTTTGACTGGGTGGGCAGAAATTTGTTCGTGGCCAATAAGAAAGCTTCGAACATCGAAGTGGTGAAAGTCGATGGAAAGTTCAAGCTTCGAAGTATCATCTTAGCTAATGATGGCACGGAGACGAGCGTCAGCAAACCTAGAGCACTTGCTGTTGATCCTGTTGAAGGGTAAGTCTGCAGTAGAAGTTCGTAGTTAGCTTTCCAAGAAAATCTTTTAGTTGGAACCGTTTTTTTTTTACCACGTACATTTCTACCATTCAGGTAAGTGTTTAGGTTGGATCCCAACAGACTTAGCCATAACATCTGGCAACCGCCAAGTGCCGAGGAAGTCCACTGGGCGCCAAGAATCGGTTGGATGTTTTCTTATCCTTCGCGCGCCGTTTCATCCTTATCATTTAATTCGACCTGTAAAATGATGATTTTGTTTACAGACGGATTTTCTGGTTTGACGAGGGAGGAGCTGGCGTCCCAAGGAAGATCGGGAGGGCCAACATGGACGGTTCAAATCCAGTGGTCTTGGTGAAGGACGATCTAGCCAGACCTCTGGCGTTGACGTACGACTATATAAACAAACAAGTCTACTGGAGCACTACAGACGACGCTGTCGTAAGTCAAGCTTGAATATCCGCACCTTAGCTCTTTGCACCTTCAGTTCCTCGATAGGCGCTGAGGTGTTTACTCGCCTATTACGGAAGCAGCCGCGAAGTCCTCCAGCGCAAGGCCCGGCGTCGTCTTAGCAGTTGGTTGTCCACGGGTATACTCAATTCAGCTCGTTTTTTTTTTCCGAAAATTCTTCGTTAAGAAAAATAGCATCGGAAATGTCAACATAGTCACAGGGGTACACTGATATGCGAGTAAATAGCATTTTTCTAAATTCACATATTACATTGTAGTTTTGTCGGTACAAAGAACAATGGTAGTTTAAAAATAAGCGCTTGGATTTTCAACCATAAATAAAACAATGCATGAGTTAAAATGCAACATAGTAATGTAAAATCAGACAGTGTTAAAATGATGATAGAATATGGAACTGAATGATTTCAAATAACACTCGGATACGTGAGTCGGAGTGAGGTTCAGTTGTTGTTTGCCTGTGAGCTTCACTGCTAGTCTTGTCCTTTGGACAGATGGTTCATCAGTGAAACTGGGAAGGGGGTCTCGGTGATACTAGTTTGTGCCGCCTTTCCTTCAGTGTTTGGTTATTCAGGACTTCGAAGCTCACTGTATAGTCAATGTAATCTGCACCGAGGATTATCCTACGCACGTTTATTTAAGAGTCATTATATTAAGAGTCAATAATATTTCGGCCGTCACTCGCCATTTCTCTGAGTATGCAATGCTGTTGCTGTGATTTCTCCGCGATACTCAGTTTTCTATCTAGCCAGGTTTCTTACTATCCCGACAGATGGCTACCATGGAGAGCGGCAGTATCTATATACATTCACCTAAATGTCGTGGGAAGGAATTGCCGCTGACCCTTGAGTTATTATTTACAAGAACCATTTCGCTGTAGATCCGACATCGTTCTACCTATGACCAGGGACCCATAAATTTCCTGTCCCATTCAGGGGGCTTGCCAATAAGAGATTTCTGATGCGCTCTTGACCGAGCGTCAGATAGTTCGAAAAATACCCACGGGGATAAAATACCCGACTATCCAGATAGACAAAATTTTTTGCAGCTGTTGTGCTGAACTAGGAATATTTCTCTGTAATGGAAGAGTATCCTGGATCTTTTGTCCTAGCTTAGGTACCTGGCGGCATGCTGAATAGTCCTGACTGAAGCTGGCTATCTATATCTATCTGAGCAAGAACGCCGATTCGACCCAAGCGGAATTTTTGGAAACTAGGTGAGGCTCGGGCAACATAGCAACATAGAAGCATAGGAAATGACAAGCCCCCTGAATGGCGAGTCATTACAGGAAATTTATGGGTCCCTGCTATGACTGAGGCGTGTAAAGTGAAACCTGATACGCTTAAACAGAGGTTCCCTCCGTCAAGTGTCATCAAGTCGCTTAGCAGTATAACTAGCTCATTGCGTTGTGGCACTGCTAAAACCTATAACTCCGTAGGTGGAAACTTGTGACTCGGACGGCAATAATCGCCGGGTTATCCTCACAGAGAAGAATGGCATAGGAAAGCCACAAGCACTTGCTGTCTTCGAGTCCCGACTGTACTATCTTGACCCAGTGTATGAAGAGGTTGCTCGAGTGGATCTTCCGTCGGGAGGGAGCAAGATCACGCTGAAGGATAACACCCCGGACTTGAAAACTCTTCGAATCTTCCATAAGAGATCACGTAAGAGATCACTTTTTCCTTCCTCTAATCTTCTCGTCTGTTGCTTCCCCTAGTATCATCCAACTCCTTAAAGTTTAACTGAAAAGCCAACTTGAAATTATTTGGATTCTGCAAAGGGATTTATTTTCCACTATCTGCTCTAGTTATGACGTTCTGCGGCCGTCCTGCACTACTATGACGCGGGAGATTTTAGTCTCAACACAAACGCGGCTTTCCAGTGGGCAGGGGTGAGGTTGGTGAAGATTGCTTAATGCCTGAACAAAAAACAACAACATCAATCTTTCTCGCAAGGCATACAACAAAAATACAAGCGCATAGAGGTACCAGAAATCACAGGGAAATTCCACTATTTAAAAATCGGTTATTCGTGAATAGCGGGGCAACGAAGGAACGCATTTTCAGCGGGTCTTCAAGCCAATTTAAGTGAATAAGTGATGGCTAGCTAGATTGTCCTATCCCAGCCCTTTTCGGTTAAACTAGATAACTCACAGATTAGGAGCCCCTTGATCGCACGCGTGACATCCTTTGGGGGTTTCAAAGTACTGTATCCCAAGGAAAAAAGATGTAAAAAATTTGAAAAGCTGTTTCTTTAAGTACTGTAAATTTCTGATATATCTTCCAAAATCCTTTCGTAATCGTAAATTGGTTTCGAATTTGAATGTTCAGGATATTATATACATTCATATCTATTTACCCTCGACAACGTCCTGTCCTGTCAGCCCACCAAATTATTAGCCAGTTTTTCAATCCTGAACCCGTTTAATGTGCTTGTCACTTTGTACGAATTTGAAGTCTATTCAGTGTGTTTTTAAACTATATGAAAATAATGTAGTCATGTTTATTTACATTGTTTTGTTTTGTGTTTTAATATGTGTATTTTACTTTGTGTATTTTACTCATACTCCGCTGTTATCCAAAAAGTGGGTCACAAATAAATAGCTAAAACTAAATTAAGTATGTTGGTAGAATATGAAGCTGGTTGGCTAACTGCCAAACCTTCTGGCTTGATGAACTTTAATTTGCACGCTTTCTGTTTGGTGTTTTAAAGAGGGGAGCAGCCCCTTGCAATAATGGGCACGTAGTTATTTGTTTTCCCATTTCTTTTTGTTTTTAGGTGAATTAGTCAAGGTTAGGAAGTGTGTGTCTATCAGGATAGCTTAGTGGAAGATGTAACAACAATTTGAAAATATGCTAATGAAAGTAATCGAAGTTAAAAAAAATATATAAATGTAATTATGTATATGGTTGATAAAAAAAGAAAAAGTATTAATGTATTTTGGCTATGAAATTGGGGAGTTTAAACGGAATGGAAGGATATATAAAAATTACTAAAAACGGATAAGTCAAATTCTTGTCAAGGGTTCTCCTAGAGGAAGAGGACCCTTGCGAAGAAGGGTTGTCGCCAGGGTTGTCGCCAGTTGGGAAGATTCCTTAAGCTTTCGATGAAGCATCGTGAAAGATTCATTTAGGTTTATTAGTAATTTAGTGAAAATTTATTTTTATTTTGTTTTGTATTGCCATGGCCCTCGGGCTTTTTGTGTAAATATATATCATATCATATCATATCATATTGCTGACGAATGAGTAATCCGTTTTGAGTATTTTTTTTATTGTATATAGATCTCAATCAGCTTGAGCTGAATTAGTAATTTGTGAATATTTGGAAAGAATAGGTGACATTAAAGTATAAAAGGAAAAAAATCACCGGCTGGAGGAGGACCACAACTACTTTACTACAAAAAGTAAAGAATTAAAGAATACGCGGGTTAAAAAAGGCAAATAAGAATGACAAACATCGGCCATAGCTTCAGGACAGCCTCGGCCGGTCACTCCAGGCAATGCGGCAGGATGAGATCGTGTGCGCATGATATGTAATCGCCCCGGAGCAACCTTGCGGCCCACTCATCAGTAAATATAGTGTCGCCTATTCCGTTGGCAGACATTACTCTAAACTTTCAAGCTTCAAAATTCGCATTAGAAGCTTATATGAGAATGGCTGAACTGACTAAATACGTTGGGTGCATCTTTAACTTGGTATGTAGTTCGTCATTGAGCTAGATACGTTCGACTCGGTTCTCACTCTTAGTTCTCTTTAGCTCCTGAAAACCACCCTTGTGTTATCAACAACGGCGGCTGTGACCATATATGCCTGCCATCTAACGGCGGAGGGAGAGTTTGTAAATGCTCACTTGGATTCAGGAAAGAAGGGGACACTCGTTGCCTGCCCTACAAATCATTCGCTGTCGTATCTCAGCTGGCAGTGGGCAGAGGATTTGCCCTGGAAGACTCATCGGAAGCAATGGTTCCCATCACCGGAGCAGGTATGACGATTTCCCTTTGTATGTCAATTTGCTAGAGCAAAATAACACCTATGCTTTCCGAAACGGTCCAAACTCGTAGCGCCGCCCACTACGCTTGCGGCATTTAAAGCTAGCAAAACTTGCGGGTTTAGAAATTTCTAGTAAAGCAAAGGTGCGGTCTGCTCACAGCATGGAAACAATGGAGGCTGTATCATTTTTTTGCAATGATACTTTAATTTAGCCGTTAGGCCAAACACAAAAACATACATTTTTAAACACTTTGAGAGAGCGATTATATAAACTCACATGTAAAACGCTTTAAACTCCCACCACCAATAACTATTTACATCTCTTTAACGCTTCTTTGACAAAACCTGTAACTGCCATTCTCGCTGACCGTGAAGATGACTTTAGGATACCAGGAAAGAGCAACCCATCTTCACCAAAAAATCTTACTCTCAAATCCGAGAGCCCCTTGCATTTTGACAGGAAGTGGGACAGATTCTCCTCTTCCAAACCACATAACGAGCAAGTATAACATGACTTGTTCAAGATATGTTCAGGATATGAAGTTATCGGAGCCAGCTCTGGTGAACGACTGAATGAGTTTCAGCAGGGACGTTCTCTGTAACTGGTGCTAGTATCGCTGCTCTTAGAGTGTGTGCTAATTTTGTCAAGTCTTGGCGCTACTCCCTAGTGTTATTTTGCTCTGGCTCGGACGCTAGAGCAAGACGGCGTCCAGTCGAGGCAGCTGACACTTCACCTTAGTTCATTCTATGAGTTAGCATACGTGTCTCCTGGCAGGAGCCTTTAGTTAAAGGACCCTTCTTGCTTATTCTGCCTTTTATACTATACCTAGCTCCCTTGTGGAAGTATAAGCTTTTAAAATTCCCACCTTTCCCCATTGTTTCGTTTTGTTTCTAAGAATTTTTAGCGCTTTTTCGGCTGTGCCGAGTTTTGCCCGTCAGACAACAAAGTTTGCCGGAATCTCAAATGTCCCGCTAACAACTCTTTCACATATAAGGATATGATAATCTTCTCTGTCTCTTTTGTCATGTAGTGTACGATAACTTTGTCGTCGGCCTATGCTATCCAATGGGTATTTTGGTACTAATAAATGATTGATTGATTGAAATCGACTGGTTAAAAAAACGATTGTTAATGAAACAAATAAACTGTTTTGGCGAAAAATCGCGGCGCTTCGCGCCGACTCGCTTATTTTTTATCGACTGGCCGGCACCCTCGACCCGCCCCCCCCCCCCCCGGTCGTGACGCCCCTGTGTCGACTTACCTAAGAGGAAGATTTCCACTCCATCTGTACTGTTTCTTTTTACATTTGCTTTTTTTCCAGGTCATAATATTCTACACATTGACTTCCACTACGCTGAAAACTGGATTTACTGGATTGAGTTTAACAAAGACCCGAAATTCAACGGGATTTTTAGGATTCGTCCCAACGGTTCGGATATCACCCATGTTATATCTTCCGGAATTGGAAGCAACGGAATCCGGGGATTAGCCATTGACTGGCTCGCCGGAAACCTCTACTTTACCAACGTCTTCCCACATGAGACCTACATCGAAGTTTGCAACCTCGATGGAAGCAATCGGGTAGATATCTTGAGGACAACAAAAGATTCTCCGCGAGAGTTGGCCGTCAATCCGATCAAACGACTGCTCTATTGGATCGACAACGGCCAGTTCCCCACCATTGGCAAGGCACTACTTGACGGCACGCAGTGGACCCCTATTGTCACCTCAGGGCTAAGTAGTCCAAAAGACATCACCATAGACTTCCAGACACACGATGTTTACTGGACGGACTCACGACAAGATGTGATCCAAAAGGTGTCATTCAGCGGTGGAAACAGACAAGTTATAAGGGGTAATCTGCCGAACCCAATGGGCTTGGCGATGTACAAACAACAGGTCTACTGGGTGGATAGAAATCTTGGCACCCTCTTCCGATCGCAAAAAACACCTGGCAATAACACGCTTCCCGAGAAGGTCAAAAGCGGACTCGAAAATCTTCGAGATGTTGCTGTGTTTGATATAGAGAATCAGCCGTCAGGGGAGACTCCGTGTTCCAAACAGGGCGCGAGCGGATGTCAACAGCTTTGCTTCTCCTACCCGGCTGATGCGAAGAACGTCTCCGCCTCTGGGTTTACTTGTCGGTGCGCTAGTGGCGTTCTGCAGGAAGATGGAAAGACCTGTGGCGCCCCGAAGGAGTTTGTGGTTTTCCTGACAAGGACCGAGATCAAGACCGCCACCCTGGACCCAAAGGCGCTAACACCCCCGTTCCCGTCAGTGGTAAGTTGTTTCGAGACCATCCGTGTTTCCTTCTGACCCAACCCTCCACTCAGGCACATTTGGAAGGTCCCACTCTACAGAGTTTCCTGCTGGTAATAAAGACTTTTGACTGCCCAGATAGTCTAGAGAGGGACAAGGATTGGATTCCCGATGCGGTGTTTTCCGGTTCTGAACGTTAATTCCAAGTGGCTGAATCTCTTCAGCTTTGTGTCCATCTTGGCATAATAGGGAGAATGATTTAATAATATAAGACGTAAATAATGTAATAATGTTAATAATGTAAGACGTAGTTGATTACATTGTTGTGCACTAGGACCTTCCGCTGCGTATCGCTTAAAGCACAACTCTTACTAGAAATGATCTTTTGCCGATGAAAGGGTTCAGAAAAAAAGTTTTCCAAAAATACCATACCAAAACTATAAGCAAATAAAAGAAGTAAAAAACAGAAGATTCTCATACCCTTTTTTTTTAAAGAGTTGTCAGCGGACGTTGAAGACTCCGGCAAACTTTGCTTTTTGTGACGGGCAAAACTTTCGCTTTTCATTAGTTTTCGCACTGAGAATTAGGGAGAGTTGTGAAGCTTTCCGCAACTGTGTTCGTGCTTTCAACACCAAAGCAGCTTTCCGGGAAATATTTTCGGCGGGTAGGTTCCGGCAAAAGATCAACACGAAATTAAATAACATGGCAAACTGGGATGAGAGTGACGTGTGTTGAAGCCTTTCGTGATGCCCCACACTTTCTAGAAAATAGTTCGAGAATCGCCAAAACACTCATATGATTCGTTTCACCTTATCCGATCTACGTGATCTCTCTCAAGGGGTTTCGCGTCTCCGAAAAGTTAAATACCCAGAGCTCTCTCCTCTGTTTCATGTTTTATTCTGACTTTCAGGACCACCTTACGAACCTCGTCGGTTTGGACTTCGACTACGCCGATGACCTCATGTTCTTCACTCAAATCCGACCCGAAGCGCGCATCGCAGCGATTAGCACAAAGAACTTAATCCAATCCAACGTTACAACGGTTCTTACTGGGCAAATGAGCCCGGAAGGAATCGCCTATGACTGGACCCACAAGAAGATCTACTGGACAGATTCTGTAAATAACAGTATCTACGCGATGGATGTCGACGGTAAAAATATCATCAACGTTGCCAGGGTTGTTAGACCGCGTGCCATCGTCGTTCATCCCTGCCAAGGGTAAGTGGTTTGGTTCAGTTGTTTTTAGCTAAAAAAATCAAGCTCTTAGTATGCGCAAACGCTCGCGGTACCTTTTTTGTTTATAAGGATTACTATTTGTAGGTGCTCTGTATCGTTCCTCTCTTATCGGGCAAACTTCTCAAAAGTCCGATTTTGCAGGTTCATAGGCGCGATTTAGACAAAAGTGTTCAAATAGTCCCTTTCTGATCCTTCTCTGTAGAAAGACGATCTTCGTATCATCCACCGTACCGTCACGGCATTCAGCTGTGCAGAAACAGAGACCGTCAAAACGATGAAAGCAGAAACCGCGCCGTGCAAAAACCGTCGAGACCGCAAAATTTAGTACCACAGTAGACAAATACAGCTTAGGTCAATACAACGATATTTTTGTGCAGGAAGGAAGTCTTGCGCCTCGTGATATTAGAGAGTCAGGCGCGATATTGACCGTCGCGGTTTTTTCCCTGTCGCTTTTTCTGCATGGCGCGGTTTTTGCTTTCGCCATTTTTGCAGTCGTTGATTTTGTTTTCGCTGTTGTGACCTGATACCGCCAGAGCATTTGGCCGTAATTCAGGCGTGACCATCTTTTAGTTTAGTTTATTTTTTTAGTTTAATACTCTTTATTATACAAACCAACTTTTATATGCTAAACTACATGAACACACCTTTTGTAACCCCTCAGAGGACATTGTAACCACCCTCGGTGGTGAATAGGTTTTGCTACCATTTGGTTCTCATTGGGAGGAGCAAGTTCGTTAATAGTTGCGTTTTTGCAGATACCATGGTATCCGTTACCATGACGGCAACTGGATCTGCAATTAGTCGTTTTTGCAGCAACTGTGGTATTCAAATTTCAAATTCATTTTATTCTCCAAATATTCTTTTGTATCTGATATACGGTTGCTCTGCAAAAACGACAATTGGCGAAATTGCGCATTTCGAAGTCATCCCAAAAGAAAAACTGACATTCAGTCACGTCACTAAGTGCCAAACTTCTTTCCCATCAATTTGACTTAAATTGATGAAAGTGAGATGACTTTTCAGATACCACTACCAGTTACTACGGTCGGACCGTGGTATCTGAATCTCTGATACCACGATAACTGGCCAGATACCGCGATAACTGCAAAATCGCCTTTTGACCGTGGTATCAGATACCACGATAACTGCCAAAACGACTTTAGACCGTGGTATCAGATACCATGGTATCTGCAAAGACGCAACTAATGCACGTAAGATGAAACCGCACTGTGACTTGAGAAAATGAATTTGAATTCCCTTACACCAATTTTGTGTAGATACATGTTTTACACCGAGTGGGGCATCTTTGGCGCCGCTGGGAAGATTTACCGAAGCACCATGGCTGGAACCCTGAAGGTAGCCATCATTGACAAGGAGCTTACTCAGCCCTCAGGCCTTGCCATCGATTATGATGAGGATACGCTATACTGGACAGATGCGGTCCTCGAGAAGATCGAAAGAAGCGACTTCGATGGAAATAACAGAGAGGTTGGTATACCCTCCCGCCACTGCATTTAGTGTTTCATCCGACTAGTTGCCTCTTTTGAGCCTTTGAACCCCTCTCACTATCTAAGGAGGTTCAAGGTTTTAATTTAAGCTTCTGGAAAAAAATTACCATGGATAGAGGGTCGAAGCCGGAGACTTGAAAAATAGCTCTATTAAGGTTTAAGGTTTAATGGAAAAATTGCCACAAGAGCAAAAGCTAAACAATAGGCAACAAAGAGAAAATAAATAAACACACAGTAATAACTAACAACATCAAAAAAATAAACCATCAACACAAAACTTAAGACAAAATACAAAACAAATCAAGAACCGAACAGGCACAAATGAACAACAACGTGAAATTTCATTGGTTATTAAAATAATTAGTAACAAGGGGGGGAGAATGAGTGGAGCCGACGTGTGGTACTTGATGCTGGAAACGGCTTGAGTAAATTTGAGTGTCTCGTTGGGTAAGTCGGTTCAGGGAGTTGTTCGGGAAGGAGGTGGCGGAATCTGTTTGACTGCAGAATTTTCTTACCAAAATCTGTTGTTAAATTTAGGCGTCTTTTCTTTAATGGTTCAAGCCGGAGAGTTTTAAGCGCCTGGTCATAATTAGTGTATTCGTGAGAAAGTATGACTTTAACAACCCGCGTCTGGATTGATTCAGTTAAATCGTGCAATTCAGACGTAAGTACGGGGTGCCAGGCGGCACAAGCGTATTCAGTGTGGGGGATTACATATGTCTTATAACAGTAAACGAGACTTTGACGGTCAAAACCAAACTTTTTGAGTTGCCATAAAGTTTTGATTGGTGCATGGGATTTTTTTAGTATCTGGTGTGTGTTATGCTTGAAATTAGGTTTATCATCAATCCAAACTCCCACTATTTTCGCTTGGCTGACTGGGGCGAAAGTTAGACTGGAACTTGGAATCTCCCTTTTCAAAAAAGAGATTCGAATAGCCGACGACTTCTCAAGATTTATTGTTCACACTCAGTCTTCAAATTGGACTGCCTTCTCTTTCTCATGTCTACACTGTAAAAAAAAAATCTTGCAGTATTTGCTACTGGGATTAATCTCTAATTCGGATTAATCTTATCCCAGTAGAGATAAGATTAATCCGAGTAGCAAATACTGCAGTTTACTTTAATCCTTACTATAGGAGAATTTTTTTTACAGTGTACTCCAATTATTAGAGCGAGTGGTCTTAGTCCTGACTATAGGAAGATATCTCACAAAAAATCAACGAAGAAACCAACGAAACTGGGGTTTGTAAAGGCCAACGAATATACTGAAATAAAAGGTGAATATTTCGGGAGGACAACCGCCTCCCTTCTTCAGCGCAGACAGAAAATTTCGAGGAAAAATGCCAAAACGAGGATGAAGATCAACAACCAAGAACATTTTCGTTGATTTTTTGTGATATGTCAGGCCAACGTGGTTTACGAAATTATCTTAGGAAGATATCGACATGGAGGCAGTAGATGCAAATAAGATGCAACGATCCAGTCCTATAATTCTCGTTCTGATAGTTGTGTTAAATGTCGATACTTTACCAGCTTTGGTCTGGTTAATATTTTTTTTTTTTTTTACAAATCAGCTAGTCAAGTCAAGAAAGCGTCGTTTCTGCCACTGGCATCTCTGATGTTTCTTATAACATCTCATTAAAATTGTCCATTACCATAACTTACCTTACGAGAGTCACTGGCTGGCCAACTGTTGTTTTCCGTGAGCCATTTATAGAACGACGTAAATATCTCGGTAAAGTTAGGGTAGAGGATGGTTACTCCTCTTGCCCGATGTGTGGATAGATGTTAGAAAATATTGAGTGTTATCAGTTGCCAGAATTAAGGAGTGAGGCTTTTGGAATTGAATTCGGGGGAAGGAATGGTTGATACGGAGGTTGAAAGAAAATTCTGAAAAGGTTCTTCTAATCTTTAATATCGCACAGAGAGCAGGTTTACCCCGGGTATCTTTTAGTTGTTATGTCATTTTTTATGGCACTTGTAGCCTCTGGCTCAAGTGCCATATACCGATCACAATTCCGTCTGTCGGTCTGTCGGTCGGTCCGAGTTTTTTGTCCCACATATCCGAGTTAGGGTACTTCCAGATGTGCTAGGACAATGAAACTTGGCAGGCATATCAGGGACCCGACCAAACTAACCTGGAAATAATCAGTTTCCCGGTCCGACCATATGCGGGGGAGTGCGGGGCGCTGGAAACTTGAGAAATTTAGGGCATTTTGTCACTTTTTTCCGAGTTAGGGTACTTCTAGATGAGCTAGGACAATGAAACTTGGCAGGAATATCAGGGACCCAACCAAACGAACCTGGAATTAATCAGTTTCCCGATTCGACCATATGCGGGGGAGTGGGGGCGCTCGAAACTTGAAAATTTAGGGCATTTTGTAACACTTTTTCGAGTTAGGGTACTTCCAGATGAGCTAGGACAATGAAACTTGGCAGGAATATCAGGGACCTGACCAAAGTAACCTGGAAATAATAAGTTTCCCGATCCGACCATATGCGGGGGAGTTGGGGCGCTGGAAACTTGAAAATTTTGGGCATTTTGTCACACTTTTTCGAGTGAGGGTACTTCCAGGTGACCTAGGACAATGAAACTTGGCAGGAATATCAGGGACCCGACCAAACTAACCTGGAAATAATCAGTTTCCCGATCCGACCATATGCGGGGAAGTGGGGGCGCTGGAAACTTGAAAATTTAGGGCATTTTGTCACACTTTTTCGAGTTAGGGTACTTCCAGTTGTGCTAAGACCATCAAACTTGGCAGGCGTATCAGAAACCCGACCAAACAAACTTATAAATAATCAGTTTTCTGATCCGACCATTTTTGGGGGGGGGGGGGAGGGCAGTGGAATCCGGGAAATTGAGAAGTGTGTAACTTTCGAACGGATGATCGGATTGTAATGAAACTTCATAACTGAATAGAATATATATCTGTAACGTCCCGTTTAAAGTCTTGACCGGATTCGGTAGCCAGGGGGGTTGGGGGGGGGGAGACCGGAAATTTCAAGGAACGGTTAGAATGGAGGGATCGGACTGAAACTTGCTGGGAAGAACAAGCATCTGCTCTAGATAAGTCCTTTAGACCATTGTACTGGATCCGGACACTTATGGGGGGGGGGGGGGGTCCCGGAATTCCGGTGATGGTGGTTTTGGGGATTTTCACGATGAAACTTGGCAGGCATATCAGGGACCCAATCAAACTGACTTCAAAATAAAAAATTTGTCGATCGGATAATGGTGGGGGGAGTGGAGGGAGGGGAATCCGCAGGGGAATCCGGGAAATTGAGAAGTTTGTAACTTTCGAACGGATGATCGGATTGTAATGAAACTTCATAACTGAATAGAATATATATTTGTAATGTCCCGTTTAAAGTCTTGACCGGATTCGGTAGCCAGGGGGGAGTTGGGGGGGGGGGGGGAGACCGGAAATTTCAAGAAACGGTTAGAATGGAGGGATCGGAGTGAAACTTGCTGGGAAGAACAAGCATCTGCTCTAGATAAGTCCTTTAGACCATTGTACTGGATCCGTACACTTATGGGGGGGGGGGGGGGGGTCCCGGAATTCCGGTGATGGTGGTTTTGGGGATTTTCACGATGAAACTTGGCAGGCATATCAGGGACCCAATCAAACTGACTTCAAAATAAAAATTTTGTCGATCAGATAATGGTGGGGGGAGTGGAGGGAGGGGGAATCCGCAGGGGAATCCGGGAAATTGAGAAGTGTGTAACTTTTGAACGGATGATCGGATTGTAATGAAACTTCATAACTGAATAGAATATATATCTGTAATGTCCCGTTTAAAGTCTTGACCGGATTCGGTAGCCAGGGGGGAGTTGGGGGGGGGGAGACCGGAAATTTCAAAAAAACGGTTAGAATGGAGGGATCGGAGTGAAACTTGCTGGGAAGAACAAGCATCTGCTCTAGATAAGTCCTTTAGACCATTGTACTGGATCCGGACACTTATGGGGGGGGGGGGGTCCCGGAATTCCGGTGATGGTGGTTTTGGGGATTTTCACGATGAAACTTGGCAGGCATATCAGGGATCCAATCAAACTGACTTCAAAATAAAAATTTTGTCGATCAGATAATGGTGGGGGGAGTGGAGGGAGGGGAATCCGAAATTTTCAGTCATGCGTAATTTTCGAATGGGTGATCGGATTCGAGTGAAATTTAAGAATTGAACAGAGGACATTTCTCCGATGATATTTTTCATATCCGGACCGGATCCGGCAACTATTGGGGGGGGGGAATACGTGACCCGTTTAGAATGGAGGGACCGGGATGGAACTTTGTGGGAAGAACAAACAGATGCTCTAGGTAAGTCATTTGCTGAATCGGATTGGCTACGTGCACCGCGGGGGAGCTCGGGGGGGGGGGGGGGACCGGAAATCTCGGGAAACGGTTAGAATGATGGTATCGGAGTGAAACTTGCTGGGAAGAGCAAACATCTGGTCCATGTAAATCTTTTACATAATTTGACTGGATCCGGAAACTTGAGGGGGGGAGGAGGAGGGGGTTTCCCGGAATTCCGTTTTTTGTGGGATTTTCACGACGAAACTTGGAAGGCATATCAAGGACCCGGTCAAACTGACTTGGAATAAAAAAAAAATCCTCGATATGATAATCTTGGGGGGGGGGGGAGTTGAGGGAGTTTGGGGGAGTTGAGGGATTTGCTGAATCGGATTGGCTACGTGCACCGCGGGGGAGCTGGGTGGGGTGAGGGGGGGGGGGGTGGACCGGAAATCTCGAGAAACGGTTAGAATGATGGTATCGGAGTGAAACTTGCTGGGAAGAACAAACATCTGGTCCATGTAAATCTTTTACATAATTTGACTGGATCCGGACACTTGACGGGGGGGGGGGAGGGGGGGGGGGTATCCCGGAATTCCGTTTTTTGGGGGATTTTCATGACGAAACTTGGAAGGCATATCAGGGACCCGGTCAAACTGACTTGGAATAAAAAAAAAAAAATCGTTGATATGATAATCTTGGGGGGGGAGTTTAGGGAGGGGAATCCGGAATATTGATACATGCGTAACTTTGGAACGGGTGATCGGATTCGAGTGAAATTTAATAATTAAACAGAGGACATTTTTCTCTTATGACCTTTTTCATTTCCGGACCGAATCCGGCAATAATTGGGGGGAGGGCGGAAAATACTTGACCCGCTTAGACTGGTGTGATCTGGATCGAACTTCGTGGGAATGACAAACAGATGCTCTGGATTAATCATTTACAGAACCGGATTGGCTCCGGTTATTGTGGGTGGAGTTGGAGGAGGGGGGGGGGGGGGTCTGGGATTCCGGTGATCGCGCATTAAGGTACTTCCAGATGTGCTAGGACGATGAAACTTTGCTGGAATATTGGACACTCAACAACATTTGCTTAGAAATTGCTACGTCCCAAACCCGATTATTCCTTAAAGTACCAATCTTGACCGCAAAGTAAAAAAAATACTTTTAAGCAATATATTCATTTTCGGGATGCCCATCAGCCCATTAGCAGTTTTGCCTCAAGGGTTTTGCTTACAAATGAAGTTCCAGCTCCCTTAGAGCGCGCATCTCAACCGCAAAGTCGAAACTTACTTTTGATCAATCAAATCATCTTGACCCATGCAAGTGCCATATGAGCTTACACCTCTTGTTTTGTTTATTTGTGATTTACTATGGCCGTCAAGGATTTAAGGTAAATAACACGTTAACTTAGCCCATTTAACTTACATGGGTTGAGTAGGACGTAGCGACATCCGGTTGCTTGGGTGCGGAGTATACTCTCTCTCTTCTCTATACTCTCTCTTCTCTTTTTTTTATCTCTCACAAGTTGTCGCAGCCTCGCAAGCCCCGCTTTTGTTGTGCTATTGAAAACAAAATGTTTATTTTCAATAAAACTGTTCTACTACTACTACCTGCCTATGAATAACGACCCTTCGCAGTCACATGGCATCCTTCAGGCAGCCCGGCATCTTTTCTGAAGTGAGGTTTGAGCAACTTCAGTTGCACTGCGACAAGTTTATAGTTTTCTGGGTCTGAAATTTTGTCCGTCTATCCTGGTTATTGTTATAATTGTGTATCAATCCCAGATGATTTATTATATACGTCACAATATTATTGTACAGCGTATAATCTTATATAGTGATTTATTAAATAAATTTCTTTTCAGGTTATTGTCCGTGCTACCATCTACCCATTCGCTATTACCGTCTTCGGTCTTCATATCTATTGGACTGACCTGCAGTTGAGAGGTCTCTACCGTGCAGACAAACACACCGGTGCAAACCAGATAGAGATTGTGCGCCGTTTGGAAGATTCCCCCAGAGATTTGCAGATTTTCTCTCCCGACAGGCAGAGGTGCCAGTTCAACCCCTGTTCGCTGAACAACGGTGGTTGTGCCCAGTCTTGTCATCCCGGAATCAATGCCACGGTAAGAACCACAGTAGTGGCGTTTTTGATCGCCGATGAAATTGTACCAGTAGACGAAGCGAGTTTGCCGATTCGTGCTTATTTACTGTTTTCGATAGCCGATAGCCTTTGGCGTTCGCCGTTGTTTTTGGGTGCGCAAAAACTGGATTTTGTTTTGCTGGAAGAGGCTGTTCTTCTAACGCAGAAGATCTAGAGTGTTTCGCCTGACAGCCGCTGGAATTCAACTCGTTTTGAACTGTGCAGTTGGAGCGTGTTCCACCCTTCTAACAGTGGTAACTATTAGTTACTATTTTCGTTCCAACCTCATACAAAATTTGCTACGCTGACCATCCAACCTTCTCGAAATAGTAACTAATAGTAACTATTCGCTTACCACGCTAGGGAGCATAGTAAGCGTCGTAAATACGCATCTCTGTAACGCGATTGGTCGGATTCGCCCGTGGCATGATATTCTGCTGGAAAGTAGAAAAATCGTTCCAGCCTTGACGGCAAAAAGACAGAATTCGTGAATTCATGCGTAGTAGCTACGGTAAGTAGGATGGAACACACTCTTATTCTTTCCAATTCCGATTTTCTGATTTTCTTCTGGAATACTATCGATACTAAACTAATTTCGGAAATACACATAAGAAGATCGATAAATTGAAACCGAGTTTGACTCCAGTAATGTCATCTCAAAATTTCAAATTCTCCCGTCACGGCAAGTATTTTTAACCTGGGTACAGGCGTCCTACATTCGTGGTTTTAAAACTCTCTTTCCTGCAGGCCGAGTGCAAGTGTGAAGAAGAGTTCAAACTTGCAAACGACAATCGCATGTGTGTCCCCAAGAACATAACATGTGACGCGTCTCGCTTTACCTGTCTTAACGGGAAGTGTCTCTCGCGACTCTGGGCGTGTGACGGAGATGATGACTGTGGGGACAATTCCGACGAAGACAAGAACTTTTGCGGTAAGAAATGCTCTTGACGTAACTTTTCTTTTTTTTTTGCAATATTACGTACGGAGAAATTCAGCTTTGGCCGTAATTCGACGTGACCATCGTTTAGTTTATTTTATTTTGTTAGTTTAATACTCTTTATTATACAAACCAACTTTTATATGCTAAAATACATGAACACACCTTTGGAACCATCTTAACATCCTTTATGCAGTAGCTGAAACTTCTGACTGCATGAAAGCCCGAATGGGCCTATGAATGTATGAATGATTTATGACGCACTGTCCAAGGGCGTAAGTGCAGTAGAAAAGGACAAAAAAATATAAAATAATCGTAGAACACTAAAAAAATATTTTCCATAAAGGTTCACTAATAGTTTAGAATCACATTGATGGGATCGTGGACAGGTAACTTTCCGATCGGAGAACACAAATTAGAGGAGAGGGCTTCAAGCGTCAATATTTGGTCGGATATTAACAAACGGCGGATCAGGTAGCGGTTCCGCGTGCGCCTTGGTAGGTAGAGAAGAAATCGCAGATATCTGAAGTAATGTGAAACCAGAAGAGCTACTGATTAGGTACAGAGGCCAGGTTAGGTAGCCAACGAGGTTTTGATACTCTGTGTTTACTTTCTGCTTTCTACGACTACTTTAATGATCCACTGCTCTTCTGTGTAACCAACGATTCTGCTTCTGAGGAGGGAAATGGTTTGTGTGTGTGTGTGGGGGGGGGGGATGTTGCACTTCGGAGTGTGACTTGGAGCTCACAGCCTTTTATTTTGTACCAGTCCTAACAGTTTCGTAAGGTTTCATCAGATTATCGGATTGAGAGTTCTGCCTTGTATCGTAAATCTTGTTGTATCATGAACGAGACTTTTTACCAAAAATTATTCGGGTGGCAAGAGAAAGCAAGCTCGGGGAACCTCAAAAGTTTTGCCGGCTATCTTGAGAAATGGTTGGTCCTCATTCTGCTGTCATTACAGTCAGGATCTCTAAAAAAATATCAGTAGAGCAGTGGATCATTAAAGTATTCTTAGATGTCAGTTTCAGCCATTGCAGCAGAAAGGAAACATAAGCGGCTTTCACAAATGAGAACGCAAGACGCTTGCGTTTCGCTTGCGTGGAGTCAGCATTGCGTCTGTCTTGCGTCGGACCTTTCACACCGTGAAGGCTTGTGCGTTGCGTTTTCAGAAAACGGCTAATTCTGATGAAGACTTAAAATGATGCCTGGACTGAACATGGAGCCTATAGGCAAATTCAGACAGTTTGTAGAATGTTTATAGGTATTTTTTTATTATTACTATTTGCTACTTGAAGGAGACAAGGTCCAATTAAATGTAATGTGATACTAAGTAGGGTCAACTTACCAGTCATGCTCTTGCTAAACTCCTTGTTGATGATTTCACAAATTGATAACCATGTATTATTAATGAAAGTCTTGGTGTGATAGTCACGGACCTTCTTATCATATAGTCCTGGTCTCTCTTGACCTAGTTTTACTGGGTTTTTTTTTTCCAAAACTTCCATTTCAGTGAAAAACAAATTGAAAAATCTGGTGCGTACGCGTTGGACGCAACGTAAAAATAGAGCTCAGTTCTATTCTCGCGTTGCGTCAATTTTTTAAGCGCAAGCTCCTCGTTGCGTCGTCGCAAGTGCAACGCAAGGCTTGCGTAGCTCAGTGTGAAAGGCAAACGCGTCAATGTGAAAGCAGCAATAGAGTATCAAAAACTCGTTGGCTACCAAATCTGGCCTCTGTACCTAATCAGTAGCCCTTCTGATTCGATGATTGGCAACCCTCTGAAGCTGAGGTTGAGCCGACACACCCCAGTTCCAACTTCCGCTGGACCGAGTGAAATAGATAGCACCCACGAAGCTGAGCAATATACCTCGATTCTAAGCACGGTGATTTATGCCATTTCACAAGTGTTCGCAAAATCCGTTAATCTGGTTCAGTCGTTCCATCCAATGATGTCGCTCCGTTTTTTTACCTTCCACCCTGGCCCGCATTATGTAATTCTTGACGCGGTTCTGCTTTCTTTATAATCAGTTTGGTAATCGAGACTGTTCTTAGCATTCCATACTTGCGCCGTTGATGAGTTCCGTTGCTCAAATGGACGGTGCATCCGGAAGGGTTGGAGATGCGATCACGAAAACGACTGTGGAGACAGCTCTGATGAACAGGACTGCAAGTACCCTCCTTGCAAGGATGGCGAATTCACATGTTCCAACCAGCGGTGCATTGCCTCTTCTCAGGTGAGTAACTGCATTCTACAAATTTCTGCTTGACCTAAGAAACTCCACCAAGAATGATTTTGGTCCCACCTGTGACCAGTAGGCAAACTGTTATTCAAGCTGTCTGTAAACTAGCGTTCCAACTTAAGTCTCTTCGCTCTCTTGCGAAGTTGAATCCTGTGATACGCCCATTAAAAGGCTTTAATGTTACTATTGGGGAAGGAACATGCACGCCCATGTTAAATGGTACTTAACCGTATAACCTGACTAGGTCACCAATTCACGATTGTGAACAACGTTCACTGACTGTTTTGGTCGAGCGTCCTGAATGGAATGAATCTCAAATTCATTTTCTTCCTTCTCGCAGCACCCGGTAATTGCATCGCTGCCGGCGCTGTGAGGGGTCACTCGTCCACTATCACTTACTTAACAAAAAGGTGTTAATTATTCAGATCATCACAGTACAGTGTAAATTGCTGGAGGCATTGGATTTAGTTGGCGCCGACCCTGATTTCGAATCCCCACCTGGACGCATTCGGTGCAACCATTGGTGTGGTCCGGTAAGGCAAGGCTCAATATCCTAAGCTGGAAAACAAACACATAGAGAATTCTGGGGGTAAGGAACTTCCCGGCCATTTTGTTCCTTTGGAACAGGGGATCCGCAGCGGCCGCTCTGCAGTTGTAAAGTTTAACTGAAAAGGGCTGAGATGGGACAATCTAGTTACCCATAAGTTACTCACCTAAAGAGGCTCGAAGATCCGTTGAAAATACGTTACGTCGGTGCTCCGCTATTCATGAATAATCGATTTTCATATAGTGGAATTTCCCTGTTGGATTTGTGGTACATGTATGCGCTTGTACGTGTTATGTATGCTTGACGGAAATGATTTACGGAAAAAAAGAGTGTTCACGCAGTTAGCTACCTTCCGCTAGCTGATGACTGGCCACTGAAAAGCCGCGTTTGTACTGAGATTCAGATTTTCCGCATCACAGTAGAATTTCGCGTTGTAAGGACGGCTGGAGGTATTCTGAACCTCATTCTAGAGCAAATAGTGAAAAATGCAAACAAAAACTTAACATTGTGTTCCGTTAAATGATACAAAAATAAGCTGTTTTTTCAGTTAAACTTTAACCTGCTTAGCGTTTCTATATTTTCTTATAGTACTTGTTTTGTTCCATTAAGTTCCCGACGTTTTCTACTAGGCTGTAGATCTTTCCTTATTATTTTATTTATAAGAGTTTTGTATTTTAATTTTTCTCATAAGACCAATAATGTAAGCAAGGCTTCGATACATGGTGCGCTAATCAGATGGTTATATCTGCTTCGGCATCTGGTAGCCCACGGGTTATTGTGGAATCAGAACTGGGCCCCTGTCTTAAAGAAGAAGAACCAGAAGAACAGGGGTCTCGCCTTCCCTGGTTTTTCGTGGCGGCTTGCAGCTGCTTACGCAGCCGTTGACGTTTGATGACTGGACGACTACACAATAAATGTCGACTGGTTAGAATCACAGTTTAACTGCTACTGCACTTAACCTAAACTCGATCGCCGACTGAACTTAGAATGGGTAATTCCCAAGTGACATACAGTGGATACGTGATCCGCAAATGCCGACAAGGAAGTATGCCTTTCTTTTTCTCGCGCTGGAGTTTACCCGCCTCTATTAATGTTGCATATCTCTTTGAAGGTGTGTAACGGCATAAACGACTGTAAGGACGCCAACAGGAGTGATGAAGACATTGGAAAATGCGGCACCAACTCCACATGTCCTCCCAACTACATCAAGTGTGACACAAGTACCATTTGTGTGGAGAACTTTTGGGTCTGTGACGGTGACAATGACTGTGGTGACAACAGCGACGAAAAAGAGGAAAGATGCTCGAATAGAACTTGCCCTTCAAACAGTTTCAGGTAGGTTTGAATGGTTTACATTCGTAGACTCTAAATATTTGTAGATAAGCCGGTAGACAAAAGAGAGTAATAGTGAGAAGAGGTGGGAGTTAGGCCTGCGGATAAGTCAGGCGCTGAATCGTGGCGAGGATCATTAACTAAAGCTGTCTCTGTATTTATATTTCCTATTAACAAGCTGATCTCGTGTCGCGGCCTATCTGTTACTCCAAAGGCGAGCCTTATTCACTTCACATAGCCCATTCAGACTGTTAGTCTCAGATTAGAGGAATGCAGTGGGCTAGGTGTTAGTGTCAGGAGAACACTGGTTCTGTAACTGATTACTACACAGAGATGACAGGGTTTTGGGAGTAGCTCAGGAGTAGAATGTTCGTTTCGTGAGCTAAAGTTGTGTTGAATCCCGCTTGAGAAAAACTCAATTTTGGCAGTATAGGTTCGAAATTAAAGGTGTTAAATCCCTCATTATTATAGGCTATATGTTCATTAATTTTGACATTGTCCACTGGTCATTTGTCAAGTTTCTCCTCCTTTCGTTTCCTTTGCAAAAGTTTTGTTTTTGTTTTAGTTTTGCGTCCTATCAGTCCTTACTCTTCCTACAAAACTTCCGTTTCATGACTACCATCACCCCGCTCGTTTAGTGAGAAAATTGCTGTTCTGTCTCTTTGTAGTCTATCTTAACGTCTTAAGTTTTTTGGAGAGGCCATAACCAAGCAATGAAATTACAGAAGTTACTGTCACTGGTTCTGTGAGAGATCACAACTTTGTCGGTCTAGCTACCACTCTTTTAACAGGTGCCCGAACCACCGTTGCATTCCTGCCACTTGGGTGTGCGATGGGGACGATGACTGTGGCGACAAAGCGGACGAACCTGACAGCTGTAAGACGGAGAAGAAGTGTTTCGGAGACCTCTTCACTTGTGGCAATGGTCACTGTATTCCACGAATCTACGTTTGCGATGGCGATAACGACTGTCTGGATGGATCGGACGAGAGCGAGAAAAACCAGTGCGGTAAGTTTAGTTCACATCTTGCAGGCTGTTTGGTTACAGTGGCTGGCACCGCGTAGCTTTATCGTCAAACATTATGCATTAGCAATCAGGCAGCTACAACGACTGAAAACTACGACTGAATGCCGGTGATCCGAATTTAGATGATTTAAGACTAAAAAGCATTTGTGGGATGTGGCCCGTTTGCAAATCCTTTTTTTTTCATAGGGCAAAATTTTGAAAGGCTTTCGAATACACCATGTCATGATAATTCCTTGCTGGTGGTTAATCAATCTGTCCTTTTCTTTTTGTAACCTGATTTTCATCCTAACGTTGGGTCTTTGCAGTCTCATTTGCAGACATCTACAAAAGGGGGTACGAGGAAAGACTACAGAAGGATCTCCCGTGGTCGCTTGACCGTTCGCTAGTTTAGCTTGGTCGCATTCAGAGGCAGGCGAGCAAAGTGCTATTTTCTTTTTCGTTTGCCATGATTCGTTATAGCGCGAAGATTTTTCCTCTCGGATGGGCCGTGTCAGATATTCCTTTCTTTAGCGGTTTGTGCCTCTTTATTTTTATTCTGTACTTTTGTAGATGCCAGAAAATGCGATTCGGAGACCGAGTTTACTTGCACAGCAAATAAGGTCTGGGGACGCTCGCAGTGCATTCCAAAACGTTGGGTTTGTGACGGAGATCCAGACTGTGTAGATGGCGCGGACGAGAGTGCAGAACACGCTAAATGCTCCAGGGCTCAGAACTGTACAGGCGAACAGTTCCAATGTCTCAACGGAAGATGTATCGGAAAGCAGTGGGTGTGTGACCACGATAATGACTGCGGTGATGGCTCGGACGAAGGCTTGGAATGTAATGGAAGATACAAGCCCTGCTCAGAAGATGAGTTTACTTGCCATAATGCCAAGTGCATCGTTCCAAGTTATCGGTGCGATGGAGAGGATGACTGTGGAGATCGCTCAGATGAGGAGAACTGTGATAAGACTGCAACGGAAGCACCAACTTGCCCCGGTGGACAGTTCAGGTGAGTTGGTTTCTTGTAATTGCCATGATAATAACCCTCCCATTCTTCATCTTCCTACCATCCAGTATTCCGTCTTCACAAGTACTTGGGGGGGGGGGGGGTTGCTGCTAAAAACCTGTATTCAAATAATGCATAAAACGGATACGTCAGCTAGGATGCTTTGGCCACGATTTTTCTGCCCTCCTTCGCAAGGGTTCTCGTCAGGCTGTCAATCTTCAGGTCTAACGTCGGGGAAAGAAATAAACCTGTAATAATCACAGGTTTGTACAATACAGGTTTGTTTCTTTCCCCGACGTTAGACCTTAAGATTGACAGCCTGACGAGGACCCTTGCTAAGAAGGGCCGAAATATCGCTGATGATGAATCGTAGCTGACGTATCCGTTGTACACATAATTTGAATATATGTTTCAAAGTCAGCTTGGGCTCAAGGAATATTTTCCTCAAAACCGCTTGTAATTATCTTCCGTGTCAGACACGACTAATGACGCTTAAGGCTCAAAGTACAACCTAGGGCACTTTCTGACCTCTGGAGTTGTAATCGTACCGTAATGACGATGACTGCGACCTTTCTTAAAAGCCAGTTGAAAATGGGTCTTAGCTAATATTTGGTACCAGCTAGTTCTGAAAGTCGCTACGATACCGAGGCTTTGCCGGTTTTCTGCAGTTCTCAGTGGAGCCTTTCAACACGCACATTGAAATCAGTCAATTTTTGAGGATGCTGTTCAATCGGATTATGTTTAAACAGTGGATAAAACGGAGACGTCAGCTACGATGCTTTTGCAGCGACATTTCGGCCCTTCAAGGGTACGCGTCAGGCTCTGGAACTTCAGGGACAAAGTTGGGGAAGTTCGACAGCCTGACGAGGACCCTTGCCAAGAAGGGCCGGAATATCGCTGCCAAAGCATCGTAGCTGATGTATCCGATTTATGCATTGTTTGAACATATTTTCCTAGACAGCTTGGGCTCAAGGAGTATTTAGCCAATCGGATTATTTTCAAGAATATTCTGATTTGCTTTTTTCGAACTAGGTCCGATAGACAAAATCACATCTACACCTTGCTGTATCGAAAAGCGAATGTGAAGATGGTCTTCGTTTTCCTATTTGCCAATCAGGACATACTGCAAAATATTCTGATTGGCTAGTGCCCTTGTAGGTTGAATTCATTTCAACTCCGGTCACAGCCGGCTCAGCTGCAACCGTCACCTAGGCCAGTGGAGTGGGCAATGGGAATGGCAAAAACCGAACTTAAGTTGTGTGTCAGAAAAACCCTCAAAACAGGTTGGGACTTGGGACCGGATCTTCCGTTGTGAATGGGCCTTGAGGCTTTATTTCACTCCTAATTTGTAAGACAGTTTCCATAAACTCTACAAGAGTGATTTGCCTTGTATTGTGGCTCTCCGCACAAGGGGTAGACTATTTCCCCCTTTCTTCTCCAATGCTTATGTCAATAAATCAAATTTATTACCAAATAGCTTAAACCTACAAGAGGAATAAAATACTTACGAAATACAAAAAAACGAAACAAATTAACTAATACACTTACAAGATATGACCAGAAATAAATGATGAGATGAAGATACGTAAAAAGTGGGCAGAAGAATTAGCAGGATACGGAGAAAACTGAGAAAACTGAACTCTGAAAATCAAAGAGCTCTGCAGAAAGAGAGCAATGCCAAACCGGTGAAGCATATTCTAAATGAGGACGGATATAAGTTTTAAAATAACAGAGGAGGTATTTAGTATCCAAACCGAAAGATTTGAGGGTATAGAGAAGAATTTAATTAAAAAGTTTGTTTTACGGATAATATTATCAACATGAGAATTCCATTTCAGATCGTCATCGATTATTACCCCAAGCAATTTAACGGATTTACACTGCCTGAATGAAGATGGATATTCAATAGTTTCTCTTCTCATTCTGCTAAACCGCATAACCGAAGACTTACTATCGTTAATTTGCGGTTTCTTGCTTGACAGTTGGTTTGAACTGGTCGGAAGTGTGAAAGAAAGCTTACAGAAATAATGAGAAGGGATAGATCATCTGCAAATTTGTAGCTATGAAGGAAATCTTTAGCAACATTATTGAACTATTAACAGATCAAAGAAAAATTGGAGAACCCAACTTAGTTCCTTGGGGGGTACCGCAAGTTATTGTTTCGACTGCGGAAACGGAACCATTCAGTTTAACAACTTCGCTCCGGTCTGAGAGAAAACTGGCATACGTTGAGAAAATTGACTTGACTATGGATTTCATCATCATCACAATTTGATTTTATTGGGCTGGTGCTCGAGTCTCCTAGATCGAAAATGTACCTGGAAAATTCGCTAGTTCTGTCCAACTATAACGGGGTTTCTTACTTTAGATGTAACAATGGGCAGTGCATTGACTTTGAGCGCGTTTGTAACAAGGAAGCCGATTGCACAGACGAGTCTGACGAGCCCAAGTCATGCGCCATTGATGAGTGTACAGATGTGTCGACGAACCAGTGCGCTCATAAGTGCATCAACACTCTAACGAGCTTCAAGTGCGAATGCAATCAAGGCTTCAAGCTTATGGCCGACGGTAAGTTGGACTCCTTTGTAGGGAATTGCCGAAACATATTCGTATCTTACAGAAAAACAGAGTTGTTTTTTATGGAAAAGCGGTTATCTCAGGCGAGAAAAAGTTAGATGATACTTAGCCATAACTATCCGACTACTATAGTCGAGGTCGTGGACATGTACAACCAGGCTGGAAAACAGTTCAGATTTGGTTTGAGTTGTTTGAGTTTGACTTTATGTCAAAATTTCAACAACAATCGTAGATTGCGGCCAAATGGCGTGTTCTCTCCGTTTAGATACATAATGCAAAATCGATAACGCCAAGTTAAAACAACTATATTACTTATACAGACTGAAAATATTCCAACTTAAAATCTCAAAAGAAAAACAAACACAATAGAGGACCAGAACTCGTTGTTCATAGCATGAACAGATTTAGGAACAGAACTACTACGGCACCGCTCAGTACGGTACAGAGCAAACTAACACTAGGGAGTTGTGCCAAGACTTGAAAAATAACACACACTCGAATAGCAGTGGCATTAGCAACACTAGTGTAGAGAACCAGCGATGGCTCCAATAGCTTGAAATTCTAAACACAGCAGAAAAAGATGCAACCTCCCCGTGTCTCCTTGATGTGTCCAGACCGCGTCGTAGCTGTATTAGAGATTGTCTGACAGACAAGTTTGTATCGCTTTGATTGTCCCGAGCGTAGTGAGCGGCGCTACGAGTAATGCCCGTTTCTGCTGCATGTAAAGCATAGGTCTTGGCGCTTCTACCTGGTGTTATTTTGCTCTGGTACTGTAGGAATAGGGTTCCAGACTTCCAGCTTGGCACTCGCTCCGCACAGGCTCTTTGTGGACGCAAACGTCGAGGCTGGAAGACATCCGGACGAAGGGATCGGAAGGAGGCGTTCTGTAGGGACTTCAAACCAAACCCTCTGCCCAGCCTTCCCTGTCTATGATGGAGGGTCTCAAGTTTAGTATGAATGTAATAGAAATAATCAGGCATTTTAAGTCCTCTGTAAAGAATTCTGGGAGCACGTTTCTGTACACTGTCAATGAAATTTTGTGCATCTTTGGCAAGAGCATAATGCCAAACTGGCCATGCGTATCCAAGGAGACTTCGGACCAAAGTCCAAAATAAATTTGGTTATGTTTCTTCGCTATCGGATAAATGCTGAAGTTGTCAACCCATCGAAGCTTTCAAAATGGTATGTTCCAAGAAGTTACACAATCAGTAATCATATCATCAAAGGCTATTCCTCACCGTTAAAAGACAACAACAAATTGACTTTGCAGCCAGTTGAATCCTTTACAATCGTAGACATCGTGACGGATGAAAAGTTGGAAAATTATCATACATAACCTAGTTGGTATTATAAAGCTATCCGTAAGTTTTCAGGATCAAATACATAGATGCCCCTCTTTCAATTATTGCGGACGTACGTCATTGTTTTGCATTATCATGTGTACTCGCCGTAGGTTACTGCGATAGACCATGGAGATGAATTTTCTTACCCTCAGATTTATAGAGATCAAATAAAACGTGCAAGAGTTTCTAGCCCCTCGTGAATACCCTCTAGCAACCGACTCTTACTTACAAGCCCCTCTCCCCGTGATAGACATCAAATGCACCGGAAAGAAATAATAGGCACACCAACTAGCAAAAGTTGGTCTTATTTTATTATGGTTCAGTAGCCGATTGTTACTTACAGGTCCCTGGTACGTCTCACAACTACAATCCGCCTATCTTTTGTTTGAGTGTGTACCCTACCACTGAAGTTGTCAGTCCATCAAAACTTTTGCATGATCAAAGGCTGTCCCTTCAGCATTAAAAAAAAAAATGTCGGAAAAAGGGACCAGATTGACTGTGCAGACAGTTGGACTTTATCCTTTCCAGTTGTAGGCATCGTGACTAATGAAAACTTGGAATATTGTCTTAAAATAACCTAGTTGGTATTATACAGCTATCCGTAATTTTTCAGGATCAATATACCGTAGATGCTACTCTAACTGATTATTGCGAAACTACGTCATTGTTTTACATCATCATTTGTATCCGTTGCTTGACCACTTAGTCCCGAGTTACAGCGATAGACCATGGAGACTAATTTTTGTACCTTCAGATTTATAGAGATCAAGTAAAATCTGCACTAATTTGCACAAGTATTTATCCCTTCATGAAGCCCTTCTAGCAACCGATTCTTACCTACAAGTCCCTGTCCCCCGATAAACATGGTACCAAATTGTTCTTACCATCAATTACACCGAAAACAAATAATAGGTACAACCCCTCATCGCCGAAGATGATTGTTCAGATTCAAATTCACTTTATTTATCCAAAAATTCTTCATTGCGAAAAATAGCATAGGAAAATGTCAATAAAATTTCACTAACGTACACTGTACACTGCCAATTTGTGGGTTTGTTTTGATCATTTGTAAGCAAACCCTTGAGATAAGAATGGCGATAGACCCTCGGAAATCACGAGGATGTTTCGTTTGGTAAAAAAAAAAAGTATTTTTTTGTTCTGCACTTGGCTGTGAGGATGTGCACTGTGAGGGCGCTAGAAACCAATCTGTAATCAAAACCCTCGAGGCAAAAATGACCGTGGGCCCTTTGGGATCATGAATATGTCTGGTTTCGTCAAAAGTATTTTGTTTACTTTTCGGTTAAGATGCTCACTTTAAGGGTGCTAGAAATTCATTTCTAAGCAAAACCCTTGAGCCAAAAACGATCATGGGCTCTTGGGGATCACGAAAATGTAGATTTTGCTTAATAGTATTTTTGTACTTTGCGGCTAAGATGAGAACTTCAAGGGATGGTCGGATCTGGGAAGTGACAATGTCTTAGTCAAACTTGTCAAGTCACTAATCTTCAAGCCAAGTTTCATTGTCCTAGCACATCTGGAAGTACCTTAAATTGCGATCATCAGAATTCCAGACCCCCCTTCAACTCCCCCCAGAGTGATCGAATCCGGTCCGTTTTCTGTCGCTGATGTATCTAGGGGTTATGCTTGTTCTTCCCAACAAGTGTCCTTTCAATCGCTACACTCTAAGCATGTCACACAATTTCTGCCCCCCCCCCCCCCCCCCGACTTCGCCAAATTGATCGGATCATGTCCGCACTCGAAATTGGACATCTGAGACATGAGTTCTTTCGGAATATCAAGTTTCATTAAGATCCGATCCGTTCAAAGTTGGAAATCTACTACCGTTAGATATCCGGAATTCCAATAACCTCATTTCCTTCAAGCGAGCAGCGAAAGGTCATTACAGTGTTATCCTCCATCCTCATTACAGCGTTATCCTCCTTTAGACCCCCCCCCCCTCCGTTTTTCTTTTCTTTTGTTTTCTTCTTTCTCGTTCCTTCTTTCACTTATTTTACCTCTCCTTTTATTTAAAGTTGAAACACTAGGTTATTTTTTTCCTCTCGTCCTTTTTTCTTTAAAGAATGTTCAGTTAGTTGATTCTGTTTGATATTTAAATTAATATTGGTTATTTCCCTGCCTTAGCCAAGCACTACATTTGTGCTTTCCTGGCAGGAATGTAAATTATGTATTTCTTTGTCTTTAAATATAGTCCAGTGCAACTGAAACTGAACTGAATACCTCAAGATTCCGGATTCCCCCTCCCTCCACTCCCCCACGATGGTCAAATCGGAGAAACGACTGTTCTTAAGTTAAAATTGAAGAGTCCCTGATATGCCTGCCAAGTTTCATCGTCCTCGCACATGTGTAAGCATCTTAAGTCGGGATCCCCCGAATTTCTGAACGCTCTCTCCACCTCCCCCCACATTGATCTGATCCTGTCCGCACTTGAAATGGGACATCTGAGACAAGAGTTCTTTCTGAATATCAAGTTTCATTAAGATCCAATCATCCATTCAAAATTTGGACATAACTCAAGATTCCGGATTACCCCTCCGTCCACTCCCCCTAGGATGGTCAAGTCGGAGAAACAACTGTTCGAATGATTCGATTTTCCTGCCGAGTTTCATCGTCCTAGCACATGTGTAAGCATCTTAAGTCTGGATCACTGAAATTTCGGAACCCTCACTCCAACACCCCCTGCAGTGCTCGGATCCGGTCCGGTCTTGCCAACTATGTATCTAGGGCTTGTGCTTGTTCTTCCCACCAAGTTTCATCCCTATTCGTTCCCTTTGAACTTGTCACACGATTCCCGGCCCCCCCCCCTCCGATTCCCCCCAAAGTCACCGGATCCATTCCCGGCTTGAAGTGTGACATCAGAGACAAGAGGTTTTTCCAAATATCAAGTTTCATTAAGATCGGATTCCCCGTTCAAAAGTTATAAAAACGTCAATATTCGGATTTCCTGTCCCTCCACTCCCCCCGCGGTGGTCCAATCGGGACACTGGCTATTTCCAAATTAGTTTGGTCGGGTCGCTAGTACGCCTGCAAAGTTTCATCGTCTTAGCACTTCTGGAAGTACCCTAACTCGACAACAGTGGCCTGACAGGCCGAAAAGTGATTGGTATATGGCACTTGAGCAAATCTGCAAGTGCCATAAAAATGGACAATCTGGGCCCAATTGCCCCTGAACCAAGTGGGAGTGGAGTTTGGGACCTGCAGAAAGGAAATAGAGACCCTAATGCTCACAAACCAACCAAGTTTCAACTTGATACCTTTTGGTTCCTGTCACTTGTAACAAACTTTACTCCTAGGTAATCTGGGCCCAGTTGACCATGAACGTGGAGGGAGGGGGAGGTGTAAACTTTAAAGAAATTTTCTAGTCCTTGCATCTACAGGTACAGGGAATTTCATCGTCCCATGTGCACGTCTGGCCAAGTTAGAAACATTATTCACGGGACAATCTGGCCAATTTACGCTGAACCGGGTAGTTGCAGGGAGGGGCCCTCATACTGCACAGCTAGACCCGAATTCCCACAAGTGTACCAAGTTTGAACTTGATAGTTGCACATGTTCACGAGTTATGAGCTAAAAAAAAACAGTGAAAACCGAAAACTGAAAGCTGCTACAGCCCCCGAAATAGTGCATTGTTCCACAAAACACTCGATTAAAAAGGGAAAGTCTAAAAGCTCTGAAACACTTGGCTCTTAGCTCACTGGAATTCTTATAACCTACATACCATTCCCATTTAATTTTATTTTCAGGGCTTTTAAAACTTGAACCAAGCCCAAGGTTGTCTAAAATCTGAATAAGTGTTCATAGATCTACACACCTAGTCACCACTCAGTGTATTTCAATCTTGTTCTTCTTAAATTTACCAAATGACTATAGAATATAAAATTCTCAGCTTTTAGTTTCTTACTGCTGTTTATCGACCCTTATTGGTAATACTAGCACACTACCATTTACATTTGAGAAACCATCTTCTACGATCAACAAGTTTTCCATCCCAGTAAGACTCTTCTACAGACTGAAACATGGAAAGGTCAATCTCCGTCGTCCTCCATTGCCACAGTCCAATCCAAAAGTACTTCTGGCTCTTGGGCTCTGACCCTTTCAGTCTGATTCTCACGACGCACGCACGATTCGAAATTTGAAACTTTTGCCCATTCGTGCGATGCAAACTGCCATAGAGCTAGTATGGCATAAGAGAACCTGAGGAGAACAAGAACCGGGAAGAAATATAGGTGAAGGGAAGAACCTTTAGCGCGACTTCGGCGTTCCCTAGGAGCTCTTTGCAGGGTCTCGGGCAACCGCAAATGAAACCTTAGCAATACTGAATCCATGATCTGGGAACATTCCGGAAGAGAACGCTGGAAATGACATTAAATGCATTTGTGCGCATCTAAAATTTCGACCGCATTGGTTTTGTTAAAAGGCGATGGGCTGAGAACTAGTTAAACCTTTTTTTCTTTTACAAATGGCTTAGGAACATATGTGTTAGGTCGTTTGAATGTACGAACTACTAGCAAAAAATGTTGGTGCCGGATAAGACGTTGTGCTTCCAAAGTCTCCTCTGCTTTCAAGAGCGTTTTTGGCACTTTCTTGCTCAGGGAGTCACCAAAATTGATTTTAAGTCTGTAGCTTGTTGTGGCGATCTTGTACTTAGACCTATATCGTTATACTAGCTATATTAAGAAATTTATGAATATTTGATAACTTTCTTTACAAAGTTTCCTTGTCCCACAAGGTCGGCCGGACCAAAGCTGCTTTTTGAGTTGCCAAAACAAAAATAAAGAATGGGTAAAACGGATGGAAAAGTGATGGTTTAAGTCCAAACGCAAATCAGCGATCGAACAATGTACTTTGCTTTGCCCACTTTTAATCGCGTTCTGTTCAGAACCCGCAGTCGGATGCCAGTTAACATCAAACATGTATCTCTTGAGTAAAACGTCACTTAAATCATGTGCATACTGAGGCTCGTCACGTTAAAGAGGAACAGCGTTTGCATTCCCTTGCACAGCTCTTGCTTATTGCGACGAAAATAATGTACTTGTTCGAATCATGTACTGTTTCAAAGGAATGTATACGAACTATTTACAGAAGTTAAGAAACATTTGCTATTATTTTTCAAGGCGACTTGTCATATGCACATGTCCAGAGACGTTCCTTGCAGTACCGAAGAAACGAAATGAGGATCTCAGTAGTTTTTGTGGCTGTATGCCACGTATTCTTTTCGGAAAACCTCACAGGGATATCGGAATTACATGTCTTTTATTTTAAACAGAACTTGACTTCAGAGCAACATGTAACTGGAATTTTTGCACCTTCGGAAGTATTCTGGTCATATTGCAGGGCAGTTCGATATCCCACTGTTATGCGGAAGTTGTTCACCGTGAACAAGAGTAGTTCAAAAAGTTCTTTCTTTGCCGCGGTTGTCGTCGGAAAGCAAGCTATTTAATCCGTCGTCAAAGTATTGAGGAGTATAAATAAATTTTCAGTCAGCTCAGATGTCCTGCTGTACAACTTCTATATAAAATTATTTATATGGAGTTACACTTTGAAAATGTGTTTTCTTATACAGTTAAGTAGCTTATTTAAAAAGTGTCAGACGTCTTTGTTTGAAAAAATGTTACAGTTATAAATAAGTGTTGTTTTCAAAGGAAAAATGTCTCGGAAAAACGCTAATGTAGCAAAAAGCGTTGATCAAAATCTTGACCGGAGTTCTGTATCCTAACAAAACAACCGAGAATCTCCCTGTCTATAGGTTTGAGAGCATTCAGTTATTCAACAGCTTGAAAAAAGCTAAGCAAAATTTAAAAATAAAATTGAGACACTTTCGTAAAAAACCGTCACAAAAAGTCGCAAAAAGAAAGTTCGAATAATCATGTCAAAAGGTAACAGCGTTAATAGATACTTGCTTCTCTACTTGCACCCTAAATTTGAACTGAATCTGACGGAATATATCGGAGTTGTAAGCAAAATGAGACGTTTTTGTTACGGAAAAAATGTCTTAAACACAAAACTATATGTTGTATGCCTGCTGACAGTGTAGCTTTTTTGAAAAGTGTCACACTCTCTTTTTGAAAATAATGTTGCAATTGTAAAAAAGTGTTGTTCCCAAAGAGAAAACGTCTCAAAAAAACGTTACATTAAAAAAAAAGTGTTGTTTTGAAGGGAAAACGTCTCAGAAAAACGTTACTGTTACAAAAAGTGTTGTAGCCAGGAGATCAAGATCTTGATCGGAGTCCACTATCCTAACAAAACAGCCGAAAATTTCCTCGTCTAAAGGTTTTAAAACATTCAATTAATCAAGAACTTGATAAAAAGCTAAAAAAAAATGAAAATAAAACTGAGACACTTTTGTAAAAAAAACGTGACAGAAAGTCGCAAAAAGAAAGTCCGAATTATCATATCGAGAGATGACAGCGTTAATAGATACATGATTCTATACTTGCATCCTAAATTTGAACTGAATCTGACAGAAAATACCGGAGTTATAAGCAAAACGAGACGTTTTTGTTATGAAAAAAGTGTCTCAACCAAAAAAATATGTTGTGTACCTGCTGACAGTAATAACAACACAAAAGGGCAAGAACACCTTTATTACACAAGTCCCCTAGATGTCTCGCAATTGGGATCGGCCTATTTTTTGTTTCAGTGTGTACCTTACTACAGAAGTTGTCAACACCTCAGAACTTGGAGGAATTTTTGTACCACACATATACTTTACAAATACATATGCTTTGACCGGCTCATCAAGGGCTATCGATTGCCGTTGAAAAACAAATTCCATCTGTATTAGTGCAAAAGTTGACTTTTTTGCCGGCCGAGGCCAACGTTCTAATATCACCACTTAGAAAGGAGCAAAGGATAAGCCCAATCTTTCCAGTCTAAACGTCACGAGATCTCCGGTTGGCATATTGGAAAAGGACGTGGTGAATCAGGAAACACTATTTGCTTTCGTCTGTATAGGATACATAGTCCGGTCCGAATCCGGTCACAACCTCGAGTTTATTAATATACCTAAGTGTTTGATATTTTTTTCGGTGAATAGAATAACCGAACGGATCTGCTAATGGCGTCTGTTAGGAGGGTTATTATATGTTGCCGAGATCTGACGCAGACCGGAAATTTGAAAGAACGGATTTGTCTGTAGCAGGAAGTCAAGCCAATATTACCAATTGGAATCTCATTTAAACTCTTGGTCTTGTTTACTTCCCTCTTTGTTTTTGAGAAATCTGTTCTTAATAGTAGATTGGGATCCTACAGTTTACTGCGCCTCGAAACTTACGTCGGCTGAATTTATTCAAGCGATATTCAAGGGATCCTTGAACCTTGTTGATACATTAAATTTTGTAGCTTCCTCTGTTTGCGGTAGCTTCGGTTCTTCTCTACGTAAGTAATTTATTTATGACCCGCCATTTTGAAAAAGCAGATTAAATGAAGAAAATAAACAAAACACTTAACCACACAGAAAAAGACACTTAATTTTCAGTCTTCGTCCAGGAAGCAGTGGATAATGTCGTGCGCTGGTTGGGCCCTGTTGTCCATGATTTTTGCAAGCGATGAGGAAACATCAAAAGGGTAACACTTACATCTTGAGTTTTGAACTTCTCCGTCAATGTATGGTTAGCCTACGACATAATTTCGACAAGTGGAGCAGGTGCTTTGCATATTTAAAATAACATGGTCTCATCTTTTTAATCTCATACTCCAGGTATTTTAGCGCTTTTCTTATTGAACGTTCGTTCCAGGAAAAGCTTGCGAAGATATCAACGAGTGCGAAGAAACGCCTTGGGTCTGCTCTCAGCGTTGCCATAATCTACCTGGCTCCTATGCTTGCAAGTGCGATGACCGTTTTTACGAACGCGAGGGCGATGGGCACACCTGCAAACGAAAAGACGTAACTGTTAAGCCTTGGCTGCTCTTCACCAACAAATACTATGTTCGTAACATGTCACTGGATGGGTCTGAGTATTACGTCGCGCATGAAAACTTACAAAACGTCGTAGCGTTGGATTTCGACGTTGTGGAGCAACGTCTGTACTTCGCCGACGTCAGTGCAAAGACCATCTATCGCTCGTTTATCAATGGGACTGGGGAGAAGCAGGCGATTATAAAACACGACACGTTAGGCTTAGAAGGTATCGCTGTTGACTGGGTTGGCCGGAAAATCTACTGGCTCGACCGACATTCCCGTCGCCTTGAGGTTGCTGAACTTGATGGAAGAAATCGAAAGATTTTGTACTCGCAAGATGTCTCCGATCCTCGCGCTATTATCGTCCACCCTGCTAAGGGCTGGTTGTTCTTTTCGACCTGGCAGCTTCAGGCTTACATTGGCAGAATTGGTCTAGATGGCTCCAATTTCACACGTGTTGCAAGCTATGAAAATAATCTAGCTTGGCCCAACGCCTTAACCGTGGATTACTTCACGGATCGACTCTACTGGGCCGATGCACATCTGGATTACATCGCATCCTCCGACCTTGATGGAAGAAACAGGCATATCGTAACAAAAGATCCAATGCACGTCCCGCATGTGTTTGCGTTGAGTATTTTCGACGACCTCGTCTACTGGTCCGACTGGAACACAAAGGTGAGCAAAATATTTTGAAAGGCTTTGCTTGTTCCAATGCTGCGTCCCCCTCCTAAGGATAACTTCAACGTGAGGTGGCTTCGCGGGAAGAACGGAGTTGCTACCTTCCTTCTACCCATACGAAGTTTCAGGGAAGTGTGCTGTGCTATGGCGGAAAATAGGCTAGCCGGGGATGCGGGCTTGTTGATAGATAATGTGTGGAGATGGACTTTCCTGCTCAGACTGTATTCTTACCCTTTTTATGGTTTTAGCATGCGTTTGGAGCGTCCGTAAGTGTTCCCGGTGCTCTGTTTGTCACTGTATTCCGTACTGTATTCAAATTATGCATAAAGCGGATACGTTTTATCAGATCAATCAACGTTGGGGAATAAACGAACCTGCCTGCTTGCAGCTGCTTTCATTTCCCAACGTTGACTCTGAAGTTGACAGCCTGACGAGGACCCCTGCGAAGTAGGGCCGAAAAATCGTTGCCAAAGCATCCTAGCTGACGCATCCGTTTTATGCATCATTTGACTATTTGTTTCCAAGCCGGCTTGGGCTCAAGGAGAATTCCGTACTGTTAGTTGAACGATATCCCTAAGGAAGAAACCTTACTAGACGACTTGTAACTGCCAAAACCTTCGATCGGTGGCATAAGCTGCTGATTGTGTTACGAGAGCAACCCTTTGGTTTTGTCCCGTTCTTTTTCTGGCACTTGCAGCTTTGCTCAAATGCCATATATCGATCACTTTTCGGTCTGTCGGCCTGTCGGTCCACTGTTCTCGAGTTAGGGTACTTCCAGAAGTGCTAGGACGATGAAACTTGGCAGGCATATCAGAAACCCGACCAAACTAACTTGGAAATAGTCACTTCCCCGATCCGACTACCGTAAATGGAGTGGAGGGAAGGGGAATCCGGAATCTTTGTGCAATAATCAGCTTATCTGTGATCGTTAGTTAGAAGTAGGAACAAAAAGCCATGCTTGTTTTTATGGACTATTCTGTCTAGGCACTAAGCAGAGCAAACAAATGGAATGGCACTAATTACCAAGTCGTCCGAAACACGACACACCGCCCCTTCGACATCCACATTTATCATCCTCTGCGTCAACTCCCCATGGCCAATCCCTGTGGAGAGAACAACGGAGGCTGCGAATCCCTTTGTCTCATTTCGCCTCGAAAAGACGGGAAAATTGGCTTCAAGTGTGCCTGTCCCATCAACTTCTATTTGGCACCCGATGGAAAGAGCTGTGTAGCCAACTGCACAGCTGCTCAGCACCGCTGCGGGGGGAAGGAGAACCGCTGCGTTCCCAGTTACTGGAAGTGCGACGGTGAAAGGGACTGTCTGGATGGGTCAGACGAGCCTGCAGATTGTCCGGTAAGAACGTGCAAGCACGGATTGTTCCAGTGTAAGAATGGAAACTGCACTCAGCCGACGACACTTTGCGACGGTAAGTCCCGTCCCATTTTATGTCACTCAAGAACAACGCCAGGAAAAAGTGTCAAGCAACCTTCTCCTCCCCTCCGTTCCAAGTAATTGCATCGTATGCTCGATATATTGATAGGATTGCGTAACAATCCAGCAGTTTAGACTCTCCTCTTGTTGCGGATTTTTTCGTGGAAGAGCAAAGGAGTGGTGTTTGTAGGATTCCAACCTCGTCATTCCTATTCTAAATATCTGAAAAAAGAGTAATCCTTCGTTGTTAGACTATTTTATATTTTCCTTTCAAGGAGTCCTTTTCTCTCCATATGAACTCGTTTATCTTTCGTACCTCGTGCTGTTTCGAGAACTTGATAAATTTAAATGACCCCTCGCACTATTTACTGTTTAACTTGCGGTATTCTAAAATATTTTATACTTTAAAACTAGGCTGTGCTTTCAACAAATAACCCACGGTTTTTGGCTGTTTTAAGCCTTTTCCGAGACCCGTTGAGGTGTAGCGTAAACAGGGAAACAATTTACATAACCGGTTTTTCTGGTGGAAAAACTTCTCGCAGACAACCGTCGACAGCGTGATACACATCGAAGGTAGCTAAACACGGCAAGTGAGAAAATCAGCGAGGTTTTGTCAAAGGGGTTAGAATGTACCGGACGAAATTGGGGTCTCCGGATTTAGAAATATATGAAGTGATTATGGAAGTAGGTTGCGTTAGTATTATAGGTAAGACAGGTCCTTTAAGTGAATTTAACTGCTGAAGTCTTGGTCCTCTTGACCCGCAATCTCGGGAGCAGGAACTTGGATTGTGACCGGCTGTCTTACTCGTCTAATTCTTGGCTGCTCGTGCAGGTATCGATGACTGCGGTGACAAGAGTGACGAAGAAAATTGCAACTTCGAATGTCCGGAAGGTGAATTCAAATGTATCAGCACTGGAAAATGCATCCTGGCCACTTGGAAATGCGACGGAGATAATGACTGTCGCGATGGAAGTGACGAAGACCCGAAAATCTGTCACAACAGGGAGTGCGATCCGGAGAGGGAGTTTACGTGCAAAAACGGACGCTGCATACAAAAGTCCTTTTACTGCGACACGGATAATGATTGTGGTGAGTATGCTTAAAACAATTGGTTTGACGTCGTGGTGTTAGGGTTTACTATTCTAGGCTTCTGCCTTAACCGTAGCCGCTCAACCGAGTGGCCTGAAAGGAAGGGCTCTTCCTTTCAGCTCACTTAGTTGTTCTCGTAGTCTTTCAACCCGGTAGCGTCTTATCGAAGGCGTAGATGTGTTCCTACGGTTCTAGTTATTTTCAGGTTCAGGATACGTTTATTGTACTTTACTCACTGCTCTGTTGTCTCCTCCAAGTTTTACCACACTCTGCTATGATCTCCAACTATCTCTCTCGAAAATGACTAGAAAAGCCTTTTTATAGACTCCTTCACTGACTATGCGTCGTTTTCTATGCTACTGGCATGTCTGATGCTTTTGAGAAACTCCATGTTTATTTATATTTGCCATTAAAATTGTACCTTACCTTACCTTGCGTCAAACTCGCCTTGCTCTCCCTTCACTGATTTCCCTGCAGTCCTCCCGTTCTGACCGCAAACTCTCGCTCGAGTTCTAAGTGTCACGTTAGGACTTGATCCCGAATTCGGAAACAATATTTCCTTTTAAATCTTGGCTGAATTGAAACTGCTTGGGAACGATGTTGATTTAAATCTGACTTGAGTTTAAAAGGTAAACCAGATAAAACTATTAATGTAAAGATATAAAGATGACTATGGGTAACATGTTAAAAAAGAGAATGCGTAATGTTTACGCTGTGTACAGATAAATGTTAGCAAGGGCCCAGTCAAGGCAGTGCAGAGCCTTCTACTACCAATCCTTCAGCAGAGCTAAGTTCTTCCCCTTTATTTAGTGCCGCTTTTGTCAACTTCCTGGTAAGCCGCTGAAAGACGCGATGGTAAGACGAAATTAGTTTGTCTCTGCAAAGAACCATTATACGTTTTGTCGCACCTACGCTTCATCTAGTCGAAAGCGAGGAAAGTAATAAATCGGAAGAAGATTGTCCTTTATTACCTTTGAGGTAGGCCTTTGTGAATGACCATGAACATCGAATCATGGGCCGTTTATGTTAGGAGTAATCAGGCTTTTGTCTCAAGTTGACTATGCGATTCCCGAATTGCCACCTCTTTTTTTTGTCGAACTATCGTTCCGGTAGCTTCAGATCCTTTGATCTGATTAACTGGCCATATGCAAAATCAGTTTGCGGACAGCTGAGAGGATCGGAAAAAGATTAGTTACCCTTGGTTCACACTGCTGCTTCGTATGCGACACGATTTTTTCTTTGATGTTCCGACGCACGACAGAATCGCATGGACCTTCCCACTACCACGCAGACGCAAATGGAAAACGAAATATTTCGAAAAGATTATTCTGCAGAAGGACAAAGAAACCCTTGGGGAAACAACCTCTGAAGATGCTGGGAGATTACCCATCTGAATAACATCCAACATTAAGAAATTTTCAGTCAAACCCGATATATCATCTTGTTCAAAACAGGTTAATGCAAAGTTTATTCAGAAGATTATTGCATTCGGCCATCCTAGGATTACAGTCAGAACAAGGTAGAGCAATTTTTAGTCTTGAAAATTCACTAGTCTTTGTTTTTTCTTTTCTTTCCCTCAAGAATCGCATGCGTTATGTCGGATCAGTTGAAATATTTCAACGCATCCGACACTGCGATAAAACGCAAAGTTCTGCGTTGCTTGTCGCACGATTTGTGTCGTATGTCGCATGACGCAGAATTTTGCGCTAAATCGCAGAAGTGTGAACCAGGGGTTACTTATAGGTTCATTTCAAGTACGGCATTTTTCCGTTGCAGATACTCAACTGCTTCGTGTTCTATTTAAAGAATAAAATTTTACAGGGGACAACTCTGATGAACCCGCATACCTTTGCCGACAGCGCAACTGTACAGCTGGCTGGCAGAGGTGTCCAGGCCGAGCCAACTATCGATGTGTTCCGAAATGGTTGTTCTGCGATGGCAAGGACGATTGCCGCGATGGATCTGACGAGTTAGCGGAATACTGTCCTTCGTGCCACCCTACAGCCGAATTCCAATGCAAGAACAAACGCTGCATTCCCAAGTAAGTGGATACGCATCTTGATTTTCTTGCCGATCTTTCTTCGACGTAGCACGGCTTAAGGTCTTATCCGCAGTACTTTGACTGCTTACAACCACGCGTGCCAACCGACCTGTGATTTTGTCTGGCATTTATCACCAAAGATTGGAGTTTTCTAGGGACGGTTGTAGAAACAGTAAAGACAATTAGACGAAGAAGTACAGTAAGAAAAGGGCGGTGCTTTCTGTTTTGAAAAGTTATAATAGTTAACATACCTAATCTCGGTTGATATCGGAATAGCAATCTCGACGGCCATATAAAAATATTAAGCTCGTTCCCCCTCGGTAGAAATTATGGGACAGGAAATCGACCCATTGCTGGTTATACCTTTTATAAGCGCAGCCGCAACAGTCGTTCCGTAACAAGTGGTAAGAGTGACTCTTGTCAGCCTAGAAGAGTCTTCTCCCTTTTTTCACGTCAAAGGGTGAAGATTTGCAAAACATTGATCAGGACACAGACTTTTTATCTAGACTAGAAGGCACGAAAAGTAATCCTTTCGATCGGATACCGCTTTGTGGAGGGTACCTTCTAGGTAATGAACACTAAAGAAGGATTACGGAAACAAGTAAATGGTGATTAAAGGCGTATTCTCGCCGTTCCCCGAGGACTCGACTTGAGGAGTCCTCGCGTTTTTGTTTGTCCCGGGGACTCACTCCCCGTATTCTCGCGAGTCCCCACGGACGGGGAATGCTCCGATTATCATCACCATCATCAAAAAGGATTCCCTTTCAAATTCGGAGGGGAATCAATTTTTGCTGTTGTAGGTGCTATGTAAAATTAATTAAAAAGAATCAGAATAAACAAAACGAAAAATAAAGTGGATCTAGACTAATTTTTTCAGCTGCATATTAATTTTTCGAAGAAAATCCATTTTAGAAGCATTCCCCATATTCTCGCTGTTTCTGTATGCGGAGTCCGCGCGGAGTGACTCCCTCTATTCTCGCCGTTCCCTTCGATTCCCCGAGGAGTCCTCGGGGAACGGCGAGAATACGCCTTAAGTTGAGACTTCCACCTTTTCAGGCGGTGGATGTGCGACTTTGAACCCGATTGTGCTGATGGTTCAGACGAAGAAGAAGAACTGTGCACGGAGCAGTATCGGAACTGCTCATCAAGCGAGTTCCGCTGCGGAGACGGGAAGTGCATTCCAGGTAAGAGTCTACTGTATGCCCTCCTGAGAGGAAGGTTGGGTCATACCTCTTAATTACCGAACTCTATGAAGATTTACCACAGATTTTGTGGTATTGATCGATTGATGTTGCCTCAGAATAATAAATATCCTCGATTTATTTTAGTTGGACTAATCGCTATTTTATCCCTACGTCTTCTATGATGACCGCTCCGTCGAGGACCAGACATTAAAGACGAAGCCAGGTTGTTGGACATGCAGGTAAACGAAGATAAAAGTGCAATTTTAACCTTTTCCTTCCTCAAAACTAGAATTTCCTTTGACGAAACACTGCCTTCTGGTTTACAGGTACAGAAGCTAAAGCTCCTTGGTGTAACAATCACGTCTGATCTTAAATGGGAGGACAACACCAACGTAATGCTAAAGCGTGCAAACGCTGGTCTACAGCTGTTAAAACTTCTGGCTAAGTTCCAAGTACCTAATTCCCATCTTGTCCGAATTTACGTTTCTTTCATTCGGTCCACTTTGGAATATGCGGCTGCTGTTTGGCACTTTGCCCTTACTGCCGAACAGACACAACAAATAGAAAGAATAAAAAGTTCCCAAAGTTCCCTGTTCTGCTCTCCTAAAAAAGTTTAAGATGGAAACCCTTGAGAGTCGGAGACTGCGGCTGAGCTTAGCGGTTGGTCATAAGCTCCTCCACCATCCTGTTCTATCCGATATCCTTCCTCCTCCTTATGAAAACACAAGAAACCGACAGGAAAGGGTCGCAAGTTCAAAGGTTCCAAAGTTGTCCCCCGTACCTGCAACACATACGCGGTACCAGAAAAGCTTCGTTCCGAGTTTCACAAAAATTTATAATGATGGTGGTAGCTGTCTGTGATATTATTCCAACGTCCGTGTTCTGTTTTTGGTTTTCATTTATATATTATAACAGGTCTGTGATGACGAATTGACGATTAACTGTATAGATTTTAAAATGTGCATTATGCTTGACGTAATACACAAATTTGGCATTGCCATGATAGTGGTTGTTTGAAATAAATTCGTTATGTTATGTTATGTTATGTTTCTTAGTGTAGGCTCGGTCAGTCATGTCTATCTTTGATAGGATATCCCCCCCCCCTTTTATCCGGCCGTAGCTTGGGACCTTATACGTGTCCAGTCTGCAGATGATACTTTTCGATCAATAATCGGTAGATTTACAGTGTTCTCTCTCCGTTAGGCCGTTACCGATGTGACCACGATTACGATTGCAAAGACCAGTCTGACGAACTGAACTGCAGTAACATGGCTTGTGCTAACAGTACATTCCAATGTAAAACCGGTCACTGTGTGGCCCAGCAGTTTAGATGTGATGGCGAGAGAGACTGCAAGGACGGTAGCGACGAGGAGGGCTGCGCTCCTAAATTCCCCAACGGAAGGTAAGTTCGCTGTAAAGTTTCGTGTAAGCTGGCAAATTCTTGTACTCGACTCGTTGTTTGGAACGGTTAGACCAAATATCTTATCTTATCGGGAATTCATTTCAAAATGTTGAGCTTTGAAAAGTGCAGCTTTGTGGTCGAGCCCAGGGTCAGCGATCGGTCAAGTCGCATTATCGTGACTGAAAATATCTGAAAATAAACGTAACTGAGAGTCGTTCTGTGTCTTTATTTGTTTTACTTATTTTTTTTCATTTACTTCGCTTTTCCGAAATGGCGGGTTATAAATTACTTACTTACTTACTTATTCCTAACCACCGCGAGCCACTGCAATCGATTCCGTAGTAAAGGTGCTTTCACACTGGCTTACGTCATTTACGTAGTCTTTTCGAACCTGGCTTACATGGCCTGATTTACTTAAATTTGATTTTCCCTGTAATGTACTGTAGGGACGTAATTTAGTCCATTTAAGACACATATCATGAGAAGACTTCAAGCCTACTTTGGACCTGTGCTGCGGAATTCCCGAAATTAGTAATGAAATAGACCGACTTAGTGAGAGAAAAGTTCAAAGCATGATGACTTCAAAAATAAAACTTCAAAATAAATTCTATAGTGATTCATTCACCGCAGGCTCGTTGAAATGGCTCATGTGATAGTTACTCCTGATGCTGATAAAATATTTGTATTTAATAAAGGAATTTGAAAGGGGTTAAATCCTTGAAGTCATGTTGGAGTCAAATAGCAACGACTTCAATGTTGGGGGATAGTCTTGTATGAAAAGATGTAAAAGTCGTTTCATGAATTTAAAATGGTTAAATGAGTAAAATAAAAATTTAGTGAAAATTACAATAGTTGATTCTGTAAGAATAAGTACATTAATGTACCAAGATAGGCTACGATTTACTCCCTGTTTACGCTCGTCCTCAGAATTGCTTCAGTGTGAACTGCTTTAATTGTCACTGACGATTCCATATTCTCAAGTAATTTGAGGTAAGGCATAGCTGTGTTTCAGTGTCAAAGTTTCACCTCGTGTAAGAAGCTTAACGCAGACTAAACTTGGTTAAGTTGGTTAAATTGGGATGTGAACATACAGATATCGGATAAGCTTAGAATAAACTGCGAATTTCAGTGTCACGGGGCGCTGTGTAAACTGAATTCAAAAGCTTCTGTGATAAATGTTGGTTAGATAAAAACACGGTTAGTTGTTTTCAGTGATAGCGATGAAAATTGACACATTGTTGCGCTTGCGCTCATCTGCTGCCGCTGTCGATGTAACGTAAGAGAGTCGGAAGAGTCGATTTAACGGAAGCAAGCCGGGACTTTCAATCTTGAGCTGAAACGGAGACCTGGCAGATCAAAAGATATTCAGTCGCATGATAAAAAATGCTATGCTCTTCTAGAGAGTTTGTTAAATAACGAGTCAAAACAATTCTTTGATCATAAATTGACCGTTTTATCTAGATACTGCGCTGAAAACCGCTTTGAGTGTAAAAATCATATGTGCGTACGACCAGAAGATCGCTGTGACGGAAGTGACGACTGTGGAGATGGGAGTGACGAAGCCGCTGAGATGTGCCAGAGCCTTTGCAGTGGTCTTGGAAGATTCAAGTGTGATAATGGAAGGTATATATCTATCTAGTTCACTAGTTTTTTATGGCACTTGCAACCTCTGGCTCAAGTGCCATATACCGATCGCAGTTCCGTCTGTCGGTCGGTCCGTTTGTCTGTCACACTTTTTCGAGTTAGGCCGGACTTCCAGATTTGCTAGGGCGATGAAACTTGGCAGGCGTATCAGGGACCCGATCAAACCAACCTGGAAATAATCAGTTTCCCGATCCGACAATCTGGGGGGGAGTGGAAGGCGCGGGAATCTGGAAAATTTAGGGCAGACTGCCACACTTTTTCGAGTTAGGGTACTTTCAGTGCTAGGACGATGAAACATGGCAGGCATATGAGGGGCCCGACCAAACCAACTTGGCAATAATCAGTCTCCCGATCCGACCATCTTGGGGGGAGTGGAGGGCGCGGGAATCTGGAAAATTGAGGGTAGTCTGCCACACTTTTTCGAGTTAGGGTACTTTGCCTTTGCAGTGGTCTTGGAAGATTCAAGTGTGATAATGGAAGGTATATATCTATCTAGTTCTCTAGTTTTTTATGGCACTTGCAACCTCTGGCTCAAGGGCCATATACCGACCGCAGTTCCGTCGGTCGGTCGGTCCGTTTGCATGTCACACTTTTTCGAGTTAGGATACTTCCAGGTTTGCTAGGACGATGAAACTCGACAGGCGTATCAGGGACCCGATCGAACTAACCTGGAAATAATCAGTTTCCCGATCCGACCATCCGGGGGGGATTGGAGGGCGCGGGAATCTGGAAAATTGAGGGCAGTCTGCCACACTTTTTCGAGTTAGGGTACTTTGCCTTTGCAGTGGTCTTGGAAGATTCAAGTGTGATAATGGAAGGTATATATCTATCTAGTTCTCTAGTTTTTTTTATGGCACTTACAACCTCTGGCTCAAGTGCCATATACCGATCGCAGTTTCGTCTGTCGGTCGGTCCGTTTGTCTGTCACACTTTTTCGAGTTAGGATACTTCCAGATTTACCAGGACGATGAAACTTGGCAGGCATATGAGGGACCCGACCAAACCAACTTGGCAATAATCAGTTTCTCGATCCGACCATCTGGAGGGGGGGATTGGAGGGCGGGGGGATCCGGAAAATTTAGTAGTATGTAACTATCGAACGGGGGATCGATTGGAATAAAACTTAATAACTGAATAGATGATATATCTCTGATGTCCCATTTGAAGTCCGGACCGGATTCGACAGCTATGGGGGAGTTAGGGGGGGGGGGACGGGAAATCTCGAGAAAAGGTTAGAATGGAGGGATCGGAGTGCTGGGAAGAACAAGTATCTGCTCTAGATAAATCGTTTACACAATTGGACTGGATCCCGACACTTGGGGGTGGGGGGTTCCCGGGATTCCCTTTACGGCAGTTTTGAGGATTTTCACGACGAAACTTGGCAGGCGTATCAGGGACCCGACCAAACTGACTTGGAAATTAAAAATTTCTCGATCCGGTAATCGTGGGGGGAGTGGAGGGAGGGGGTATCCGGAATATTGAATCATGCGCAACTTCGGACCAGGTGATCGGATTCGAGTGAAATTTAATAATTGAGCAGAGGACATGTCTCTGGTGATCTTTTTCATGTCCGGACCGGATCCGACAACTATTGGGGGGGGGGGGAATAGTTACCGGCTTAGACTGGAGAGATCGGGATGGAACTTTGGGAATAACGAACAGATGCTCTGGATAAATCATTTACAGGACCGGATTGGCTCCTGGCACTGTGGGGGGAGTTGGAGGGGGAGGGGGGGGGGTCTGGAATTCCGGTTATCGCGAGTTAAGGTACTTCCAGATGTGCTAGGACGATGAAACTTGGCTGGAATATTAGAAATTCGACAAGATTGGCTTAGAAATCGTCATTTTCCAAATCCGACTATTCCGTCAAGTACCAATCTTGACCGCAAAGTAAAAATTAAGCCAAATATACATTTTCATGATCCCCATGAGCCCATCAGCATTTTTTCCTCAAGGGTTTATGAAGTTCTAGCTCTCTTGAAGTGGGCATCACAACCGCAAAGTCGAAAAGTACTTTTGATCAAACGATACATGTCAAGCCATGATCGTTTGTGCCATAAGAGTTTTGCTTAAAAATTTATTTCTAGCACCCTTAAAGTGCGCATCTTAACCGAAAAGTGAAAAAAATACTTTTTACCAAACGGTACACTCTCGTGATTTCAGAGTCCATGATCATTCTTATCTCAAGGGCTTAGCTTACGAACGATCAGAACAAACCCACGAAAAGACAAATTCTATATTTCATCTTTTGGACCACCCTTGCAAGTGCCATATGAGCTTCTAGCTCTTGTTTCTAGTTTTGTTTTTGTGTAGTTGTTTCAACGTTTCAATTTTCCTTATCGCCCGGTATCGCCTTCGTATCCCGCTTACGAATTCAGCCATGCCAGGTGTTTATCCTTCCTTTTCAGTAGGATCTTTAGTAAACATAGTTTGAGTAATTTTTTGGCCGCAATCTTTCGATGGTCCCTGACCCCCCTATACGTTTCTCGCAACATTCTTTCTTTGTAGAATACGGTTGATAAATCATCGTGACAAGATCTTAAAGGACCCCTCGCACTACTCTTCAACTTACAGTATTTTAAAATATTTGAATACTTTAAAACTAGGCTGTGCTTTCAACAAATAACCTACGGTTTTGGCTGTCTTAAGCTTTTTCCAAGACCTGTTGACTTATAGCGGAAACAGGGAAACAATCTACATAACCGGTTTTTCTCATGGGAAAACTTCTCGTGATCCACATCAAAGGTAGCAAAACACGGCAAGTGAGAAAATCAGCGTGTTTTTGTTAGAGGGGTTAGAATGTACCGTACGAAAATTGAAGTGTACGGGTTTAAAAATACATGGAGTGATTATTGAAGTAGGTTGCGTTAGTATTTAACACTTATTTGATCTTGTAGAAATTCGACTGCAGCTTTATGTTTACTTACTAGGTGCCTGCCATTGTGGCAAACTTGCGACGGTATTGACCATTGTGGCGATGGGTCTGATGAAAATAACGTGACGCTTTGCTCCAAGAAAAAGGAATGCGATTTCTCAACGGACTTCCAATGCGCTAACCACAACTGTATTGACAAGTAAGCCTTTTGTTTACTGCCTAGTGTCTGTCTGTCTAGCATACTAGGCTGTCTTCCCGTTCATAGTGTTTCTCGCCCACCCTGGAGGTCCCGTGTTCGTGTCCATGACATACTAGCCATTGTAAACAGAATTCTGTCGGCTATTTGAATCCATGATCCACCCGTCTTCCAGAATCTCGTGGCCCATCCTTGTTGGGAAAGCGAAGTATGTCTGTCGTTATTGTTTCCTCTCTCGGTCGGCTGTTGTCGTGACCCTTCCGTCTCCCTGCGGCCTGTATACATTCAAAGCCCCTGGCCTAGCAGAGGTGTCACGTATGGGGGAGTGGACGTTCCTCCAGTGTTCTCGGCCATTCGGTTCAAAACATTATTCGTAAAATATATTCGATCACTGGCTAAAAATCGATACCCGAGGTATCCGCTTTTGTCCATTGTTTGAATATACGTTTCCCAGTCGGCTTAGGTTCAAGGAGTATTTATTCGGTAAAATTACACCGTGATGTGTTGCGAGACTGACATTACTGACGAGCTGAAACTCGGCGATTTGCTCAAAGTCTGGTTGTCTGCCAAGACGTACTTTTTGTTTATTCTTGTACTTGCAATTCGTTCGTTCTGTTCAATCCACATATATATTAATAATTTACATTGTTGATTTTTCGGTTCTTTTTGTTCATGAATCATATTTTCGTCCTTCTTCACACTTACTTCATTCCTGCAAGGCAATAGCAGCGTCGTTTGTTGAACCATCGGACATTACTTTAATAATGATATTAGTATGATGGAAGTATAAAAGATAGGTTCTATTAAAGTTTTTGGATAGGAATATATAATTTTAAATGAGAAAATATGGATAATAAGGGTATAGATGAAATTGATAGTTTCAGTGCGTGGAATAATTTTTTTTATTTAAGACTTTTAATCTAACTGAATGCTGGTGGGGTCGTAACCACTTATTACGTTTCAGTCGATACTATTAGGAAAGAGAAGAAAAGATAGCAACTCAAGGGAAAAAAATGGGTAATATTACTTTAAGAATGATGGCCTTTTTCATTAAAATCAGAAAAAGCTGTCGCACTCTTATTATAGCGAACGGCACCGGAAGTTAAAGAGTCTGCTTACTTCGATCTCAAATTTCCTAAAAGAAATGAAGAGTCTTTTAAATAATGTGGTGAAAAAAATGAAGTGGGTGTCCCAGCGCCCCCGTGTTCCAGCGCCCCCGTGTTTCAGCGCCCCCGTATGTTTCCGCCACCCAGGAAATCTTGCATCATCGAGAGTATTAGTTGGGTCAGACGAAAGGGTCAAATATTTTGGTAGGTCCATCGCCACCGTATGTTTTTCGCTAACTCATTAGTGCAGGTAGCGCAGGTAGCTGGTTCATATAGTTCCAGATCTAAATCCTTAAATGCGAAGAGGGGTTTACCGCCACCAACGCTAACTCTACGTCAATCCTAGCTAATACGAAGACTGAGCTGGATGTTTCAAATAATTATTTATTTAGTCCAAGTAAAGAAACTGTACAACTTCAACAACTCAAGGCCCCCAAACTATTCAAATTTGAGAACGTGAGAAATCGCCTGCAGAAATACTTCTCTTGAAGATTTTCCTTCTTGATACGTAATTTTAACTTTCAGTAGCCGTGATACTTAATCAGGTTTGCACTCTACACCGCGTCAGAATATTGGGTCTGATAAGATTTGACCCTACCCTCTGGAGGAACTACTCCTCTTGGGGACGTAAGATTTCCTGGGTGGCGGTAAACACCCTTTTCACATTTAAAGTTTTAAATATGGAACTACTTGCACAGACAACCTGCGCAACCTGAATTAAAAGGTGGCGGAAAACATATGGTGGTGGAAAAGCGCGGTGGCGGTGGAACACTGCTACCAAAAAGACAGTCGGTAAAGATTACCAGCCAGTTGGCGAAATATCTTGCCCCCCCCCCCCCCCCCCCCCAACATAACATTTTGGCCTGTTCTGTTTCTCATTCAAGTGAGCTTGTGTTTGTTTTTTTTTCATGTGAGAAATGTATGGGAATGGAAAACCAGTGTAGTTCTGCTCGATCCGGCCTTTTTGGGGTTGTCGGTGGGGTACCGCTATTGACTTGCCAGCAAGTTTTGCAGTAGTAGAATTATCAAAATGATAAGTAAGTTTGAGACTGTAGCGTTCAGTTATTTGAACCGTTGTGAATTATCCTAACCTTGATATTCCTCTTTATTTTGTGTCCGTTTCGTTTAGATCATTGGTCTGCAACCTTGCTGATGATTGCGGTGATGAGAGCGACGAGTTAGGCTGTCATAAAGCAAAATCCTGCTCAGTTGAAGACAATGGAGGCTGCAAGCATGGCTGTCACAACGTCACCGGAGGGGGCTACATCTGCGTCTGCGATAGCGGCTTCATAGTGTCGAAGAGTAACCCCAAAATCTGCGAGGATCGTGACGAGTGCTCGACTTTCGGCCACAATTGTTCCCAAGTGTGTACAAACCTCAAGGGATCGTACATGTGCAGCTGCTTGCCTGGCTTCACCCCTGTAGACCCACAGAGGAGCGTTTGCAAAGCGGACTCCCCGTTGGTCGTTTTGGTGGCAGCAGGAGATGACGTAACAGCGGTCAATGTCACTGGAAGAAACCATCAAGTTGAAGTGAGTTTCAACACCTTTACATTCTAGAGTACTCAGCACAAGCCACTCCCTTGATGATTTTCCTTCAAAAACTGACTCCCGGCCACCCGTTTACATTAATGCGAGCAGAATCCAGACCCTAGGGGAAGTATTTTAGTTCAACTGGAAACTGCGAGCTGGTATTCAAATTCACTTTATTTCATCCACAAATTCTCCATTGCGAAAAATAGCATAGGAAGATGTCAATAAAAATTCACTAACATACAAGTACATACTATACTATTACTTTACATAATGTTCATTCAGTATACAATTTGGTTTCTTAATTTGGTCCATAATAAAGTATTACTAAAATATTATATACAATTTGTTTGTGTTACAATAATATTCGTCGTCGGGTCAGTTACTTATGACTACGTTTAGAAACAACACACTGAAATCACTATTAATAAAACAAACACAACTGATAAATAACAACAATATAGTCAAACAGACTTAAAATGCCGAATAAAATAAGGCGCAAAAGATTTGAGATATGACTCAAATGATAGAGATGGAGGGAGCTTCAGCTGGGGTTTACTAGCAAGTTTAACCGCTCTTTTTGTGGCCCTTGCGTCTTCCTGCTCTATGAAATCCGGCAGTCCCTGTGATCATCAGATTTCAGTATTTTTTTCCCGAAATTCATGACTAGTTCGTGACCTCTTTCCTTTAACGTTTGTAGTTTTAGGAATTTTATTCAGTACTGTATTTCAATACTGTATACCTGAGCAGTATTGAAATAAGTCTGCTAGTTTTCGAGAAGTTCGACGAAGGTCTTTCAGTCGAAGCTATTTGTCAGCTATTCTAGTTCCACTATAGGAACTTGATGATGCCAGTCCAAGAAGAGCCCTGGCCTCTCAAGCTTGTCGGCCGTTGTTTCAGTATGCCACTTCTTCTCTTTTCAGGTCGTCCGGAATGAGCGGCGTGTCGAGAGCCTTGACTACGACATCAACAGCCGTATTGTCTACTGGGCAGACAGTGCAGATCGCGTGATCAAACGTTCGTTCGTCCCAGATGGCTCTGAGGTGCAAATAGGTCATGCTCAGAATCTGAACGTAGCCATCAGTGATAATGCCAAGCCCGTGGCACTGGCTGTTGATTGGGTGGCGCAAGTCCTCTATTTCATTGAAGCGGATAGACAAGGTGCCAAGGGGAAAACAAGGGTGATAGCGACAACTTTGGATGGCAGATATAAGAGATCAGTTGTGACAGGAGCCCTAGAAAGTCCGACGTCGTTAGCATTGAATCCTGCTTCAGGTAATGTTCTCTACCAGTTTTTATGGCACTTGCCCTTCGAACAAGTGCCATATAGCAATCGCAATTTCTGTCCGTCCGTCGGTCGGTCGGTTGGTCCGGGTTTTGCTAGATCGGGCACTTCCACATAAGCTAGGACGATGACACTTCGTAGGCATGTCATGAACCCCCCAAAATTAATTTGGAACTAGTCGCCTCCCGATCAGACCATCTGGGGGGGGGGTGTAGGGATGGGGAATCCGGAAAATTAAGGTATTTGTAACTTTCGAACGGGGTAACTTTCGAACGGGTGATCGGATCTTAACGAACCACCCACTTCAGATCCGATGACTTTGGGAGAGCTGGAAGGGGGAACCCAAAATCTTGGGACACGCTTAGAGTGGAGGAATTGGGATAAAACTTTGTGGAAAGAGCAAGCTTAAGTCCTAGATAACCGGACCGGATTCAGGCACTGTGGGTGGTTTAAGGGGGTGGGGGTCGGAATTCTAGTGACCCCGCGAGTTTAGTATACTTCTTGATGTACTAGAACGGCAAAAATTGGCTGGCGTATCAGGGACCCAAACAGACTGACTCGAGAATAGAGCTATCATTTCTGATGGCCGTGTCGAGTCTGGACCGGATCCGGTATTTGGGGGGGGGGGGCTGGAAGGTGGCACCGGAAATCTCGTGAAACACTCAAGACTCGAGGGTCGGATGGAATTTGGTAGGAAGAGCAGGCCTAAGCCGTTATCGACAGAACCAGATATTATTTGGGGGAGTTGGAGGGGATTTCCCGGAATTCTGGGGATTTCAGTGAAATTTGAAAAGTAGAGTATGTCCTAGAAGACATATTTTAGATAACGTTTATTTGCTGTATATTATCTTCACAGATGGATGTACAGCTATAAATAAATAAATAAATATACAGCTTTTATTACATAGTCATATAAAGTGCCGATTTCATTGCGATTTGTCACTCTCTGTCTATGCCTACATGTTCATATAATGTACAAAATACTGCCTGAACGAGCGCCTGTATCGCGAAGACGCAGACGCCTTGCAAGGCATAAACTTGTTTTTGTGCCTTGTTGCATATCTTGGCTGTGGCGCCTCAGGTGGTAGAAGGTTTCGGTGCTTCCCCGACATCAATACTTGTTTACCAAAACTCATGGTTAAGTCGTGGCGTCTGCTAGACAGTCTTTGGTCGTAATCGGACTGTTCCTGACCCAATATAATTTTTGCGGCTCGTTTTTGTACTCTCTCCAACTCTTCAGATTGGTCTTAGGTCGTGCCAAGCACGACACGCGTATTCGACAATTGACCTTATGTACAGTTTATAACAATTTAGTAATGATTTACAATTAAAACCGAAACGCCGGAGAGTGACTAGATTTCTAACAGAAAAATTTACTTTTCTCGTCATTTCGTAAACATGGTCATCCCAGTTAAGTTGAGAATTAAAAACAACACCTAAAACTTCAATTGTAATACCAGTACTTTCAGGGGGTGGCAGTTCACTTTTAAGAAAACTTACTCGCATCACTGCGGATTTTTTGCGGTTTATTTTCAATTTCTTGTCTTCGCAGTCCCGTTCCAAGAGTTCGACAATCTATTTTAGACTGGTTATAGAACCGCTCTCTTGAAGGGCGAGTATTGTTAGGTCATCGGCAAATTTGGCACGATTTTTGTGCCATGTCGCTATTAGGTTTGATTGGATTAAAAATAAGATAAGTCGGACGGGATCTGACCACGGTGTGTGTGTGTGTGTATATGCCGTAATTTCATTTATCCTCCACATTATCCTTAAATTATCGAAAAATGACCAGCAATCTCTAAACTTTGCAAGTTCATTGTAGATGTAACAATAAATGCGCAAGCTTCTTCTGAAAATTTTTGACCTTAATAGAAGATTGAAAACAGCAAATGACGGGTGGCAGTTAGGCTTTTCAGATGTCTCCGTGGCTTTTACAGTTTTAGCATGTGGTCTGAACGAAGAAAATGTCTTCGGACTGGGATAATTCCATGCAGCAGTATCCATTCATTAACAGAATCCTACAATTAAAGATGGCTACTTTACTTTCGAACTTGTAAAATTTTATTCTGGATTTTCAACGATTAAAACCGTTCTTTTGCTAGAGGTATACTGTAGGTGAGCGGCACCGAGAGAACCGAAAGCATCTATTCCTTTCTGAACAGAACACTTTGGTGTAGCAGCGTGATCTTTCCTACTTTCTCGTACTCATCCTATTTCTTTGAGAACAACCAGAAAACTTAACGTTTCTTCATAAATATGATGATCACAATCACAAAAATGTGATTGTTCTTTTTCCTTTGTCTGTTGTTGTTTGATTGTCAGTGATTAATTATGGTCTTTGTCACCGGAATAAAAATATTGAATTGAATTGAAATATGGAAGTTCTGCACATCAGCATGAAAATGTCAGGGACTCTCATCAAGTCGCTTAATCGGAATTTCTGAAATGGTTCCGGTACCGAAGTTTCTTGTTGGCGAACGGCAAGGAAAGAACCGAAAAGCGTAATCTTTCTGAAAACTGAAACTCGCCCCCTCGCTTTGGGGAGGAAACCGAAAGTTTGCCGTTTACAGAAAAGTTTCTATATACCAGCGTAAAATAAAACAAAAAACTTTCTGTTTCTTGCCAAAATAGGAAAGTTCTATCCTACAACAACACGAAAATGTTAGAAAACACACCGCTCGCGTATAGAAAATTTCTGAAAGACATCTTAATGGAAAGTTTTGTCCTAAACCGAAAACTTTCTGTCGCAGGAAATTACGGCATTTGAGCAGAATGATTCTGAACACGCAAAAATAGGGACTTGTCTCAGACGGAATACTTCCGTTCCGACGTTCAGTCGGAAAACTTCCGTTCAGACGGAAAACTTCCGTCTGGGAATGCTTAATTTTGTGAGTGTAGGAAACCTCCCGTTCCTGGTTCCGACCATTTTTGAGTGAGTTGGGGAAGGGTTTGGATTTGTTGAAATTAAAACTGTTTTAAAAAAAAATTCCGTATAAATTAAAACAAGAGACATGTATATTCCTAAAAGTACCCCTCCTTTGGTTGTAACTGAATCTTTCCGATAACCATGACTTTTATTTTTCTTAGCGAAAGCCTTCCCCTCCCTCCCATCGGAAGACAAAACTATTCATGATTTGAATGAGCTCGTGATTGACATTAACAATGACACAGAACAGTTTGCTTGACATTCACCTTTCTCGTGCTTCGTTTCTTCTGTTCTGTTCAAAGACCGTAGGACCAGGTTAGGAAAGACCAACGTAGACTCCAGTGCACCAAAAACAAAGATTTACTTGCAGAATTTTGACTTTTCATTTTTCCTAGGGACAATGTTTTGGTCTGACGCCGGATCCGCTCCTCGGATCGAATCCTCCTGGATGGACGGTAGCAAGAGACGAACTCTGCAATCCACCCGGATGGGACACCCCACCGGTCTTGCAGTCGATCATAGCATGGGTGGCACCATCTACTGGGCCGATACGAAACTGAACACCATTGAAAGCATGAAACCAGACGGCTCCGGCAGAACGGTGGTGATAAGAGGAGAATATCTCGACCATCCGGTCGCCTTGGATGTTTATGAAGGGTCTCTGTTCTGGGTCACAAGAGAAAAGAACGAGCTCAGAAGGCAGGACAAGTTCGGTCGGGGTGTGTATGTCCGGTTGGCTAAAGACCTGACATCCCCCAACTCTGTAAAAGTGTTCAGCGATTACCGTTATAACACCACCTTGACGAATCCGTGCTTAAATGCCCAGTGCTCCCACCTCTGCCTTATTGTTCCAGGAGGTCACAAGTGCGTCTGTCCGGACAATAGTGAGTCCCAAGCATCCAATGAAGTCCTCTGCGACTCCCCGTACGAGAAAGCCAAGACGCTGCCGTTCCGCTGCACTTGCCAGAATGGCGGTATGTGTGATGTGGACGATAATGGTAATATGATGTGTAAATGTCCGCTCGACTTCGAAGGTCGCTACTGCGAATTGTTTATCCAGAAGCGTTTGGTGGCAGAAGAGAGCACAAATGCCGCCGCTATTGCCATACCACTCGTGCTGATCGCACTGATCGGACTGGCAGCAGTTGGTGGATTCATCTACATGCGCCGCGTTAAAGGCAAGGGTGGCTCGTTCGGTTCCCTCACCGGGCCGAGTGTTTCCTTCAGGCAAGGGACTAATGTAGAATTTGGCCCCCCGCGTGCCGACGCCCCTTCTGCCGACGTGCCTAGTGGCCCAAGAGACTTTACCAACCCCATCTACGAAGCCATGCAGGGAATGGAGCCAGGGTCGGTCCCAGCTATCGATACGGCCATCCTTGCTCCATCAAGTGTGGTGCACAAAACACCTCCCAGAATTAACCTTAGAGGTAGGGAGCTGGATGCTAATCCGTTGGATACCGGGAAAGATACGCAGCAGCTTGTTGTGGACGAGGATAACTCTGAGTGTTAAATTCCAAATGGTATTTGACCTGGATCTAGTAAACTCTTTGTTTTGTTATTACATCATTTAGAATTTACACTTTTAACTCGGCCTGCAATGAATAAAGGCCATAACGACTGTGAGATCTGTTTTAGTTGGTTTGGCGTATGTGCCTTCGGTTTTGATTCCGTCCGAAACATTTTCGAACTGCTATGTCAGCTTTAAGAATGTTTGACTTTTTACAATCATAATGTGAAAACTTGTGAATATTTCATGCTATGTTATACGTCCGGAAGTAATAAATTATTATTGTTTCTAAAGCAAGGGCTGCTCCTTTACATGGTATTGTTTCAATCTTCTAATTTTCTGGTTTGTCAAGGTTCGGTATTTCCAACCTACCGCCCAACTTTTATTACTGTGGTTGTTGTTAGCTACCCTCGAAAGGAAAAATTACAGTGAAAGGAAGCATTACAGTGATATTTTTTCTTCAGCAAATTATTTAGCGCGAGTAAGAGGATAATGGTCAGTAGCCCCTAGTTCCTCCTGTGTCTCCAGAGATGCTTAGGGCATCAAAGAAAGATCAGCCCTCTCTCAAATGAGCTGCTGCTCATACATCTTCCTCTTCTGGGAAGATGACTTCGTTGTGGGGATTCGCCGGGTAGACGCAACGAAGAGTATTCTTCTGTGACCTTCGTGCGAGCCTTCGGAGTTCTGGGGCCGCTCGTAGTAGGCCTAAGTTATGAGTTACCTTATATGGGGAAGAAAATCGCAAGACAGAACGGAGGGGATTCAGCTCACAACGTTTCCTGAAACGAATGTACAAATTCTGAAACTATTCAAATGGGATGCTTTTGTAACGAAACGTTAGTGACTGATGCCTGTGACAAAATTATGTTCAAACTTAATTTGAGGATCATTTGGGTTAAAGTACCTACAAGGCAAATTCGTGGGAGAGCCTCGTATCTGTAAGGCTTTGGGAGAGGTAAGCAGATATGTAGAGCCAGGGGAGGGGTGATTTAACACGCTAAATCTGAAAGTTCGTTTGGCCGAAAACCACTTTGGTCTTGCTGTGTTTTTTGAAAACCACTTTGGTCTTGCTGTGTTTTTTGAAAACCACTTTGGTCTTGCTGTGTTTTTTTTCTTCTAGTACCCCGGTTTCAGTTTATTGCTAGAAAGTGGTAAGGGTCTAATTTCAACGGTTTTTACGAAAAATGTGGTACTTCCGCCGGATTGATGAATTTGACATAATATTTTGTATAGCTCCGTATAACTCTTGCCTAGGGCCAAAACGGATTGTGTTTGCTTGTCGTTGAGCCAGAGCCTACGGTATGTGCAGTGAAGCGAAGTTGTATAGTCTATGTCAGAGAGGACTATCTGAAGTTGTGCAGCCAAATATGTGCGGCAGTTCCCCGGCCCCACAGCCAATTTATCTTCTTTGAGTGATAAACATTTTTTTTACAGAAACTAAAAAGTGGCATTTTTCCATTTTTGTTCGTGATTTCAGCTGAGTTTATCATTCGATTTCTTGCACTTGGAATTAAGGAAGAGAAATGGTATCAGATGTGGCTCTTAAACTTTAAATGTGTTCTCATTGCTGAAGAAATTAGAGCTTGTCCTTTGCTCCTTTCTAAGTGGTGAAATTAGAAACTTTTGAACTAATACAGATATAATTTATTTTCAACGGCAATAGACAGACCTTGATGATCTGATCAAAGTGTTTGTCATTCGTTTTTGGGACAACATTCCATCATGAGATACAACAGTTTGATAGTTTCGAAGGGTTGACAACTTCAGTAGTATTTAGCCTACACAGTGAAACCAAAAATAGACCGACCCCAATTGTGAGACATGTCGGGGACATGTAAGCAACAGCCAGCTGTTAGACCATACTCATCTTCAGCGATGAGGGGTCTAGAAACTTTGATAATTGGTCTACCTATTAATCCTGTTATTTGTTCCCGGTGTATTTGCTGGTAGGAACAATTTTGTTCCATGTCTATCAAGGGGAGATTGACTTGTAAGTAAGAATCGGTTGCTAGAAGGGCTTCACGAGGGGCTAGAAACTTATGCAAATTAGTGCACATTTAATTTTATCTCCATAAATCTGAGGGTAAGAAAATTAGTCTCTTTAGTCTGTCACTGTGAAGAATTGTCTTTACGCAACGGATACAAATGATAATGTAAACAAAGCTGCAGTTTCGCAGTAATTGATAGAGTGGTTTCTATGGCATTTCCCGACTAAAAATTTCCGGGGCCTGTAGTAGTATGATACTACTACCCCCGTGAATTGAATGTAGTGGCAATGCAACTTTTTCGTAGACTTCTATGCTTTATACTACTTCATAGTATTCGGATACTACTGAGTCAGAATGTAGTGTTTCATGCTACTACGTGGTGCGTGGGAAATCTGTTCCGAAGTCGCTGCGTCTGTACTCCATACCACTGCATACGATTCCATGCTATCGCTGCGTATGTACTCCATACCACTGCATACATTTCCATGCTATTATTCTCATTACAACTTCGAGCTACTAGTTAAAGCTGCTAATTATAGTAGTCGTTAATAAAATAATCAACCGGTTGCAGGGCGGATTTTTGTCGGTAGGGTAATAATAGTGTTCATAATTCCAGATCGGATCAGGTCAGTTCTGTGGGAATGGGAGGGGGCAGTCCTGGAACTGCCTGGAAGTTCGGTAGCGTTGCACTACTCCTGGAACCGGGTACATATTTTTAGAATCACACCTGCACCAATTTTATCTGACTTACTTTTTTACTACCTTCACTTCACCGTATGTTCCACCCAATTTGAAGTCGCATAACTAACTTTAAGTAAGTAAGTAAGTAATTTATTTCTAACCCGCCATTTCAAAAAGCGGAGTAAATAAAAGAAAATAAATAAAAGACATAAAGACACAAAAAAGACACTAATTTTCAGTCATCGGCTAGGAACCAGTGTAGAAGGTCGTGCGCTGGTTGGGCCCTGTTGTCAATGATTTTTGATAACGACGAAGAAACACCCAAAAGGGTAATACTTGGATCTTCACCTTTGAACTTCTCCGTCAATGTATGGTTATGGCATAATTTCGACTAATGGAGCAGGTGTTTTGCATAATTAAAATAACATGATCTCATCTTTTTGATCTCCTTCTTTCGCAGAACATGAGTGACACCAGAACGAAATAGTATAGAAGGAGCGCAGAAGGTGCTGTACAATTTTCCCAAAGCTTTACGATTATAGCGCTCCCGGTTGGGGACGATGCGCCCATAGGCTGTATGGATTGATCTAGAAACTTCTTGAACAATCGAAGAGCAAAATTTTGACAACAAAGATTTGAATGTCATGCCAAGCCATCGTAGAGATTCTGTTCATTTGTGACGAACGATCCAAAAGAGATAGAAGCTTTGGATGCATTCAAACGATTTGACGAAGGGTTGAAATGCGGGTACTTATATTTTGAGAGGTTAACTTCAAGGCCGATTTTGAGAAGTTCCGACGATAGCTTACAGACATTTTTGGTGAGTGTGGATCGGGTACGGCTTACTAAGAGCAAGTCGTCCGCGTAAGCTATGTAGCTGAATGCATGGTCTTTATAAAAGGAAGCAGGGTGTAAAGAATCGAGACAAGAAGATGTGGCCGATTTGAAGATGTAGGGAGATAAGACTCCCCCTTGGTGAACACCAGTTTGGACAGGAATAATCTCTGACAAGCTACCTTGCCATTTAAACCTTACTGAGGAATGACCATACCAAAATTTTAACAGACTGACAACAGACAGATTCAAGCCAGAAGTAATGAGAGAGAATAGGGCCTGAGAATGCGTTATATTGTCAAAAGAACCGGCTATATCTATAGAACATATATGGATAGCAGACTCCTCGCGGGTAGCCTGCTCCATCATTTTTGTCAATATGTGATGAGCGTGCGCACAACTGGCGCTCGAACGGAATCCAAGCTGCATTGAACCAAATCGACATTTTTCAATTAATTCTGGAAGAAGGACATATTCCAGGATTTTGCTTATGGTACAAGAAACTTTGGATAGATATTGAATTACAATAATCTTAATATAAAAACTTGACTGATTTCTTAAAAACTTATGATATGATATAATGTTGTGTCGGTCTCTATGTCAAGTGTCGAACTATCTCTATGCACATAGCGAAGGAAATATAATCCTTCAGTATTTCTAGTTCTAACGAAAGAAACGTAAGTTACAGCATGAATCATACCTTGATTTAAGCCATGATTCATGCTAACTTCAAGCGCTGAACTATGTTCCTAGCTATTAATGGCACAAGCGATTGATCCAGAGCTAAATTCAAGAGACAACATGAGCACTAAATATAGCATGAATCACGCCTATATTTAAGCCTGGATATGCAATCTTCACTTGTGCGAATTGGAGTATATAAGCTCTTTCCAGTCTTAGCGCTGGGTCATTCGTCATTCGTCATTCATTATTTGTCTACGTTACTTACCAGTCAGTCATTATTTAGACTGTCGTTATTATCAACAGTGATTGTATTTACCCGGATTGGGATTTACATTATACAGAGTAAGTCTGAAATAAAACTATTTGTATGTTAACGTAAAGCCTAGTTCCACTACCACCCTTACTTACCCACCGCCTTACACGCTACGGTTACGCTACCTAAAGATAAAGTTGACTACGACCCTCGCTACCCTAGACTACAGGGTACGGTCGATATTCCCCGTATAACAATAATATGATATGATATAGATTTATTACCTGCCAAAACTGTACAAGTACAATAGGGGGCAGAGTATGAGAAGGAAAAAAAAAGAAAAAGAAAAAAGCAACAAGATGCATTCTACCACGAATATATACAACAGATTCAATACACTCAATATTCAAGTATCATATATAATTTCCAATGCATAACAGACGTTCTCTGAAGAGTCAACCAAGGGTGATCTAGAGTCCGGAACTTATTTTGAAAATTAACAACTCTCATAGGAACAGCAACAGTCGGGTCTATCAGACCAAATCTTTTAATCCCATACTGGTTGCTGGACTACGGTAGTAGCCCAAGCAAATACTTCGCATACTTATAGTAAATCACACGAAGCTTTTTCTTATCTGTCTGAGTGAAACATTTCCAAAACGGAGATATGTAGAGAAAATTTGGTAGAACAAACGAATTATGCAACCGGGCTAGAATATGACGATTAAATCTTGTCTTGTTCGGGACAAGCCTTCCATATGCACTAAGGGTATCATCAATAACAAGTACACGCGTAGCCTTGAGTGATGTACCGATTGGGACTCCAAGGTAAGTAATAGCTTGAAGCGGTTTGACCTCCGTACCTTCTAGCATAACAGATACACCATCGGTTGGCACTTTGTAGTTCAACAAGAGATGTAACCTCATATGGCACATGCATGGGTCAAGATGATTTGATTGATCAAAAGTAAGTTTCGACTTTGCGGTTGAGATGCGCACTCTAAGGGAGCTGGAACTTCATTTTTAAGCAAAACCCTTGAGGCAAAACTGCTAATGGGCTGATGGGCATCGCGAAAATGTATATATTGCTTAAAAGTATTTTTTTTACTTTGCGGTCAAGATCAAGGTCAAGAATAATCGGATTTGGGAAGTAGCAATTTCTAAGAAAATGTTGTTGAGTCTTCAATATTCCAACGAAGTTTCATCGTCCTAGCCCATCTGGAAGTACCTTAACGTGCGATCACCGGAATCCCAGACCCCCCCCCCCCTCCTCCAACTCCACCCACAATAACCGGAGCCAATCCGGTTCTGTAAATGATTAATCCAGAGCATCTGCTTGTCATTCCCACGAAGTTCGATCCAGATCACACCAGTTTAAGCGGGTCAATTATTTTCCGCCCGCCCCCCAATAATTGCCGGATTCGGTCCGGAAATGAAAAAGGTCACCAGAGAAAAATGTCCTTTGTTTAATTATTAAATTTCACTCGAATCCGATCACCCGTTCCAAAGTTACGCATGACTCAATATTCCGGATTCCCCTCCCTCAACTCCCCCCCCCAAGATTATCATATCGAGGATTTTTTTTTATTCCAAGTCAGTTTGACCGGGTCCCTAATATGCCTATCAAGTTTCGTCGTGAAAATCCCCGAAAAAACGGAATTCCGGGAAACCCCCTCCCCCCCCCCCCCTCAAAGGTTCGGATCCAGTCAAATTATGTAAAAGATTTACATGGACCAGATGTTTGTTCTTCCCAGCAAGTTTCACTCCGATGCCGTCATTCTAACCGTTTCTCGAGATTTCCGGTCCCCCCCCCCACCAGCTCCCCCGCGGTGCAAGTAGCCAATCCGATTGAGCAAATGACTTACCTAGAGCATCTGTTTGTTCTTCCAACAAAGTTCCATCCCGATCCCTCAATTCTAAACGGGTCACGTATTTTCCGCCCCCCCCCCCCAAAAGTTGCCGGATCCGGTCCGGATATAAAAAAAAAATCATCGGAGAAATGTCCTCTGTTCAATTCTTAAATTTCACTCGAATCCGATCATCCATTCCAAAATTACGCATGACTGAAAATTTCGGATTCCCCTCCCTCCACTCCCCCCAACCATTATCTGATCGACAAAATTTTTTATTTTGAAGTCAGTTTGATTGGGTCCCTGATATGCCTGCCAAGTTTCATCGTGAAAATCCCCAAAACCACCATCACCGGAATTCCGGGACCCCCCCCCCCCATAAGTGTCCGGATCCAGTACAATGTTCTAAAGGACTTACCTCGAGCAGATGCTTGTTCTTCCCAGCAAGTTTCACTCCGATCCCTCCATTCTAACCGTTTCTTGAAATTTCCGGTCTCCCCCCCCCCCCAACTCCCCCCTGGCTACCGAATCCGGTCAAGACTTTAAACGGGACATTACAGATATACATTCTATTCAGTTATGAATTTTCATTACAATCCGATCATCCGTTCGAAAGTTACACACTTCTCAATTTCCCGGATTCCCCTGCCCTCCATCACCCCCCCCCCCCCCCCAAAAAAAAAAATGGTCGGATCAGAAAACTGATTATTTCTAAGTTTGATTGGTCGGGTCTCTGATATGCCTGCCAAGTTTCATGGTTCTAGCACAACTGGAAGTACCCTTACTCGAAAAAGTGTGACAAAGTGCCCTAAATTTTCAAGTTTCCAGCGCCCCCACTTCCCCGCATATGGTCGGATCGGGAAACTGATTATTTCCAGGTTATTTTGGTCGGATCCTGATATTCCTGCCAAGTTTCATTGTCCTAGCTCATCTGGAAGTACCCTCACTCGAAAAAGTGTGACAAAATGCCCTAAATTTTCAAAGTTTCCAGCGCCCCAACTCCCCCGCATATGGTCGGATCGGGAAACTTATTATTTCCAGGTTACTTTGGTCAGGTCCCTGATATTCCTGCCAAGTTTCATTGTCCTAGCTCATCTGGAAGTACCCTAACTCGAAAACGTGTGACAAAATACCCTAATTTTTCAAGTTTCGAGCGCCCCCACTCCCCCGCATATGGTCGGATCGGGAAACTGATTATTTCCAGATTCGTTTGGTCGGGTCCCTGATATTCCTGCTAAGTTTCATTGTCCTAGCTCATCTAGAAGTACCCTAACTCGGAAAAAAGTGACAGAATGCCCCAAATTTTCAAGTTTCCAGCGCCCCGCACTCCCCCGCATAGTGGGACAAAAAACTCGGACCGACCGACAGACCGACAGACGGAATTGTGATCGGTATATGGCACTTGAGCCAGAGGCTGCAAGTGCCATAACAAGAGCTGTAAGCTCATATGGCACTTGAATGGGTCAAGATGATTTGATTGATCAAAAGTAAGTTTCGACTTTGCGGTTGAGATGCGCACTCTAAGGGAGCTGGAACTTCATTTGTAAGCAAAACCCTTGAGGCAAAACTGCTAATGGGCTGATGGGCATGACGAAAATGCATATATTGCTTAAAAGTATTTTTTTTACTTTGCGGTCAAGATTGGTACTTTAAGAAATAATCGGATTTGGGACGTAGCAGATTCTAAGCAAATGTTGTTGAGTCTCCAATATTCCAGCGAAGTTTCATCGTCCTAGCACATCTGGAAGTACCTTAACGTGCGATCACCGGAATCCCAGACCCCCCCCCCTCCTCCAACTCCACCCACAATAACCGGAGCCAATCCGATTCTGTAAATGATTAATCCAGAGCATCTGTTTGTCATTCCCACGAAGTTCGATCCAGATCACACCAGTCTAAGCGGGTCAAGTATTTTCCGCCCTCCCCCCCAATAATTGCCAGATTCGGTCCGGAAATGAAAAAGGTCACAAGAGAAAAATGTCCTCTGTTTAATTATTAAATTTCACTCGAATCCGATCACCCGTTCCAAAGTTACGCATGACTCAATATTCCGGATTCCCCTCCCTCAACTCCCCCCCCCCCCAAGATTATCATATCGAGGATTTTTTTTTATTCCAAGTCAGTTTGACCGGGTCCCTGATATGCCTTCCAAGTTTCGTCTTGAAAATCCCCCAAAAAACGGAATTCCAGGAAACCCCCTCCTCCCCCCTCCCCTCAAGTTTCCGGATCCAGTCAAATTATGTAAAAGATTTACATGGACCAGATCTTTGTTCTTTCCAGCAAGTTTCACTCCGATACCATCATTCTAACCGTTTCTCGAGATTTCCGGCCCATCCCCCCCCCCCCCCCCAGCTCCCCCGCGGTGCACGTAGCCAATCCGATTCAGCAAATGACTTACCTAGAGCATCTGTTTGTTCTTCCCACAAAGTTGCATCCCGATCCCTCCATTTTAAACGGGTCACGTATTTTCCGCCCCCCCCCCCCCCAATAGTTGCCGGATCCGGTCCGGATATGAAAAAAATCATCGGAGAAATGTCCTCTGTTCAATTCTTAAATTTCACTCGAATCCGATCACCCATTCCAAAATTACGCATGACTGAAAATTTCGGATTCCCCTCCCTCCACACCCCCCACCATTATCTGATCGACAATTTTTTTATTTAGAAGTCAGTTTGATTGGGTCCCTGATATGCCTGCCAAGTTCCATCGTGAAAATCCCCAAAACCACCATCACCGGAATTCCGGGACCCCCCCCCCCCATAAGTGTCCGGATCCAGTACAATGGTCTAAAGGACTTATCTAGAGCAGATGCTTGTTCTTCCCAGCAAGTTTCACTCCGATCCCTCCATTCTAACCATTTCTTGAAATTTCCGGTCTCCCCCCGCCAACTCCCCCCTGGCTACCGAATCCGGTCAAGACTTTAAACGGGACATTACAGATATACATTCTATTCAGTTATGAATTTTCATTACAATCCGATCATCCGTTCGGAAGTTACACACTTCTCAATTTCCCGGATTCCCTTGCCCTCCACCCCCCCCAAAATAGTCGGATCAGAAAACTGATTATTTCTAAGTTTGTTTGGTCGGGTCTCTGATATGCCTGCCAAGTTTCATGGTCCTAGCACAACTGGAAGTACCCTAACTCGAAAAAGTGGGACAAAATGCCCTAAATTTTCAAGTTTCCAGCGCCCCCACTTCCCCGCATATGGTCGGATCGGGAAACTGATTATTTCCAGGTTAGTTTGGTCGGGTCCCTAATATTCCTGCCAAGTTTCATTGTCCTAGCTAATCTGGAAGTACCCTCACTCGAAAAGGTGAGACAAAATGCCCTAAATTTTCAAGTTTCCAGCGCCCCAACTCCCCCGCATATGGTCGGATCGGGAAACTTATTATTTCCAGGTTACGTTGGTCAGGTCCCTGATATTCCTGCCAAGTTTCATTGTCCTAGCTCATCTGGAAGTACCCTAACTCGAAAAAGTGTGACAAAATGCCCTAAATTTTCAAGTTTCGAGCGCCCCCACTCCCCCGCATACGGTCGGATCGGGAAACTGATTATTTCCAGGTTCGTTTGGTCGGGTCCCTGATATTCCCGCCAAGTTTCATTGTCCTAGCTCATCTAGAAGTACCCTAACTCGGAAAAAAGTGACAAAATGACCTAAATTTTCAAGTTTCCAGTGCCCCGCACTCCCCCGCATATGGTCGGATCGGGAAACTGATTATTTGCAGGTTAGTTTGGTCGGGTCTCTGATATGCCTGCCAAGTTTCATCGTCCTAGCACATCTGGAAGTACCCTAACTCAGATAAGTGGGACAAAAAACTCGGACCGACCGACAGACCGACAGACGGAATTGTGATCGGTATATGGCACTTGAGCCAGAGACTGCAAGTGCCATAAAAATACTAGCAAAACAGTGGAAAGCACTGATAAATTTCTAGCAACTCCAGTTCTGTTACAATATCTGATTTCAACCACTCCACTTATAAAGCTCTGCGATGGAAGTTGTATACAACAGCAACTCTTGTCAGGTTACAACTACAACATATTGAATGCTGATTATGTGTAGGATTACGGAATACAACTCGACAGCTCCAAACAGTACGACAGTCGTATACAGGTGTATTTAGTTCTACGAAATATTTATATTACCACGGAACATCATTTCTACTCTTGTAACTCCGAAAACATAGTGCTATGAATTAGGGACGAATCGTGTGTGCAACCGGAATATTGTCAGAGGCGTAACTAGCCGAAATGTTTTTATGGCACTTGCAGCCTCTGGCTCAAGTGCCATATACCGATCACAATTCCGTCTGTCGGTCTGTCGGTCTGTCGGTCTGTCGGTCTGTCGGTCGGTCCGAGTTTTTTTGTCCCACATATCCGAGTTAGGGTACTTCCAGATGTGCTAGGACAATGAAACTTGGCAGGCATATCAGGGACCCGACCAAACTAACCTGGAAATAATCAGTTTCCCGATCCGACCATATGGGGGGGAGTGCGGGGCGCTGGAAACTTGCAAATTTAGGGCATTTTGTCACTTTTTTCTGAGTTAGGGTACTTCTAGATGAGCTAGGACAATGAAACTTGGCAGGAATATCAGGGACCCGACCAAACGAACCTGGAAATAATCAGTTTCCCGATCCGACCATATGCGGGGGAGTGGGGGCGCTCGAAACTTGAAAATTTAGGGCATTTTGTCACACTTTTTCGAGTTAGGGTACTTCCAGATGAGCTAGGACAATGAAACTTGGCAGGAATATCAGGGACCTGACCAAAGTAACCTGGAAATAATAAGTTTCCCGATCCGACCATATGCGGGGGAGTTGGGGCGCTGGAAACTTGAAAATTTAGGGCATTTTGTCACACTTTTTCGAGTGAGGGTACTTCCAGATGAGCTAGGACAATGAAACTTGGCAGGAATATCACGGACCCGACCAAACTAACCTGGAAATAATCAGTTTCCCGATCCGACCATATGGGGGGGAGTGCGGGGCGCTGGAAACTTGAAAATTTAGGGCATTTTGTCACACTTTTTCGAGTTAGGGTACTTCCAGTTGTGCTAGGACCATGAAACTTGGCAGGCATATCAGAGACCCGACCAAAAATTAGGAATAATCAGTTCTCTGATCCGACCATTTTGGGGGGGGGGTGGAGGGCAGGGGAATCCGGGAAACTGAGAAGTGTGTAACTTTCGAACGGATGATCGGATTGTAATGAAACTTCATAACTGAAGAGAATATATATCTTTAATGTCCCGTTTAAAGTCTTGACCGGATTCGGTAGCCAGGGGGGAGTTGGGGGGGGGGAGACCGGAAATTTCAAGAAACGGTTAGAATGGAGGGATCGAAGTGAAACTTGCTGGGAAGAACAAGCATCTGCTCTAGATAAGTCCTTTAGACCATTGTACTGGATCCGGACACTTATGGGGGGGGGGGGCCGGAATTCCGGTGATGGTGGTTTTTTGGATTTTCACGATGAAACTTGGCAGGCATATCAGGGACCCAATCAAACTGACTTCAAAATAAAAATATTGTTGATCAGATAATGGTGGGGGAGTGGAGGGAGGGGAATCCGCAGGGGAATCCGGGAAATTGAGAAGTGTGTAACTTTCGAACGGATGATCGGATTGTAATGAAACTTCATAACTGAACAGAATATATATCTATAATGTCCCGTTTAAAGTCTTGACCGGATTCGGTAGCCAGGGGGGAGTTGGGGGGGGGGGGGAGACCGGAAATTTCAAGAAACGGTTAGAATGGAGGGATCGGAGTGAAACTTGCTGGGAAGAACAAGCATCTGCTCTAGATAAGTCCTTTAGGCCATTGTACTTGATCCGGACACTTATGGGGGGGGGGTCCCGGAATTCCGGTGATGGTGGATTTGGGGACTTTCACGATGAAACTTGGCAGGCATATCAGGGACCCAATCAAACTGACTTCAAAATAAAAATTTTGTCGATCAGATAATGGTGGGGGGAGTGGAGGGAGGGGAATCCGAAATTTTCAGTCATGCGTAATTTTAGAATGGTTGATCGGATTCGAGTGAAATTTAAGAATTCAACAGAGGACATTTCTCCGATGATTTTTTTCATATCCGGACCGGATCCGGCAACTATTGGGGGGGGGGGGGGGAAATACGTGCCCCGTTTAGAATGGAGGGATCGGGATGGAACTTTGTGGGAAGAACAAACAGATGCTCTAGGTAAGTCATTCGCTGAATCGGATTGGCTACGTGCACCGCGGGGGAGCTGGGTGGGGTGGGGGGGTGGTGGACCGGAAATCTCGAGAAACGGTTAGAATGATGGTATCGGAGTGAAACTTGCTGGGAAGAACAAACATCTGGTCCATATAAATCTTTTACATAATTTGACTGGATCCGGACACTTGAGGGGGGGGGAGGAGGGGTATCCCGGAATTCCGTTTTTGGGGGATTTTCACGACGAAACTTGGAAGGCATATCAGGGACCCGGTCAAACTGACTTGGAATAAAAAAAAATCCTCGATATGATAATCTTGGGGGGGGGGGGAGTTGAGGGAGGGGAATCCGGAATATTGAGTCATGCGTAACTTTGGAACGGGTGATCGGATTCGAGTGAAATTTAATAATTAAACAGAGGACATTTTTCTCTTGTGACCTTTTTCATTTCCGGACCGAATCCGGCAATTATCGGGGGGAGGGCGGAAAATACTTGACCCGCTTAGACTGGTGTGATCTGGATCGAACTTCGTGGGAATGACAAACAGATGCTCTGGATTAATCATTTACAGAACAGGATTGGCTCCGGTTATTGTGGGTGGAGTTGGAGGAGGGGGAGGGGGGTCAGGGATTCCGGTGATCGCGCGTTAAGGTACTTCCAGATGTGCTAGGACGATGAAACTTCGCTGGAATATTGGAGACTCAACATCATTTGCTTAGAAATTGCTACTTCCCAAATCCGATTATTCCTTAAAGTACCAATCTTGACCGCAAAGTAAAAAAAATACTTTTAAGCAATATATGCATTTTCGTGATGCCCATCAGCCCATTAGCAGTTTTGCCTCAAGGGTTTTGCTTACAAATGAAGTTCCAGCTCCCTTATAGCGCGCATCTCAACCGCAAAGTCGAAACTTACTCTTGATCAATCAAATCATCTTGACACATGCAAGTGCCATATGAGCTTACAGCTCTTGTTATTTTGGTGGGGGAGGGGGCAAGGTATTTACCGACTGGCTGGTTATTTCTAAAGACTGTTTTTGTACATCAAAACGACTATTATTGAGAAACGACTATGTTGTAAGAACGACAATTTTTAAGAAAATGTCGACTATTCTTTAAAAACCGACTGTATTTAAGAAAAATCGCCTGTTTCCCCACAAAAAATCGATTTTTCAACGATAAATCGCGACGCTTCGCGCCGACTCGGCTACTTAGTAACGACTGGCCGACAATATTCTTGGGAGGGGGAAGGGCGTCCCCCCCGTCCTAGTCGTGACGCACCTGATCATTGCTACCTGATCATTGCTACCGCACCTGATCATCAGCTACTGTTTCAAGAAGGTCAGTGGTTTGTATCCCTTCGATTATTTCGAAGGATACCGTTCTACAAAGTAGTACCGAAATGTCCGTACAACTGAGAGTGAGAAAAACCACACATGCAACTTTTATCTGTAGGATCACGGAATACAGTAACTTAAACTACTTCCATGCTAAATCCAGTCAAACTGAGACAGTCGTATGCAGGTGAATATACTTCTACGAAATATTCGTATTATCATAAAATATCACGCATACTACTACATACAACTTATCTGTACCACGGAACAACTCAAACTACTTTTCATGCGAAATCCAGTCAAACTGAGACAGTCGTATACAGTACTATGTAGGTGTATATAGTTTTATGAATCATATGCAATGTCACGGAATATCACTCACACTGCTATAGCTCCGAAAAACAAAGTGGTATGTAGGAGTAGAGAATCGTATGTGCAACCTCGCAGCGACTTTATCATGAGTATGAATGACTAAAAGTGCTACTCGAAGCAACTGCTTCAACAAGCTCAGTAGTATGTAGTAGTATAACTACTTTCATATAACTGCATTTAGCGTCGGATAATCTTAAGCAGTAGCATGCAGTCACACGGTATTCTTGACATAGAAGCATGTAGTATCATCAGTCGATACTGCATGCTACTTTTTCGTACTACTACATACTACTATTTTGAAATAACGTTTCATCGGGTTTGTTCCTGAACAGTTACGGATAGCTTTATAATGCCAATAATGTCGTATAAGGTAATGTTCCAAGTTTTCACCAGTCACGATGTCTACGTTTGAAAAGGAAATCAACTGGCTGTAAAGTCAGTTTAGTCCCTACTTCTGATATTCTTATTTTCACAACGCTGAGGGATAGCCATGTGATTCCGGGTTGTGTCATCGGTTCAGAAAACAATTCTTCTTGGAATACCATTTTCAATACTTCGATGGATGGGTGACAGGTTCAGCATTTAACCTATAGCGAAGAAACAATACCAAAGTGTTGCAATCGCAACACTTTAGTCGGCGAAGCCAAACAAAGGTTGCTGCAACACTTCTGTCGCTCTGTCTGTCTGTCTCTCTGTCTGTCTGTAACTTCACACACTTCTGTCTGTCTGTCTCTCTGTCTGTCTGTCTGTCTCTCTGTCTGTCTGTCTCTCTGTCTGTCTGTCTGTCTGTCTGTCTGTCTGTCTGTCTGTCTCTCTGTCTGTCTGTTTCTCTGTCTGACTGTCTCTCTGTCTGTCTGTCTGTCTGTCTGCCAACTGCTGTTACACAGACAGACAGACAAGGTTGGTCTTCCCGCAAGGTTTGTTTTCCCACAAGGTTTGTTTCCCCACAAGGTTTGTTTTCCCACAAGGTTTGTTTTCCCACAAGGTTTGTTTCCCCACAAGGTTTGTTTTCCCACATTTTTTGTTTTCCCACAAGGTTTGTTTTCCCACAAGATTTGTTTTTCCACAAGGTTTGTTTTCCCACAAAGTTTATTTTCCCACAAGGTTTATTTTCCCACAAGGTTTGGTTTCCCACAAGGTTTGTTTTCCCACAAGGTTTGTTTTCCCACAAGGTTTGTTTTCCCACAAGGTTTTTTTTCCCACTAGGTTGGATTTCCCACAAGGTTGGTTTTCCCACAAGGTTGGTTTTCCCACAAGGTTGGTTTTCCCACAAGGTTAGTTTTCCTACAAGGTTGGTTTTCCCACAAGGTTTGTTTTCCCACAAGGTTTGTTTTCCCACAAGGTTTGTTTTCCCACAAGTTTTCTTTTCCCACTAGGTTTGTTTTCCCACAAGGTTTGTTTCCCTACAAGATTTGTTTTCCCACATGGTTTGTTTGTCCCACAAGGTTTGTTTTCCCACAAAGTTTATTTTCCCACAAAGTTTTTTTTCCCACAAGGTTTGTTTTCCCACAAGGTTTGTTTTCCCACAAGGTTGGTTTTCCCACATGGTTTGTTTTCCCAAAAGGTTTATTTTCCCACAAGGTTTGTTTTCCCACTAGGTTGGATTTCCCACAAGGTTGGTTTTACAAGGTTGGTTTTCGCACAAGGTTGGTTTTCCCACAAGGTTGGTTTTCCCACAAGGTTAGTTTTCTCACAAGGTTGGTTTTCCCACAAGGTTTGTTTTCCCACAAGGTTTTTTTTCCCACAAGGTTTGTTTTCCCACAAGGTTTGTTTTCCCACAAGTTTTCTTTTCCCACTAGGTTTGTTTTCCCACAAGGTTTGTTTTCCCATATGGTTTGTTGTCCCACAAGGTTTGTTTTCCCACAAGGTTTATTTTCCCAATAGGTTTGTTTTCTCTCAAAGTTTATTTTCCCACAAAGTTTGTTTTCCCACAAGATTTGTTTTCCCACAAGGTTGGTTCTCCCACAAGGTTGGTTTTGCCAAAAGGTTAGTTTTCCCACAATTATGGTTTTCCCACAAGGTTGGTTTTCCCACAAGGTTGGTTTTCCCACAAGGTTGGTTTTCCCACAAGGTTGGTTTTCCCACAAGGCTTGTTTTCCCATAAGGTTTGTTTTCCCACAAAGTTTATTTTCCCACAAGGTTTGTTTTCCCAGAAGGTTTGTTTTCCCACAAGGTTTGTTTTCCCACAAGGTTTGTTTTCCCACAAGGTTTGTTTTCCCACTAGGTTGGATTTCCCACAAGGTTGATTTCCCACAAGGTTGGTTTTCCCACAAGGTTGGTTTTCCCACAAGGTTGGTTTTCCCGCAAGTTTTGTTTTCCCACAAGGTTGGCCTTCCCACAAGGTTTGTTTTCCCTCAAGGTTTGTTTTCCCACAAAGTTTATTTTCCCACAAAGTTTGTTTTCCCACAAGGTTTGTTTTCCCACAAGGTTGGTTTTCAAGGTTTGTTTCCCTACAAGATTTGTTTTCCCACATGGTTTGTTGTCCCACAAGGTTTGTTTTCCCACAAGGCTTGTTTTCCCGATCGGTTAGTTTTCCCACAAAGTTTATTATCCCACAAGGTTTATTTTCCCACAAGGTTTGTTTTCCCACAAGGTTTGTTTTCCCACAAGGTTTGTTTTCCCACAAGGTTTGTTTTCCCACAAGGTTTGTTTTCCCACTAGGTTGGATTTCCCACAAGGTTGGTTTTCCCACAAGGTTGGTTTTCCCTCAAGGTAGGTTTCCCCACAAGGTTAGTTTTCCCACAAGGTTGGTTTTCCCACAAGGTCTGTTTTCCCACAAGGTTTGTTTTCCCACAAGGTTTGTTTTCCCACAAGTTTTCTTTTCCCACTAGGTTTTTTTTCCCACAAGGTTTGTTTCCCTACAAGAATTGTTTTCCCACATGGTTTGTTGTCCCACAAGGTTTGTTTTCCCACAAGGTTTGTTTTCCCGATAGGTTAGTTTTCCCACAAAGTTTATTTTCCACTAAGCTTGTTTTCCCACAAGGTTTGTTTTCCCACAAGGTTGGTTTTCCCACATGGTTTGTTTTCCCACAAGGTTTGTTTTTCCACTATGTTTGTTTTCCCACAAGTGTCTGTCTGTCTGTCTGTCTGTCTATCTGTATTGACTGACTGTCTCTCTGTCTGTCTGTCTGGACTGTCTGTCTGTCTGTCTGTCTGTCTGTCTGTCTGTCTGTTTTGACTGGCTGTCTTGACTGACTGTCATGACTGACTGTCTTGACTGACTGTCTTGACTGTCTGTCTGTCTGTCGTTCTTGACTAACTGACTGACTGTCTGTCTGTCTGTCTGTCTTTACTAACTTGACTGACTGTCAGTCAAGACAGACATGCAAACAGACAGTCAGTCCAGACAGACAGACAGACAGACAGTCAGTCAAGACAGACAGACAGTCAGTCAAGACAGACAGACAGACAGACAGACAGACAGACAGACAGACAGACAGTCAGTCAAGACAGACAGACAGACAGACAGACAGACAGACAGACAGACAGACAGACAGAGAGTCAGTTAAGACAGACAGACAGCAGACAGTCAGTCAGTCTTGACTGTCTGTCTTGACCGACTGTCTTGACTGACTGTCTTGACGGACTGTCTGTCTGTCTTGACTGACTGTCTGACTGTCTGTCTGTCTGTCTGTCTTGACTGACTGTCTTGACTGTCTGTCTTGACTGACTGTCTGTCTTTCTGTTGTTTGTCTTGACTGACTGTCTGTGTGTCTGTTTGTCTAGACGGAATGACTGTCTGTCTGTCTGTCTGTATATGTTGACTGACTGTCTGTCTGTTTGTCTTGACTAACTAACTGACTGTCTGTCTGTGTTTACTGACTGCCTGTCTGTCTGTCTGTCTTTCTGTCTTGACTGACTCTCTGTCTGTCTGTCCGTCTGTATGTCTTGACTGACTGTCTGTGTGTCAGTCTGTATGTCTTGACTGACTCTTTGTCTGTCTGTCTGTCTTGACTGACTGTCTGTCTGTCTTTCTGTCTTGACTGACTATCTGTCTGTCTGCCTGTCTTGACTGACTTTCTGTCCATCTGTCTGTTTTGACTGACTTCTTGTCTGTTCTGACTAACTGACTGACTGTCTGTCTGTCTGTCTGTGTTGACTGCCTGCCTGTCTGTCTGTCTGTCTTTCTGTCTTGACTGACTCTCTGTCTGTCTGTCTGTCTGTCTGCCTTGACTGACTCTTTGTCTGTCTGTCTGTCTTGACTGACTGTCTGTCTGTCTTTCTGTCTTGACTGACTATCTGTCTGTCTGCCTGTCTTGACTGACTTTCTGTCCATCTGTCTGTTTTGACTGACTGCTTGTCTGTTCTGACTAACTGACTGACTGTCTGTCTGTCTGTCTGTGTTGACTGACTGCCTGTCTGTCTGTCTGTCTGTCTTTCTGTCTTGACTGACTCTCTGTCTGTCTGTCTGTCTGTCTGCCTTGACTGACTGTCTGTCTGTCTGTCTGCCTTGACTGACGGTCTGTCTGTCTTGACTGACTGTCTGTCTGTCTGTTTGTCTTAACTGACTGTCTGTCTGTCTGTCTGTCTGTCTTGACTGACTGTCTGTTTGTCTGTCTGTCTTGACTGACTGCCTGTCTGTCTGTTTGTCTTGACTGACTGTCTGTCTGTCTGTCTGTCTGTCGTGACTGACTCTCTATCTGTCTTGAGTTACAGTCTGTCTGTTTGTTTGTCTTGACTGACTGTCTGTCTGTCTGTCTTAACTGACTGTCTGTCTGTCTGTCTGTTTTCACTGAATGCCTGTCTGTCTATCTGTCTTGACTGATTGTCTGTCTGTCTTTCTGTCTTGACCGACTGTCTGTCTGTCTTGGCCGAATGTCTGTCTGTCCGCCTGTTTTGACTGACTGTCTATCTTTCTTGAGTGACAGTCTGTCTGTCTGTTTTTCTTGACTGTCTGTCTGTCTGTGTGTCTTAACTGACTGAATGACAGTCTGTCTGTCTGTCTGTTTTCACTGACTGCCTGTCTGCCTGACTGTCTTGACTGACTGTCTGCCTGTCTTGAGTGACAGTCTGTCTGTCTGTTTTTGTTGACTGTCTGTGTGTCTGTGTGTCTTAACTGACTGAATGACTGTCTGTCTATCTGTCTGTTTTCACTGACTGCCTGTCTGCCTGTCCGTCTTGACTGACTGTCTGTGTGTCTGTCTTGACTGACTGTCTATCTGTCTTGAGTGACAGTCTGTCTGTCTGTTTTTCTTGACTGTCTGTCTGTCTGTGTGTCTTAACTGACTGAATGACTGTCTGTCTGTCTGTCTGTTTTCACTGACTGCCTGTCTGCCTGTCTGTCTTGACTGACTGTCTGCCTGTCTTTCTGTCTTGACTGACTGTCTGTCTGTCTGTCTGTCTTGACCGAATGTCTGTCTGTCCTTCTGTTTTGACTGACTGTCTGTCTGTCTTGACTGACTGACTGTCTGTATTGAATGACTGTCTGTTTGTCTGTCTTGTCTGTCTGTCTGTCTGTCTTGACTGACTGTCTATCTGTCTTGACTGACTGCCTGTCTGTCTGTTTGTCTTGACTGACTGTCTGTCTGTCTGTCTTGACTGACTGACTGTCTGTCTGTCTTTCTGTCCGTCTTGACTGACTGTCTGCCTGTTTTTCTGTCTTGACTGACTGTCTGTCTGTCTGTCTGTCTTGACCGAATGTCTGTCTGTCCTTCTGTTTTGACTGACTGTCTGTCTGTCTTGACTGACTGTCTGTCTGTATTGACTGACTGCCTGTCTGTCTGTTTGTCTTGACTGACTGTCTGTCTGTCTGTCTTGACTGACTGACTGTCTGTCTGTCTTTCTCTCCGTCTTGACTGACTGTCTGTGTGTCTATCTTGACTGACTGTCTATCTGTCTTGAGTGACAGTCTGTCTGTCTGTTTTTCCTGACTGTCTGTCTGTCTGTGTGTCTTAACTGACTGAATGAATGTCTGTCTGTCCGTCTGTTTTCACTGACTGCCTGTCTGCCTGTCTGTCTTGACTGACTGTCTGCCTGTCTTTCTGTCTTGACTGACTGTCTGTCTGTCTGTCTGTCTTGACCGAATGTCTGTCTGTCCTTCTGTTTTGACTGACTGTCTGTCTGTCTTGACTGACTGTCTGTCTGTATTGACTGACTGCCTGTCTGTCTGTTTGTCTTGACTGACTGTCTGTCTGTCTGTCTTGACTGACTGACTGTCTGTCTGTCTTTCTGTCCGTCTTGACTGACTGTCTGTTTGTCTGTCTTGACTGACTGTCTATCTGTCTTGAGTGACAGTCTGTCTGTCTGTTTTTCTTGACTGTCTGTCTGTCTGTGTGTCTTAAATGACTGAATGACTGTCTGTCTGTCTTTCTGTTTTCACTGACTGCCTGTCTGCCTGTCTGTCTTGACTGACTGTCTGCCTGTCTTTCTGTCTTGACTGACTGTCTGTCTGTCTGTCTGTCTTGACTAACTGACTGACTGTCTGTCTGTCTGTTTGTCTTGACTGACTGTCTGACTGTCTGTCTGTCCGTATGTTTCGACTGACTGTCTGTATGTCGTGACTGACTGTCTGTCTGTCTTGTCTGTCTGTCTGTCTGAATGTCTGTCTGTCTTGGCTGACTGTATGTCTGTCTGTCTGTCTCGACTAACTTACTGACTGACTGTCTGTCTGTCTGTGTTGACTGTCTGTCTGTCTGTCTTGACTAACGGTCTGTCTGTCTGTTTGTCTTGACTGACTGTCTGTCTTTCTATCTGTCTTGACTGACTGTCTGTCTGTCTGTCTGTCTTGGCTAACTGACTGACTGTCTGTCTGTGTTGACTGACTGTCTGTCTGTCTTGGCTAACTGGCTGACTGTCTGTCTGTCTTGACTGAATGTCTGTTTGCCTTGACTAACTGGCTGTCTGTCTGTCTGTCTTGACGGACTGTCTGTCTGTATGTCTTGACTGACGGTCTGTCTGTCAGTTTACCTTGACTGACTGTCTGTCTGTCTGTCTTGACTCACTGTCTCTCTGTCTCTCTGTGTTGACTGACTGTCTGTCCGTCTTTGTGTGGTGACTGAATGTCTGTCTGTCTTGACTAACTGACATCTGTCTGTGTGTCTGTCTGTGTTGACTGACTGTCTGTCTGTCTGTCAGTCTTGACTGACTGTCTGTCAGTCTGTCTCTCTTGACTGACTGTCTTTCTGTATGTCTGTTTTGACTAACTGTCTTTCTATCTGTCTTTTTTGACTGACTGTCTGTGTGTCTGTCTTGACTAACTGTCTGTCTGTCTGTTTGTCTTGACGGACTGTCTGTCTGTCTGTCTGTCTTGACGGAACTTCTCTCTGTCTTGACGGACTGTCTTTCTGTCTTGACGGACTGTCCGTCTCTCTGTCTATCTTGACTGACTGTCTGTCTGTCTGTCTTGACTGTCTGTCTGTCTGTTGGTCTTGACTGACTTACTGACTCTCTGTCTGTGTTTACTGACTGTCTGCCTGTCTGCCTGTCTTGAATGACTCTCTGTGTGTCTGTTTGTCTTGACTGACTGTCTGTCAGTCTTGACTGACGGTCTTTCTGTCTGTCTGTGTTGACTGACTGTCTTTCTGTCTGTCTGTCTTGACTAACTGACTGACTGTCTGTCTGTCTGTCTGTGTTGACTGACTGTCTGTCTGTCTGTCCGTCTTAACTGACTGTCTGTCTGTCTTGACTGACTGTCATGACTGACTGTCTTGACTGACTGTCTTGACTGTCTGTCTGTCTGTCGTTCTTGACTAACTGACTGACTGTCTGTCTGTCTGTCTGTCTTTACTAACTTGACTGACTGTCAGTCAAGACAGACAGGCAAACAGACAGTCAGTCAAGACAGACAGACAGACAGACAGTCAGTCAAGACAGACAGACAGTCAGTCAAGACAGACAGACAGACAGACAGACAGACAGACAGACAGACAGACAGTCAGTCAAGACAGACAGACAGGCAGACAGACAGACAGACAGACAGACAGACAGACAGACAGACAGACAGACAGAGAGTCAGTTAATACAGACAGACAGCAGACAGTCAGTCAGTCTTGACTGTCTGTCTTGACCGACTGTCTTGACTGACTGTCTTGACGGACTGTCTGTCTGTCTTGACTGACTGTCTGACTGTCTGTCTGTCTGTCTGTCTTTACTGACTGTCAATCTGTCTGAATGTCTTGGCTGGCTATCTGTCTGTCTGTCTGTTAGACTTGACTGACTGTCTGTCTGTCTGTCTTGACTGACTGTCTGTCTGTCATGACTGACTGTCAGTCGGTCTGTCTATTTTGACTGACTGTCTTTCTGTCTGTCTGAATGTCTCTTTTGACTGACTGTCTGTCTGTCTGTCTTGACTAACTGACTGACCGTCTGTCGTGACTAACTGACTGACCGTCTGTCTGTCTTGACTGATTGTCTGTCTTTCTGTTGTTTGTCTTGACTGACTGTCTGTGTGTCTGTTTGTCTAGACGGAATGACTGTCTGTCTGTCTGTCTGTATATGTTGACTGACTGTCTGTCTGTTTGTCTTGACTAACTAACTGACTGTCTGTCTGTGTTTACTGACTGCCTGTCTGTCTGTCTGTCTTTCTGTCTTGACTGACTCTCTGTCTGTCTGTCCGTCTGTATGTCTTGACTGACTGTCTGTGTGTCAGTCTGTATGTCTTGACTGACTCTTTGTCTGTCTGTCTGTCTTGACTGACTGTCTGTCTGTCTTTCTGTCTTGACTGACTATCTGTCTGTCTGCCTGTCTTGACTGACTTTCTGTCCATCTGTCTGTTTTGACTGACTGCTTGTCTGTTCTGACTAACTGACTGACTGTCTGTCTGTCTGTCTTTGTTGACTGCCTGCCTGTCTGTCTGTCTGTCTGTCTTTCTGTCTTGACTGACTCTCTGTCTGTCTGTCTGTCTGTCTGCCTTGACTGACTCTCTGTCTGTCTGTCCGTCTGTATGTCTTGACTGACTGTCTGTGTGTCAGTCTGTATGTCTTGACTGACTCTTTGTCTGTCTGTCTGTCTTGACTGACTGTCTGTCTGTCTTTCTGTCTTGACTGACTATCTGTATGTCTGCCTGTCTTGACTGACTTTCTGTCCATCTGTCTGTTTTGACTGACTGCTTGTCTGTTCTGACTAACTGACTGACTGTCTGTCTGTCTGTCTGTGTTGACTGACTGCCTGTCTGTCTGTCTGTCTGTCTTTCTGTCTTGACTGTCTGTCTGTCTGTTTGTCTTGACTGACTGTCTGTCTGTCTATCTGTCTTGACTAACTGACTGACTGTCTGTCTGTGTTGACTGACTGTCTGTCTGTCTGTCTGTCTTGACTAACTGACTGACTGTCTGTCTGTCTTGACTAACTGACTGACTGTCTAACTGTGTTTACTTACTGTCTGTCTGTCTTGACTGACTCTCTGTCTGTCAGACTGTCTCGACTAACTGACTGACTGTCTGTCTGTCTGTCTGTCTTGACTGTCTGTCTGTCTGTTTGTCTTGACTGACTGTCTGTCTGTCTATCTGTCTTGACTAACTGACTGACTGTCTGTCTGTGTTGACTGACTGTCTGTCTGTCTGTCTGTCTTGACTAACTGACTGACTGTCTAACTGTGTTTACTTACTGTCTGTCTGTCTTGACTGACTCTCTGTCTGTCAGACTGTCTCGACTAACGAACTGACTGTCTGTCTGTCTGTCTGCTGTCTGTATGTTGTGACTGACTGTCTGTCTGTCTGTCTGTCTTTTCTGTCTGTCTGTCTGTCTTTCTGTCTCGACTAACTGACTGACTGACTGTCTGTCTGTGTGTCATGACTGATTGTCTGCCTGTCTTTCTGTCTTGACTGACTGTCTGTCTGTCTGTCTGTCTTGGCCGAATGTGTGTCTGTCCGTCTGTTTTCACTGACTGTCTGTCTTTCTTGACTGACTGTCTGTCGGTCTGTCTTTCTTGTCTGTCTGTCTGAATGTCTGTCTGTCTTGGCTGACTGTATGTCTGTCTGTCTGTCTCGACAAACTGTCTGTCTGTCTGTCTGTCTTTACTAACTGACTTACTGTCTGTTTGTCTTGACAGTCTGTCTGCCTGTCTGTCTGTCCATCTGTTTCTGTCTGTCTTGACTAACTGACTGACTGTCTAACTGTGTTTACTGACTGTCTGTCTGTCTTGAATGACTCTCTGTCTGTCAGTCTGTCTTGACTGACTGTCTGTCTATCTGTCTGTCTTGACTAACTGACTGACTGTCTGTCTGTCCGTCTGTCTTGACTGACTGTCTGTCTGTCTTGACTGAATGTCTGTCTGCCTTTACTGACTTGCTGTCTGTCTGTCTGTCTTGACGGACTGTCTGTCTTGAAGGACTGTCTGTCTTGAAGGACTGTCTGTCTTGAAGGACTGTTTGTCTGTCTGTCTGTCTTGACTGACTGACTGTCTGTCTGTCTGTCTTGACTGACTGTCTGTCCGTCTGTTTACCTTGACTGACTGTCTGTCTGTCTGTGTGTTTGTCTTGACTGACTGTCTGTCTGTCTGTCTTAACTGACTGAATGACTGTCTGTCTGTCTGTCTGTTTTCACTGACTGCCTGTCTGTCTGTCGGTCTTGACTGATTGTCTGCCTGTCTTTCTGTCTTGACTGACTGTCTGTCTGTCTGTCTGTCTTGGCCGAATGTCTGTCTGTCCGTCTGTTTTGACCGACTGTCTGTCTGTCTTGACTGACTGTCTGTCTGTCTTGACTGACTGTCTGTCTGTCTTGACTGACTGTCTGTCGGTCTGTCTGTCTTGTCTGTCTGTCTTGTCTGTCTGTCTGTCTGTCTGAATGTCTGTCTGTCTTGGCTGACTTTATGTCTGTCTGTCTGTCTGTCTGTCTTGACTAACTGACTGACTGTCTTTCTGTCTGTTTGTCTTGACTGTCTGCCTGTCTGTCTGTCCGTCTGTCTTGACTGACTGTCTGTCTGTCTGTCTGTCTGTCTTGTCTGTCTGTCTGTCTGAATGTCTGTCTGTCTTGTCTGACTGTATGTATGTACTGACTCTCTGTCTGTCTGTCTGTGTTGACTGTCTGTCTGTCCGTCCTGACTAACTGACTGGCTGTCTGTCTGTCTTGACTGCCTGTCTGTCTGTCTTGACTGAATGTCTGTCTGTCTTGACTGAATGTCGGTCTGCCTTGACTGACTGGCTGTCTGTCTGTCTGTCTGCCTGTTTTGACGGACTGTCTGTCTGTCTGTCTGTCTTGACTGATTGCCTGTCAGTCCGTCTGCTGACTGTCTGTCTGTCTGTTTACCTTGACTGACTGTCTGTCTGTCTTTGTGTCTGTCTTGATTGACTGTCTGTCTGTCTTGACTGAATGTCTGTCTGCCTTGACTGACTGGCTGTCTGTCTGTCTTGACTGACTGTCTATTTGTCTTGACTGACTGCCTGTCTGTCTGTTTGTCTTTACTGACTGTCTGTCTGTCTGTCTGTCTGTATTGACTGAATGACTGTCTGTCTGTCTTTCTGTCCGTCTTGATTGACTGTCTGTGTGTCTGTCTTGACTGAGTGTCTATCTGTCTTGAGTGACAGTCTGTCTGTCTGATTGTCTTGACTGTCTGTCTGTCTGTGTGTCTTAACTGACTGAATGACTGTCTGTCTGTCCGTCTGTTTTCACTGACTGCCTGTCTGCCTGTCTGTCTTGACTGACTGTCTGCCTGTTTTTCTGTCTTGACTGACTGTCTGTCTGTCTGTCTGTCTTGAACGAATGTCTGTCTGTCCTTCTGTTTTGATTGACTGTCTGTCTGTCTGTTTGTCTTGTCTGTTTGTCTGTCTGAATGTCTGTCTGTCTTGGCTGACTGTATGTCTGTCTGTCTGTCTCGACTAACTGACTGACTGTCTGTCTGTTTGTCTGCTGTCTGTCTGTCTTGACTAACTGACTGACTGTCTGTCTGTCTTTTTGTCTTGACTGACTGCATGTCTGTCTGTCTCTCTGTCCGTCTGTTTCGACTGACTGTCTGTATGTCGTGACTGACTGTCTGTCTGTCTGTCTGTCTTGTCTCTTTGTCTGTCTGAATGTCTGTCTGTCTTGGCTGACTGTATGTCTGTCTGTCTGTTTCGACTAACTGACTGACTGACTGTCTGTCTGTCTGTGTTGACTGTCTGTGTTGACTGTCTGTCTGTCTGTTTGTTTTGACTGACTGTCTGTCTGTCCATCTATCTTGACTGACTGTCTGTCTGTCTTGACTAACCGACTGACTGTCTGTCTGTGTTGACTGACTGTCTGTCTGTCTTGACTAACTGACTGACTGTCTACCTGTGTTTACTGACTGTCTGTCTGTCTTGAATGACTCTCTGTCTGTCAGTCTGTCTTGACTGACTGTCTGTCTGTCTGTCTTTCTTGACTAACTGAATGAATGTCTGTCTGTCCGTCTGTCTTGACTGACTGTCTGTCTGTCTTGACTGAATGTCTGTCTGCCTTGACTGACTTGCTGTCTGTCTGTCTGTCTTGACGGACTGTCTGTCTTGACGGACTGTCTGTCTGTCTTGACTGACTGACTGTCTGTCTGTCTGTCTTGACTGACTGTCTGTCCGTCTGTTTACCTTGACTGACTGTCTGTCTGTCTGTCTGTGTGTTTGTCTTGACTGACTGTCAGTCTGTCTGTCTTTGGTGACTGACTGTCTGTCTGTCTTGACTAACTTACTTACTGTCTGTGTGTCTGTCTGTGTTGACTGACTGTCTGTCCGTCTTGACTGACTGTCTGTCTGTCTGTCTCTCATGACTGACTGTCTTTCTGTATGTCTGTTTTGACTGACTGTCTTTCTTGACTGACTGTCTGTGCGTCTGTCTTGACTAAATGTCTGTCTGTCTGTTTGTCTTTTCGGACTGTCTGTCTGTCTGTCTGTCTGTCTTGACTAACTGACTGACTTTCTGTCTGTCTGTCTGTCTTGGCTGACTGTCTGTCTGTCTGTCTGTCTCTGACTGTCTGTCTTAGCTGACTGTCTTTCTGTCTGTCTGTCTTTCTTGACTGACTGTCTGTCTGTCTGTCTTGACTAACTGACTGACTGCCTGTCTGTCTGTTTGTCGTGACTGACTGTCTGTCTGTCTGTCTGTCTTGACTGACTGACTGTCTGTCTGTCTGTCTGCCCGTCTAGACTGACTGTCTGTGTGTCTAACTTGACTGACTGTCTATCTGTCTTGAGGGACAGTCTGTCTGTCTGTTTGTCTTGACTGTGTGTCTGTCTGTCTGTCTTAACTGACTGAATGACTGTCTGTCTGTCTGTCTGTTTTCACTGACTGCCTGTCTGTCTGTCTGTATTGACTGCTTGTCTGCCTGTCTTTCTGTCTTGACTGACTGTCTGTCTGTCTATCTGTCTTGGCCGAATGTCTGTCTGTCCGTCTGTTTTGACAGACTGTCTTTCTGTCTTGACTGACTGTCTGTCTGTCTGTTTTAACTGACTGAATGACTGCCTGTCTGTCTGTCTATCTTGACTGATTGTCTGCCTGTCTTTTTGTCTTGACTGACTGTCTGTCTCTCCGTCTGTCTTGGCCGACTGTCTTTGTGTCTGTCTTGACTGACTGTCTATCTGTCTTGAGTGACAGTCTGTCTTTCTGTCTTGACCGACTGTCTGTCTGTCTTTCTGTCTTGACTGACTGTCTGTCTGTCTGTCTATCTCGACTGACTGTCTGTCTGTCTGTCTGTCTTGACTGACTGTCAGTCTGTCTGTCTGTCTTGACTGACTGTCAGTCTGTCTGTCTGTCTTGACTGACTGTCTCTCTGTCTGTCTGAATGTCTCTCTTGACTGACTTTCTGTCTGTCTGTCTTGACTAACTGACTGACCGTCTGTCTGTCATGACTGACTGTCTGTCTTTCTGCCTGTTCTGTCAGTCTGTCTTGGCTGACTGTCTGTCTGTCTGTCTTTCTTGACTAACTGAATGAATGTCTGTCTGTCCGTCTGTCTTGACTGACTTTCTGTCTGTCTTGACTGAATGTCTGTCTGCCTTGACTGACTTGCTGTCTGTCTGTCTGTCTTGACGGACTTTCTGTCTTGACGGACTGTCTGTCTGTCTGTCTGTCTGTCTTGACTGACTGACTGTCTGTCTGTCTGTCTTGACTGTCTGTCTGTCTGTCTGTGTTTTTGTCTTGACTGACTGTCAGTCTGTCTGTCTTTGGTGACTGACTGCCTGTCTGTCTGTCTGTCTTGACTAACTGACTTACTGTCTGTGTGTCTGTCTGTGTTGACTGACTGTCTGTCTGTCTGTCTCTCATGACTGACTGTCTTTCTGTATGTCTGTTTTGACTGACTGTCTTTCTATCTGTCTTTCTTGACTGACTGTCTGTGTGTCTGTCTTGACTAACTGTCTGTCTGTCTGTTTGTCTTGACGGACTGTCTGTCTGTCTGTTTGTCTGTCTTGACTAACTGACTGACTGTCTGTCTGTCTTGGCTGACTGTCTGTCTGTCTGTCTGTCTGTGACTGTCTGTCTTAGCTGACTGTCTTTCTGTCTGTCTGTCTTTCTTGACTGACTGTCTGTCTTTCTGTCTTGACTAACTGACTGACTGCCTGTCTGTCTGTTTGTCGTGACTGACTGTCTGTCTGTCTGTCTGTCTGTCTTGACTGACTGACTGTCTGTCTGTCTGTCTTGACTGACTGACTGTCTGTCTGTCTGTCTGCCCGTCTAGACTGACTGTCTGTGTGTCTAACTTGACTGACTGTCTATCTGTCTTGAGTGACAGTCTGTCTGTCTGTTTGTCTTGACTGTGTGTCTGTCTGTCTGTCTTAACTGACTGAATGACTGTCTGTCTGTCTGTCTGTTTTCACTGACTGCCTGTCTGTCTGTCTGTATTGACTGATTGTCTGCCTGTCTTTCTGTCTTGACTGACTATCTGTCTGTCTATCTGTCTTGGCCGAAAGTCTGTCTGTCCGTCTGCTTGACAGACTGTCTTTCTGTCTTGACTGACTGTCTGTCTGTCTGTTTTAACTGACTGAATGACTGCCTGTCTGTCTGTCTATCTTGACTGATTGTCTGCCTGTCTTTTTGTCTTGACTGACTGTCTGTCTGTCCGTCTGTCTTGGCCGACTGTCTGTGTGTCTGTCTTGACTGACTGTCTATCTGTCTTGAGTGACAGTCTGTCTGTCTGTCTTGACCGACTGTCTGTCTGTCTTTCTGTCTTGACTGACTGTCTGTCTGTCTGTCTATCTTGACTGACTGTCTGTCTGTCTGTCTGTCTTGACTGCCAGAATTTTGGTCATATTGCTGCTACCTGCCCAGCAAATTTGCTCTAGATGCGGAGAGGAAGGTCACGGTTCTAGCTCGGACCAGCCGTGTGTAAACCCTATCGCATGCGCCCTCTGCAAATCAAAACGCCACACGTGCCATTCTTTCAAGTGCCCCGCTATAAAAAAAATCGTCAGTGAGCTGAAACGGCCAAATGTCCAATAGCCCAACTTGTGTTAAAATTACCTCATGGAACATGAACGGGGGAGTCCCCCACAAACTTGCCGTAATTCAAAAGTACTGTGCAGACTGTGATATTATGTTCATACAAGAACACATGCTCTCTCCTCACAATGTTACTCTCCTAAAGTTCTCGCACGAATTTACTTTCCATGTCGAGCCCGCAAAAACTCGGACTCTCGGACGTCCCTCCGGTGGCCTGGCAATTGTTTGCCGCCCGTGTATTGAAAGCAAAGTGCTGTTTACGCATGACCACTTCCTGGCTATATCTTCCGGTAATATCGCATTCTTCAATGTATATCTTCCTACAAACTACCATGATGATAAATCGGAGCGAAAGTTTATGAACGCAGTTCGCGATCTAGCAAAATGCCTGAAGTCAGTGACCAAGAAAAATTTGCAGTGCGTAGTCATGGGTGACTTCAACTGCAACTTGCTTGACAGCACGTGTCCGCGTAGTCAACTGCTAAACGGCGTCTTCGATGGTAAACTTGCCATTCTTCCAAAAGATACTGACTTTTCCTTCGTTCACAACTCCGGATCCGTCTCGAACATAGACCATACGGTCTGTTCTAAGGAAATTAACGGAAATGTAACTGTTTTGAAAGACGCTGTGTTCGCGGATCATCTGCCACTACTAGCGTCTCTTAGCATAAAACCAGCTCTGCGTCCACCCAAAAGCGATAAGTGGAAAGTTGTCAGTGAATGGGACAAAGTTAATACTTCTCTGTATCATCAAGTGCTGAACTCGCTTCTTGTAAAGATACACATCCCTTTCCATTTACTCCAAGTGAACTCAAGTACCGATCCCAAGGAAGCGAGAGTACTTGTCAATATCTTCTGTGCCGAGATTACTCACTCGCTGCTTTCAGCAGAAAAAAAGCGGTTCCTTCTAGAAAGGTCAGAAAGAAAACAGAAGTTCCCAAATTCTCGCAAAATCGAGCTCTAGTTAAGTGTTGCAATGAAGCTAAGTTCTGGTTCAGAGTCTGGCAAGAATGTGACCGTCCCAAGTCCGGCCCTGTTAATTCACTCCGTTTGTGGACGAAACGAAAATTTGATAAGCAACTGAAAGCTCACCGTACCAAACTAAAAGAAGAATACTCATCCAGAATTATAAGTGACCCAGCTCTAATCTGGAAAGCACGGTTAAGTGAATCAGGTGCCGGAAAACCCCATGAATCCATTAACGAAAAAGATTGGGAATCGTATTTTTCCAAAGAATTCAGTGCCCCCGACCCGAATGTGTCTAATCCTTTCATACATAGGCTAGAATCGTTACTATCTAACCAGTGTGACCCGGAGTTTGTTGTTACGTGCGGAAACTTATCTGATGCTATTCTAAAGCTGAAGAAAAAACATTCCCGTGGTGAAGACAATCTGTGCGCGCTAAATTTGTTACACGGTACCACTTTGCTTATGGAGCATCTGACGCTACTGTTCCAGATTATCTTCACTACCGGTATAGTACCTGATTCTTTTTGTGTTGGATTGCTATCACCTATCCTTAAAAAAGGTAAACCCGCGGTTCAGTGCTCTTCGTATAGGCCTATCACCGTTGCCCCAGTACTTTGCAAAGTTCTCGAGCTTTTAGTTTTAAAAGAAATTCAGCATTCGTGCCGAATGCCTGACCACCAGTTCGGTTTTCGACCAGGACTAGGGTGCGCTCACGCTCTTTTCAGTCTGGCCGCTATTCTAGCGGATTCCCATGAATCTGGTGACCTCATCGTGATCGGTGCTTTTGATGTTAGTAGAGCCTTTGATTCGTCGATTCATGCTCAGGCCCTTCTAGCGGCTTACCAGCAAGGTGTAAACCTCCGCGTCACCCGTGTACTGTATCATATGTATTGCCGTCTGAAAGCGCGTATAAAGTTAGGAAACCGAGTCACTTCAGTGGTTGTTCCGGTAGAGAAAGGTGTTCGTCAGGGTTCATTATTATCCCCGAGTTTGTACAATAACAGCGTTTTAAATGCCCAGGCAAGTGTCAATGTTTCATGTATCGCCAAGAGTATAAACGTGTCGCTACTTACGTACGCGGACGACCTATTAAGTTTAAGTCGGTCTACTAGTGGTCTGCAATCGAATTTCGCGATCCTACGAGATGAATATAAAAAAAAATCGGCCTCGCCTTCAACACATCTAAATCTGCAGTACTGTTTTTTAATGATAATTCCTCACAACCTGAACACCTTCAACTGGGTAGCGAGTCAATTACCGTTTCGTCTCACGTCGTATATCTTGGTCTGCCGATAGGCCGCAACCTTAAAGAAACTCGTGTACTACTCGTTAAACACGTGGAGAAAAAACTTCGTACTGCATACGGTTCTATCGTCGCCAGTAGACTCCTATTATGCCGAAAGTATCTCGCGATCATGTATAACGCTGTCGCACTGCCGCATCTTCTGTATATCGCGCCGTTTTGGAATTTGTTAACCGAGACCCAAAAACGTAAGCTCCGGTCCCTTTACTTCAGGTTTGCGAAGTTTCTGCTGCGATGTCCCTTGTGGACGAGGAACACCTTCATGATTGAAAAACACCAGATTGCGGACCCTAGTATCGCAGTGAATCGGGTAATCTCAAATTTCCAGGGGAAATGGAACCACCCCTGGCTTAAACACTTTTATAGTTCGTGATTGCGTAATTGTTATGTAAAATGTCATGTGTCTGTATCTGTGTAGTGCCTTAAATTTTCTCTTCTTTTTCTTATTCTTTATCTTTTCTTTACTCCGTTTTGTTCTTAAGTGAAAAATACGGGAAATAAATACTTTACTTACTTACTTACTTACTTACTTACTTACTGTCTGTCTTGACTGACTGTCTCTCTGTCTGTCTGAATGTCTCTCTTGACTGACTTTCTGTCTGTCTGTCTTGACTAACTGACTGACCGTCTGTCTGTCATGACTGACTGTCTGTCTTTCTGCCTGTTTGTCTTGACTGACTGTCTGTCGGTCCGTCTGTTTGTCTTGACGGAATGACTGACTGTCTGTCTGTCTGTCTGTGTTGACTGACTGTCTGTCTGTTTGTCTTGACTAACTGACTGACTGTCTGTCTGTGTTCACTGACTGCCTGTCTGCCTGTCTGTCTTTCTGTCTTGACTGACTGTCTGTGTGTCTGTCTGTGTTGACCGACTGTCTGTCTGTCTTTCTGTCTTGACTGACTCTCTGTCTGTCTGTCTGTCTTGACTGACTCTTTGTCTGTCTGTCTGTCTTGACTGACTCTCTGTCTGTCTGTCTTTCTTGACTGACTGTCTGTTTGTATATCTGTCTTGACTGACTGTCTGTCCGTCTGTCTGTCTTGACCGACTGTGTGTCTGTCTGTCTGTCTTAGCTGACTGTCTGTCTGTCTGTCTGTCTTTCTTGACTGACTGTCTGTCTGTCTGTCTTGACTAACTGACTGACTGCCTGTCTGTCTGTTTGTCGTGACTAACTGTCTGTCTGTCTGTCTGTCTGTCTGTCTTGACTGACTGTCTGTCTTTCTGCCTGTTTGTCTTGACTGACTGTCTGTCTGTCCGTCTGTTTGTCTTGACGGAATGACTGACTGTCTGTCTGTCTGTCTGTGTTGACTGACTGTCTGTCTGTTTGTCTTGACTAACTGACTGACTGTCTGTCTGTGTTCACTGACTGCCTGTCTGCCTGTCTGTCTTTCTGTCTTGACTGACTGTCTGTGTGTCTGTCTGTGTTTACCGACTGTCTGTCTGTCTTTCTGTCTTGACTGACTCTCTGTCTGTCTGTCTGTCTTGACTGACTCTTTGTCTGTCTGTAGTGACTGCCTGTCTGTCTGTCTGTCTTGACTGACTCTCTGTCTGTCTGTCTGTCTGTCTTTCTTGACTGACTGTCTGTTTGTACATCTGTCTTGACTGACTGTCTGTCCGTCTGTCTGTCTTGACCGACTGTATGTCTGTCTGTCTGTCTTAGCTGACTGTCTTTCTGTCTGTCTGTCTTTCTTGACTGACTGTCTGTCTGTCTGTCTTGACTAACTGACTGACTGCCTGTCTGTCTGTTTGTCGTGACTAACTGTCTGTCTGTCTTGACTGACTGACTGTCTGTCTGTCTGTCTGTCCGTCTAGACTGACTGTCTGTGTGTTTTAACTTGACTGTCTGTCTATCTGTCTTGAGTGACAGTCTGTCTGTCTGTTTGTCTTGACTGACTGTCTGTCTTTCTGTCTTAACTGACTGAATGACTGTCTGTCTGTTTTCACTGACTGCCTGTCTGTCTGTCTGTCTTGACTGACTGTCTGTCTGTCTATCTGTCTTGGCCGAATGTCTCTCTGTCCGTCTGTTTTGACAGACTGTCTGTCTGTCTTGACTGACTGTCTGTCTGTCTGTTTTAACTGACTGAATGACTGCCTGTCTGTCTGTCTATCTTGACTGATTGTCTGCCTGTCTTTCTGTCTTGGCCGAATGTCTGTCTGTCCGTCTGTTTTGACTGTCTGTCTGTCTGTCTTGACTAACTGACTGACTGTCTGTTTGTCTTGACTGTCTGTCTGTCTGTCTGTCTGTCTGTCCGTCTGTTTCGAATGACTGTCTGTCTGTCTTGACTGACTGTCTGTCTGTCTGTATTGTCTGTCTGTCTGTATTGTCTGTCTGTCTGTCTGTCTGTCTTGGCTGACTGTATGTCTGTCTGTCTGTCTCGACTAACTGACTGATTGTCTGTCTGTCTGTCTGTGTTGACTGTCTGTCTGTCTGTCTTGACTAATTCACTGACTGTCTGTCTGTCTTGACTGACTGTCTGTCTGTCTTGACTGAATGTCTGTCTGTCTTTACTGAATGTCTGTCTGCCTTGACTGACTGGCTGTCTGTCTGTCTGTCTGCCTGTCTTGACGGACTGTCTGACTGTCTGTCTGTCTGTCTTGACTGACAGTCTGTCTGTCTGTTTACCTTGACTGACTGTCTGTCTGTATGTATGTCTGTCTTGACTGACTGTCTGTCTGTCTGTCTGTTTTGACTGAATGTCTGTCTGCCTTGACTGACTGGCTGTCTGTCTGTCTTGACTGACTGTCTATTTGTCTTGACTGACTGCCTGTCTGTCTGTTTGTCTTGACTGACTGTCTGTCTGTCTGTCTGTCTTGACTGACTAACTGTCTGCCTGTCTTTCTGTCCGTCTTGATTGACTGTCTGTGTCTCTGTCTTGACTGACTGTCTATCTGTCTTGAGTGACAGTCTGTCTGTCTGTTTGTATTGACTGTCTGTCTGTCTGTGTGTCTTGACTGACTGAATGACTGTCTGTCTGTCTGTCTGTTGTCACTGACTGCCTGTCTGCCTGTCTGTCTTGACTGACTGTCTGCCTGTCGTGACTGACTGTCTGCCTGTCTTTCTGTCTTGTCTGACTGTCTGTCTGTCTCGACCGAATGTCTGTCTGTCCTTCTGTTTTGACTGACTGTCTGACTGTCTTGACTGACTGTCTGTCTGTCTTGACTGACTGTCTGTCTATCTGTCTGTCTGTCTGTCTGTCTGTCTGTCTGTCTGTCTTGTCTGTCTGTATGTCTGTCTGTCTGTCTCGACTAACTGACTGATTGTCTGTCCGTATGTCTGCTGTCTGTCTGTCTTGACTAACTGACTGACTGTCTGTCTGTCTGTTTGTCTTGACTGACTGTCTGTCTGTCTGTCTGTCTGTCCGTCTGTTTCGACTGGCTGTCTGTATGTCTTGACTAACTGACTGACTGTCTGTCTGTGTTTACTGACTGTCTGTCTGTCTTGAATGACTCTCTGTCTGTCTGTCTGTCTTGACTGACTGTCTGTCTGTCTTGACTAACTGACTGACTGTCTGTCTGTCTGTCTGTCTGTCTTGACTGACTGACTGTCTGTCTGTCTGTCTGTCCGCCTTGACTGACTGTCTATGTGTCTGTCTTGACTGACTGTCTATCTGTCTTGATTGACGGTCTGTCTGTCTTTCTTGACCGACTGTCTGTCTGTCTTGACTGAATGTCTGTCTGTCTGTCTGTCTGTCTTGACTGACTGTCTGTCTGTCTGTCTGTCTTGACTGACTGTCTGCCTGTCTGTTTGTCTTGACTGTCTGTCTGTCTGTCTGTCTGTCTGTCTTGGCTGACTGTATGTTTGTCTGTCTGTCTTGACTAACTGACTTACTGTCTGTCTGTCTGTCTGTGTTGACTGACTGTCTGTCTTGACTAACTGACTTACTGTCTGTCTGTCTGTTTGTCTTGACTGACTGTCTGACTGTCTGTCTGTCTTGACTGACTGCCTGTCTGTCTGTCTGTCTTTACTGACTGTCTGTTTGTCTGTTTACCTTGACTGACTGTCTGTCTGTCTGTTTACTTTGACTGACTGTCTGTCTGTCTGTGTGTCTGTCTTGACTGACTGTCTGTCTGTCTGTCTGTCTGTCTTGACTGAATGTCTGTCTGCCTTGACTGACTGGCTGTCTGTCTGTCTTGACTGACTGTCTATTTGTCTTGACTGACTGCCTGTCTGTCTGTTTGTCTTGACTGACTGTCTGTCTGTCTGTCTTGACTGACTGACTGTCTGCCTGTCTTTCTGTCCGTCTTGATTGACTGTCTGTGTGTCTGTCTTGACTGACTCTCTATCTGTCTTGAGTGACAGTCTGTGTCTCTGTTGGTCTTGACTGTCTGTCTGTCTGTGTGTCTTAACTGACTGAATGACTGTCTGTCTGTCTGTCTTTTTTCACTGATTGTCTGTCTTGACTGACTGTCTGCCTGTCTTGACTGACTGTCTGTCTGTCTGTCTGTCTCGACCGAATGTCTGTCTGTCCTTCTATTTTGACTGACTGTCTGTCTGTCTTGACTGAATGTCTGTCTGTCTTGACTGAATGTCTGTCTGCCTTGACTGACTGGCTGTCTGTCTGTCTGTCTGCCTATCTTGACGGACTGTCTGACTGTCTGTCTGTCTGTCTTGACTGACTGTCTGTCTGTCTGTTGACCTTGACTGACTGTCTGTCTGTATGTATGTCTGTCTTGACTGACTGTCTGTCTGTCTGTCTGTTTTGACTGAATGTCTGTCTGCCTTGACTGACTGGCTGTCTGTCTGTCTTGACTGACTGTCTATTTGTCTTGACTGACTGCCTGTCTGTCTGTTTGTCTTGACTGACTGTCTATCTGTCTTGAGTGACAGTCTGTCTGTCTGTTTGTATTGACTGGCTGTCTGTCTGTGTGTCTTAACTGACTGAATGACTGTCTGTCTGTCTGTCTGTTGTCACTGACTGCCTGTCTGCCTGTCTGTCTTGACTGACTGTCTGCCTGTCGTGACTGACTGTCTGCCTGTCTTTCTGTCTTGACTGACTGTCTGTCTGTCTCGACCGAATGTCTGTCTGTCCTTCTGTTTTGACTGACTGTCTGTCTGTCTTGACTGACTGTCTATCTGTCTTGACTGACTGTCTGTCTGTCTTGACTGACTGTCTGTCTATCTGTCTATCTGTCTGTCTGTCTGTCTTGTCTGTCTGTTTGTCTGTCTGAATGTCTGTCTGTCTTGGCTGACTGTATGTCTGTCTGTCTGTCTCGACTAACTGACTGACTGTCTGTCTGTGTTTACTGACTGTCTGTCTGTCTTGAATGACTCTCTGTCTGTCTGTTTGTCTTGACTGACTGTCTGTCTGTCTTGACTAACTGACTGACTGTCTGTCTGGTTGTCTGTCTTGACTGACTGACTGTCTGTCTGTCTGTCTGTCCGCCTTGACTGACTGTCTATGTGTCTGTCTTGACTGACTGTCTATCTGTCTTGATTGAATGTCTGTCTGTCTTTCTTGACCGACTGTCTGTCTGTCTTGACTGACTGTCTGTCTGTCTGTCTACCTGTCTTGACTGACTGTCTGTCTGTCTGTCTGTCTGTCTTGACTGACTGTCTGCCTGTCTGTTTGTCTTGACTGTCTGTCTGTCTGTCTGTCTGTCTGTCTGTCTGTCTGTCTGTCTGTCTGTCTGTCTATCTTGGCTGACTGTATGTTTATCTGTCTGTCTTGACTAACTGACTTACTGTCTGTCTGTCTGTCTGTGTTGACTGACTGTCTGTCTTGACTAACTGACTTACTCTCTGTCTTTCTGTTTGTCTTGACGGACTGTCTGACTGTCTGTCTGTCTTGACTGACTGCCTGTCTTTCTGTCTGTCTTTACTGACTGTCTGTCTGTCTGTTTACCTTGACTGACTGTCTGTCTGTCTGTTTACCTTGACTGACTGTCTGTCTGTTTTTGTGTCTGTCTTGACTGAATGTCTGTCTGTCTTGACTGAATGTCTGTCTGCCTTGACTGACTGGCTGTCTGTCTGCCTTGACTGACTGGCTGTCTGTCTGTCTTGACTGACTGTCTATTTGTCTTGACTGACTGCCTTTCTGTCTGTTTGTCTTGACTGACTGTCTGTCTGTCTGTCTTGTTTGACTGACTGTCTGTCTGTCTTTCTGTCCGTCTTGATTGACTGTCTGTGTGTCTGTCTTGACTGACTCTCTATCTGTCTTGAGTGACAGTCTGTCTCTCTGTTTGTCTTGACTGTCTGTCTGTCTGTGTGTCTTAACTGACTGAATGACTGTCTGTCTGTCTGTCTGTTTTCACTGATTGCCTGTCTTGACTGACTGTCTGCCTGTCTTCCTGTCTTGACTGACTGTCTGTCTGTCTGTCTGTCTCGACCGAATGTCTGTCTGTCCTTCTGTTTTGACTGACTGTCTGTCTGTCTTGACAGACTGTCTGTCTGTCTGTCTATCTTGTTTGTCTGTCTGTCTGTCTGAATGTCTGTCTGTCTTGGCTGACTGTATGTCTGTCTGTCTGTCTCGACTAACTGACTGACTGTCTGTCTGTCTGTCTGCTGTCTGTCTGTCTTGACTAACTGACTGACTGTCTGTCTGTCTGTTTGTCTTGACTGACTGACTGTCTGTCTGTCAGTGTTGACTGTCTGTCTGTCTTGACTAACTGTCTGTCTGTCTGTTTGTCTTGACTGCCTGTCTGTCTGTCTATCTGTCTTGACTGACTGACTGTCTGTCTGTCTGTTTTGACTAACTGACTGACTGTCTGTCTGTGTTGACTGACTGTCTGTCTGACTTTCTGTCTTGACTAAATGACTGACTGTCTGTCTGTGTTTACTGACTGTCTGTCTGTCTTGACTAACTGACTGACTGTCTGTCTGTCTGTCTGTCTGTGCTGACTGACTGTCTGTCTGTCTGTCCGTCTTGACTGACTGACTGTCTGTCTGTCTCTCTTGACTGACTGTCTGTCTGTATGTCTGTCTTGAATGACTGTCTTTCTGTCTGTCTTTCTTGACAAACTTTCTGCGTGTCTCTCTTGACTGACCGTCTGTCTGTCTTGATGTCTGTCTGCTTTGACTGACTGGCTGTCTGCTTTGACTGACTGGCTGTCTGTCTTGACGGACTGTCTGTCTGTCTGTCTTGACTGACTGTCTGTCTGTCTGTCTGTGTTGACTGAATGTCTGTCTGTCTGTCTGTGTTGACTGACGGTCTGTCTGTCTGTCTGTGTTGACTGACTGTCTGTCTGTCTTGACTAACTGACTGACTGTCTGTCTGTCTGTCTGTGTTGACTGACTGTCTGCCTGTCTGTTCGTCCTGACTGACTGTCTGTCTGTATGTCTGTTTTGAATGACTGTATTTCTGTCTGTCTTTCTTGACTGACTTTCTGTGTGGTTTTCTGTGTGGCTTTTCTTGACGGACTTTCTGTCTGTCTGTCTGTCTTGAAGGACCTTTTGTCTGTCTTGACGGACTGTCCGTCTGTCTGTCTGTCTTGACTGACTATCTGTCTGTCTGTCTTGACTGTCTGTCTTTCTGTCTGTTTGTCTTGACTGACTGTCTGTCTGTCTGTCGGTCTTGACTGACTGTCTGTCTGTCCGTCTTGACTGACTGTCTGTGTTTCTGTCTTGACTATATTTCTGCCTGTCTTGACTGACTGCCTGTCTGTCTTAAGAGACTGTCTGTCTGTCTGTTTGTCTTGACTGACTGTCTGTCTGTCTGTCTTGACTGACTGTCTCTCTGTATTGACTGATCGTCTGTCTGTCTGTCTGTCCGTCTGTTTCGACTGACTTTCTGTATTTCGTGACTGACTGTCTGTCTGTCTGTCTGTCTTGTCTGTCTGTCTGTCTGAATGTCGGTCTGTCTTGGCTGACTGTATGTCTGTCTGTCTGTCTCGACTAAGTGACTGACTGACTGTCTGTCTGTCTGTGTTGAATGTCTGTCTGTCTGTCTTGACTAACTGACTGACTGTCTGTCTGTCTGTTTGTCTTGACTGACTGTCTGTCTGTCTATCTGTCTTGACTGACTTTCTGTATTTCGTGACTGACTGTCTGTCTGTCTGTCTGTCTTGTCTGTCTGTCTGTCTGAATGTCTGTCTGTCTTGGCTGACTGTATGTCTGTCTGTCTGTCTCGACTAAGTGACTGACTGACTGTCTGTCTGTCTGTGTTGAATGTCTGTCTGTCTGTCTTGACTAACTGACTGACTGTCTGTCTGTCTGTATGTCCGTCTGTTTCGACTGACTATCTGTCTGTCTTGACTGACTGTCTGTCTGTCTTGACTGACTGTATGTCTGTCTGTCTCTCTCGATTAACTCACTGACTGTCTCTCTGTCTGTCTGTGTTGACTGTCTGTCTTGACTAACTGACTGACTGTCTGTTTGTCTGTTTGTCTTGACTAACTGACTGACTGTCTGTCTGTGTTGACTGACTTTCTGTCTGTCTGTCTGTCTTGACTAACTGACTGACTGTCTGTCTGTCTGTCTGTCTTGACTGACCGTCTGTCTGTCTTGATGTCTGTCTTCCTTGACTGACTGGCTGTCTGTCTTGACGGACTATCTGTCTGTTTGTCTGTCTTGACTAACTGACTGACTGTCTGTCTGTGTTTACTGACTTTCTGTCTGTCTTAAATGACTCTCTGTCTGTCTGTCTGTCTTGACTGACTTTCTGTCTGTCTTGACTAACTGACTGACTGTCTGTCTGTCTGTCTGCCTTGACTGACTGGCTGTCTGTCTGTCGGTGTTGACTGACGGTCTGTCTGTCTGTCTGTGTTGACTGACTGTCTGTCTGTCTGTCTGTCTTGACTGACTGACTGACTGTCTGTCTGTCTGTCTGTGTTGACTGACTGTCTGTCTGTCTGTCCGTCCTGACTGACTGTCTGTCTGTCTGTCTCTCTTGACTGACTGTCTGACTGTATGTCTGTTTTGAATGACTGTTTTTCTGTCTGTGTTTCTTCACTGACTTTCTGTGTGTCTGTCTTGACTGATGGTCTGTCTGTCTGTTTTTCTTGACGGACTGTCTGTTTGTCTGTCTGTCTTGAAGGACCTTCTGTCTGTCTTGACGGACTCTCTGTCTGTCTGTCTTGACTGTCTGTCTTTCTGTCTGTTTGTCTTGACTGTCTGTCTGTCTGTCTGTCTGTCTTGACTGACTGTCTGTCTGTCCGTCTTGACTGACTGTCTGTGTGTCTGTCTTGACTGACTTTCTGTCTGTCTTGACTGACTGTCTGTCTGTCTTGAGAGACTGTCTGTCTGTCTGTTTCTCTTGACTGACTCTCTGTCTGTCTGTCTTGACTGACTGTCTCTCTGTATTGACTGACTGTCTGTCTGTCTTTTTTAACGTCGGACGGGAGGAATTGGCGTGCCAGAGAGGTTATCCCAACATAAAACATAACACAGCCAGTCAGTCAAGACAGACAGACAGACAAACAGTCAGTCAGTTAGTCAGTCAGTTAGTCAAGACAGACAGACAGGCAGACAGTCAGTCAGACAGTCTCTCTGTCTGTCAGTCTGTCTTGACTGACTGACTGTCTGTCTGTCTGTCTGTCCACCTTGACTGACTGTCTATGTTTCTGTCTTGACTGACTGTCTATCTGTCTTGATTGACAGACTGTCTGTCTTGACCGACTGTCTGTCTGTCTTGACTGACTGTCTGTCTTTCTGTCTGTCTTGACTGACTGTCTGTCTGTCTGTCTTGACTGACTGTCTGCCTGTCTGTTTGTCTTGACTGTCTGTCTGTCTGTCTTGGCTGACTGTATGTCTGTCTGTCTGTCTTGACTAAATGACTTACTGTCTGTCTGTTTGTCTGTGTTGACTGTCTGTCTGTCTGTCCTTACTAACTGACCGACTGTCTGTCTGTCTGTTTGTCTTGACTGACTGTCTGTCTGTCTGTATGTCCGTCTGTTTCGACTGACTGTCTGTCTGTCTTGACTGACTGTCTGTCTGTCTTGACTGACTGTCTGTCTGTCTTGACTGACTGTCTGTCTGTCTGTCTGTCTGTCTTGTCTGTCTGCCTGTCTGCCTGTCTGAATGTCTGTCAGTCTTGGCTGACTGTATGTCTGTCTGTCTCTCTCGATTAACTCACTGACTGTCTCTCTGTCTGTCTGTGTTGACTGTTTGTCTTGACTGACTGTCAGTCTGTCTGTCTTGTCTGTCTGTCTGTCTGAATGTCTGTTTGTCTTGGCTGACTGTATGTCTGTCTGTCTGTCTCGACTAACTGACTGACTGTCTCTCTGTCTGTCTGTGTTGACTGTCTGTCTTGACTAACTGACTGACTGTCTGTCGGTCTGTTTGTCTTGACTAACTGACTGACTGTCTGTCTGTGTTGACTGACTTTCTGTCTGTCTGTCTGTCTTGACTAACTGACTGACTGTCTGTCTGTCTGTCTGTCTTGACTGACCGTCGGTCTGTCTTGATGTCTGTCTTCCTTGACTGACTGGCTGTCTGTCTTGACGGACTATCTGTCTGTTTGTCTGTCTTGACTAACTGACTGACTGTCTGTCTGTGTTTACTGACTGTCTGTCTGTCTTAAATGACTCTCTGTCTGTCTGTCTGTCTTGACTGACTTTCTGTCTGTCTGTCTGTTTTGACTAACTGACTGACTGTCTGTCTGTCTGTCTGCCTTGACTGACTGGCTGTCTGTCTGTCTGTGTTGACTGACGGTCTGTCTGTCTGTCTGTGTTGACTGACTGTCTGTCTGTCTGTCTGTCTTGACTGACTGACTGACTGTCTGTCTGTCTGTCTGTGTTGACTGACTGTCTGTCTGTCTGTCCGTCCTGACTGACTGTCTGTCTGTCTGTCTCTCTTGACTGACTGTCTGACTGTATGTCTGTTTTGAATGACTGTCTTTCTGTCTGTCTTTCTTCACTGACTGTCTGTGTGTCTGTCTTGACTGATGGTCTGTCTGTCTGTTTTTCTTGACGGACTGTCTGTTTGTCTGTCTGTCTTGAAGGACCTTCTGTCTGTCTTGACGGACTCTCTGTCTGTCTGTCTTGACTGTCTTTCTTTCTGTCTGTTTGTCTTGACTGTCTGTCTGTCTGTCCGTCTTGACTGACTGTCTGTGTGTCTGTCTTGACTGACTTTCTGTCTGTCTTGACTGACTGTCTGTCTGTCTTGAGAGATTGTCTGTCTGTCTGTTTCTCTTGACTGACTGTCTGTCTGTCTGTCTTGACTGACTGTCTCTCTGTATTGACTGACTGTCTGTCTGTCTTTTTTAACGTCGGACGGGAGGAATTGGCGTGCCAGAGAGGTTATCCCAACATAAAACATAACACAGCCAGTCAGTCAAGACAGACAGACAGACAAACAGTCAGTCAGTTAGTCAGTCAGTTAGTCAAGACAGACAGACAGGCAGACAGTCAGTCAGACAGTCTGTCTGTCTGTCTGTCTGTCTGGCTTGACGGACTGTCTGTCTTGACTGACTGTCTGTCTGTCTGTCTGTCTTGACTGACTGTCTGCCTGTCTGTTTGTCTTGACTGTCGGTCTGTCTGTCTTGACTGACTGTCTGCCTGTCGATTGTCTTGACTGTCTGTCTGTCTCTCTGTCTGTCTGTCTGTTTGTCTGTCTCGGCTGACTGTATGTCTGTCTGTCTATCTGTCTTGACTGAAAGTCTGCCTGTCGCTTTGTCTTGACTGTATGTCTGTCTGTCTGTCTGTCTGTCTGTCCGCCTTGACTGACTGTCTGTGTGTCTGTCTTGACTGACTGTCTATCTGTCTTGATTGACAGTCTGTCTGTCTTTCTTGACCGACTATCTTTCTGTCTTGACTGACTGTCTGTCCGTCTGTCTGTCTTGACTGACTGTCTGTCTGTCTGTCTGTCTTGACTGACTGTCTGCCTGTCTGTTTGTCTTGACTGTCTGTCTGTCTGTCTGTCTGTCTGTCTGTCTGTCTGTCTGTCTGTCTGTCTGTCTGTCTGTCTGTCTGTCTGTCTGTCTGTCTTGACTAACTGACTTACTGTCTGTCTGTCTGTCGGTCTTGACTGACTGTCTGTCTGTCTTGAGAGACTGTCTGTCTGTCTGTTTGTCTTGACTGACTGTCTGTCTGTCTGTCTTGACTGACTGTCTCTCTATATTGACTGACTGTCTGTCTGTCTGTCTGTACTGACTGTCTGTTTGTCTGTTTATCTTGACTGACTGTCTGTCTGTCTGTTTACCTTGACTGACTGTCTGTCTGTCTGTGTGTCTGTTGTGACTGACTGCCTGTCTGTCTGTCTGTCTTGACTGAATTTCTGTCTGCCTTGACTGACTGGCTGTCTGTCTGTCTTGACTGACTGTCTATTTGTCTTGACTGAATGCCTGTCTGTCTGTTTGTCTTGACTGACTGTCTGTCTGTCTGACTGTCTGTCTTGACTGACTGACTGTCTGTCTGTCTTTCTGTCCATCTTGATTGACTGTCTGTGTGTCTGTCTTGACTGATTGTCTGTCTGTCTTGAATGACTGTCTGTCTGTCAGTGTTGACTGACTGACTGTTTGTCTGTTTGCCTGTCTGTCTTGACTGACTGTCTGTTTGTCTGTCTGCCTGTTTGTCTTGACGGACTGTCTGTCTGTCTGTCTGTCTGTGTTGACTGACTGTCTGTCTGTCTGTTTGTCTTGACTGACTGACTGTCTGTGTGCCTGTCTTGACTGATTTTCTGTCTGTCTTGACTGAATGTCTGTCTGTCTGTCTGTCTGTCTGTCTTGACTGACTGTCTGTCTGTCTGTCTGTCTTGACTGACTGTCTGTCTGTCTGTCTGTCTTGACTGACTGTCTGTCTGACGATTGTCTTGACTGTCTGTCTGTCTCTCTGTCTGTCTGTCTGTCTGTCTGTCTGTCTGTCTTGGCTGACTGAATGTCTGTCTGTCTGTCTGTCTTGACTGACTGTCTGCCTGTCTGTTTGTCTTGACTGTCTGTCTGTCTGTCTGTCCGCCTTGACTGACTGTCTGTGTGTCTGTCTTGACTGACTGTCTATCTGTCTTGATTGACCGTCTGTCTGTCTTTCTTGACCGACTGTCTGTCTGTCTTGACTGGCTGTCTGTCTGTCTGTCTGTCTTGACTGACTGTCTGTCTGTCTGTCTGTCTTGACTGACTGTCTGTCTGTCTGTCTGTCTTGACTGCCTGTCTGCCTGTCTGTTTGTCTTGACTGTCTGTCTGTCTGTCTGTCTGTCTGTCTGTCTGTCTGTCTGTCTGTCTGTCTGTCTGTCTCTCTGTCTGTCTGTCTGTCTGTCTGTCTGTTCTTCTGTCTGTCTGTCTGTCTTGAATAACTGACTAACTGTCTGTCTTGACCAACTGACTGACTGTCTGTCTGTCTGTTTGTCTTGACGGACTGTCTGACTGTCTGTCTGTCTTGACTGACTGCCTGTCTAACTGTCTTGACTGACTGCCTGTCTGTCTGTACTGACTGTCTGTCTGTCTATTCATCTTGACTGACTGTCTGTCTGTCTGTTTACCTTGACTGACTGTCTGTCTGTCTCTGTTTCTGTTGTGACTGACTGTCTGTCTGTCTGTCTGTCTTGACTGAATTTCTGTCTGCCTTGACTGACTGGCTGTCTGTCTGTCTTGACTGACTGTCTATTTGTCTTGACTGACTGCCTGTCTGTCTGTTTGTCTTGACTGACTGTCTGTCTGTCTTACTGTCTGACTGTCTGTCTGTCTTTCTGTACATTTTGATTGACTGTCTGTGTGTCTGTCTTGACTGACTGTCTATCTGTCTTGAGTGACAGTCTGTCTGTCTGTTTGTCTTGACTGTCTGTTTGTCTGTGTGTCTTAACTGACTGAATGACTGTCTGTCTGTCTGTCTGTTTTCACTGATTGCCTGTCTGTCTGTCTGTCTTGACTGACTGTCTGCCTGTCTTTCTGTCTTGACTGACTGTCTGTCTGTCTCGACCGAATGTGTCGACCGAATGTCTGTCTTGTCTGTCTGTCTGTCTGTCTGAATGTCTGTCTGTCTTGGCTGACTGTTTTTCTGTCTCACTGTCTCGACTAACTGACTGACTGTATGTCTATCTGTCTTGACTAACTGACTGACTGTCTGTCTGTCTGTTTGTCTTGACTGACTGTCTGTCTGTCTGTCTGCCTGTCCGTCTGTTTCGACTGACTGTCTGTATGTCGTGACTGACTGTCTGTCTGTCTGTCTGTCTGTCTTATCTGTCTGTCTGTCTGGATGTCTGTCTGTCTTGGCTGACTGTATGTTTGTCTGTCTGTCTCGACTAACTGACTGACTGTCTGTCTGTCTTTCTGTCTTGACTAACTGACTGACTGTCTGTCTGTGTTTACTGACCTTCTGTCTGTCTTGAATGACTCTCTGTCTGTCTTTCTGTCTTGACTGACTGTCTGCCTGTCTGTTTGTCTTGACTGTCTGTCTGTCTGTCTGTCTTGGCTGACTGTATGTCTGTCTGTCTGTCTTGACTAACTGACTTACTGTCTGTCTGTCTGTCAGTATTGACTGACTGTCTGTCTTGACTAACTGATTGACTGTCTGTCTGTCTGTTTGTCTTGACTGACTGCCTGTCTGTCTGTCTGTCTTGACTGACTGTCTGCCTGTCTTTCTGTCTTGACTGACTGTCTGTCTGTCTGTCTGTCTTGACCGAATGTCTGTCTGTCTGTCTGTTTTGACTGACTGTCTGTCTGTCTTGACTGACTGTCTGTCTGTCATGACTGACTGTCTGTCTGTCTTGACCGATTGTCTGTCTGTCTGTCTGTCTTGTCTGTCTGTCTCTCTGAATTTCTGTCTGTCTTGGCTGACTGTATAACTGTCTGTCTGTCTGGACTAACTGACTGACTGTCTCTCTGTCTGTCTGTGTTGACTGTCTGTCTGTCTGTCCTTACTAACTGACCGACTGTCTGTCTGTCTGTTTGTCTTGACTGACTGTCTGTCTGTCTTCTCTGTCTGTCTGTCTGAATGTCTGTCTGTCTTGGCTGACTGTATGTCAGTCTGTCTGTCCCGACTAGCTGACTGACTGTCTCTCTGTCTGTCTGTGTTGACTGTCTGTCTTGACTAACTGACTGACTGTCTGTCTGTCGGTTTGTCTTGACTAACTGACTGACTGTCTGTCTGTGTTGACTGACTTTCTGTCTGTCTGTCTGTCTTGACTAACTGACTGACTGTCTGTCTGTCTGTCTGTCTTGACTGACCGTCTGTCTGTCTTGATGTCTGTCTGCTGTTATGGAGACATCCCATAGCACTTTGCTCTGCAATAGTCCTCCTAGTTATTCCCTCCCTCTATCGCCTACTTTTCTATATATCTCTTCGGTTTTCATCACCATCATTAATTTTCCGGCATCGTGACAATAGGTCACTCGGTCTTTATCCACCAGCTCCAGTTAGCTGCTGGCTAATCCGAGGTCAGGCTTTGATCCATTTCATTCTAAGTATTTGGGTTACGGAATCATTCCGTGACCAGAACAGTTCTCTTTGATTCTTGGTCCAAGCAGGACCTCTCTGTATTATAATTTATGGTAAGGACCAGTTTATATATTTAGTTAGGGACCCATTAGTGCTCTATTATTTATGTCTACTCTTGTACATGATTTGCCGTACGAGTAAACTGATATACGTTATGGTCCATGTCGGCTAGTAGGCCTCAGGCTTGACTGGATATGTGAATTCCAGCTTTGCTAGGATGTGTGAACCAGCTTGAGTAGGGATTTTTGGATTGACTGCGGCTGAGCTATAGAATTCCCTGAGACTTTCCCTTGTCTCTTTTGTCCGGTTTCCTGACTGGTCCTGGGGCTAGTGGGCACCTACGGTGTCAGAATGTCTTCAGCCCACACCCCAGGAACCATTAACTTCATTAAACCTCGCCTCCACTCGTCCATCCTCACAACAATGGCATCATAAGTGGGATATTGGAGTTTTTCCCCACTCCATCCTTTACAACAATGGTGTCTAACCATCTTTACAACAATGGTGTATGAAGTGGGAAGTTTATATTTTTTAAGCCCTTATTTCCTCATAATAAGGAGGACCCACGTCCAAATTTTTGTGTTCGTAGTCACAACAGTTAAATTTTTTTTCACCAACCCGCCCTACCCTTTAATTTAGCAAAATAAAAATAACTTCCTCATTTTATTTTATTTTTTTTATGGTTCAGCTCGGTCAGTCCAGAACAAAAATGTAGGTTTAGTTTTCCAATTTTACTCTTTGATGTTCTGTCGGCTTTCTTCATCTATGAAAATTATTTTGTGTCGGATTTATCCTTTGTTTTTCGTTTTCGCTCGCATCATTGTCTGGGAATTTTCCGGTTGCCATGTGAGTGCTTGTCGCGCCACCGACTGTGAAATTTCTTTCCCCCTTTCCTCCCACTTTTTTTTAGGAATTTTCCAGTCTACACGTGAGTGTATTTCGCGCCACTGACTGCGAATTTTCTTTTCCTCCTTTCCTCCCACTTTTTTTTTACGAATTTTCCAGTCGCCATGTGAGTGTGTTTCGCGCCACTGATTGAGAAATTTCTTGTCCCGCCCCCTTCCCTTTTAAGGATTTTTCCGGTCTACATATTTCGCGCCACTGACTGCGAATTTTCTTTTCCTCCTTTCCTTCCCTTTTTTTTACGAATTTTCCAGTCGCCATGTGAGTGTGTTTCGCGCCACTGATCGAGAAATTTCTTGTCCCGCCCCCTTCCCTTTTAAGGATTTTTCCGGTCTACATGTGAGTGTATTTCGCGCCACTGACTGCGAATTTTCTTTCTCCCTGCCCTCTTCCAGGAATTTTCCAGTCTTCATGTGTGTGTGTGTCGCGCCACTGATTGCGGATTTTCTTTTCCCTACCCCTTTCCCCTTCCAGGATTTTTCCGGTCGTCATTGTATGTGTATCGCCGCACTACAGATCGCGATTTTTCCATCCCTTCAGTATTTGTTATTGTATACTTGTCGTCAAGTGAGTGTTTTCGCGCCACAGACTGCAAATCGTCATCGCATCGGCAAAATAATTTATTCTCCGGGGTACATGACTGCGTCATTTCGCCGTGTCTATTTTATATCAGTGTTCTCAACACTGACGATGCGTGCTTGCGGTACCATTGATAAACTAGCACTCGCGTATGATTTTATTTTTCACGTACCCGGAAACATAATTTTGCCTGCGATTATTTAGTTCCCCGACATAATTTTTTTTTCCTTCATGAAAGCCATGGTTATTCGGAATAAAATCAACCTTTCTCGCCTTATTTTTCGACGTTGTCTTTATGGCACGAGGGACATCGTATTTATAATTGTGGCATTTTTTCGGCTTATCCTTAATTTTTCTGTTCCCCTATCGGCCAGTTTTTTGTATTTTGTTTGGTGGTATTCGTGACATTTTTGTGGAATTTCGACTGGTTTCGGTCTAAATAAGCGTAGTAATTTGCCACATAGACTTTGTGTGCGTTTCGCCAGTCGTTCCCTCTGCCCCTCCCCCCACCACCACATTTTTGTTTTCAGGTTTCGTTGCACTCGATCGCCATCTAGCGTATGCGTGTTTATTCGCAATCCGGATGCGGTGATTTCGCATGAAGCCTCTGGCCTATTTTTTTTTTATATTCAGTTTAAGGTTAATGCCATTTATTTATGCCACATAGTTTATTTTCCTCATGAAATAAAAACCCTGGTTAGATGTCAAGTTGGTTCCACGTCTTAGCTTAGTCTGAGTTTACACGTTCAGTCGAGCTTGTTCCCCCTCCCATTTCCTTGTAAACTTTAATATTTTTGTATAAGTGTTATTTTTCGATTTTCTTACATATTATCATTGTTTTCTCATGTGAAATTTTGAGTGAAGATTTTCGGTGACTTTGGCGATTATTTTGATTTGTCGTTTCGCCACCTACACTCATGACGAATTCTCAAAATGGACCATTACCCCCTTTGTCCCCTGTCCCTCGACCCCGCACATCGCTAGATCCTCAACCTCTTCCCCTCCCAGACTCTTGGTTTGGTTGGTCTCAGTATTTGCGAGAATGTCAACCGTTACCAGACTCGCATACTGAGGACCAACCAAAATTCCCATCGTGCCAATTAAAAAATCTTTCTACAAAGTTGTACCTGATAAACATCGAAACAACCCGATCCCGGAACCACGTCTGTCTCTCCCTGTCCCAAACCAACCCAAAATTTGTATAGTTTTACCGGACGAAGAAAAAGTACTCCCTTTAAAGAGCGTTCATCGCAACAGACCGAATTATTCCAGACAAATTAGTTGCAAAATCGTCGGTTTACCTCCTTGTACGAAAACAGTCTTGATTAAGGGCAATGCCGCCCTACAGGCCCGAAAGATTACGGTGAACCCCCAGTTTGTCCAAATTCTCCCCGACGGTAATGTCGTTTTTATCGCAGAGAATCATGCTCCTTCAAAAATCCGAATACGAAAAGGCGACCTCTCCCTCCTTTCCATTGACAGAAATTGCAACAAATTTACCCCGCATGATACTGGCGACATGGTTTTTCTCAAATTCCCCCCTGCCTCTGGTTTAGGGTCAAAAATTTCCAAAATGCGCGAGGATGGACCTTATCGTGTTGTTCGCGTTTTCAACAAAGGCCGAAGCCACGATATCCAGAAATTCAGTTCGCAAAAACAAGTCGTCCACTATGACCGCTTGGAAAAACCTGGTCCAAGATTTGCATGCGTAGGGCGAAGACTTACCTCACCGACTGTTCCTGTTTGGAAAGGGATGGTTTTAGCGCCGGTTGCATCAGCTACGGAACATTACCCATCTTCTCCTTTCCAAAACTGGAACTTACAGTGGTAACGCGACCACTGATTCGGCAAACTTCGGTAGAGCCAGTGTCAAGGCCTCTCAACCATCATATTCTCCCTCCCCATAGTGGTACGCTTTTGTCTCTATTCCCCCACGAAATAGGATATACAGGGCAAAATGATACTATGAGAAGCGATTGGCCCCGGCCAGTAACGCCGGAGTGTCCCTCCGAGCAATCACTTTTTTCTTCCAGGTGTCATCGCCGCTGGTGGACCCGCGCCAGTCGCCGCCCCGCGCCGTACCGTCTGTATTGGTACTGATGATTTCTAGTATATAAAGGTTCATACGGCGCAAGCAACCGGACCGACTTTCGGTCTCGGTTGGACGCCATTTCTTAATTCTACCACAATGCACATTAAATAAAGATATTCCAGATTGTTTGCAAAATTTCCATTTTCCAGTTCGTTTTTAAGTTCTAATGTAAATTTTACAGTTTGTTGAAAATTTCTAGTTTGATTCAAAATTTTCAAACGTTAGCAATTAATCTTTAATTTACAGTGGTATGAATCCAATCGATTTTTTTTCAAACATTTGTTTATATTTACATTTTTGGACGGGCTTTTTGTATGGCACGCAGGTTGCGACAGAAGAAGCAGTGGCGCAGAGGTCCCAGTGTCTTCGAGCGTCAAGGCGCCTTCTATGGGACAACTTACACCGCCAACGCCACCAACGGAGCCTGTAACGCCGCCGACGCCCCCGACAGTCATTATCACGCCACCAACCTTACACGTCAACCCACCGACGCCGCCAATTGTGCGAGCAACACCGCCAACGGAGCCTTTAACGCCGCCGACAGTCATTATCACGCCACCAACCCTGAAAGTCACACCACCTATGACGCGCATGCCTTGCCATCCGTGTCCGCCCTCCTCACCCAGCTTTAAACCAACAATTACTCTAACATCATCAGCAACGCAAATCTCATCACCAGCAGCAGCGCCATCTATACGAACAACGACACAACTGCTCACCGTCAACGCCATCTAAATTCAATGTCATCAAACCATTCTTCTGTCGGCGCTACAACTTCAACTTTAAGCAACTTTAGACCAACAATTACTTCAACAACAGTCACACCATCATCATCCAATTTTCATCACCAGCGAGATTCACCACGACGTTGCAACCTCCAAGTAATAATCATCATCCAATTCTCATCACCAGCGAAATTCACCACGACGTTGCAACCTCCAAGTAAATATGTATTTGTTTAGGTAGGATGGTTAGGTCCGCGTTCTCCCGCTTGCAAGTGCGGCGATTCATATTTCCGGTTAGGTTATATATGTGTCCCTCCTCCTTCTTAGTTTAACTGTGTAGGCCCCTCTTTAAAGTCGCTTTTGTACCTATGTTAATTTCGGTTTCGCTTCGTTACGCCATCACAGTAACTGCGCTATTCCTTAAAGCATCGCTTGCCTCGCTTCCGCGCTTTCCATTCAGTTGTGAAAGTTTTTTTTTTTCGGTCGATCTGACTGAAGCCGTTCGTCGGCCACCGCTATAGCTTTTGTTTTCCGCGCTTGTTGCCTTATGTTTATGCACATAATGTATATATTATCAATCATCAGATTGACGCCGCGTCTTCGGCCATCATACTTGAAAATGCTTTGCGCCTGTCTTTTGCGCTTTAATTACTTGCGTGCCCTTACCCTTAGTGCTTTATTTTGCGGCTTAGAGTGCGTAGGACCTCCCCATTTCTACTTCAAGTTTTTTGCATCAAGGTGTCGTTGCGACAGATAACTGGAGTAATTTTTAAAAATTGCGGCCTTTCTTTTTCCCTTTCCTCCCAAATTCCTCCTAGTTTTCCCTTTTCCATTTTCTATTTTTAAGAAATCTCAGAGACTTCTCTTTTGGGACAAGTTGTAGTACTGGCAACATTTCCCCAATATTTCCCTGATAATTCCCTTTTTAAAGTTTCTTCCAGCCCCTAATTTATTTTAGAACATAAAGGCATCGACACTTCAAATTTTAATTCTGCCTTTATTAATTCTTATGCATTTATATTGGTTTGGTTCATGTGGTCAGGGTAAGGTCAGTAGGACTGAAGCTCAATAAAGGACCCTGAACTAACTGAACAGAGAGTGGGCTTTGATTTTTCACACTTATTTGATTGCCCCCTCTGTCAGAAACCTGGGTTGCCGCGATGGCTTAGTATTGGTATATGTTGGTATGTTGGTCGGTGGGGCTGGAATGGAAACATTGTAGAATCTTTTGTTGCCCGTACACCACTCTGCCCAAGGGGGGGGGGAGGTGTGTTATGGAGACATCCCATAGCACTTTGCTCTGCAATAGTCCTTCTAGTTATTCCCTCCCTCTATCGCCTACTTTTCTATATATCTCTTCGGTTTTCATCACCATCATTAATTTCCCGGCATCGTGACAATAGGTCACTCGGTCCTTATCCACTAGCTCCAGTTAGCTGCTGGCTAATCCGAGGTCAGGCTTTGATCCATTTCATTCTAAGGATTTGGGCTACGGAATGAGTCCGTAACCAGAACAGTTCTCTTTGATTCTTGGTCCAAGCAGGACCTCTCTGTATTATAATTTATGGTAAGGACCAGTTTATATATTTAGTTAGGGACCCATTAGTGCTTAATTATTTATGTCTACTCTTGTACATGATTTACCGTACGAGTAAACTGAGATACGTTATGGTCCATCTCGGCTAGTAGGTCTCGGGCTTGACTGGATATGTGAATTCCAGCTTTGCTAGGATGTGTGAACCAGCTTGATTAGGGATTTCTGGATTGACTGCGGCTGAGCTATAGAATTCCCTGAGACTTTCCCTTGTCTCTTTTGTCCGGTTTCCTCACTGGTCCTGGGGTTAGTGGGCACCTACGGTGTCAGAATGTCTTCAGCCCACACCCCAGGAACCATGAACTTCATTAAACCTCGCCTCCACTCGTCCATCCTCACAACAATGTCATCATAAGTAGGATATTGGAGTTTTTCCCCACTCCATCCTTTACAACAATGGTGTCTAACCATCTTTTCAACAATGGTGTATGAAGTGGGAAGTTTATATTTTTTAAGCCCTTATTTCCTCATAATAAGGAGGACCCACGTCCAAATTTTTGTGTTCGTAGTCACAACAGTTAAATTTTTTTCACCAACCCGCCCTACCCTTTAATTTAGCAAAATAAAAATAACTTCCTTATTTTATTTTATTTTTTTTTATGGTTCAGCTCGGTCAGTCCAGAACAAAAATGTAGGTTTAGTTTTCCAATTTTACTCTTTGATGTTCTGTCGGCTTTCTTCATCTATGAAAATTATTTTATGTCGGATTTATCCTTTGTTTTTGTTTTCGCTCGCATCATTGTCTGGGAATTTTCCGGTTGCCATGTGAGTGCTTGTCGCGCCACCGACTGTGAAATTTCTTTCCCTCCTTTCCTCCCACTTTTTTTTACGAATTTTCCAGTCGCCATGTGAGTGTGTTTCGCGCCACTGATTGAGAAATTTCTTGTCCCGCCCCCTTCCCTTTTAAGGATTTTTCCGGTCTACATGTGAGTGTATTTCGCGCCACTGACTGCGAATTTTCTTTCCCCCTGCCCTCTTCCAGGAATTTTCCAGTCTTCATGTGTGTGTGTGTCGCGCCACTGATTGCGGATTTTCTTTTCCCTACCCCTTTCCCCTTCCAGGATTTCTCCGGTCGTCATTGTATGTGTATCGCCGCACTACAGATCGCGATTTTTCCATCCCTTCAGTATTTGTTATTGTATACTTGTCGTCAAGTGAGTGTTTTCGCGTCACAGACTGCAAATCGTCATCGCATCGGCAAAATAATTTATTCTCCGGGGTACATGACTGCGTCATTTCACCGTGTCTATTTTACATCAGTGTTCTCAACACTGACGATGCGGATGACGGGGAAACCCTGGTGGGGCACGTGCTGATATTGACTTCAAAAAGCTCTGAGATTTACTGTGGATTTCCCAGATAGAACAGGCTTGAGAAGTGTTTAGTGTGTCTCCAGTGATAGCAGGCATACAAGTGTTCAGTTGGAAGTCTGTCTTTTCGTGAAAGTTTGTGTGAAAAAGCAGTTTTCGTTCCTGCGCTGTGTGACGTCAGTCACATGACGCGGGTTTTGTTATTGTTCAGTGTTGCCGGCTGTACAAAAATCGGTCGTGTGAGTGAAAGGCCAAAAGTGAGTGGGTCGTTTTTGGACTTTTTCTGGTGATCGGTAAAAAAAAGAAAAAAAAAGTTCAATGTTTAGTATATCTTGGGATTGTAAAATGGCGAGAAGTACAGTGCGTTTTGACTTTAGTGCTATGCCTGAAGGAGTTCTGAAAAACCTAGAAAGTGTGGTAGTTCACCGTTTTCTGAAGTCTCTCGGTTTATCTGTGGCAAACGTCCGCGCAATTGACGCCGATGATCTCAGGAGACATGGAACGGTACAGATAACGATGATGAGCGCAATCCTTGCGGAGGATTTGGTAAACCGTTTGAAACAAACGAATCTAGAGCTCCGACATGAAAGTGTGATCTATCCTGTGTTTGTAGAGAAAAGTGGAAAGCGACCGACCGTGGTCATGCTCCGTAAGATTCCAGGGGAGTCAACGGATGATGACCTGAGAGCGGCTCTGAGACAGTATGGCCAGGTGTTAAACATTCGGAGAAAAGTTTTCGAAGGAGACGATTACATACCTGTGTATACGGGACGCGGTACTGCGCTAATGTACATTGAGAATCCTATCCCTCCCGCTATCCAGATAGACGATGAAAAAATGTTTGCCTACTACGATGGGCAGCCCAAACTCTGTTACGTGTGTCACAACCCGGGTCACGATTCAATTAATTGCCCTAACAAGAGACCCAGAAAAAGTTCTTTCCGCGACCCCAATAATCAATGGGGACAGCGAACTGAAGTTAGAGCCGCATTAATGCCCACCGGAGTTCTCGGCTCCCCGATCGTGCCAGGAATCACCGGAATCTGCCAGCTCACACCGAACGAGGCTGTGAACTTAGTAGTGTCGAGTTTAGTTATCGCAAGCCCTCCCTCAAGAAAAAATTCCACCCCGAACAGAAATTCTTCTGGGAATGAATTAGAGAAAAAGAATAGGGGGGCATTGCAACCTGTTGCTACGGATACACCGGAGCACAGGCAATGCACAACTCCCGGAATAAACAAACAAGTCCAGCGATCTCAGTCAGTTCTGACAGATGAGCCCAGATCTGCACCAAAGCGCAACCTAGGCGATACCTCAATAGACTCGGCGGAGTCATCCAAAGGATCCAAGGGAAAAAACACGAAAAGTACTAAGCCATCAGACAAGAAATCCAAAAACTAAACGACTCCAATGGAGACCTCACTACGTATTGGTACTTTAAACGTTAACGGAATGAAGCAGAGAAAACGGCAAGACTTCCTTGCAAATTTCTTAGTAGTGAATAATTTGGATGTTTTGTGTGTCCAAGAGATCGATACTGCTCATTTGAGTGTATTAAAAAATATGAAGTATACTTTTCTGTCAGCGGGAATGACTCCAGACTGTGGATTCAAATTAAGAGATAGTGTGTTTTTCGACCCAGCTAACCTTAGATTTGAATGTAATGGTAATGTGGGGAGCTTGCTAGTAAATGGAGTCCTAGTGGTGAACGTGCACTTACCTTCCGGGACAAATAACTTCCGTGAGCGTGAAGAGTTGATTAGAAAGAAACTACCGAAATACTTGAGGCACTCTGGGGTGATCCTACTGGGTGATTTCAACTGTGTAGTGCCAGAAAGGGATCTGCAAACTGTGAACAAAAAGACAAACAAAAGCCGAATGAGTAACGAGCTTTCGGATCTGATAAAAGTTTTCAAGTTGAAGGATGTGTGGAACGAAAAGCAAGCTAAAATTGCTTTTACAAGGATCGACCGAAGAGGGGCAAGTCGTATCGACCGAGTATACTGCACTGAAGACCTACTCGGAGGTATCTCGGGAATATCGAATGTGGTATGTACCTTTTCCGACCACACGGCTCTAATCGCAGACTTTAAAAAGGTAGAAAAAGAGCCACGGCGCACAGGGAAAAAGTGTTGGAAAATGGACCCAAATATGTTAAAGAATAAGGAAAATTGTGAAAAGATCAGGGGAAAAGTAGAACAGTTCCTAAGTGAATATATTGAAAATAGTGACAAGATGACCTTCTGGTTAGAATTTAAGAAGAAGATAGGGGCTTTTATTAAACACCTGGAGCTAGAGTCAAAGCGGCAAGATGCCAGCTATAAACGTTACCTGTACCATGTACTCTACGACCTGAAAGCTGAAGCTGATACTGGAAAAGATGTCTGGTTCGAATTTAATGAAGTAAAACAACAAATTAAAAAAGTTGAAGAAAGTGATTTTGATCGTTTTAAAATCCTAAACCGTCTAAGTGAAGTTGATGAAGTGAGACAGTTAACATTAGCAGCTAAAATTAGAGCAAAGAAGAACAGGGATGAAAATTTTATTCAGCAAGTAAGAAAAATGAACGGACAACTGACATCTGATGCCCGTGAAATTGGAGAAGAGGTTCTAATTACGTATGAGAATCAATATAAGAGGCCAGAAATAAGTGAAACATCCGCCATGTTTAGTGATTTCCGGTGTAGAAAAACAGTTCCAGAAGCTGAGAATGAGAAGCTAGAGAACAAGTTTACTAGATCCGAGGTTGAGAAGGTGGTGCAAAATCTGAAAGTGGGTAAATCCCCAGGAGCTGATGGGTTGGGGTATGATTTCTATAAGAAGTTCTGGGGAGTACTAGGTGATTTTCTTGTTGAAGTTATAAATGAGTTTGTAGAAAAGGGCTACCCTGAAGAGGAAGTGGGGGTTATATCGTTGATACATAAGAAGGGTGAGAAGAGTGATTTAAGAAACTGGAGACCTATCGCGTTGCTAAATTGCGATTACAGAATATGCAGCAAAGTGCTGACAAAAAGACTGGAAGAAGTGCTTATCTTGTTGGTAGGCGATTATCAATATGGTGCTTTGAAAGGAAGGAGAGCCCAACATATTTTAAGCGTTATCAGAGACCTTATCATGAGAAGGGACGAAATGATACAAAAAAAGATTACAGAGTGGGACCTCCTAGCCCTTATTGATGCTGACATCGTTAAAGCATATGACTCGGTGATACGTCAAATATTGTGGGTTCTGATGAAAAGAAAGATGCTTTTTTCGAGTAAGGCTATAAGAAAGTTTGAAATGCTGTATTAATTCCCACAGCTAGTAATTAAAGTTAATGGTGGGCTAACCAGAAGATTTAATATGGAAAAAGGCCCCAGACAAGGAGACCCTTGTTCAGGAGCACTATTTGAACTCTACATCGACCCCCTCTTCCGATATGTTGAGGAGAGAATTGTTGGCTTAGAACTAGGTTCTCATAGACACCTAAAATGCGCTGCGTTCCTTGATGATGGTAACTTTGTGACAACATCCGTTGAAGACGTGAAAAAGGTCTGTGAAGGTGTTCTGTGGTTTGAGAAACATTTCCATGTGCAGGTTCATAAACAGAAAACCAACATCCTACCGCTTAACACCAACAGTGATTATTCAGACGTGCTAGCAAATTGCTGGCTACCAGAAGTTGCCCGGACGAAAATTCTGGGTATTACTTTTGAGCCACTGATGTCAGTAGAAAAACTATGGAACGAGAAAGTTGCTAGGATAACTGAGAGCATAAACGGAGCAAGGAATGGACTCCTCGAAACAGCATTTGACAGAGCTTTTTTTATAAACACGTATTGCCTACCTCACCTATTTTACTTAGCCGCGGTGTACCCTCTCCCCGAAGAACAAGCAAAGAAAATCGAGAGAACGATCTGGAGATTTGTGTGGATGGGAAAACTAGAGAAACTAAGCATGAAAATGCTATATGTTCCGTTAAAATTTGGTGGGCTTGGCGTTTTGGATTTCAGAGTCAAGTGTAAATCTCTTTTCTTGAGGAATATGATTTATGATTTATTTGCTTAAAGCCCAAGGGCCATCGCATACAAAAAAAAAAAAAAAAAAAAACACCAACAAATAAACAAATCTCTCCCCCCACAAATCCTAATTACAGAAACTCTTCCCTGTGATTCCACCCTAACCGCAAAAACCTTCCAAGTTGTCTAACCCCAAAAACACTTTTATCCTTAAACTTTTCAACCAACCAACCTTCCTCAAAAATTCGCTCCCCAAATATTTCCACTCTTAAATCATTCAACTCCACACATTCACACATAAAATGAAACAAATTTTCATCCATACAACCACACATTGGACAAAAGTAAAGACCACTCGACCGCCCCTTAACACTACCCATATAATTTCTACGAATTCCCAAAGGAAGGCTATCACTACGAGCGCATGCCATTAATTTTAACTCCTCCGAAGATAACCCTCCCTTGAAAAACATTTCTAATCCCCAACACTCTTTGGCCTTAGCGTAAAAATACATCGACGGCTTCGAATCCTTTTCATGATGCCATTTCTGGATTTCCTGATCTTGTAGGATCCGCTGGACCACTTTACTTACCTCGCCTTGGGAGGCACCCGGACCCTGGCCGTCACGCCACTGGTCAGACAACCCGCATAGATCAAGGATATTTTTTATCTGGAGTGGCCATGAATCACCTGAAGGGTCTCTTAAAGCTTCTAAATCCGCAGCTTTCAGAGGTCTTATTCTAGGTAAACTAATAATTTTTTCCCAAAATCTAACCATTTGGACTAGCCTACTACTACGTAATGAAAATAATCCTAGATCACCCTTTAGGACTAAATTACAACTCTTCTGTGATAACCCTAGTACTCGTTTGAAATATCTATTTTGTACCACTTCTAGCCTAGCCCCTGCATTAAAACCCCACAACTCTGCCCCATAATGCATAACCGATTTCACTTTCGTATTAAAAATTTCTTTATGGAACTTCATATCTTTAATATTTTTCAAATTACTACGCAGAATACCATTCACACATCTGTTACCCTTCACTAATACACTATCCACATGCTTACCAAATTTTCCATTCGATGTTAATTTAACCCCCAAATAAATAAATGATTCCTTAATCTCAATTTCTTTACCATCCAAACTTACCCTATCCCTAGTGTTAATTTTCCCCCCCTTACGAAAAACCATCATTATTGTTTTATCAGCATTTAAAGTTAATTTTTTCAGTCTTAAATATTCATTCACAAATTCCAACAAAGACTGGAGATTTTCCTTTGTTTCCGCCACCAAAACTATATCGTCAGCAAATAACAACATACATAGCTCAACCACATCAACACAAATCATAGGTGCCATTTTAGCTCTTAAAAATACTGACAAATCATTAATATATAAAGAAAAAAGCTTTGGGGAAAGCGTGCATCCTTGCTTCAAACCAATTCTAGACACAAAACATTTCGACAATTTCCCAGCAACCCGCACAACCAACTTCACGCATCTATACATTTGGACTAACAAAAAAACAAAAGGGGATGGGAGGCCCATATCCAAAAGACACACCATAAGCAGTTCTCTGTCTACATTATCAAAAGCTCCCTTTACATCCAAAAAAGCAACAAATAGTTTTCCTCCTCTCCGACTAGTATACTTACGAGCTAATGCACTTAAAATAAAAATCTGATCAATCGTACTATAACCCTTCCTGAATCCCGCCTGAAGAGGGTCTAGTACCTCCTTTTTTTCTATCCAATCACTTAAACGAAAATCTACAACTTTACAAAATATTTTACTAACCGCGTTCCCTAAATGAATAGCCCTATAATTATTATGAATGGACTTATCACCTTTCTTGAATATCGGGATAACTAAAGATTTGTTCCACAAATCCGGCCACTTACCTTTTTCAACAACACATGAGAAAATAACAGCCAGCACACTTATTAAATACACTCTACCCCACTTCCAAACCATCGTAGGGATTCCACCCACCCCTGGCGCTGACCGTCCTTTCATATTCTTCACAGCCTTCCAAACTTCAGACTCGGTAACTGGAGCTATCAAACCAATATCCGCCTCTTGTAAAGGGTAACTAACACTATTTTCTAAACTAGCCTCCAATTCTTCCGAAAAAATCGCGTCCTTACGGTCTGTCCCCTCTTTTTCCATATAATAATCCGGCCACGTACTAGCTTCCGGGATCGAATCATTTTTAAATTTGAGAGTGAACATTTAATCTCATTCCAAAAAGCCGCACCCCTTTTTTTAACATACGATTCCATAATTCTTCTATTTTTCAGAATTTCTCACTCTTGTTTCTTCTTTTTAATTAATTTTTTATATTCTTTCCTAGCCTTTCGATACTGTATTAAATGCTCCTTCTGATTTATCTCTCGGCTTGTCCTTACCGCTTCTAGACATAGACTCACCTCCTTCCTCTTATTGTCGCAATCCCTATCAAAAAAATCTTTGCCGTCCCGCTGACCTTGCTTACCACATGCAGATTCCTTACCAATAGGGATTACCTTATTATATACAAGTTCAACTAACAGCGTAACTGCTTGTTCTGCATCACCCTCTTCCGCTGTTCTTACACAATTTTCTAACTCCTGCTCTACGTCTGGGATTCCTAGGCACTGGCTCAACCTTGACTCCAAATTATTAACCGAACCTAAACGTAGAGGTTTCCTTACATCCTCTGCTGTAGGCCTACTGTTAACAGGCCTAATAAAATGACCATTTTCTCTCTGTTCATCCGTCCCTCGTTCTCCAACAAACCAAACTCCAATTGGCACGTGGTCAGATCCCACCACATCCAAAATTCTGAGATCTCTACACAAAGGCCAAAGATGCTTATCAACTAAAACATAATCGATTACGCTCGGCCTAGCCCCTGAAAAACAAGTAAACCCTCCCGATCCCTCCCCTAACCTAATATTTGTGAGTTGATAGTAAAAGATGAAGCCCCGTCTACGCTAGTGCGACAGTGGTTGCTCCCGGTTATTAACCAAATAGAAGATGAAACCGCTGATGAAATGTCAACAAAATTACCAGTCCCCCTACAGTGTTCTGTGAGTGACCTTAGGAAACTAAAGCAAGCCGGCGCATTTTCAGCTAGTGGCAAAGATGATTTGAAACAAATTGTAGCTTCAACACTGACAAATACTGACCCCGTCAGCTTTAACGCTAAATTGAAAGATCCTTCATTCGATTTCGAGCTTTCGTTTTCGAACCTGCACGATCTACCATGTGAACAACTACATAAAGAATTGGCCTTTAGCATAATACACGGGATTTTGCCCTACAGAAACAGACTTAGCCGGATGCTACGCTCCGAACCCCCGGAGTGCACGTTCTGCCATGAAGTAGTAACCGACGGTTTATTACACGAGTTCGTTGAATGCCCGGCAAGTGGAAACGTGTGCTCAGACCTCTTTGCAGTTTTCCGGCAAGAAGGTGTAAATGCTGAAACGACAGAACAAAGGAAAAGGGTGCTGAAACTCTCTTTTTCGCACAAAGATGAGAAAAGAAAAAAGGCACTATGTGTCCTTGCCGTATGTGTGTGCGTGATCATATGGAAAACAAGGAAACGGAAAAAGTGGGTCGACAAAATAAAGCTAAATTACTGGTTCGTGAATTACTTGAAGGTGATGTGTGAAGGTCTAAAATGGAAATCCCATTTAGATGTTGACTGGCTATGTAAAATAAGTTTGTGAAAAAAAAAAAAAAATTGTAAATAAATAATTATTAAAGATTTTAAAATTTGTAAATATAATTTTGATCCTTTTTATGTTTGATAATATTTGAGCAGTTAAAAGGGATTATGGTTAAATAAATGTGAAAAAGTGGGGAATAAAATCCTCTATCTACGTATGATTTATGGTGTTTTGTTACATCGTTGTGTTGATTTTTTGTTGAGATAGAGTATTTTATTTTTAGGTTCTTTTATTGGGGGGTTGGGAGGTTGGAATGAGGGTTTAGTAAAGTGGTTAAGAGCCGTAAGAGGATTTTTATTTTATTTTATTTTTGGTAATTTTGGTCACGGTGGAAGGGGTTCCCTATGCTGGAAGGGCACCCTGTGATACCGGCTGAGCCATTATTTTAATGTGAATGTTGTAGATTGATCGTAGGATACGGCTCTTTTTGTGTTTTTTTTTAGTTTAACTGCTCAAATAAAATTCAAAGATTGATAATTAATTAAAGTAAGAAATAAGAAATAATTTGAATTTAGTGTATGAGTAAAGAGTAGGTGACGTATAAAGATAAGATATTTGATTTTGTAATAATAAAGAAAGTTGCGTCACTGAGAGGAGTGGAGGTGGGATTTAAAAAAAAAACAAAAAAAAACAAAAAAACACTGACGATGCGTGCTTGCGGTACCATTGATAAACTAGCACTCGCGTATGATTTCATTTTTCACGTACCCGGAAACATAATTTTGCCTGCGATTATTTAGTTCCCCGACATACTTTTTTTTTTCCTTCATGAAAGCCATGGTTATTCGGAATAAAATCAACCTTTCTCGCCTTTTTTTTCGACGTTGTCTTTATGGCACGAGGGACATCGTATTTATAATTGTGGCATTTTTTCGGCTTATCCTTAATTTTCCTGTTCCCCTATCGGCCAGTTTTTTTTATTTTGTTTCGTGGTATTCGTGACATTTTTGTGGAATTTCGACTGGTTTCGGTCTAAATGTGCGTAGTAATTTGCCACATAGACCTTGTGTGCGTTTCGCCAGTCGTTCCCTCTGTCACCCCCCCCCCCCCCCTCCACCACCACCACATTTTTGTTTTCAGGTTTCGTTGCACTCGATCGCCATCTAGCGTATGCGTGTTTATTCGCCATCCGGATGCGGTGATTTCGCTTGAAGCCTCTGGCCTATTTTATTTTGATATTCAGTTTAAGGTTAATGCCATTTATTTAGGCCACATATTTTTTTTTCCTCATGAAATAAAAACCCTGGTTAGATGTCAAGTTGGTTCCACGTCTTAGTTTAGTCTGAGTTTACACGTCCAGTCGAGCTTGTTCCCCCTCCCATTTCCTTGTAAACTTTAATATTTTTGTATAAGTGTTATTTTTCGATTTTCTTACATATTATCATTGTTTTCTCATGTGAATTTTTGAGTGAAGATTTTCGGTGACTTTGGCGATTATTTTGATTTGTCGTTTCGCTCTTTGAGGCCACCTACACTCATGACGAATTCTCAAAATGGACAATTACCCCCTTTGTCCCCTGTCCCTCGACCCCGCACATCACTTGATCCTCAACCTCTTCCCCTCCCAGACTCTTGGTTTGGTTGGTCTCAGTATTTGCGAGAATGTCAACCGTTACCAGACTCGCATACTGAGGACCAACCAAAATTCCCATCGTGCCAATTTAAAAAATCTTTCTACAAAGTTGTACCTGATAAACATCGAAACAACCCGATCCCGGAACCACGTCTATCTCTCCCTGTCCCAAACCAACCCAAAATTTGTATAGTTTTACCGGACGAAGAAAAAGTACTCCCGTTAAAGAGCGTTGATCGCATCAGACCGAATTATTCCAGACAAATTAGTTGCAAAATCGTCGGTTTACCTCCTGGTACGAAAACAGTCTTGATTAAGGGCAAAGCCGCCCTACAGGCCCGAAAGATTACGGTGAACCCCCAGTTTGTCCAAATTCTCCCCGACGGTAATGTCGTTTTTAACGCAGAGAATCATGCTCCTTCAAAAATCCGAATACGAAAAGGCGACCTCTCCTTTCTTTCCATTGACAGAAATTGCAACAAATTTACCCCGCATGATACTGGCGACATGGTTTTTCTCAAATTCCCCCCTGCCTCTGGTTTAGGGTCAAAAATTTCCGAAATGCGCGAGGATGGACCTTATCGTGTTGTTCGCGTTCTCAACAAAGGCCGAAGCCACGAAATTCAGAAATTCGGATCGCAAAAACAAGTCGTCCACTATGACCGCTTGGAAAAACCTGGTCCAAGATTTGCATGCGTAGGGCCAAGACTTACCTCACCGACTGTTCCTGTTTGGAAAGGGCTGGTTTTAGCGCCGGTTGCATCAGCTACGGAACATTACCAATCTTCTCCATTCCCAAAACTGGAACGGACAGTGGTAACGCGACCACTGATTCGGCAAACTTCGGTAGAGCCAGTGTCAAGGCCTCTCAACCATCATATTCTCCCTCCCCATAGTGGTACGCTTTTGTCTCTATTCCCCCACGAAATAGGATATACAGGGCAAAATGATACTATGAGAAGCGATTGGCCCCGGCCAGTAACGCCGGAGTGTCCCTCCGAGCAATCACTTTTCTCTTCCAGGTGTCATCGCCGCTGGTGGACCCGCGCCAGTCGCCGCCCCGCGCCGTACCGTCTGTATTGGTACTGATGATGTCTAGTACATAAAGGTTCATACGGCGCAAGCAACCGGACCGACTTTCGGTCTCGGTTGGACGCCATTTCCAACAATGCACATTAAAAAAGATATTCCAGATTGTTTGCAAAATTTCCATTTTCCAGTTCGTTTTCAAGTTCTAATGTAAATTTTACAGTTTGTTGAGAATTTCTAGTTTGATTCAAAATTTCCAAACGTTAGCAATGAATCTTTAATTTACAGTGGTCTGAATCCAATCAATTTTTTTTTCAAACATTTGTTTATATTTACAGTTTTGGACGGGATTTTTGTATGGCACGCAGGTTGCGATAGAAGAAGCAGTGGCGCAGAGGTCCCAGCGTCTTCGAGCGTCAAGGCGCCTCCTATGGGACAACTGACACCGCCAACGCCACCAACGGAGCCTGTAACGCCGCCGACGCCCCCGACAGTCATTATCACGCCGCCAACCTTACACGTCAACCCACCGACGCCGCCAATTGTGCGAGCAACACCGCCAACGGAGCCTGTAACGCCGCCGACAGTCATTATCACGCCACCAACCCTGCAAGTCACGCCACCTATGACGCGCATGCCTTGCCATCCGTGTCCGCCCTCCTCACCCAGCTTTAAACTAACAATTACTCTAACATCATCAGCAACGCAAATCTCATCACCAGCAGCAGCGCCATCTATACGAACAACGATACAACTACTCACCGTCAACGCCATCTAAATTCAATGTCATCAAACCATTCTTCTGTCGGCGCTACAACTTCAGCTTTAAGCAACTTTAGACCAACAATTACTTCAACAACAATCACAACAATCATCATCCAATTCTCATCACCAGCGAAATTCACCACGACGTTGCAACCTCCAAGTAACAATCATCATCCAATTCTCATCACCAGCGAAATTCACCACGACGTTGCAACCTCCAAGTAAATATGTATTTGTTTAGGTAGGAGTGTTAGGTCCACGTTCTCCCGCTTGCAAGTGCGGCGATTCATATTTCCGTTAGGTTATATATGTGTCCCTCCTCCTTCTTAGTTTAACTGTGTAGGCCCCTCTTTAAAGTCGCTTTTGTACCTATGTTAATTTCGCTATTCCTTAAAGCATCGCTTGCCTCGCTTCCGCGCTTTCCATTCAGTTGTGAAAGTTTTTTTTTTCGATTGATCTGACTGAAGCCGTTCGTCGGCCACCGCTATAGCTTTTGTTTTCCGCGCTTGTCGCCTTATGTTTATGCACATAATGTATATAATATCAATCATCAGATTTGACGCCGCGTCTTCGGCCATCATACTTGAAAATGCTTTGCGCCTGTCTTTTGCGCTTTAATTACTTGCGTGCCCTTACCCTTAGTGCTTTATTTTGCGGCTTAGAGTGCGTAGGACCTCCCCATTTCTACTTCAAGTTTTTTGCATCAAGGTCTTACCTTGGGTCGTTGCGACAGATAACTGGAGTAATTTTTAAAAATTGCGGCCTTTCTTTTTCCCTTTCCTCCCAAATTCCTCCTAGTTTTCCCTTTTCCATTTTCTATTTTCAAGAAATCTCAGAGACTTCTCTTTTGGGACGAGTTGTGGTACTGGCAACATTTCCCCAATATTTCCCAGATAATTCCCTTTTAAAGTTTCTTCCAGCCCCTAATTTATTTTAGAACTTAAAGGCATCGACACTTCAAATATTAATTCTGCCTTTATTAATTCTTATGCATTTATATTGGTTTGGTTCATGTGGCCAGGGTAAGGTCAGTAGGACTGAAGCTCAATAAAGGACCCTGAAATAACTGAACAGAGAGTGGGCTTTGATTTTTCACACTTATTTGATTGCCCCCTCTGTCAGAAACCTGGGTTGCCGCGATGGCTTAGTATTGGTATATGTTGGTATGTTGGTCGGTGGGGCTGGAATGGAAACATTGTAGAATCTTTTGTTGCCCGTACACCACTCTGCTCAAGGGGGGGAGGTGTGTTATGGAGACATCCCATAGCACTTTGCTCTGCAATAGTCCTCCTAGTTATTCCCTCCCTCTATCGCCTACTTTTCTATATATCTCTTCGGTTTTCATCACCATCATTAATTTCCCGGCATCGTGACAATAGGTCACTCGGTCCTTATCCACTAGCTCCAGTTAGCTGCTGGCTAATCCGAGGTCAGGCTTTGATCCATTTCATTCTAAGGATTTGGGTTACGGAATGAGTCCGTAACCAGAACAGTTTTCTTTGATTCTTGGTCCAAGCAGGACCTCTCTGTATTATAATTTATGGTAAGGACCAGTTTATATATTTAGTTAGGGACCCATTAGTGCTTAATTATTTATGTCTACTCTTGTACATGATTTTCCGTACGAGTAAACTGATATACGTTATGGTCCATCTCGGCTAGTAGGCCTCGGGCTTGACTGAATATGTGAATTCCAGCTTTGCTAGGATGTGTGAACCAGCTTGATTAGGGATTTCTGGATTGACTGCGGCTGAGCCATACAATTCCCTGAGACTTTCCCTTGTCTCTTTTGTCCGGTTTCCTGACTGGTCCTGGGGCTAGTGGGCACCTACGGTGTCAGAATGTCTTCAGCCCACACCCCAGGAACCATTAAATTCATTAAACCTCGCCTCCACTCGTCCATCCCCACAACAATGGCATCATAAGTGGGATATTGGAGTTTTTCCCCACTCCATCCTTTACAACAATGGTGTCTAACCATCGTCACAGCACTGCCTTGACTGACTGGCTGTCTGTCTTGACGGACTGTCTGTCTGTTTGTCTGTCTTGACTAACTGACTGACTGTCTGTCTGTGTTTACTGACTGTCTGTCTGTCTTGAATGACTCTCTGTCTGTCTGTCTGTCTTGACTGACTTTCTGACTGTGTGTCTGTGTTGCCTGACTGTCTGTCTGTCTGTCTTGACTAATTGACTGACTGTCTGTCTGTGTTTACTGACTGTCTGTCTGTCTTGAATGACTCTCTGTCTGTCTGTCTGTCTTGACTGACCTTCTGTCTGTCTGTCTGTCTTGACTAACTGACTAACGGTCTGTCTGTCTTGACTGACCGTCTGTCTGTCTTGATGTCTGTCTGCCTTAACTGACTGGCTGTCTGTCTTGACGGACTGTCTGTCTGTCTGTCTGTCTGTCTTGACTATCTGTCTGTCTGTCTCTCTTGACTGACTGTCTCTCTGTATATCTGTTTTGAATGACTGTCTTTCTGTCTGTCTTTCTTGACTGACTTTCTGCGTTTCTGTCTTGACTGATGGTCTGTCTGTCTGTTTTTCTTGACGGACTGTCTGTCTGTCTGTCTGTCTTGAAGGACCTTCTGTCTGTCTTGACGGACTCTCTGTCTGTCTTGACGGACTGTCCGTCTGTCTGCCTGTCTTGACTGACTGTCTGTCTGTCTGTCTTGACTGTCTGTATTTCTGTCTGTTTGTCTTGACTGACTATCTGTCTGTCTTGACTGACTCTCTGTCTGTCTGTCTGTCCGTCTCTTCGATTGACTGTCTGTCCGTCTTGACTGACTGTCTGTCTGTCTGTCTGTCTTGTCTGTCTGTCTGTCTGAATGTGTCTTGGTCTTGAATCTGTCTTGGCTGACTGTATGTCTGTCTCTCTGTCTCGACTAACTGACTGACTGTCTCTCTGTCTGTCTGTGTTGACTGTCTGTCTTGACTGACTGACTGGCTGACTGTCTGTCTGTCTTGACTGACTGTCTGTCTGTCTTGACTGACTGTCTGTCTGTCTTGACTGACTGTCTGTCTGTCTTGACTGACTGTCTGTCTGTCTTGACTGACTGTCTGTCTGTCTTGACTGACTGTCTGTCTGTCTTGACTGACTGTCTGTCTGTCTTGTATGTCTGTCTGTCTGAATGTCTGTCTGTCTTGGCTGACTGTATGTCTGTCTCTCTGTCTTGACTAACTGACTGACTGTCTCTCTGTCTGTCTGTGTTGACTGTCTGTCTTGACTAACTGACTGACTGTCTGTCTGTCTGTTTGTCTGGACTAATTGACTGACTTTCTGTCTGTGTTGACTGACTTTCTGTCTGTCTGTCTGTCTTGACTAACTGACTGACTGTCTGTCTGTCTGTCTGTCTGTCTTGACTGACCGTCTGTCTGTCTTGATGTCTGTCTGCCCTGACTGACTGACTGTCTGTCTTGACGGACTGTCTGTCTGTTTGTCTGTCTTGACTAACTGACTGACTGTCTGTCTGTGTTTACTGACTGTCTGTCTGTCTTGAATGACTCTCTGTCTGTCTGTCTGTCTTGACTGACTTTCTGTCTGTCTTGACTAACTGACTGACTGTCTGTCTGTCTGTCTGTCTTGACTGACTGGCTGTCTGTCTTGACGGACTGTCTGTCTGTCTTGACTGTCTGTCTGTCTTTCTGTGTTGAATGACGGTCTGTCTGTCTGTCTGTGTTGACTAACTGTCTGTCTGTCTTGACTAACTGACTGACTGTCTGTCTGTCTGTCTCTCTTGACTGACTGTCTGTCTGTCTGTCTCTCTTGACTGACTGTCTGTCTGTACGTCTGTTTTGACTGACTGTCTTTCTGTCTGTCTTTCTTGACTGACTGTCTGTGTGTCTGTCTTGACTGACTGTCTGTCTGTCTGTCTGTGTTGACTGTCTGTCTTGACTAACTGACTGACTGTCTGTCTGTCTGTTTGTCTTGACTAACTGACTGACTGTCTGTCTGTGTTGACTGACTGTCTGTCTGTCTTGACTAACTGACTGACTGTCTGTCTGTGTTTACTGACTGTCGTTCTGTCTTGAATGACTCTCTGTCTGTCTGTCTGTCTTGACTGACTTTCTGTCTGTCTGTCTGTCTTGACTAACTGACTGACTGTCTGTCTGTCTTGACTGACCGTCTGTCTATCTTGATGTCTGTCTGCCTTTAATGACTGGCTGTCTGTCTTGACGGACAGTCTGTCTGTCTGTCTTGACTGACTGTAAGTCTGTCTGTCTGTGTTGACTGACTGTCTGTCTGTCTGTCTGTGTTCACTGACTGTCTGTCTGTCTGTCTGTGTTGACTGACGGTCTGTCTGTGTTGACTAACGGTCTGTCTGTGGTGACTGACTGTCTGTCTGTCTGTCTGTCTTGACTAACTGACTGACTGTATGTCTGTCTGTCTGTGTTGACTGACTGTCTGTCTGTCTGTCCGTCTTGACTGACTGTCTGTATCTATGTCTCTCTTGACTGACTGTCTGTCTGTATGTCTGTTTTGAATGACTGTCTTTCTGTCTGTCTTTCTTGACTGACTTTCTGTGTGTCTGGCTTGACTGATGGTCTTTCTGTCTGTTTTTGTTGACGGACTGTCTGTCTGTCTTGACGAAATCTCTGTCTGTCTTGACGGACTGTCCGTCTCTCTGTCTATCTTGACTGACTGTCTGTCTGTCTGTCTTGACTGTCTGTCTTTCTGTCTGTTTGTCTTGACTGATTGTCTGTCTGTCTGTCTGTCTTGACTGACTGTCTGTCTGTCTGTCTGTCCGTCTTGACTGACTGTCTGTGTGTCTGTCTTGACTGACTTTCTGTCTGTCTTGACTGACTGTCTGTCTGTCTTGAGTGACTGTCTGTCTGTCTGTTTGTCTTGACTGACTGTCTGTCTATCTGTCTTGACTGACTGTCTCTCTGTATTGAATGACCGTCTGTCTGTCTGTCTGTCTTTTTTAACGTTGGACCGGAGGAATTGGCGTGCCAGAGAGGTTATCTCAACATAAAACATAACACAGCCAGTCAGTCAAGACAGACAGACAGACAGCCAGTCAGTCAAGACAGACAGACAGCCAGTCAGTCAAGACAGACAGACAGACAGACAGACAGTCAGTCAGTTAGTCAGTCATTTAGTCAAGACAGACAGACAGACAGACGGTCAGTCAAATCAGACAGTCAGTCAGACAGTCTGTTTGTCTGTCTGCCTTGACTGACTGGCTGTCTGTCTTGACGGACTGTCTTTCCGTCTGACTGTCTTGACTGTCTGTCTGTCTTTCTGTGTTGACTGACGGTCTGTCTGTCTGTCTGTCTTGACTAACTGACTGACTGTCTGTCTGTCTGTCTGTGTTGACTGACTATCTGTCTGTCTGTCCGTCTTGACTGACTGTCTGTCTGTCTGTGTCTCTTGACTGACTGTCTGTCTGTCTGTCTCTCTTGGCTGACTGTCTGTCTGTACGTCTGTTTTGACTGACTGTCTTTCTGTCTGTCTTTCTTGACTGACTGTCTGTGTGTCTGTCTTGACTGACTGTCTGTCTGTCTGTTTGTCTTGACGGACTGTTTGTCTGTCTGTCTGTCTGTCTTGAAGGACCTTCTGTCTGTCTGAATGTCTGTCTGTCTTGGCTGTCTGTATGTCTGTCTGTCTGTCTCGACTAACTGACTAACTGTCTGTCTGTCTGTCTGTGTTGACTGTCTGTCTTGACTAACTGACTGACTGTCTGTCTGTCTGTTTGTCTTAACTAACTGACTGACTGTCTGTCTGTGTTGACTGACCGTCTGTCTGTGTTGACTGACTGTCTGTCTTTCTGTCTGTCTTGACTAAATGACTGACTGTCTGTCTGTGTTTACTGACTCTCTGTCTGTCTTGAATGACTCTCTGTCTGTCTGTCTGTCTTGACTGACTTTCTGTCTGTCTGTCTGTCTTGACTAACTGACTGACTGTCTGTCTGTCTTGACTGACCGTCTGTCTGTCTTGATGTCTGTCTGCCTTTAGTGACTGGCTGTCTGTCTAGACGGACACTCTGTCTGTCTGTCTTGACTGACTGTCTGTCTGTCTGTCTGTGTTGACTGACTGTCTGTCTGTCTGTCAATGTTGACTGACGGTCTGTCTGTGTTGACTGACTGTCTGTCTGTCTATCTGTGTTGACTGACTGTCTGTCTGTCTGTCTTGACTGTCTGTCTGTCTGTCTTGACTGACTGTCTGTCTGTCTGTCTGTGTTGACTGACTGTCTGTCTGTCTGTCAATGTTGACTGACGGTCTGTCTGCCTTGACTGACTGGCTGTCTGTCTTGACGGACTGTCTGTCTGTCTTGACTGTCTGTCTGTCTTTCTGTGTTGAATGACGGTCTGTCTGTCTGTCTGTGTTGACTAACTGTCTGTCTGTCTTGACTAACTGACTGACTGTCTGTCTGTCTGTCTCTCTTGACTGACTGTCTGTCTGTCTGTCTGTCTCTCTTGACTGACTGTCTGTCTGTACGTCTGTTTTGACTGACTGTCTTTCTGTCTGTCTTTCTTGACTGACTGTCTGTGTGTCTGTCTTGACTGACTGTCTGTCTGTCTGTTTGTCTTGACGGACTGTCTGTCTGTCTGTCTGTCTTGAAGGACCTTCTGTCTGTCTGAATGTCTGTCTTTCTTGGCTGTCTGTATGTCTGTCTGTCTGTCTCGACTAACTGACTGACTGTCTGTCTGTCTGTCTGTGTTGACTGTCTGTCTTGACTAACTGACTGACTGTCTGTCTGTCTGTTTGTCTTGACTAACTGACTGACTGTCTGTCTGTGTTGACTGACTGTCTGTCTGTCTGTCTGTCTTGACTAACTGACTGACTGTCAGTCTGTGTTTACTGACTGTCGTTCTGTCTTGAATGACTCTCTGTCTGTCTGTCTGTCTTGACTGACTTTCTGTCTGTCTGTCTGTCTTGACTAACTGACTGACTGTCTGTCTGTCTTGACTGACCGTCTGTCTATCTTGATGTCTGTCTGCCTTTACTGACTGGCTGTCTGTCTTGACGGACAGTCTGTCTGTCTGTCTTGACTGACTGTAAGTCTGTCTGTCTGTGTTGACTGACTGTCTGTCTGTCTGTCTGTGTTCACTGACTGTCTGTCTGTCTGTCTGTGATGACTGACGGTCTGTCTGTGTTGACTAACGGTCTGTCTGTGTTGACTGACTGTCTGTCTGTCTGTCTGTCTTGACTAACTGACTGACTGTATGTCTGTCTGTCTGTGTTGACTGACTGTCTGTCTGTCTGTCCGTCTTGACTGACTGTCTGTATGTATGTCTCTCTTGACTGACTGTCTGTCTGTATGTCTGTTTTGAATGACTGTCTTTCTGTCTGTCTTTCTTGACTGACTTTCTGTGTGTCTGGCTTGACTGATGGTCTTTCTGTCTGTTTTTGTTGACGGACTGTCTGTCTGTCTTGACGAAATCTCTGTCTGTCTTGACGGACTGTCCGTCTCTCTGTCTATCTTGACTGACTGTCTGTCTGTCTGTCTTGACTGTCTGTCTTTCTGTCTGTTTGTCTTGACTGATTGTCTGTCTGTCTGTCTGTCTTGACTGACTGTCTGTCTGTCTGTCTGTCCGTCTTGACTGACTGTCTGTGTGTCTGTCTTGACTGACTTTCTGTCTGTCTTGACTGACTGTCTGTCTGTCTTGAGTGACTGTCTGTCTGTCTGTTTGTCTTGACTGACTGTCTGTCTATCTGTCTTGACTGACTGTCTCTCTGTATTGAATGACCGTCTGTCTGTCTGTCTGTCTTTTTTAACGTTGGACCGGAGGAATTGGCGTGCCAGAGAGGTTATCTCAACATAAAACATAACACAGCCAGTCAGTCAAGACAGACAGACAGACAGCCAGTCAGTCAAGACAGACAGACAGCCAGTCAGTCAAGACAGACAGACAGACAGACAGACAGTCAATCAGTTAGTCAGTCATTTAGTCAAGACAGACAGACAGACAGACGGTCAGTCAAATCAGACAGTCAGTCAGACAGTCTGTTTGTCTGTCTGCCTTGACTGACTGGCTGTCTGTCTTGACGGACTGTCTTTCCGTCTGACTGTCTTGACTGTCTGTCTGTCTTTCTGTGTTGACTGACGGTCTGTCTGTCTGTCTGTCTTGACTAACTGACTGACTGTCTGTCTGTCTGTCTGTGTTGACTGACTATCTGTCTGTCTGTCCGTCTTGACTGACGGTCTGTCTGTCTGTGTCTCTTGACTGACTGTCTGTCTGTCTGTCTCTTTTGGCTGACTGTCTGTCTGTACGTCTGTTTTGACTGACTGTCTTTCTGTCTGTCTTTCTTGACTGACTGTCTGTGTGTCTGTCTTGACTGACTGTCTGTCTGTCTGTTTGTCTTGACGGACTGTTTGTCTGTCTGTCTGTCTGTCTTGAAGGACCTTCTGTCTGTCTGAATGTCTGTCTGTTTTGGCTGTCTGTATGTCTGTCTGTCTGTCTCGACTAACTGACTGACTGTCTGTCTGTCTGTCTGTGTTGACTGTCTGTCTTGACTAACTGACTGACTGTCTGTCTGTCTGTTTGTCTTAACTAACTGACTGACTGTCTGTCTGTGTTGACTGACTGTCTGTCTGTGTTGACTGACTGTCTGTCTGTCTGTCTGTCTTGACTAAATGACTGACTCTCTGTCTGTGTTTACTGACTCTCTGTCTGTCTTGAATGACTCTCTGTCTGTCTGTCTGTCTTGACTGACTTTCTGTCTGTCTGTCTGTCTTGACTAACTGACTGACTGTCTGTCTGTCTTGACTGACCGTCTGTCTGTCTTGATGTCTGTCTGCCTTTAGTGACTGGCTGTCTGTCTAGACGGACACTCTGTCTGTCTGTCTTGACTGACTGTCTGTCTGTCTGTCTGTGTTGACTGACTGTCTGTCTGTCTGTCAATGTTGACTGACGGTCTGTCTGTGTTGACTGACTGTCTGTCTGTCTATCTGTGTTGACTGACTGTCTGTCTGTCTGTCTTGACTGTCTGTCTGTCTGTCTTGACTGACTGTCTGTCTGTCTGTCTGTGTTGACTGACTGTCTGTCTGTCTGTCAATGTTGACTGACGGTCTGTCTGCCTTGACTGACTGGCTGTCTGTCTTGACGGACTGTCTGTCTGTCTTGACTGTCTGTCTGTCTTTCTGTGTTGAATGACGGTCTGTCTGTCTGTCTGTGTTGACTAACTGTCTGTCTGTCTTGACTAACTGACTGACTGTCTGTCTGTCTGTCTCTCTTGACTGACTGTCTGTCTGTCTGTCTCTCTTGACTGACTGTCTGTCTGTACGTCTGTTTTGACTGACTGTCTTTCTGTCTGTCTTTCTTGACTGACTGTCTGTGTGTCTGTCTTGACTGACTGTCTGTCTGTCTGTTTGTCTTGACGGACTGTCTGTCTGTCTGTCTGTCTTGAAGGACCTTCTGTCTGTCTGAATGTCTGTCTTTCTTGGCTGTCTGTATGTCTGTCTGTCTGTCTCGACTAACTGACTGACTGTCTGTCTGTCTGTCTGTGTTGACTGTCTGTCTTGACTAACTGACTGACTGTCTGTCTGTCTGTTTGTCTTGACTAACTGACTGACTGTCTGTCTGTGTTGACTGACTGTCTGTCTGTCTGTCTGTCTTGACTAACTGACTGACTGTCTGTCTGTGTTTACTGACTGTCTGTCTGTCTTGAATGACTCTCTGTCTGTCTGTCTGCCTGTCTTGACTGACTTTCTGTCTGTCTGTCTGTCTTGACTAACTGACTGACTGTCTGTCTGTCTTGACTGACCGTCTGCCTATCTTGATGTCTGTCTGCCTTTACTGACTGGCTGTCTGTCTTGACGGACTGTCTGTCTGTCTGTCTTGACTGTCTGTCTGTCTGTCTGTCTGTGTTGACTGACTGTCTGTCTGTCTGTCTATGTTCACTGACTGTCTGTCTGTCTGTCTGTGTTGACTGACGGTCTGTCTGTGTTGACTGACGGTCTGTCTGTGTTGACTGACTGTCTGTCTGTCTGTCTGTCTTGACTAACTGACTGACTGTATGTCTGTCTGTCTGTGTTGACTGACTGTCTGTCTGTCTGTCCGTCTTGACTGACTGTCTGTATGTATGTCTCTCTTGACTGACTGTCTGTCTGTATGTCTGTTTTGAATGACTGTCTTTCTGTCTGTCTTTCTTGACTGACTTTCTGTGTGTCTGGCTTGACTGATGGTCTTTCTGTCTATTTTTGTTGACGGACTGTCTGTCTGTCTTGACGAAATCTCTGTCTGTCTTGACGGACTGTCCGTCTGTCTGTCTATCTTGACTGACTGTTGTCTGTCTGTCTTGACTGTCTGTCTTTCTGTCTGTTTGTCTTGACTGATTGTCTGTCTGTCTGTCTGTCTTGACTGACTGTCTGTCTGTCTGTCTGTCTGTCCGTCTTGACTGACTGTCTGTGTGTCTGTCTTGACTGACTTTCTGTCTGTCTTGACTGACTGTCTGTCTGTCTTGAGTGACTGTCTGTCTGTCTGTTTGTCTTGACTGACTGTCTGTCTATCTGTCTTGACTGACTGTCTCTCTGTATTGAATGACCGTCTGTCTGTCTGTCTGTCTTTTTTAACGTTGGACCGGAGGAATTGGCGTGCCAGAGAGGTTACTTTATTCTTTCCACTACACTCTCCACTTTATTCTGTCCACTACAGTCTTTCCACTACAGTCTGTCCACTTTAGTCTTTCCACTTTAGTCTTTCCACTTTAGTCTGTCCACTTTAGTCTTTCCACTATAGTCTGTCCACTTTAGTCTTTCCACTATTCTCTGTCCACTTTAGTCTTTCCACTATAGTCTCCACTTTATTCTGTCCACCACAGTCTTTCCACTATAGTCTTTCCACTTTATTCTGTCCACTACAGTCTTTCTACTTTAGTCTTTCCACTATTCTCTGACCACTTTAGTCTTTCCACTATTCTCTGTCCACTTTAGTCTTTCCACTATAGTCTACACTTTGTTCTGTCCACTACAGTCTTTCCACTATAGTCTTTCCACTATAGTCTGTCCACTTTAGTCTTTCCACTTAGTTTTTCCACTTTAGTCTGTCCACTTCAGTCTTTCCACTATAGTCTGTCCACTTTAGTCTTTCCACTTTAGTCTTTCCACTATAGTCTCCACTTTAGTCTGTCCACTACAGTCTTTCCACTATAGTCTGTCCACTTTAGTCGTTCAACTATTCTCTGTTCACTTTAGTCTTTCCACTAGAGTCTCCACTTTATTCTGTCCACTACAGTCTTTTCCACTATAGTCTTTCCACTATAGTCTGTCCACTTTAGTCTTTCCACTTTAGTCTTTCCACTATAGTCTCCACTTTATTCTGCCCACTACAGTCTTTCCACTTTAGTCTTTCCACTATTCTCTGTCCACTTTAGTCTTTCCACTTTAGTCTCTCCACTATAGTCTCCACTTAATTCTGTCCACTACAGTCTCTCCACTATAGTCTTTCCACTATAGTCTGTCCACTTTAGTCTTTCCACTATTCTCTGTCCACTTTATTCTTTCCACTATACTCTCCACTTTATTCTGTCCACTACAGTCTTTCCACTATAGTCTGTCGACTTTAGTCTGTCCACTTTAGTCTTTCCACTTTAGTCTTTCCACTTTAGTCTGTCCACTTTAGTCTTTCCACTATAGTCTGTCCACTTTAGTCTATCCACTATTCTCTGTCCACTTTAGTCTTTCCACTTTAGTCTTTCCACTACAGTCTCCACTTTATTCTGTCCACTACAGTCTTTCCACTATAGTCTTTCCACTATAGTCTGTCCACTTTAGTCTTTCCACTTTAGTCTTTCCACTTTAGTCTGTCTACTTTAGTCTTTCCACTGTAGTCTGTCCATGACAGTCTTTCCACTATAGTCTTTCCACTATAGTCTGTCCACTTTAGTCTTTCCACTTTAGTCTGTCCGCTTTAGTCTTTCCACTATAGTCTCCAATTTATTCTGTCCACTACAGTCTTTCCACTATAGTCTTTCCACTATAGTCTGTCCAGTTTAGTCAGTCCACTTTATTCTTTCCACTATAGTCTGTCCACTTTAGTCTTTCCACTATTCTCTGTCCACTTTAGTCTTTCCACTATAGTCTCCACTTTATTCTGTCCACTACAGTCTTTCCACTATAGTCTTTCCACTATAGTCTGTCCACTTTAGTCTTCCCACTTTATTCTGTCCACTACAGTCTTTCCACTTTAGTCTTTCCACTATTCTCTGTCCACTTTAGTCTTTCCACTACAGTCTCCACTTTATTCTGTCCACTACAGTCTCTCCACTATAGTCTTTCAACTATAGTCTGTCCACTTTAGTCTTTCCACTATTCTCTGTCCACTTTATTCTTTCCACTACACTCTCCACTTTTTTCTGTCAACTACAGTCTTTCCACTATAGTCTGTCCACTTTAGTCTTTCCACTTTAGTCTTTCCACTTTAGTCTGTCCACTTTAGTCTTTCCACTATAGTCTGTCCACTTTAGTCTTTCCACTGTAGTCTGTCCATTACAGTCTTTCCACTATAGTCTTTCCACTATAGTCTGTCCACTTTAGTCTTTCCACTTTAGTCTGTCCGCTTTAGTCTTTCCACTATTGTCTCCAATTTATTCTGTCCACTACAGTCTTTCCACTATAGTCTGTCCACTATAGTCTGTCCAGTTTAGTCTGTCCACTTTATTCTTTCCACTATAGTCTGTCCACTTTAGTCTTTCCACTATTCTCTGTCCACTTTAGTCTTTCCACTATAGTCTCCACTTTATTCTGTCCACTACAGTCTTTCCACTATAGTCTTTCCACTATAGTCTGTCCACTTTAGTCTTCCCACTTTATTCTGTCCACTACAGTCTTTCCACTTTAGTCTTTCCACTATTCTCTGTCCACTTTAGTCTTTCCACTACAGTCTCCACTTTATTCTGTCCACTACAGTCTCTCCACTATAGTCTTTCCACTATAGTCTGTCCACTTTAGTCTTTCCACTATTCTCTGTCCACTTTATTCTTTCCACTACACTCTCCACTTTATTCTGTCCACTACAGTCTTTCCACTATAGTCTGTCCACTTTAGTCTTTCCACTTTAGTCTTTCCACTTTAGTCTGTCCACTTTAGTCTTTCCACTATAGTCTGTCCACTTTAGTCTTTCCACTATTCTCTGTCCACTTTAGTCTTTCCACTATAGTCTCCACTTTATTCTGTCCACCACAGTCTTTCCACTATCGTCTTTCCACTTTATTCTGTCCACTACAGTCTTTCTACTTTAGTCTTTCCACTATTCTCTGACCACTTTAGTCTTTCCACTATTCTCTGTCCACTTTAGTCTTTCCACTATAGTCTACACTTTGTTCTGTCCACTACAGTCTTTCCACTATAGTCTTTCCACTATAGTCTGTCCACTTTAGTCTTTCCACTTAGTTTTTCCACTTTAGTCTGTCCACTTCAGTCTTTCCACTATAGTCTGTCCACTTTAGTCTTTCCACTTTAGTCTTTCCACTATAGTCTCCACTTTAGTCTGTCCACTACAGTCTTTCCACTATACTCTTTCCACTATAGTCTGTCCACTTTAGTCGTTCAACTATTCTCTGTTCACTTTAGTCTTTCCACTAGAGTCTCCACTTTATTCTGTCCACTACAGTCTTTTCCACTATAGTCTTTCCACTATAGTCTGTCCACTTTAGTCTTTCCACTTTAGTCTTTCCACTATAGTCTCCACTTTATTCTGCCCACTACAGTCTTTCCACTTTAGTCTTTCCACTATTCTCTGTCCACTTTAGTCTTTCCACTTTAGTCTCTCCACTATAGTCTCCACTTAATTCTGTCCACTACAGTCTCTCCACTATAGTCTTTCCACTATAGTCTGTCCACTTTAGTCTTTCCACTATTCTCTGTCCACTTTATTCTTTCCACTATACTCTCCACTTTATTCTGTCCACTACAGTCTTTCCACTATAGTCTGTCGACTTTAGTCTGTCCACTTTAGTCTTTCCACTTTAGTCTTTCCACTTTAGTCTGTCCACTTTAGTCTTTCCACTATAGTCTGTCCACTTTAGTCTATCCACTATTCTCTGTCCACTTTAGTCTTTCCACTTTAGTCTTTCCACTACAGTCTCCACTTTATTCTGTCCACTACAGTCTTTCCACTATAGTCTTTCCACTATAGTCTGTCCACTTTAGTCTTTCCACTTTAGTCTTTCCACTTTAGTCTACAGACTATAGTGGAAAGACTGTAGTGGACAGAATAAAGTGGAGAGTATACTGGAAAGAATAAAGTGGACAGAGAATAGTGGAAAGACTAAAGTGGACAGACTATAGTGGAAAGACTATAGTGGAGAGACTGTAGTGGACAGAATAAAGTGGAGACTGTAGTGGAAAGACTAAAGTGGACAGATAATAGTGGAAAGACTAAAGTGGAACGACTGTAGTGGACAGAATAAAGTGGAAAGACTAAAGTGGACAGACTATAGTGGAAAGACTATAGTGGAAAGACTGTAGTGGACAGAATAAAGTGGAGACTGTAGTGGAAAGACTAAAGTGGACAGAGAATAGTGGAAAGACTAAAGTGGACAGACTATAGTGGAAAGAATAAAGTGGACAGACTAAAGTGGACAGACTATAGTGCAAAGACTAAAGTGGAAAGACTGTAGTGGACAGAATAAAGTGGAGACTATAGTGGAAAGACTAAAGCGGACAGACTAAAGTGGAAAGACTAAAGTGGAAAGACTAAAGTGGACAGACTATAGTGGAAAGATTATAGTGGAAAGACTGTAATGGACAGACTACAGTAGAAAGACTAAAGTGGACAGACTAAAGTGGAAAGACTACAGTGGAAAGACTAAAGTGGACAGACTATAGTGGAAAGACTATAGTGGAACGACTGTAGTGGACAGAATAAAGTGGAGACTACAGTGGAAAGACTAAAGTGGAAAGACTAAAGTGGACAGAGAATAGTGGATAGACTAAAGTGGACAGACTATAGTGGAAAGACTAAAGTGGACAGACTAAAGTGGAAAGACTAAAGTGGAAAGACTAAAGTGGACAGACTATAGTGGAAAGACTGTAGTGGACAGAATAAAGTGGAGAGTATAGTGGAAAGAATAAAGTGGACAGAGAATCATGGAAAGACTAAAGTGGACAGACTATAGTGGAAAGACTATAGTGGAGAGACTGTAGTAGACAGAATTAAGTGGAGACTATAGTGGAAAGACTAAAGTGGAAAGACTAAAGTGGACAGAGAATAGTGGAAAGACAAAAGTGGAAAGACTGTAGTGGACAGAATAAAGTGGAGACTATAGTGGAGAGACTAAAGTGGAAAGACTAAAGTGGACAGACTATATTGGAAAGACTATAGTGGGAAGACTGTAGTAGACAGAATAAAGTGGAGACTATAGTGGAAGGACTAAAGTGAACAGAGAATAGTTGAACGACTAAAGTGGACAGACTATAGTGGAAAGACTATAGTGGAAAGACTGTAGTGGACAGACTAAAGTGGAGACTATAGTGGAAAGACTAAAGTGGAAAGACTAAAGTGGACAGACTATAGTGGAAAGACTGAAGTGGACAGACTAAAGTGGAAAAACTAAGTGGAAAGACTAAAGTGGACAGACTATAGTGGAAAGACTAAAGTGGACAGACTAAAGTGGAAAAACTCAAGTGGAAAGACTAAAGTGCAAAGACTATAGTGGAAAGACTGTAGTGGACAGAATAAAGTGGAGACTATAGTGGAAAGACTAAAGCGGACAGACTAAAGTGGAAAGACTAAAGTGGAAAGACTAAAGTGGACAGACTATAGTGGAGAGACTATAGTGGAAAGACTGTAGTGGACAGAATAAACTGGAGACTATAGTGGAAAGACTAAAGTGGACAGAGAATAGTGGAAAGACTAAAGTGGACAGACTATAGTGGAAAGACTAAAGTGGACAGACTAAAGTGGAAAGACTAAAGTGGAAAGACTAAAGTGGACAGACTATAGTGGAAAGACTGTAGTGGACAGAATAAAGTGGAGAGCATAGTGGAAAGAATAAAGTGGACAGAGAATAGTGGAAAGACTAAAGTGGACAGACTATAGTGGAAAGACTATAGTGGAGAGACTGTAGTGGACAGAATAAAGTGGAGACTGTAGTGGAAAGACTAAAGTGGACAGAGAATAGTGGAAAGACTAAAGTGGAACGACTGTAGTGGACAGAATAAAGTGGAAAGACTAAAGTGGACAGACTATAGTGGAAAGACGATAGTGGAAAGACTGTAGTGGACAGAATAAAGTGGAGACTATAGTGGAAAGACTAAAGTGGACAGAGAATAGTGGAAAGACTAAAGTGGACAGACTATAGTGGAAAGAATAAAGTGGACTGACTAAACTGGACAGACTAAAGTGGAAAGACTATAGTGGAAAGACTATAGTGGAAAGACTGTAGTGGACAGAATAAAGTGGAGACTGTAGTGGAAAGACTAAAGTGGACAGAGAATAGTGGAAAGACTAAAGTGGAAAGACTGTAGTGGACAGAATAAAGTGGAGACTATAGTGGAAAGACTAAAGTGGAAAGACTAAAGTGGACAGACTATAGTGGAAAGACTGAAGTGGACAGACTAAAGTGGAAAAACTAAGTGGAAAGACTAAAGTGGACAGACTATAGTGGAAAGACTATAGTGGAAAGACTGTAGTGGACAGAACAAAGTGTAGACTATAGTGGAAAGACTAAAGTGGACAGAGAATAGTGGAAAGACTAAAGTGGTCAGAGAATAGTGGAAAGACTAAAGTAGAAAGACTGTAGTGGACAGAATAAAGTGGAAAGACTATAGTGGAAAGACTGTGGTGGACAGAATAAAGTGGAGACTATAGTGGAAAGACTAAAGTGGACAGAGAATAGTGGAAAGACTAAAGTGGACAGACTATAGTGGAAAGACTAAAGTGGACAGACTAAAGTGGAAAGACTAAAGTGGAAAGACTAAAGTGGACAGACTGTAGTGGAAAGACTGTAGTGGACAGAATAAAGTGGAGAGTGTAGTGGAAAGAATAAAGTAACCTCTCTGGCACGCCAATTCCTCCGGTCCAACGTTAAAAAAGACAGACAGACAGACAGACGGTCATTCAATACAGAGAGACAGTCAGTCAAGACAGATAGACAGACAGTCAGTCAAGACAAACAGACAGACAGACAGTCACTCAAGACAGACAGACAGTCAGTCAAGACAGACAGAAAGTCAGTCAAGACAGACACACAGACAGTCAGTCAAGACGGACAGACAGACAGACAGTCAGTCAAGACAGACAGACAGACAGACAATCAGTCAAGACAAACAGACAGAAAGACAGACAGTCAAGACAGACAGACAACAGTCAGTCAAGATAGACAGACAGACGGACAGTCCGTCAAGACAGACAGAGATTTCGTCAAGACAGACAGACAGTCCGTCAACAAAAATAGACAGAAAGACCATCAGTCAAGCCAGACACACAGAAAGTCAGTCAAGAAAGACAGACAGAAAGACAGTCATTCAAAACAGACATACAGACAGACAGTCAGTCAAGAGAGACATACATACAGACAGTCAGTCAAGACGGACAGACAGACAGACAGTCAGTCAACACAGACAGACAGACATACAGTCAGTCAGTTAGTCAAGACAGACAGACAGACAGACAGTCAGTCAACACAGACAGACCGTCAGTCAACACAGACAGACCGTCAGTCAACACAGACAGACAGACAGACAGTCAGTGAACATAGACAGACAGACAGACAGTCAGTCAACACAGACAGACAGACAGACAGACAGTCCGTCAAGACAGACAGCCAGTCAGTAAAGGCAGACAGACATCAAGATAGGCAGACGGTCAGTCAAGACAGACAGACAGTCAGTCAGTTAGTCAAGACAGACAGACAGACAGAAAGTCAGTCAAGACAGGCAGACAGACAGACAGAGAGTCATTCAAGACAGACAGACAGTCAGTAAACACAGACACACAGTCAGTCAGTTAGTCAAGACAGACAGACAGACAGACAGTCAGTCAACACAGACAGACAGTCAGTCAGTTAGTCAAGACAAACAGACAGACAGACAGTCAGTCAGTTAGTCAAGACAGACAGTCAACACAGACAGACAGACAGACAGTCAGTCAGTTAGTCGAGACAGACAGACAGACATACAGACAGCCAAGAAAGACAGACATTCAGACAGACAGAAGGTCCTTCAAGACAGACAGACAGACAGACAGTCCGTCAAGACAAACAGACAGACAGACAGTCAGTCAAGACAGACACACAGACAGTCAGTCAAGAAAGACAGACAGAAAGACAGTCAGTCAAAACAGACGTACAGACAGACAGTCAGTCAAGAGAGACAGACAGACAGACAGTCAGTCAAGAGAGACAGACAGACAGACAGTCAGTCAGTTAGTCAAGACAGACAGACAGTTAGTCAACACAGACAGACAGACAGACCGTCATTCAACACAGAAAGACAGACAGACAGTCAAGACAGACAGACAGTCCGTCAAGACAGACAGCCAGTCAGTCAAGGCAGACAGACCGTCAGTCAACATTGACAGACAGACAGACAGTCAGTCAACACAGACAGACAGACAGACAGTCAGTCAAGACAGACAGACAGACAGTCAAGACAGACAGACAGACAGTCAGTCAACACAGATAGACAGACAGACAGTCAGTCAACACAGACAGACCGTCAGTCAACATTGACAGACAGACAGACAGTCAGTCAACACAGACAGACAGACAGACAGTCAGTCAAGACAGACAGACAGAGTGTCCGTCTAGACAGACAGCCAGTCACTAAAGGCAGACAGACATCAAGACAGACAGACGGTCAGTCAAGACAGACAGACAGTCAGTCAGTTAGTCAAGACAGACAGACAGACAGAAAGTCAGTCAAGACAGACAGACAGACAGAGAGTCATTCAAGACAGACAGAGAGTCAGTAAACACAGACAGACAGTCAGTCATTTAGTCAAGACAGACAGACAGACAGACAGTCAGTCAACACAGACAGACAGTCAGTCAACACAGACAGACAGTCAGTCAGTTAGTTAAGACAAACAGACAGACAGACAGTCAGTCAGTTAGTCAAGACAGACAGTCAACACAGACAGACAGACAGACAGTCAGTCAGTTAGTCGAGACAGACAGACAGACATACAGACAGCCAAAACAGACAGACATTCAGACAGACAGAAGGTCCTTCAAGACAGACAGACAGACAGACAAACAGTCCGTCAAGACAAACAGACAGACAGACAGTCAGTCAAGACAGACACACAGACAGTCAGTCAAGAAAGACAGACAGAAAGACAGTCAGTCAAAACAGACGTACAGACAGACAGTCAGCCAAAAGAGACAGACAGACAGACAGTCAGTCAAGAGACACAGACAGACAGACAGTCAGTCAAGACGGACAGACAGACAGATAGTCAGTCAACACAGACAGACAGACAGACAGTCAGTCAGTTAGTCAAGACAGACAGACAGACAGACCGTCAGTCAACACAGAAAGACAGACAGACAGTCAAGACAGTCAGACGGAAAGACAGTCCGTCAAGACAGACAGCCAGTCAGTCAAGGCAGACAGACAAACAGACTGTCTGACTGACTGTCTGATTTGACTGACCGTCTGTCTGTCTGTCTGTCTTGACTAAATGACTGACTAACTGATTGACTGTCTGTCTGTCTGTCTGTCTGTCTTGACTGACTGGCTGTCTGTCTGTCTTGACTGACTGGCTGTCTGTCTGTCTGTCTTGACTGACTGGCTGTGTTATGTTTTATGTTGAGATAACCTCTCTGGCACGCCAATTCCTCCGGTCCAACGTTAAAAAAGACAGACAGACAGACAGACGGTCATTCAATACAGAGAGACAGTCAGTCAAGACAGATAGACAGACAGTCAGTCAAGACAAACAGACAGACAGACGGTCACTCAAGACAGACAGACAGTCAGTCAAGACAGACAGAAAGTCAGTCAAGACAGACACACAGACAGTCAGTCAAGACAGACAGACAGACAGACAATCAGTCAAGACAAACAGACAGAAAGACAGACAGTCAAGACAGACAGACAGACAGTCAGTCAAGATAGACAGAGAGACGGACAGTCCGTCAAGACAGACAGAGATTTCGTCAAGACAGACAGACAGTCCGTCAACAAAAACAGACAGAAAGACCATCAGTCAAGCCAGACACACAGAAAGTCAGTCAAGAAAGACAGACAGAAAGACAGTCATTCAAAACAGACATACAGACAGACAGTCAGTCAAGAGAGACATACATACAGACAGTCAGTCAAGACGGACAGACAGACAGACACTTTAGTCTTTCCACTATTCTCTGTCCACTTTATTCTTTCCACTATACTCTCCACTTTATTCTGTCCACTACAGTCTTTCCACTATAGTCTGTCCACTTTAGTCTTTCCACTTTAGTCTTTCCACATTAGTCTGTCCACTTTAGTCTTTCCATTATAGTCTGTCCACTTTAGTCTTTCCACTATTCTCTGTCCACTTTAGTCTTTCCACTATAGTCTCCAGTTTATTCTGTCCACTACAGTCTTTCCACTATGGTCTTTCCACTATAGTCTGTCCACTTTAGTCTTTCCACTTTAGTCTTTCCACTTTAGTCTGTCCGCTTTAGTCTTTCCACTGTAGTCTCCACTTTATTCTGTCCACTACAGTCTTTCCACTATAGTCTTTGCACTTTAGTCTTTCCACTTTAGTTTTTCCACTTTAGTCTGTCCACTTTAGTCTTTCCACTATAGTCTGTCCACTTTAGTCTTTCCACTTAGTTTTTCCACTTTAGTCTGTCCACTTCAGTCTTTCCACTATAGTCTGTCCACTTTAGTCTTTCCACTTTAGTCTTTCCACTATAGTCTCCACTTTAGTCTGTCCACTACAGTCTTTCCACTATAGTCTTTCCACTTTAGTCTGTCCACTTTAGTCGTTCAACTATTCTCTGTACACTTTAGTCCTTCCACTATAGTCTCCACTTTATTCTGTCTACTACAGTCTTCCCACTATAGTCTTTCCAATATAGTCTGTCCACTTTAGTCTTTCCACTTTAGTCTTTCCACTTTAGTCTGTCCGCTTTAGTCTTTCCACTGTAGTCTCCACTTTATTCTGTCCACTACAGTCTTTCCACTATAGTCTTTGCACTTTAGTCTTTCCACTTTAGTTTTTCCACTTTAGTCTGTCCACTTTAGTCTTTCCACTATAGTCTGTCCACTTTAGTCTTTCCACTTAGTTTTTCCACTTTAGTCTGTCCACTTCAGTCTTTCCACTATAGTCTGTCCACTTTAGTCTTTCCACTTCAGTCTTTCCACTATAGTCTCCACTTTAGTCTGTCCACTTTAGTCTTTCCACTATAGTCTGTCCACTTTAGTCTTTCCACTTAGTTTTTCCACTTTAGTCTGTCCACTTCAGTCTTTCCACTATAGTCTGTCCACTTTAGTCTGTCCACTACAGTCTTTCCACTATAGTCTTTCCACTTTAGTCTGTCCACTTTAGTCGTTCAACTATTCTCTGTACACTTTAGTCCTTCCACTATAGTCTCCACTTTATTCTGTCTACTACAGTCTTCCCACTATAGTCTTTCCAATATAGTCTGTCCACTTTAGTCTTTCCACTTTAGTCTCTCCACTATAGTCTCCACTTTATTCTGTCCACTACAGTCTTTCCACTTTTGTCTTTCCACTATTCTCTGTCCACTTTAGTCTTTCCACTTTAGTCTTTCCACTATAGTCTCCACTTAATTCTGTCCACTACAGTCTCTCCACTATAGTCTTTCCACTATAGTCTGTCCACTTTAGTCTTTCCACTATTCTCTGTCCACTTTATTCTTTCCACTATACTCTCCACTTTATTCTGTCCACTACAGTCTTTCCACTATAGTCTGTCCACTTTAGTCTTTCCACTATAGTCTACACTTTGTTCTGTCCACTATAGTCTTTCCACTATAGTCTATCCACTTTAGTCTTTCCACTTAGTTTTTCCACTTTAGTCTGTCCACTTCAGTCCTTCCACTATAGTCTGTCCACTTTAGTCTTTCCACTTTAGTCTTTCCACTATAGTCTCCACTTTAGTCTGTCCACTACAGTCTTTCCACTATAGTCTTTCCACTATAGTCTGTCCACTTTAGTCGTTCAACTATTCTCTGTTCACTTTAGTCCTTCCACTATAGTCTCCACTTTATTCTGTCTACTACAGTCTTCCCACTATAGTCTTTCCAACATAGTCTGTCCACTTTAGTCTTTCCACTTTAGTCTCTCCACTATAGTCTCCACTTTATTCTGTCCACTACAGTCTTTCCACTTTTGTCTTTCCACTATTCTCTGTCCACTTTAGTCTTTCCACTATAGTCTCCACTTAAGTCTGTCCACTACAGTCCCTCCACTATAGTCTTTCCACTATAGTCTGTCCACTTTAGTCTTTCCACTATTCTCTGTCCACTTTATTCTTTCCACTATACTCTCCACTTTATTCTGTCCACTACAGTCTTTCCACTATAGTCTGTCCACTTTAGTCTTTCCACTTTAGTCTTTCCACTTTAGTCTGTCCACTTTAGTCTTTCCACTATAGTCTGTCCACTTTAGTCTATCCACTATTCTCTGTCCACTTTAGTCTTTCCACTTTAGTCTTTCCACTGTAGTCTCCACTTTATTCTGTCCACTACAGTCGTTCCACTATAGTCTTTCCACTATAGTCTGTCCACTTTAGTCTTTCCACTGTAGTCTTTCTACTTTAGTCTGTCCACTTTAGTCATTCCACTGTAGTCTGTCCATTACAGTCTTTCCACTATAGTCTTTCCACTATAGTCTGTCCACTTTAGTCTTTCCACTTTAGTCTTTCCACTTTAGTCTGTCCGCTTTAGTCTTTCCACTATAGTCTCCACTTTATTCTGTCCACTACAGTCTTTCCACTATAGTCTTTGCACTATAGTCTGTCCACTTTAGTCTGTCCACTTTATTCTTTCCACTATAGTCTGTCCACTTTAGTCTTTCCACTATTCTCTGTCCACTTTAGTCTTTCCACTATAGTCTCCACTTTATTCTGTCCACTACAGTCTTTCCACTATAGTCTTTCCACTATAGTCTGTCCACTTTAGTCTTTCCACTTTATTCTGTCCACTACAGTCGTTCCACTTTAGTCTTTCCACTATTCTCTGTCCACTTTAGTCTTTCCACTACAGTCTCCACTTTATTCTGTCCACTACAGTCTCTCCACTATAGTCTTTCCACTATAGTCTGTCCACTTTAGTCTTTCCACTATTCTCTGTCCACTTTATTCTTTCCACTATACTCTCCACTTTATTCTGTCCACTACAGTCTTTCCACTATAGTCTGTCCACTTTAGTCTTTCCACTTTAGTCTTTCCACATTAGTCTGTCCACTTTAGTCTTTCCACTATAGTCTGTCCACTTTAGTCTTTCCACTATTCTCTGTCCACTTTAGTCTTTCCACTATAGTCTCCAGTTTATTCTGTCCACTACAGTCTTTCCACTATGGTCTTTCCACTATAGTCTGTCCACTTTAGTCTTTCCACTTTAGTCTTTCCACTTTAGTCTGTCCGCTTTAGTCTTTCCACTGTAGTCTCCACTTTATTCTGTCCACTACAGTCTTTCCACTATAGTCTTTGCACTTCAGTCTTTCCACTTTAGTTTTTCCACTTTAGTCTGTCCACTTTAGTCTTTCCACTATAGTCTGTCCACTTTAGTCTTTCCACTTAGTTTTTCCACTTTAGTCTGTCCACTTCAGTCTTTCCACTATAGTCTGTCCACTTTAGTCTTTCCACTTTAGTCTTTCCACTATAGTCTCCACTTTAGTCTGTCCACTACAGTCTTTCCACTATAGTCTTTCCACTTTAGTCTGTCCACTTTAGTCGTTCAACTATTCTCTGTACACTTTAGTCCTTCCACTATAGTCTCCACTTTATTCTGTCTACTACAGTCTTCCCACTATAGTCTTTCCAATATAGTCTGTCCACTTTAGTCTTTCCACTTTAGTCTCTCCACTATAGTCTCCACTTTATTCTGTCCACTACAGTCTTTCCACTTTTGTCTTTCCACTATTCTCTGTCCACTTTAGTCTTTCCACTTTAGTCTTTCCACTATAGTCTCCACTTAATTCTGTCCACTACAGTCTCTCCACTATAGTCTTTCCACTATAGTCTGTCCACTTTAGTCTTTCCACTTAGTTTTTCCACTTTAGTCTGTCCACTTCAGTCCTTCCACTATAGTCTGTCCACTTTAGTCTTTCCACTTTAGTCTTTCCACTATAGTCTCCACTTTAGTCTGTCCACTACAGTCTTTCCACTATAGTCTTTCCACTATAGTCTGTCCACTTTAGTCGTTCAACTATTCTCTGTTCACTTTAGTCCTTCCACTATAGTCTCCACTTTATTCTGTCTACTACAGTCTTCCCACTATAGTCTTTCCAACATAGTCTGTCCACTTTAGTCTTTCCACTTTAGTCTCTCCACTATAGTCTCCACTTTATTCTGTCCACTACAGTCTTTCCACTTTTGTCTTTCCACTATTCTCTGTCCACTTTAGTCTTTCCACTATAGTCTCCACTTAAGTCTGTCCACTACAGTCCCTCCACTATAGTCTTTCCACTATAGTCTGTCCACTTTAGTCTTTCCACTATTCTCTGTCCACTTTATTCTTTCCACTATACTCTCCACTTTATTCTGTCCACTACAGTCTTTCGAATATAGTCTGTCCACTTTAGTCTTTCCACTTTAGTCTTTCCACTTTAGTCTGTCCACTTTAGTCTTTCCACTATAGTCTGTCCACTTTAGTCTATCCACTATTCTCTGTCCACTTTAGTCTTTCCACTTTAGTCTTTCCACTGTAGTCTCCACTTTATTCTGTCCACTACAGTCGTTCCACTATAGTCTTTCCACTATAGTCTGTCCACTTTAGTCTTTCCACTGTAGTCTTTCTACTTTAGTCTGTCCACTTTAGTCATTCCACTGTAGTCTGTCCATTACAGTCTTTCCACTATAGTCTTTCCACTATAGTCTGTCCACTTTAGTCTTTCCACTTTAGTCTTTCCACTTTAGTCTGTCCGCTTTAGTCTTTCCACTATAGTCTCCACTTTATTCTGTCCACTACAGTCTTTCCACTATAGTCTTTGCACTATAGTCTGTCCACTTTAGTCTGTCCACTTTATTCTTTCCACTATAGTCTGTCCACTTTAGTCTTTCCACTATTCTCTGTCCACTTTAGTCTTTCCACTATAGTCTCCACTTTATTCTGTCCACTACAGTCTTTCCACTATAGTCTTTCCACTATAGTCTGTCCACTTTAGTCTTTCCACTTTATTCTGTCCACTACAGTCGTTCCACTTTAGTCTTTCCACTATTCTCTGTCCACTTTAGTCTTTCCACTACAGTCTCCACTTTATTCTGTCCACTACAGTCTCTCCACTATAGTCTTTCCACTATAGTCTGTCCACTTTAGTCTTTCCACTATTCTCTGTCCACTTTATTCTTTCCACTATACTCTCCACTTTATTCTGTCCACTACAGTCTTTCCACTATAGTCTGTCCACTTTAGTCTTTCCACTTTAGTCTTTCCACATTAGTCTGTCCACTTTAGTCTTTCCACTATAGTCTGTCCACTTTAGTCTTTCCACTATTCTCTGTCCACTTTAGTCTTTCCACTATAGTCTCCAGTTTATTCTGTCCACTACAGTCTTTCCACTATGGTCTTTCCACTATAGTCTGTCCACTTTAGTCTTTCCACTTTAGTCTTTCCACTTTAGTCTGTCCGCTTTAGTCTTTCCACTGTAGTCTCCACTTTATTCTGTCCACTACAGTCTTTCCACTATAGTCTTTGCACTTTAGTCTTTCCACTTTAGTTTTTCCACTTTAGTCTGTCCACTTTAGTCTTTCCACTATAGTCTGTCCACTTTAGTCTTTCCACTTAGTTTTTCCACTTTAGTCTGTCCACTTCAGTCTTTCCACTATAGTCTGTCCACTTTAGTCTTTCCACTTTAGTCTTTCCACTATAGTCTCCACTTTAGTCTGTCCACTACAGTCTTTCCACTATAGTCTTTCCACTTTAGTCTGTCCACTTTAGTCGTTCAACTATTCTCTGTACACTTTAGTCCTTCCACTATAGTCTCCACTTTATTCTGTCTACTACAGTCTTCCCACTATAGTCTTTCCAATATAGTCTGTCCACTTTAGTCTTTCCACTTTAGTCTCTCCACTATAGTCTCCACTTTATTCTATCCACTACAGTCTTTCCACTTTTGTCTTTCCACTATTCTCTGTCCACTTTAGTCTTTCCACTTTAGTCTTTCCACTATAGTCTCCACTTAATTCTGTCCACTACAGTCTCTCCACTATAGTCTTTCCACTATAGTCTGTCCACTTTAGTCTTTCCACTATTCTCTGTCCACTTTATTCTTTCCACTATACTCTCCACTTTATTCTGTCCACTACAGTCTTTCCACTATAGTCTGTCCACTTTAGTCTTTCCACTTTAGTCTTTCCACTTTAGTCTGTCCACTTTAGTCTTTCCACTATAGTGTGTCCACTTTAGTCTATCCACTATTCTCTGTCCACTTTAGTCTTTCCACTTTAGTCTTTCCACTGTAGTCTCCACTTTATTCTGTCCACTACAGTCGTTCCACTATAGTCTTTCCACTATAGTCTGTCCACTTTAGTCTTTCCACTGTAGTCTTTCCACTTTAGTCTGTCCACTATAGTCTTTCCACTATAGTCTGTCCACTTTAGTCTTTCCACTATTCTCTGTCCACTTTATTCTTTCCACTATACTCTCCACTTTATTCTGTCCACTACAGTCTTTCCACTATAGTCTGTCGACTTTAGTCTGTCCACTTTAGTCTTTCCACTTTAGTCTTTCCACTTTAGTCTGTCCACTTTAGTCTTTCCACTATAGTCTGTCCACTTTAGTCTATCCACTATTCTCTGTCCACTTTAGTCTTTCCACTTTAGTCTTTCCACTACAGTCTCCACTTTATTCTGTCCACTACAGTCTTTCCACTATAGTCTTTCCACTATAGTCTGTCCACTTTAGTCTTTCCACTTTAGTCTTTCCACTTTAGTCTACAGACTATAGTGGAAAGACTGTAGTGGACAGAATAAAGTGGAGAGTATACTGGAAAGAATAAAGTGGACAGAGAATAGTGGAAAGACTAAAGTGGACAGACTATAGTGGAAAGACTATAGTGGACAGACTATAGTGGAAAGACTAAAGTGGACAGACTAAAGTGGAAAGACTAAAGTGGAAAGACTAAAGTGGACAGACTATAGTGGAAAGACTGTAGTGGACAGAATAAAGTGGAGAGCATAGTGGAAAGAATAAAGTGGACAGAGAATAGTGGAAAGACTAAAGTGGACAGACTATAGTGGAAAGACTATAGTGGAGAGACTGTAGTGGACAGAATAAAGTGGAGACTGTAGTGGAAAGACTAAAGTGGACAGAGAATAGTGGAAAGACTAAAGTGGAACAACTGTAGTGGACAGAATAAAGTGGAAAGACTAAAGTGGACAGACTATAGTGGAAAGACGATAGTGGAAAGACTGTAGTGGACAGAATAAAGTGGAGAGTATAGTGGAAAGAATAAAATGGACAGAGAATAGTGGAAAGACTAAAGTGGACAGACTATAGTGGAAAGACTATTGTGGAGAGACTGTAGTGGACAGAGAATAGTGGAAAGACAAAAGTGGAAAGACTGTAGTGGACAGAATAAAGTGGAGACTATAGTGGAGAGACTAAAGTGGAAAGACTAAAGTGGACAGACTATATTGGAAAGACTATAGTGGGAAGACTGTAGTAGACAGAATAAAGTGGAGACTATAGTGGAAGGACTAAAGTGAACAGAGAATAGTTGAACGACTAAAGTGGACAGACTATAGTGGAAAGACTATAGTGGAAAGACTGTATTGGACAGACTAAAGTGGAGACTATAGTGGAAAGACTAAAGTGGAAAGACTAAAGTGGACAGACTATAGTGGAAAGACTGAAGTGGACAGACTAAAGTGGAAAAACTAAGTGGAAAGACTAAAGTGGACAGACTATATTGGAAAGACTAAAGTGGACAGACTAAAGTGGAAAAACTCAAGTGGAAAGACTAAAGTGCAAAGACTATAGTGGAAAGACTGTAGTGGACAGAATAAAGTGGAGACTATAGTGGAAAGACTAAAGCGGACAGACTAAAGTGGAAAGACTAAAGTGGAAAGACTAAAGTGGACAGACTATAGTGGAGAGACTATAGTGGAAAGACTGTAGTGGACAGAATAAACTGGAGACTATAGTGGAAAGACTAAAGTGGACAGAGAATAGTGGAAAGACTAAAGTGGACAGACTATAGTGGAAAGACTAAAGTGGACAGACTAAAGTGGAAAGACTAAAGTGGAAAGACTAAAGTGGACAGACTATAGTGGAAAGACTGTAGTGGACAGAATAAAGTGGAGAGCATAGTGGAAAGAATAAAGTGGACAGAGAATAGTGGAAAGACTAAAGTGGACAGACTATAGTGGAAAGACTATAGTGGAGAGACTGTAGTGGACAGAATAAAGTGGAGACTGTAGTGGAAAGACTAAAGTGGACAGAGAATAGTGGAAAGACTAAAGTGGAACGACTGTAGTGGACAGAATAAAGTGGAAAGACTAAAGTGGACAGACTATAGTGGAAAGACGATAGTGGAAAGACTGTAGTGGACAGAATAAAGTGGAGACTATAGTGGAAAGACTAAAGTGGACAGAGAATAGTGGAAAGACTAAAGTGGACAGACTATAGTGGAAAGAACAAAGTGGACAGACTAAAGTGGACAGACTATAGTGCAAAGACTAAAGTGGAAAGACTGTAGTGGACAGAATAAAGTGGAGACTATAGTGGAAAGACTAAAGCGGACAGACTAAAGTGGAAAGACTAAAGTGGAAAGACTAAAGTGGACAGACTATAGTGGAAAGATTATAGTGGAAAGACTGTAATGGACAGACTACAGTGGAAAGACTAAAGTGTTCAGACTAAAGTGGAAAGACTACAGTGGAAAGACTAAAGTGGACAGACTATAGTGGAAAGACTATAGTGGAACGACTGTAGTGGACAGAATAAAGTGGAGACTACAGTGGAAAGACTAAAGTGGAAAGACTAAAGTGGACAGAGAATAGTGGATAGACTAAAGTGGACAGACTATAGTGGAAAGACTAAAGTGGACAGACTAAAGTGGAAAGACTAAAGTGGAAAGACTAAAGTGGACAGACTATAGTGGAAAGACTGTAGTGGACAGAATAAAGTGGAGAGTATAGTGGAAAGAATAAAGTGGACAGAGAATAGTGGAAAGACTAAAGTGGACAGACTATAGTGGAAAGACTATAGTGGAGAGACTGTAGTGGACAGAATTAAGTGGAGACTATAGTGGAAAGACTAAAGTGGAAAGACTAAAGTGGACAGAGAATAGTGGAAAGACAAAAGTGGAAAGACTGTAGTGGACAGAATAAAGTGGAGACTATAGTGGAGAGACTAAAGTGGAAAGACTAAAGTGGACAGACTATATTGGAAAGACTATAGTGGGAAGACTGTAGTAGACAGAATAAAGTGGAGACTATAGTGGAAGGACTAAAGTGTACAGAGAATAGTTGAACGACTAAAGTGGACAGACTAAAGTGGAAAGACTATAGTGGAAAGACTGTAGTGGACAGACTAAAGTGGAGACTATAGTGGAAAGACTAAAGTGGAAAGACTAAAGTGGACAGACTATAGTGGAAAGACTGAAGTGGACAGACTAAAGTGGAAAAACTAAGTGGAAAGACTAAAGTGGACAGACTATAGTGGAAAGACTAAAGTGGACAGACTAAAGTGGAAAAACTAAAGTGGAAAGACTAAAGTGCAAAGACTATAGTGGAAAGACTGTAGTGGACAGAATAAAGTGGAGACTACAGTGGAAAGACTAAAGCGGACAGACTAAAGTGGAAAGACTAAAGTGGAAAGACTAAAGTGGAAAGACTAAAGTGGACAGACTATAGTGGAAAGACCATAGTGGAAAGACTGTAGTGGACAGAATAAACTGGAGACTATAGTGGAAAGACTAAAGTGGACAGAGAATAGTGGAAAGACTAAAGTGGACAGACTATAGTGGAAAGACTAAAGTGGACAGACTAATGTGGAAAGACTAAAGTGGAAAGACTAAAGTGGACAGACTATAGTGGAAAGACTGTAGTGGACAGAATAAAGTGGAGAGTATAGTGGAAAGAATAAAGTGGACAGAGAATAGTGGAAAGACTAAAGTGGACAGACTATAGTGGAAAGACTATAGTGGAGAGACTGTAGTGGACAGAATAAAGTGGAGACTGTAGTGGAAAGACTAAAGTGGACAGAGAATAGTGGAAAGACTAAAGTGGAACGACTGTAGTGGACAGAATAAAGTGGAAAGACTAAAGTGGACAGACTATAGTGGAAAGACTATAGTGGAAAGACTGTAGTGGACAGAATAAAGTGGAGACTATAGTGGAAAGACTAAAGTGGACAGAGAATAGTGGAAAGACTAAAGTGGACAGACTATAGTGGAAAGAATAAAGTGGACAGACTAAAGTGGACAGACTATAGTGCAAAGACTATAGTGGAAAGACTGTAGTGGACAGAATAAAGTGGATACTATAGTGGAAAGACTAAAGCGGACAGACTAAAGTGGAAAGACTAAAGTGGAAAGACTAAAGTGGACAGACTATAGTGGAAAGACTATAGTGGAAAGACTGTAATGGACAGACTACAGTGGAATGACTAAAGTGGACAGACTAAAGTAGAAAGACTACAGTGGAAAGACTAAAGTGGACAGACTATAGTGGAAAGACTATAGTGGAACGACTGTAGTGGACAGAATAAAGTGGAGACTACAGTGGAAAGACTAAAGTGGACAGAGAATAGTGGATAGACTAAAGTGGACAGACTATAGTGGAAAGACTAAAGTGGACAGACTAAAGTGGAAAGACTAAAGTGGAAAGACTAAAGTGGACAGACTATAGTCGAAAGACTGTAGTGGACAGAATAAAGTGGAGAGTATAGTGGAAAGAATAAAGTGGACAGAGAATAGTGGAAAGACTAAAGTGGACAGACTATAGTGGAAAGACTATAGTGGAGGGACTGTAGTGGACAGACTTAAGTGGAGACTATAGTGGAAAGACTAAAGTGGACAGAGAATAGTGGAAAGACAAAAGTGGAAAGACTGTAGTGGACAGAATAAAGTGGAGACTATAGTGGAGAGACTAAAGTGGAAAGACTAAAGTGGACAGACTATGTTGGAAAGACTATAGTGGGAAGACTGTAGTAGACAGAATAAAGTGGAGACTATAGTGGAAGGACTAAAGTGAACAGAGAATAGTTGAACGACTAAAGTGGACAGACTATAGTGGAAAGACTATAGTGGAAAGACTGTAGTGGACAGACTAAAGTGGAGACTATAGTGGAAAGACTAAAGTGGAAAGACTAAAGTGGACAGACTATAGTGGAAGGACTGAAGTGGACAGACTAAAGTGGAAAAACTAAGTGGAAAGACTAAAGTGGACAGACTATAGTGGAAAGACTATAGTGGAGAGACTGTAGTGGACAGAATTAAGTGGAGACTATAGTGGAAAGACTAAAGTGGAAAGACTAAAGTGGACAGAGAATAGTGGAAAGACAAAAGTGGAAAGACTGTAGTGGACAGAATAAAGTGGAGACTATAGTGGAGAGACTAAAGTGGAAAGACTAAAGTGGACGGACTATATTGGAAAGACTATAGTGGGAAGACTGTAGTAGACAGAATAAAGTGGAGACTATAGTGGAAGGACTAAAGTGTACAGAGAATAGTTGAACGACTAAAGTGGACAGACTAAAGTGGAAAGACTATAGTGGAAAGACTGTAGTGGACAGACTAAAGTGGAGACTATAGTGGAAAGACTAAAGTGGAAAGACTAAAGTGGACAGACTATAGTGGAAAGACTGAAGTGGACAGACTAAAGTGGAAAAACTAAGTGGAAAGACTAAAGTGGACAGACTATAGTGGAAAGACTAAAGTGGACAGACTAAAGTGGAAAAACTAAAGTGGAAAGACTGAAGTGCAAAGACTATAGTGGAAAGACTGTAGTGGACAGAATAAAGTGGAGACTACAGTGGAAAGACTAAAGCGGACAGACTAAAGTGGAAAGACTAAAGTGGAAAGACTAAAGTGGACAGACTATAGTGGAAAGACCATAGTGGAAAGACTGTAGTGGACAGAATAAACTGGAGACTATAGTGGAAAGACTAAAGTGGACAGAGAATAGTGGAAAGACTAAAGTGGACAGACTATAGTGGAAAGACTAAAGTGGACAGACTAATGTGGAAAGACTAAAGTGGAAAGACTAAAGTGGACAGACTATAGTGGAAAGACTGTAGTGGACAGAATAAAGTGGAGAGTATAGTGGAAAGAATAAAGTGGACAGAGAATAGTGGAAAGACTAAAGTGGACAGACTATAGTGGAAAGACTATAGTGGAGAGACTGTAGTGGACAGAATAAAGTGGAGACTGTAGTGGAAAGACTAAAGTGGACAGAGAATAGTGGAAAGACTAAAGTGAAACGACTGTAGTGGACAGAATAAAGTGGAAAGACTAAAGTGGACAGACTATAGTGGAAAGACTATAGTGGAAAGACTGTAGTGGACAGAATAAAGTGGAGACTATAGTGGAAAGACTAAAGTGGACAGAGAATAGTGGAAAGACTAAAGTGGACAGACTATAGTGGAAAGAATAAAGTGGACAGACTAAAGTGGACAGACTATAGTGCAAAGACTATAGTGGAAAGACTGTAGTGGACAGAATAAAGTGGAGACTATAGTGGAAAGACTAAAGCGGACAGACTAAAGTGGAAAGACTAAAGTGGAAAGACTAAAGTGGACAGACTATAGTGGAAAGACTATAGTGGAAAGACTGTAATGGACAGACTACAGTGGAATGACTAAAGTGGACAGACTAAAGTAGAAAGACTACAGTGGAAAGACTAAAGTGGACAGACTATAGTGGAAAGACTATAGTGGAACGACTGTAGTGGACAGAATAAAGTGGAGACTACAGTGGAAAGACTAAAGTGGAAAGACTAAAGTGGACAGAGAATAGTGGATAGACTAAAGTGGACAGACTATAGTGGAAAGACTAAAGTGGACAGACTAAAGTGGAAAGACTAAAGTGGAAAGACTAAAGTGGACAGACTATAGTGGAAAGACTGTAGTGGACAGAATAAAGTGGAGAGTATAGTGGAAAGAATAAAGTGGACAGAGAATAGTGGAAAGACTAAAGTGGACAGACTATAGTGGAAAGACTATAGTGGAGGGACTGTAGTGGACAGACTTAAGTGGAGACTATAGTGGAAAGACTAAAGTGGACAGAGAATAGTGGAAAGACAAAAGTGGAAAGACTGTAGTGGACAGAATAAAGTGGAGACTATAGTGGAGAGACTAAAGTGGAAAGACTAAAGTGGACAGACTATGTTGGAAAGACTATAGTGGGAAGACTGTAGTAGACAGAATAAAGTGGAGACTATAGTGGAAGGACTAAAGTGAACAGAGAATAGTTGAACGACTAAAGTGGACAGACTATAGTGGAAAGACTGTAGTGGACAGACTAAAGTGGAGACTATAGTGGAAAGACTAAAGTGGAAAGACTAAAGTGGACAGACTATAGTGGAAGGACTGAAGTGGACAGACTAAAGTGGAAAAACTAAGTGGAAAGACTAAAGTGGACAGACTATAGTGGAAAGACTAAAGTGGACAGACTAAAGTGGAAAAACTAAAGTGGAAAGACTAAAGTGCAAAGACTATAGTGGAAAGACTGTAGTGGACAGAATAAAGTGGAGACTACAGTGGAAAGACTAAAGCGGACAGACTAAAGTGGAAAGACTAAAGTGGAAAGACTAAAGTGGACAGACTATAGTGGAAAGACCATAGTGGAAAGACTGTAGTGGACAGAATAAACTGGAGACTATAGTGGAAAGACTAAAGTGGACAGAGAATAGTGGAAAGACTAAAGTGGACAGACTATAGTGGAAAGACTAAAGTGGACAGACTAATGTGGAAAGACTAAAGTGGAAAGACTAAAGTGGACAGACTATAGTGGAAAGACTGTAGTGGACAGAATAAAGTGGAGAGTATAGTGGAAAGAATAAAGTGGACAGAGAATAGTGGAAAGACTAAAGTGGACAGACTATAGTGGAAAGACTATAGTGGAGAGACTGTAGTGGACAGAATAAAGTGGAGACTGTAGTGGAAAGACTAAAGTGGACAGAGAATAGTGGAAAGACTAAAGTGGAACGACTGTAGTGGACAGAATAAAGTGGAAAGACTAAAGTGGACAGACTATAGTGGAAAGACTATAGTGGAAAGACTGTAGTGGACAGAATAAAGTGGAGACTATAGTGGAAAGACTAAAGTGGACAGAGAATAGTGGAAAGACTAAAGTGGACAGACTATAGTGGAAAGAATAAAGTGGACAGACTAAAGTGGACAGACTATAGTGCAAAGACTATAGTGGAAAGACTGTAGTGGACAGAATAAAGTGGAGACTATAGTGGAAAGACTAAAGCGGACAGACTAAAGTGGAAAGACTAAAGTGGAAAGACTAAAGTGGACAGACTATAGTGGAAAGACTATAGTGGAAAGACTGTAATGGACAGACTACAGTGGAATGACTAAAGTGGACAGACTAAAGTAGAAAGACTACAGTGGAAAGACTAAAGTGGACAGACTATAGTGGAAAGACTATAGTGGAACGACTGTAGTGGACAGAATAAAGTGGAGACTACAGTGGAAAGACTAAAGTGGAAAGACTAAAGTGGACAGAGAATAGTGGATAGACTAAAGTGGACAGACTATAGTGGAAAGACTAAAGTGGACAGACTAAAGTGGAAAGACTAAAGTGGAAAGACTAAAGTGGACAGACTATAGTCGAAAGACTGTAGTGGACAGAATAAAGTGGAGAGTATAGTGGAAAGAATAAAGTGGACAGAGAATAGTGGAAAGACTAAAGTGGACAGACTATAGTGGAAAGACTATAGTGGAGGGACTGTAGTGGACAGACTTAAGTGGAGACTATAGTGGAAAGACTAAAGTGGACAGAGAATAGTGGAAAGACAAAAGTGGAAAGACTGTAGTGGACAGAATAAAGTGGAGACTATAGTGGAGAGACTAAAGTGGAAAGACTAAAGTGGACAGACTATGTTGGAAAGACTATAGTGGGAAGACTGTAGTAGACAGAATAAAGTGGAGACTATAGTGGAAGGACTAAAGTGAACAGAGAATAGTTGAACGACTAAAGTGGACAGACTATAGTGGAAAGACTATAGTGGAAAGACTGTAGTGGACAGACTAAAGTGGAGACTATAGTGGAAAGACTAAAGTGGAAAGACTAAAGTGGACAGACTATAGTGGAAGGACTGAAGTGGACAGACTAAAGTGGAAAAACTAAGTGGAAAGACTAAAGTGGACAGACTATAGTGGAAAGACTATAGTGGAGAGACTGTAGTGGACAGAATTAAGTGGAGACTATAGTGGAAAGACTAAAGTGGAAAGACTAAAGTGGACAGAGAATAGTGGAAAGACAAAAGTGGAAAGACTGTAGTGGACAGAATAAAGTGGAGACTATAGTGGAGAGACTAAAGTGGAAAGACTAAAGTGGACAGACTATATTGGAAAGACTATAGTGGGAAGACTGTAGTAGACAGAATAAAGTGGAGACTATAGTGGAAGGACTAAAGTGTACAGAGAATAGTTGAACGACTAAAGTGGACAGACTAAAGTGGAAAGACTATAGTGGAAAGACTGTAGTGGACAGACTAAAGTGGAGACTATAGTGGAAAGACTAAAGTGGAAAGACTAAAGTGGACAGACTATAGTGGAAAGACTGAAGTGGACAGACTAAAGTGGAAAAACTAAGTGGAAAGACTAAAGTGGACAGACTATAGTGGAAAGACTAAAGTGGACAGACTAAAGTGGAAAAACTAAAGTGGAAAGACTGAAGTGCAAAGACTATAGTGGAAAGACTGTAGTGGACAGAATAAAGTGGAGACTACAGTGGAAAGACTAAAGCGGACAGACTAAAGTGGAAAGACTAAAGTGGAAAGACTAAAGTGGACAGACTATAGTGGAAAGACCATAGTGGAAAGACTGTAGTGGACAGAATAAACTGGAGACTATAGTGGAAAGACTAAAGTGGACAGAGAATAGTGGAAAGACTAAAGTGGACAGACTATAGTGGAAAGACTAAAGTGGACAGACTAATGTGGAAAGACTAAAGTGGAAAGACTAAAGTGGACAGACTATAGTGGAAAGACTGTAGTGGACAGAATAAAGTGGAGAGTATAGTGGAAAGAATAAAGTGGACAGAGAATAGTGGAAAGACTAAAGTGGACAGACTATAGTGGAAAGACTATAGTGGAGAGACTGTAGTGGACAGAATAAAGTGGAGACTGTAGTGGAAAGACTAAAGTGGACAGAGAATAGTGGAAAGACTAAAGTGGAACGACTGTAGTGGACAGAATAAAGTGGAGACTATAGTGGAAGGACTAAAGTGGAAAGACTAAAGTGGACAGACTATAGTGGAAAGACTGTAGTGGACAGAATAAAGTGGAGAGTATAGTGGAAAGAATAAAGTGGACAGAGAATAGTGGAAAGACTAAAGTGGACAGACTATAGTGGAAAGACTATAGTGGAGAGACTGTAGTGGACAGAATAAAGTGGACAGACTATAGTGGAAAGACTATAGTGGAAAGACTGTAGTGGACAGAATAAAGTGGAGACTATAGTGGAAAGACTAAAGTGGACAGAGAATAGTGGAAAGACTAAAGTGGACAGACTATAGTGGAAAGAATAAAGTGGACAGACTAAAGTGGACAGACTATAGTGCAAAGACTATAGTGGAAAGACTGTAGTGGACAGAATAAAGTGGAGACTATAGTGGAAAGACTAAAGCGGACAGACTAAAGTGGAAAGACTAAAGTGGAAAGACTAAAGTGGACAGACTATAGTGGAAAGACTATAGTGGAAAGACTGTAATGGACAGACTACAGTGGAATGACTAAAGTGGACAGACTAAAGTAGAAAGACTACAGTGGAAAGACTAAAGTGGACAGACTATAGTGGAAAGACTATAGTGGAACGACTGTAGTGGACAGAATAAAGTGGAGACTACAGTGGAAAGACTAAAGTGGAAAGACTAAAGTGGACAGAGAATAGTGGATAGACTAAAGTGGACAGACTATAGTGGAAAGACTAAAGTGGACAGACTAAAGTGGAAAGACTAAAGTGGAAAGACTAAAGTGGACAGACTATAGTGGAAAGACTGTAGTGGACAGAATAAAGTGGAGAGTATAGTGGAAAGAATAAAGTGGACAGAGAATAGTGGAAAGACTAAAGTGGACAGACTATAGTGGAAAGACTATAGTGGAGGGACTGTAGTGGACAGACTTAAGTGGAGACTATAGTGGAAAGACTAAAGTGGACAGAGAATAGTGGAAAGACAAAAGTGGAAAGACTGTAGTGGACAGAATAAAGTGGAGACTATAGTGGAGAGACTAAAGTGGAAAGACTAAAGTGGACAGACTATGTTGGAAAGACTATAGTGGGAAGACTGTAGTAGACAGAATAAAGTGGAGACTATAGTGGAAGGACTAAAGTGAACAGAGAATAGTTGAACGACTAAAGTGGACAGACTATAGTGGAAAGACTGTAGTGGACAGACTAAAGTGGAGACTATAGTGGAAAGACTAAAGTGGAAAGACTAAAGTGGACAGACTATAGTGGAAGGACTGAAGTGGACAGACTAAAGTGGAAAAACTAAGTGGAAAGACTAAAGTGGACAGACTATAGTGGAAAGACTATAGTGGACAGAACAAAGTGTAGACTATAGTGGAAAGACTAAAGTGGACAGACTATAGTGGAAAGACTGTAGTGGACAGAATAAAGTGGAGAGTATAGTGGAAAGAATAAAGTGGACAGAGAATAGTGGAAAGACTAAAGTGGACAGACTATAGTGGAAAGACTATAGTGGAGAGACTGTAGTGGACAGAATTAAGTGGAGACTATAGTGGAAAGACTAAAGTGGAAAGACTAAAGTGGACAGAGAATAGTGGAAAGACAAAAGTGGAAAGACTGTAGTGGACAGAATAAAGTGGAGACTATAGTGGAGAGACTAAAGTGGAAAGACTAAAGTGGACAGACTATATTGGAAAGACTATAGTGGGAATACTGTAGTAGACAGAATAAAGTGGAGACTATAATGGAAGGACTAAAGTGTACAGAGAATAGTTGAACGACTAAAGTGGACAGACTAAAGTGGAAAGACTATAGTGGAAAGACTGTAGTGGACAGACTAAAGTGGACAGACTATAGTGGAAAGACTGAAGTGGACAGACTAAAGTGGAAAAACTAAGTGGAAAGACTAAAGTGGACAGACTATAGTGGAAAGACTAAAGTGGACAGACTAAAGTGGAGACTATAGTGGAAAGACTGAAGTGGAAAGACTAAAGTGGACAGACTATAGTGGAAAGACTGAAGTGGACAGACTAAAGTGGAAAAACTAAGTGGAAAGACTAAAGTGGACAGACTATAGTGGAAAGACTAAAGTGGACAGACTAAAGTGGAAAAACTAAAGTGGAAAGACTAAAGTGCAAAGACTATAGTGGAAAGACTGTAGTGGACAGAATAAAGTGGAGACTACAGTGGAAAGACTAAAGCGGACAGACTAAAGTGGAAAGACTAAAGTGGAAAGACTAAAGTGGACAGACTATATTGGAAAGACTATAGTGGGAAGACTGTAGTAGACAGAATAAAGTGGAGACTATAGTGGAAGGACTAAAGTGTACAGAGAATAGTTGAACGACTAAAGTGGACAGACTAAAGTGGAAAGACTATAGTGGAAAGACTGTAGTGGACAGACTAAAGTGGAGACTATAGTGGAAAGACTAAAGTGGAAAGACTAAAGTGGACAGACTATAGTGGAAAGACTGAAGTGGACAGACTAAAGTGGAAAAACTAAGTGGAAAGACTAAAGTGGACAGACTATAGTGGAAAGACTAAAGTGGACAGACTAAAGTGGAAAAACTAAAGTGGAAAGACTAAAGTGCAAAGACTATAGTGGAAAGACTGTAGTGGACAGAATAAAGTGGAGACTACAGTGGAAAGACTAAAGCGGACAGACTAAAGTGGAAAGACTAAAGTGGAAAGACTAAAGTGGACAGACTATAGTGGAAAGACCATAGTGGAAAGACTGTAGTGGACAGAATAAACTGGAGACTATAGTGGAAAGACTAAAGTGGACAGAGAATAGTGGAAAGACTAAAGTGGACAGACTATAGTGGAAAGACTAAAGTGGACAGACTAATGTGGAAAGACTAAAGTGGAAAGACTAAAGTGGACAGACTATAGTGGAAAGACTGTAGTGGACAGAATAAAGTGGAGAGTATAGTGGAAAGAATAAAGTGGACAGAGAATAGTGGAAAGACTAAAGTGGACAGACTATAGTGGAAAGACTATAGTGGAGAGACTGTAGTGGACAGAATAAAGTGGAGACTGTAGTGGAAAGACTAAAGTGGACAGAGAATAGTGGAAAGACTAAAGTGGAACGACTGTAGTGGACAGAATAAAGTGGAAAGACTAAAGTGGACAGACTATAGTGGAAAGACTATAGTGGAAAGACTGTAGTGGACAGAATAAAGTGGAGACTATAGTGGAAAGACTAAAGTGGACAGAGAATAGTGGAAAGACTAAAGTGGACAGACTATAGTGGAAAGAATAAAGTGGACAGACTAAAGTGGACAGACTATAGTGCAAAGACTATAGTGGAAAGACTGTAGTGGACAGAATAAAGTGGAGACTATAGTGGAAAGACTAAAGCGGACAGACTAAAGTGGAAAGACTAAAGTGGAAAGACTAAAGTGGACAGACTATAGTGGAAAGACTATAGTGGAAAGACTGTAATGGACAGACTACAGTGGAATGACTAAAGTGGACAGACTAAAGTAGAAAGACTACAGTGGAAAGACTAAAGTGGACAGACTATAGTGGAAAGACTATAGTGGAACGACTGTAGTGGACAGAATAAAGTGGAGACTACAGTGGAAAGACTAAAGTGGAAAGACTAAAGTGGACAGAGAATAGTGGATAGACTAAAGTGGACAGACTATAGTGGAAAGACTAAAGTGGACAGACTAAAGTGGAAAGACTAAAGTGGAAAGACTAAAGTGGACAGACTATAGTGGAAAGACTGTAGTGGACAGAATAAAGTGGAGAGTATAGTGGAAAGAATAAAGTGGACAGAGAATAGTGGAAAGACTAAAGTGGACAGACTATAGTGGAAAGACTATAGTGGAGGGACTGTAGTGGACAGACTTAAGTGGAGACTATAGTGGAAAGACTAAAGTGGACAGAGAATAGTGGAAAGACAAAAGTGGAAAGACTGTAGTGGACAGAATAAAGTGGAGACTATAGTGGAGAGACTAAAGTGGAAAGACTAAAGTGGACAGACTATGTTGGAAAGACTATAGTGGGAAGACTGTAGTAGACAGAATAAAGTGGAGACTATAGTGGAAGGACTAAAGTGAACAGAGAATAGTTGAACGACTAAAGTGGACCGACTATATTGGAAAGACTATAGTGGAAAGACTGTAGTGGACAGACTAAAGTGGAGACTATAGTGGAAAGACTAAAGTGGAAAGACTAAAGTGGACAGACTATAGTGGAAGGACTGAAGTGGACAGACTAAAGTGGAAAAACTAAGTGGAAAGACTAAAGTGGACAGACTATAGTGGAAAGACTATAGTGGACAGAACAAAGTGTAGACTATAGTGGAAAGACTAAAGTGGACAGAGAATAGTGGAAAGACTAAAGTGGTCAGAGAATAGTTGAAAGACTAAAGTGGAAAGACTGTAGTGGACAGAATAAAGTGGAAAGACTATAGTTGAAAGACTGTAGTGGACAGAATAAAGTGGAGACTATAGTGGAAAGACTAAAGTGGACAGAGAATAGTGGAAAGACTAAAGTGGACAGACTATAGTGGAAAGACTAAAGTGGACAGACTAAAGTGGAAAGACTAAAGTGGAAAGACTAAAGTGGACAGACTATAGTGGAAAGACTGTAGTGGACAGAATAAAGTGGAGAGTATAGTGGAAAGAATAAAGTGGACAGAGAATAGTGGAAAGACTAAAGTGGACAGACTATAGTGGAAAGACTATAGTGGAGAGACTGTAGTGGAAAGAATAAAGTGGAGACTGTAGTGGAAAGACTAAATTGGACAGAGAATAGTGGAAAGACTAAAGTGGAGCGACTGTAGTGGACAGAATAAAGTGGAAAGACTAAAGTGGACAGAATAAAGTGGAGACTATAGTGGAAAGACTAAAGTGGACAGAGAATAGTGGAAAGACTAAAGTGGACAGACTATAGTGGAAAGAATAAAGTGGACAGACTAAAGTGGACAGACTATAGTGCAAAGACTATAGTGGACAGACTGTAGTGGACAGAATAAAGTGGAGACTATAGTGGAACGACTAAAGCGGACAGACTAAAGTGGAAAGACTAAAGTGGAAAGACTAAAGTGGACAGACTATAGTGGAAAGACTATAGTGGAAAGACTGTAATGGACAGACTACAGTGGAAAGACTAAAGTGGACAGACTAAAGTGGAAAGACTACAGTGGAAAGACTAAAGTGGACAGACTATAGTGGAAAGACTATAGTGGAAAGACTGTAGTGGACAGAATAAAGTGGAGACTACAATGGAAAGACTAAAGTGGAAAGACTAAAGTGGACAGAGAATAGTGGATAGACTAAAGTGGACAGACTATAGTGGAAAGAATAAAGTGGACAGACTGGAAAAACTAAGTGGAAAAACTAAAGTGGAAAGACTAAAGTGGACAGACTATAGTGGAAAGACTGTAGTGGACAGAATAAAGTGGAGAGTATAGTGGAAAGAATAAAATGGACAGAGAATAGTGGAAAGACTAAAGTGGACAGACTATAGTGGAAAGACTATAGTGGAGAGACTGTAGTGGACAGAGAATAGTGGAAAGACAAAAGTGGAAAGACTGTAGTGGACAGAATAAAGTGGAGACTATAGTGGAGAGACTAAAGTGGAAAGACTAAAGTGGACAGACTATATTGGAAAGACTATAGTGGGAAGACTGTAGTAGACAGAATAAAGTGGAGACTATAGTGGAAGGACTAAAGTGAACAGAGAATAGTTGAACGACTAAAGTGGACAGACTATAGTGGAAAGACGATAGTGGAAAGACTGTATTGGACAGACTAAAGTGGAGACTATAGTGGAAAGACTAAAGTGGAAAGACTAAAGTGGACAGACTATAGTGGAAAGACTGAAGTGGACAGACTAAAGTGGAAAAACTAAGTGGAAAGACTAAAGTGGACAGACTATATTGGAAAGACTAAAGTGGACAGACTAAAGTGGAAAAACTCAAGTGGAAAGACTAAAGTGCAAAGACTATAGTGGAAAGACTGTAGTGGACAGAATAAAGTGGAGACTATAGTGGAAAGACTAAAGCGGACAGATTAAAGTGGAAAGACTAAAGTGGAAAGACTAAAGTGGACAGACTATAGTGGAAAGACTATAGTGGAAAGACTGTAGTGGACAGAATAAACTGGAGACTATAGTGGAAAGACTAAAGTGGACAGAGAATAGTGGAAAGACTAAAGTGGACAGACTATAGTGGAAAGACTAAAGTGGACAGACTAAAGTGGAAAGACTAAAGAGGAAAGACTAAAGTGGACAGACTATAGTGGAAAGACTGTAGTGGACAGAATAAAGTGGAGAGCATAGTGGAAAGAATAAAGTGGACAGAGAATAGTGGAAAGACTAAAGTGGACAGACTATAGTGGAAAGACTATAGTGGAGAGACTGTAGTGGACAGAATAAAGTGGAGACTGTAGTGGAAAGACTAAAGTGGGCAGAGAATAGTGGAAAGACTAAAGTGGAACGACTGTAGTGGACAGAATAAAGTGGAAAGACTAAAGTGGACAGACTATAGTGGAAAGACTATAGTGGAAAGACTGTAGTGGACAGAATAAAGTGGAGACTATAGTGGAAAGACTAAAGTGGACAGAGAATAGTGGAAAGACTAAAGTGGACAGACTATAGTGGAAAGAATTAAGTGGACAGACTAAAGTGGACAGACTATAGTGCAAAGACTATAGTGGAAAGACTGTAGTGGACAGAATAAAGTGGAGACTATAGTGGAAAGACTAAAGCGGACAGACTAAAGTGGACAGACTATAGTGGAAAGACTATAGTGGAAAGACTGTAATGGACAGACTACAGTGGAAAGACTAAAGTGGACAGACTAAAGTGGAAAGACTAAAGTGGACAGACTATAGTGGAAAGACTGTAGTGGACAGAATAAAGTGGAGAGTATAGTGGAAAGAATAAAGTGGACAGAGAATAGTGGAAAGACTAAAGTGGACAGACTATAGTGGAAAGACTATAGTGGAGAGACTGTAGTGGACAGAATTAAGTGGAGACTATAGTGGAAAGACTAAAGTGGAAAGACTAAAGTGGACAGAGAATAGTGGAAAGACAAAAGTGGAAAGACTGTAGTGGACAGAATAAAGTGGAGACTATAGTGGAGAGACTAAAGTGGAAAGACTATAGTGGAAAGACTATAGTGGAACGACTGTAGTGGACAGAATAAAGTGGAGACTACGGTGGAAAGACTAAAGTGGAAAGACTAAAGTGGACAGAGAATAGTGGATAGACTAAAGTGGACAGACTATAGTGGAAAGACTAAAGTGGACAGACTAAAGTGGAAAGACTAAAGTGGAAAGACTAAAGTGGACAGACTATAGTGGAAAGACTGTAGTGGACAGAATAAAGTGGAGAGTATAGTGGAAAGAATAAAGTGGACAGAGAATAGTGGAAAGACTAAAGTGGACAGACTATAGTGGAAAGACTATAGTGGAGAGACTGTAGTGGACAGAATTAAGTGGAGACTATAGTGGAAAGACTAAAGTGGAAAGACTAAAGTGGACAGAGAATAGTGGAAAGACAAAAGTGGAAAGACTGTAGTGGACAGAATAAAGTGGAGACTATAGTGGAGAGACTAAAGTGGAAAGACTAAAGTGGACAGACTATATTGGAAAGACTATAGTGGGAAGACTGTAGTAGACAGAATAAAGTGGAGACTATAGTGGAAGGACTAAAGTGAACAGAGAATAGTTGAACGACTAAAGTGGACAGACTATAGTGGAAAGACTATAGCGGAAAGACTGTAGTGGACAGACTAAAGTGGAGACTATAGTGGAAAGACTAAAGTGGAAAGACTAAAGTGGACAGACTATAGTGGAAAGACTGAATTGGACAGACTAAAGTGGAAAAACTAAGTGGAAAAACTAAAGTGGACAGACTATAGTGGAAAGACTATAGTGGACAGAACAAAGTGTAGACTGTAGTGGAAAGACTAAAGTGGACAGAGAATAGTGGAAAGACTAAAGTGGTCAGAGAATAGTGGAAAGACTAAAGTGGAAAGACTGTAGTGGACAGAATAAAGTGGAAACACTATAGTTGAAAGACTGTAGTGGACAGAATAAAGTGGAGACTATAGTGGAAAGACTAAAGTGGACAGAGAATAGTGGAAAGACTAAAGTGGACAGACTATAGTGGAAAGACTAAAGTGGACAGACTAAAGTGGAAAGACTAAAGTGGAAAGACTAAAGTGGACAGACTAAAGTGGAAAAACTAAAGTGGAAAGACTAAACTGGACAGAGAATAGTGGGTAGACTAAAGTGGACAGACTATAGTGGAAAGACTAAAGTGGACAGACTAAAGTGGAAAAACTAAAGTGGAAAGACTAAAGTGGACAGACTATAGTGGAAAGACTGTAGTGGACAGAATAAAGTGGAGAGTATAGTGGAAAGAATAAAATGGACAGAGAATAGTGGAAAGACTAAAGTGGACAGACTATAGTGGAAAGACTATAGTGGAGAGACTGTAGTGGACAGAATTAAGTGGAGACTATAGTGGAAAGACTAAAGTTGAAAGACTAAAGTGGACAGAGAATAGTGGAAAGACAAAAGTGGAAAGACTGTAGTGGACAGAATAAAGTGGAGACTATAGTGGAGAGACTAAAGTGGAAAGACTAAAGTGGACAGACTATATTGGAAAGACTATAGTGGGAAGACTGTAGTAGACAGAATAAAGTGGAGACTATAGTGGAAGGACTAAAGTGAACAGAGAATAGTTGAACGACTAAAGTGGACAGACTATAGTGGAAAGACTATAGTGGAAAGACTGTATTGGACAGACTAAAGTGGAGACTATAGTGGAAAGACTAAAGTGGAAAGACTAAAGTGGACAGACTATAGTGGAAAGACTGAAGTGGACAGACTAAAGTGGAAAAACTAAGTGGAAAGACTAAAGTGGACAGACTATAGTGGAAAGACTAAAGTGGACAGACTAAAGTGGAAAAACTAAAGTGGAAAGACTAAAGTGCAAAGACTATAGTGGAAAGACATTAGTGGACAGAATAAAGTGGAGACTATAGTGGAAAGACTAAAGCGGACAGACTAAAGTGGAAAGACTATAGTGGAAAGACTAAAGTGGACAGACTATAGTGGAAAGACTATAGTGGAAAGACTGTAGTGGACAGAATAAACTGGAGACTATAGTGGAAAGACTAAAGTGGACAGAGAATAGTGGAAAGACTAAAGTGGACAGACTATAGTGGAAAGACTAAAGTGGACAGACTATAGTGGAAAGACTGTAGTGGACAGAATAAAGTGGAGAGTATAGTGGAAAGAATAAAGTGGACAGAGAATAGTAGAAAGACTAAAGTGGACAGACTATAGTGGAAAGACTATAGTGGAGAGACTGTAGTGGACAGAATAAAGTGGAGACTGTAGTGGAAAGACTAAAGTGGACAGAGAATAGTGGAAAGACTAAAGTGGAACGACTGTAGTGGACAGAATAAAGTGGAAAGACTAAAGTGGACAGACTATAGTGGAAAGACTATAGTGGAAAGACTGTAGTGGACAGAATAAAGTGGAGACTATAGTGGAAAGACTAAAGTGGACAGAGAATAGTGGAAAGACTAAAGTGGACAGACTATAGTGGAAAGAATAAAGTGGACAGACTAAAGTGGACAGACTATAGTGCAAAGACTATAGTGGAAAGACTGTAGTGGACAGAATAAAGTGGAGACTATAGTGGAAAGCCTAAAGCGGACAGACTAAAGTGGAAAGACTAAAGTGGAAAGACTAAAGTGGACAGACTATGGTGGAAAGACTATAGTGGAAAGACTGTAATGGACAGACTACAGTTGAAAGACTAAAGTGGACAGACTAAAGTAGAAAGACTACAGTGGAAAGACTAAAGTGGACAGACTATAGTGGAAAGACTATAGTGGAACGACTGTAGTGGACAGAATAAAGTGGAGACTACAGTGGAAAGACTAAAGTGGAAAGACTAAAGTGGACAGAGAATAGTGGATAGACTAAAGTGGACAGACTATAGTGGAAAGACTAAAGTGGACAGACTAAAGTGGAAAGACTAAAGTGGAAAGACTAAAGTGGACAGACTATAGTGGAAAGACTGTAGTGGACAGAATAAAGTGGAGAGTATAGTGGAAAGAATAAAGTGGACAGAGAATAGTGGAAAGACTAAAGTGGACAGACTATAGTGGAAAGACTATAGTGGAGAGACTGTAGTGGACAGAATTAAGTGGAGACTATAGTGGAAAGACTAAAGTGGAAAGACTAAAGTGGACAGAGAATAGTGGAAAGACAAAAGTGGAAAGAATGTAGTGGACAGAATAAAGTGGAGACTATAGTGGAGAGACTAAAGTGGAAAGACTAAAGTGGACAGACTATATTGGAAAGACTATAGTGGGAAGAGTGTAGTAGACAGAATAAAGTGGAGACTATAGTGGAAGGACTAAAGTGAACAGAGAATAGTTGAACGACTAAAGTGGACAGACTATAGTGGAAAGACTATAGTGGAAAGACTGTAGTGGACAGACTAAAGTGGAGACTATAGTGGAAAGACTAAAGTGGAAAGACTAAAGTGGACAGACTATAGTGGAAAGACTGAAGTGGACAGACTAAAGTGGAAAAACTAAGTGGAAAGACTAAAGTGGACAGACTATAGTGGAAAGACTTAGTGGACAGAACAAAGTTTAGACTGTAGTGGAAAGACTAAAGTGGACAGAGAATAGTGGAAAGACTAAAGTGGTCAGAGAATAGTGGAAAGACTAAAGTGGAAAGACTGTAGTGGACAGAATAAAGTGGAAAGACTATAGTTGAAAGACTGTAGTGGACAAAATAAAGTGGAGACTATAGTGGAAAGACTAAAGTGGACAGAGAATAGTGGAAAGACTAAAGTGGACAGACTATAGTGGAAAGACTAAAGTGGACAGACTAAAGTGGAAAGACTAAAGTGGAAAGACTAAAGTGGACAGACTATAGTGGAAAGACTGTAGTGGACAGAATAAAGTGGAGAGTATAGTGGAAAGAATAAAGTGGACAGAGAATAGTGGAAAGACTAAAGTGGACAGACTATAGTGGAAAGACTATAGTGGAGAGACTGTAGTGGAAAGAATAAAGTGGAGACTGTAGTGGAAAGACTAAAGTGGACAGAGAATAGTGGAAAGACTAAAGTGGAGCGACTGTAGTGGACAGAATAAAGTGGAAAGACTAAAGTGGACAGAATAAAGTGGAGACTATAGTGGAAAGACTAAAGTGGACAGAGAATAGTGGAAAGACTAAAGTGGACAGACTATAGTGGAAAGAATAAAGTGGACAGACTAAAGTGGACAGACTATAGTGCAAAGACTATAGTGGAAAGACTGTAGTGGACAGAATAAAGTGGAGACTATAGTGGAAAGACTAAAGCGGACAGACTAAAGTGGAAAGACTAAAGTGGAAAGACTAAAGTGGACAGACTATAGTGGAAAGACTATAGTGGACAGACTGTAATGGACAGACTACAGTGGAAAGACTAAAGTGGACAGACTAAAGTGGAAAGACTACAGTGGAAAGACTAAAGTGGACAGACTATAGTGGAAAGACTATAGTGGACAGACTAAAGTGGAAAACTAAAGTGGAAAGACTAAAGTGGACAGACTATAGTGGAAAGACTGTAGTGGACAGAATAAAGTGGAGAGTATAGTGGAAAGAATAAAATGGACAGAGAATAGTGGAAAGACTAAAGTGGACAGACTATAGTGGAAAGACTATAGTGGAGAGACTGTAGTGGACAGAATTAAGTGGAGACTATAGTGGAAAGACTAAAGTGGAAAGACTAAAGTGGACAGAGAATAGTGGAAAGACAAAAGTGGAAAGACTGTAGTGGACATAATAAAGTGGAGACTATAGTGGAGAGACTAAAGTGGAAAGACTAAAGTGGACAGACTATATTGGAAAGACTATAGTGGGAAGACTGTAGTAGACAGAATAAAGTGGAGACTATAGTGGAAGGACTAAAGTGAACAGAGAATAGTTGAACGACTAAAGTGGACAGACTATAGTGGAAAGACTATAGTGGAAAGACTGTATTGGACAGACTAAAGTGGAGACTATAGTGGAAAGACTAAAGTGGACAGACTATAGTGGAAAGACTGAAATGGACAGACTAAAGTGGAAAAACTAAGTGGAAAGACTAAAGTGGACAGACTATAGTGGAAAGACTAAAGTGGACAGACTAAAGTGGAAAAACTAAAGTGGAAAGACTAAAGTGCAAAGACTATAGTGGAAAGACTGTAGTGGACAGAATAAAGTGGAGACTATAGTGGAAAGACTAAAGCGGACAGACTAAAGTGGAAAGACTAAAGTGGAAAGACTAAAGTGGACAGACTATAGTGGAAAGACTATAGTGGAAAGACTGTAGTGGACAGAATAAACTGGAGACTATAGTGGAAAGACTAAAGTGGACAGAGAATAGTGGAAAGACTAAAGTGGACAGACTATAGTGGAAAGACTAAAGTGGACAGACTAAAGTGGAAAGACTAAAGTGGAAAGACTAAAGTGGACAGACTATAGTGGAAAGACTGTAGTGGACAGAATAAAGTGGAGAGTATAGTGGAAAGAATAAAGTGGACAGAGAATAGTGGAAAGACTAAAGTGGACAGACTATAGTGGAAAGACTATAGTGGAGAGACTGTAGTGGACAGAATAAAGTGGAGACTGTAGTGGAAATACTAAAGTGGACAGAGAATAGTGGAAAGACTAAAGTGGAACGACTGTAGTGGACAGAATAAAGTGGAAAGACTAAAGTGGACAGACTATGGTGGAAAGACTATAGTGGAAAGACTGTAGTGGACAGAATAAAGTGGAGACTATAGTGGAAAGACTAAAGTGGACAGAGAATAGTGGAAAGACTAAAGTGGACAGACTATAGTGGAAAGAATAAAGTGGACAGACTAAAGTGGACAGACTATAGTGCAAAGACTATAGTGGAAAGACTGTAGTGGACAGAATAAAGTGGAGACTATAGTGGAAAGACTAAAGCGGACAGACTAAAGTGGAAAGACTAAAGTGGAAAGACTAAAGTGGACAGACTATAGTGGAAAGACTATAGTGGAAAGACTGTAATGGACAGACTACAGTGGAAAGACTAAAGTGGACAGACTAAAGTAGAAAGACTACAGTGGAAAGACTAAAGTGGACAGACTATAGTGGAAAGACTATAGTGGAACGACTGTAGTGGACAGAATAAAGTGGAGACTACAGTGGAAAGACTAAAGTGGAAAGACTAAAGTGGACAGAGAATAGTGGATAGACTAAAGTGGACAGACTATAGTGGAAAGACTAAAGTGGACAGACTATATTGGAAAGACTGTAGTGGACAGAATAAAGTGGAGAGTATAGTGGAAAGAATAAAGTGGACAGAGAATAGTGGAAAGACTAAAGTGGACAGACTATAGTGGAAAGACTATAGTGGAGAGACTGTAGTGGACAGAATTAAGTGGAGACTATAGTGGAAAGACTATAGTGGAAAGACTAAAGTGGACAGAAAGACAAAGACAAAAGACAAAAGTGGAAAGACTGTAGTGGACAGAATAAAGTGGAGACTATAGTGGAGAGACTAAAGTGGAAAGACTAAAGTGGACAGACTATATTGGAAAGACTATAGTGGGAAGACTGTAGTAGACAGAATAAAGTGGAGACTATAGTGGAAGGACTAAAGTGAACAGAGAATAGTTGAACGACTAAAGTGGACAGACTATAGTGGAAAGACTATAGTGGAAAGACTGTATTGGACAGACTAAAGTGGAGACTATAGTGGAAAGACTAAAGTGGAAAGACTAAAGTGGACAGACTATAGTGGAAAGACTGAAATGGACAGACTAAAGTGGAAAAACTAAGTGGAAAGACTAAAGTGGACAGACTATAGTGGAAAGACTAAAGTGGACAGACTAAAGTGGAAAAACTAAAGTGGAAAGACTAAAGTGCAAAGACTATAGTGGAAAGACTGTAGTGGACAGAATAAAGTGGAGACTATAGTGGAAAGACTAAAGCGGACAGACTAAAGTGGAAAGACTAAAGTGGAAAGACTAAAGTGGACAGACTATAGTGGAAAGACTATAGTGGAAAGACTGTAGTGGACAGAATAAACTGGAGACTATAGTGGAAAGACTAAAGTGGACAGAGAATAGTGGAAAGACTAAAGTGGACAGACTATAGTGGAAAGACTAAAGTGGACAGACTAAAGTGGAAAGACTAAAGTGGAAAGACTAAAGTGGACAGACTATAGTGGAAAGACTGTAGTGGACAGAATAAAGTGGAGAGTATAGTGGAAAGAAGAAAGTGGACAGAGAATAGTGGAAAGACTAAAGTGGACAGACTATAGTGGAAAGACTATAGTGGAGAGACTGTAGTGGACAGAATAAAGTGGAGACTGTAGTGGAAATACTAAAGTGGACAGAGAATAGTGGAAAGACTAAAGTGGAACGACTGTAGTGGACAGAATAAAGTGGAAAGACTAAAGTGGACAGACTATAGTGGAAAGACTATAGTGGAAAGACTGTAGTGGACAGAATAAAGTGGAGACTATAGTGGAAAGACTAAAGTGGACAGAGAATAGTGGAAAGACTAAAGTGGACAGACTATAGTGGAAAGAATAAAGTGGACAGACTAAAGTGGACAGACTATAGTGCAAAGACTATAGTGGAAAGACTGTAGTGGACAGAATAAAGTGGAGACTATAGTGGAAAGACTAAAGCGGACAGACTAAAGTGGAAAGACTAAAGTGGAAAGACTAAAGTGGACAGACTATAGTGGAAAGACTATAGTGGAAAGACTGTAATGGACAGACTACAGTGGAAAGACTAAAGTGGACAGACTAAAGTAGAAAGACTACAGTGGAAAGACTAAAGTGGACAGACAATAGTGGAAAGACTATAGTGGAACGACTGTAGTGGACAGAATAAAGTGGAGACTACAGTGGAAAGACTAAAGTGGAAAGACTAAAGTGGACAGAGAATAGTGGATAGACTAAAGTGGACAGACTATAGTGGAAAGACTAAAGTGGACAGACTATAGTGGAAAGACTGTAGTGGACAGAATAAAGTGGAGAGTATAGTGGAAAGAATAAAGTGGACAGAGAATAGTGGAAAGACTAAAGTGGACAGACTATAGTGGAAAGACTATAGTGGAGAGACTGTAGTGGACAGAATTAAGTGGAGACTATAGTGGAAAGACTAAAGTGGAAAGACTAAAGTGGACAGAAAGACAAAGACAAAAGACAAAAGTGGAAAGACTGTAGTGGACAGAATAAAGTGGAGACTATAGTGGAGAGACTAAAGTGGAAAGACTAAAGTGGACAGACTATATTGGAAAGACTATAGTGGGAAGACTGTAGTAGACAGAATAAAGTGGAGACTATAGTGGAAGGACTAAAGTGAACAGAGAATAGTTGAACGACTAAAGTGGACAGACTATAGTGGAAAGACTATAGTGGAAAGACTGTAGTGGACAGACTAAAGTGGAGACTATAGTGGAAAGACTAAAGTGGAAAGACTAAAGTGGACAGACTATAGTGGAAAGACAGAAGTGGACAGACTAAAGTGGAAAAACTAAGTGGAAAGACTAAAGTGGACAGACTATAGTGGAAAGACTATAGTGGACAGAACAAAGTGTAGACTGTAGTGGAAAGACTAAAGTGGACAGAGAATAGTGGAAAGACTAAAGTGGTCAGAGAATAGTGGAAAGACTAAAGTGGAAAGACTGTAGTGGACGGAATAAAGTGGAAAGACTATAGTTGAAAGACTGTAGTGGACAGAATAAAGTGGAGACTATAGTGGAAAGACTTAAGTGGACAGAGAATAGTGGAAAGACTAAAGTGGACAGACTATAGTGGAAAGACTGTAGTGGACAGAATAAAGTGGAGAGTATAGTGGAAAGAATAAAATGGACAGAGAATAGTGGAAAGACTAAAGTGGACAGACTATAGTGGAAAGACTATAGTGGAGAGACTGTAGTGGACAGAATTAAGTGGAGACTATAGTGGAAAGACTAAAGTGGACAGACTATAGTGGAAAGACTATAGTGGAGAGACTGTAGTGGACAGAATTAAGTGGAGACTATAGTGGAAAGACTAAAGTGGAAAGACTAAAGTGGACAGAGAATAGTGGAAAGACAAAAGTGGAAAGACTGTAGTGGACAGAATAAAGTGGAGACTATAGTGGAGAGACTAAAGTGGAAAGACTAAAGTGGACAGACTATATTGGAAAGACTATAGTGGGAAGACTGTAGTAGACAGAATAAAGTGGAGACTATAGTGGAAGGACTAAAGTGAACAGAGAATAGTTGAACGACTAAAGTGGACAGACTATAGTGGAAAGACTATAGTGGAAAGACTGTATTGGACAGACTAAAGTGGAGACTATAGTGGAAAGACTAAAGTGGAAAGACTAAAGTGGACAGACTATAGTGGAAAGACTGAAGTGGACAGACTAAAGTGGAAAAACTAAGTGGAAAGACTAAAGTGGACAGACTATAGTGGAAAGACTAAAGTGGACAGACTAAAGTGGAAAAACTAAAGTGGAAAGACTAAAGTGCAAAGACTATAGTGGAAAGACATTAATGGACAGAATAAAGTGGAGACTATAGTGGAAAGACTAAAGCGGACAGACTAAAGTGGAAAGACTATAGTGGAAAGACTAAAGTGGACAGACTATAGTGGAAAGACTATTTGGAAAGACTGTAGTGGACAGAATAAACTGGAGACTATAGTGGAAAGACTAAAGTGGACAGAGAATAGTGGAAAGACTAAAGTGGACAGACTATAGTGGAAAGACTAAAGTGGACAGACTAAAGTGGAAAGACTAAAGTGGAAAGACTAAAGTGGACAGACTATAGTGGAAAGACTGTAGTGGACAGAATAAAGTGGAGGGTATAGTGGAAAGAATAAAGTGGACAGAGAATAGTGGAAAGACTAAAGTGGACAGACTATAGTGGAAAGACTATAGTGGAGAGACTGTAGTGGACAGAATAAAGTGGAGACTGTAGTGGAAAGACTAAAGTGGACAGAGAATAGTGGAAAGACTAAATAGGAACGACTGTAGTGGACAGAATAAAGTGGAAAGACTAAAGTGGACAGACTATAGTGGAAAGACTCTAGTGGAAAGACTGTAGTGGACAGAATAAAGTGGAGACTATAGTGGAAAGACTAAAGTGGACAGAGAATAGTGGAAAGACAAAAGTGGAAAGAATGTAGTGGACAGAATAAAGTGGAGACGATAGTGGAGAGACTAAAGTGGAAAGACTAAAGTGGACAGACTATATTGGAAAGACTATAGTGGGAAGAGTGTAGTAGACAGAATAAAGTGGAGACTATAGTGGAAGGACTAAAGTGAACAGAGAATAGTTGAACGACTAAAGTGGACAGACTATAGTGGAAAGACTATAGTGGAAAGACTGTAGTGGACAGACTAAAGTGGAGACTATAGTGGAAAGACTAAAGTGGAAAGACTAAAGTGGACAGACTATAGTGGAAAGACTGAAGTGGACAGACTAAAGTGGAAAAACTAAGTGGAAAGACTAAAGTGGACAGACTGTAGTGGAAAGACTATAGTGGACAGAACAAAGTGTAGACTGTAGTGGAAAGACTAAAGTGGACAGAGAATAGTGGAAAGACTAAAGTGGTCAGAGAATAGTGGAAAGACTAAAGTGGAAAGACTGTAGTGGACAGAATAAAGTGGAAAGACTATAGTTGAAAGACTGTAGTGGACAGAATAAAGTGGAGACTATAGTGGAAAGACTAAAGTGGACAGAGAATAGTGGAAAGACTAAAGTGGACAGACTATAGTGGAAAGACTAAAGTGGACAGACTAAAGTGGAAAGACTAAAGTGGAAAGACTAAAGTGGACAGACTATAGTGGAAAGACTGTAGTGGACAGAATAAAGTGGAGAGTATAGTGGAAAGAATAAAGTGGACAGAGAATAGTGGAAAGACTAAAGTGGACAGACTATAGTGGAAAGACTATAGTGGAGAGACTGTAGTGGAAAGAATAAAGTGGAGACTGTAGTGGAAAGACTAAAGTGGACAGAGAATAGTGGAAAGACTAAAGTGGAGCGACTGTAGTGGACAGAATAAAGTGGAAAGACTAAAGTGGACAGAATAAAGTGGAGACTATAGTGGAAAGACTAAAGTGGACAGAGAATAGTGGAAAGACTAAAGTGGACAGACTATAGTGGAAAGAATAAAGTGGACAGACTAAAGTGGACAGACTATAGTGCAAAGACTATAGTGGAAAGACTGTAGTGGACAGAATAAAGTGGAGACTATAGTGGAAAGACTAAAGCGGACAGACTAAAGTGGAAAGACTAAAGTGGAAAGACTAAAGTGGACAGACTATAGTGGAAAGACTATAGTGGACAGACTGTAATGGACAGACTACAGTGGAAAGACTAAAGTGGACAGACTAAAGTGGAAAGACTACAGTGGAAAGACTAAAGTGGACAGACTATAGTGGAAAGACTATAGTGGACAGACTAAAGTGGAAAAACTAAAGTGGAAAGACTAAAGTTGACAGACTATAGTGGAAAGACTGTAGTGGACAGAATAAAGTGGAGACTATAGTGGAAAGACTTAAGTGGACAGAGAATAGTGGAAAGACTAAAGTGGACAGACTATAGTGGAAAGACTGTAGTGGACAGAAGAAAGTGGAGAGTATAGTGGAAAGAATAAAATGGACAGAGAATAGTGGAAAGACTAAAGTGGACAGACTATAGTGGAAAGACTATAGTGGAGAGACTGTAGTGGACAGAATTAAGTGGAGACTATAGTGGAAAGACTAAAGTGGACAGACTATAGTGGAAAGACTATAGTGGAGAGACTGTAGTGGACAGAATTAAGTGGAGACTATAGTGGAAAGACTAAAGTGGAAAGACTAAAGTGGACAGAGAATAGTGGAAAGACAAAAGTGGAAAGACTGTAGTGGACAGAATAAAGTGGAGACTATAGTGGAGAGACTAAAGTGGAAAGACTAAAGTGGACAGACTATATTGGAAAGACTATAGTGGGAAGACTGTAGTAGACAGAATAAAGTGGAGACTATAGTGGAAGGACTAAAGTGAACAGAGAATAGTTGAACGACTAAAGTGGACAGACTATAGTGGAAAGACTATAGTGGAAAGACTGTATTGGACAGACTAAAGTGGAGACTATAGTGGAAAGACTAAAGTGGAAAGACTAAAGTGGACAGACTATAGTGGAAAGACTGAAGTGGACAGACTAAAGTGGAAAAACTAAGTGGAAAGACTAAAGTGGACAGACTATAGTGGAAAGACTAAAGTGGACAGACTAAAGTGGAAAAACTAAAGTGGAAAGACTAAAGTGCAAAGACTATAGTGGAAAGACATTAATGGACAGAATAAAGTGGAGACTATAGTGGAAAGACTAAAGCGGACAGACTAAAGTGGAAAGACTATAGTGGAAAGACTAAAGTGGACAGACTATAGTGGAAAGACTATTTGGAAAGACTGTAGTGGACAGAATAAACTGGAGACTATAGTGGAAAGACTAAAGTGGACAGAGAATAGTGGAAAGACTAAAGTGGACAGACTATAGTGGAAAGACTAAAGTGGACAGACTAAAGTGGAAAGACTAAAGTGGAAAGACTAAAGTGGACAGACTATAGTGGAAAGACTGTAGTGGACAGAATAAAGTGGAGGGTATAGTGGAAAGAATAAAGTGGACAGAGAATAGTGGAAAGACTAAAGTGGACAGACTATAGTGGAAAGACTATAGTGGAGAGACTGTAGTGGACAGTATAAAGTGGAGACTGTAGTGGAAAGACTAAAGTGGACAGAGAATAGTGGAAAGACTAAATAGGAACGACTGTAGTGGACAGAATAAAGTGGAAAGACTAAAGTGGACAGACTATAGTGGAAAGACTCTAGTGGAAAGACTGTAGTGGACAGAATAAAGTGGAGACTATAGTGGAAAGACTAAAGTGGACAGAGAATAGTGGAAAGACAAAAGTGGAAAGAATGTAGTGGACAGAATAAAGTGGAGACGATAGTGGAGAGACTAAAGTGGAAAGACTAAAGTGGACAGACTATATTGGAAAGACTATAGTGGGAAGAGTGTAGTAGACAGAATAAAGTGGAGACTATAGTGGAAAGACTAAAGTGGAAAGACTAAAGTGGACAGACTATAGTGGAAAGACTGAAGTGGACAGACTAAAGTGGAAAAACTAAGTGGAAAGACTAAAGTGGACAGACTGTAGTGGAAAGACTATAGTGGACAGAACAAAGTGTAGACTGTAGTGGAAAGACTAAAGTGGACAGAGAATAGTGGAAAGACTAAAGTGGTCAGAGAATAGTGGAAAGACTAAAGTGGAAAGACTGTAGTGGACGGAATAAAGTGGAAAGACTATAGTTGAAAGACTGTAGTGGACAGAATAAAGTGGAGACTATAGTGGAAAGACTAAAGTGGACAGAGAATAGTGGAAAGACTAAAGTGGACAGACTATAGTGGAAAGACTAAAGTGGACAGACTAAAGTGGAAAGACCAAAGTGGAAAGACTAAAGTGGACAGACTATAGTGGAAAGACTGTAGTGGACAGAATAAAGTGGAGAGTATAGTGGAAAGAATAAAGTGGACAGAGAATAGTGGAAAGACTAAAGTGGACAGACTATAGTGGAAAGACTATAGTGGAGAGACTGTAGTGGAAAGAATAAAGTGGAGACTGTAGTGGAAAGACTAAAGTGGACAGAGAATAGTGGAAAGACTAAAGTGGAGCGACTGTAGTGGACAGAATAAAGTGGAAAGACTAAAGTGGACAGAATAAAGTGGAGACTATAGTGGAAAGACTAAAGTGGACAGAGAATAGTGGAAAGACTAAAGTGGACAGACTATAGTGGAAAGAATAAAGTGGACAGACTAAAGTGGACAGACTATAGTGCAAAGACTATAGTGGAAAGACTGTAGTGGACAGAATAAAGTGGAGACTATAGTGGAAAGACTAAAGCGGACAGACTAAAGTGGAAAGACTAAAGTGGAAAGACTAAAGTGGACAGACTATAGTGGAAAGACTATAGTGGACAGACTGTAATGGACAGACTACAGTGGAAAGACTAAAGTGGACAGACTAAAGTGGAAAGACTACAGTGGAAAGACTAAAGTGGACAGACTATAGTGGAAAGACTATAGTGGACAGACTAAAGTGGAAAAACTAAAGTGGAAAGACTAAAGTTGACAGACTATAGTGGAAAGACTGTAGTGGACAGAATAAAGTGGAGAGTATAGTGGAAAGAATAAAATGAACAGAGAATAGTGGAAAGACTAAAGTGGACAGACTATAGTGGAAAGACTATAGTGGAGAGACTGTAGTGGACAGAATTAAGTGGAGACTATAGTGGAAAGACTAAAGTGGAAAGACTAAAGTGGACAGAGAATAGTGGAAAGACAAAAGTGGAAAGACTGTAGTGGACAGAATAAAGTGGAGACTATAGTGGAGAGACTAAAGTGGAAAGACTAAAGTGGACAGACTATATTGGAAAGACTATAGTGGGAAGACTGTAGTAGACAGAATAAAGTGGAGACTATAGTGGAAGGACTAAAGTGAACAGAGAATAGTTGAACGACTAAAGTGGACAGACTATAGTGGAAAGACTATAGTGGAAAGACTGTATTGGACAGACTAAAGTGGAGACTATAGTGGAAAGACTAAAGTGGAAAGACTAAAGTGGACAGACTATAGTGGAAAGACTGAAATGGACAGACTAAAGTGGAAAAACTAAGTGGAAAGACTAAAGTGGACAGACTATAGTGGAAAGACTAAAGTGGACAGACTAAAGTGGAAAAACTAAAGTGGAAAGACTAAAGTGCAAAGACTATAGTGGAAAGACTGTAGTGGACAGAATAAAGTGGAGACTATAGTGGAAAGACTAAAGCGGACAGACTAAAGTGGAAAGACTAAAGTGGAAAGACTAAAGTGGACAGACTATAGTGGAAAGACTATAGTGGAAAGACTGTAGTGGACAGAATAAACTGGAGACTATAGTGGAAAGACTAAAGTGGACAGAGAATAGTGGAAAGACTAAAGTGGACAGACTATAGTGGAAAGACTAAAGTGGACAGACTAAAGTGGAAAGACTAAAGTGGAAAGACTAAAGTGGACAGACTATAGTGGAAAGACTGTAGTGGACAGAATAAAGTGGAGAGTATAGTGGAAAGAATAAAGTGGACAGAGAATAGTGGAAAGACTAAAGTGGACAGACTATAGTGGAAAGACTATAGTGGAGAGACTGTAGTGGACAGAATAAAGTGGAGACTGTAGTGGAAATACTAAAGTGGACAGAGAATAGTGGAAAGACTAAAGTGGAACGACTGTAGTGGACAGAATAAAGTGGAAAGACTAAAGTGGACAGACTATAGTGGAAAGACTATAGTGGAAAGACTGTAGTGGACAGAATAAAGTGGAGACTATAGTGGAAAGACTAAAGTGGACAGAGAATAGTGGAAAGACTAAAGTGGACAGACTATAGTGGAAAGAATAAAGTGGACAGACTAAAGTGGACAGACTATAGTGCAAAGACTATAGTGGAAAGACTGTAGTGGACAGAATAAAGTGGAGACTATAGTGGAAAGACTAAAGTGGACAGAGAATAGTGGAAAGACTAAATTGGACAGACTATAGTGGAAAGACTAAAGTGGACAGACTAAAGTGGAAAGACTAAAGTGGAAAGACTAAAGTGGACAGAGTATAGTGGAAAGACTGTAGTGGACAGAATAAAGTGGAGGGTATAGTGGAAAGAATAAAGTGGACAGAGAATAGTGGAAAGACTAAAGTGGACAGACTATAGTGGAAAGACTATAGTGGAGAGACTGTAGTGGACAGAATAAAGTGGAGACTGTAGTGGAAAGACTAAAGCGGACAGACTAAAGTGGAAAGACTATAGTGGAAAGACTAAAGTGGACAGACTATAGTGGAAAGACTATTTGGAAAGACTGTCGTGGACAGAATAAACTGGAGACTATAGTGGAAAGACTAAAGTGGACAGAGAATAGTGGAAAGACTAAAGTGGACAGACTATAGTGGAAAGACTAAAGTGGACAGACTAAAGTGGAAAGACTAAAGTGGAAAGACTAAAGTGGACAGACTATAGTGGAAAGACTGTAGTGGACAGAATAAAGTGGAGGGTATAGTGGAAAGAATAAAGTGGACAGAGAATAGTGGAAAGACTAAAGTGGACAGACTATAGTGGAAAGACTATAGTGGAGAGACTGTAGTGGACAGAATAAAGTGGAGACTGTAGTGGAAAGACTAAAGTGGACAGAGAATAGTGGAAAGACTAAATAGGAACGACTGTAGTGGACAGAATAAAGTGGAAAGACTAAAGTGGACAGACTATAGTGGAAAGACTCTAGTGGAAAGACTGTAGTGGACAGAATAAAGTGGAGACTATAGTGGAAAGACTAAAGTGGACAGAGAATAGTGGAAAGACAAAAGTGGAAAGAATGTAGTGGACAGAATAAAGTGGAGACGATAGTGGAGAGACTAAAGTGGAAAGACTAAAGTGGACAGACTATATTGGAAAGACTATAGTGGGAAGAGTGTAGTAGACAGAATAAAGTGGAGACTATAGTGGAAGGACTAAAGTGAACAGAGAATAGTTGAACGACTAAAGTGGACAGACTATAGTGGAAAGACTATAGTGGAAAGACTGTAGTGGACAGACTAAAGTGGAGACTATAGTGGAAAGACTAAAGTGGAAAGACTAAAGTGGACAGACTATAGTGGAAAGACTGAAGTGGACAGACTAAAGTGGAAAAACTAAGTGGAAAGACTAAAGTGGACAGACTGTAGTGGAAAGACTATAGTGGACAGAACAAAGTGTAGACTGTAGTGGAAAGACTAAAGTGGACAGAGAATAGTGGAAAGACTAAAGTGGTCAGAGAATAGTGGAAAGACTAAAGTGGAAAGACTGTAGTGGACAGAATAAAGTGGAAAGACTATAGTTGAAAGACTGTAGTGGACAGAATAAAGTGGAGACTATAGTGGAAAGACTAAAGTGGACAGAGAATAGTGGAAAGACTAAAGTGGACAGACTATAGTGGAAAGACTAAAGTGGACAGACTAAAGTGGAAAGACTAAAGTGGAAAGACTAAAGTGGACAGACTATAGTGGAAAGACTGTAGTGGACAGAATAAAGTGGAGAGTATAGTGGAAAGAATAAAGTGGACAGAGAATAGTGGAAAGACTAAAGTGGACAGACTATAGTGGAAAGACTATAGTGGAGAGACTGTAGTGGAAAGAATAAAGTGGAGACTGTAGTGGAAAGACTAAAGTGGACAGAGAATAGTGGAAAGACTAAAGTGGAGCGACTGTAGTGGACAGAATAAAGTGGAAAGACTAAAGTGGACAGAATAAAGTGGAGACTATAGTGGAAAGACTAAAGTGGACAGAGAATAGTGGAAAGACTAAAGTGGACAGACTATAGTGGAAAGAATAAAGTGGACAGACTAAAGTGGACAGACTATAGTGCAAAGACTATAGTGGAAAGACTGTAGTGGACAGAATAAAGTGGAGACTATAGTGGAAAGACTAAAGCGGACAGACTAAAGTGGAAAGACTAAAGTGGAAAGACTAAAGTGGACAGACTATAGTGGAAAGACTATAGTGGACAGACTGTAATGGACAGACTACAGTGGAAAGACTAAAGTGGACAGACTAAAGTGGAAAGACTACAGTGGAAAGACTAAAGTGGACAGACTATAGTGGAAAGACTATAGTGGACAGACTAAAGTGGAAAAACTAAAGTGGAAAGACTAAAGTTGACAGACTATAGTGGAAAGACTGTAGTGGACAGAATAAAGTGGAGAGTATAGTGGAAAGAATAAATTGGACAGAGAATAGTGGAAAGACTAAAGTGGACAGACTATAGTGGAAAGACTATAGTGGAGAGACTGTAGTGGACAGAATTAAGTGGAGACTACAGTGGAAAGACTAAAGTGGAAAGACTAAAGTGGACAGAGAATAGTGGAAAGACAAAAGTGGAAAGACTGTAGTGGACAGAATAAAGTGGAGACTATAGTGGAGAGACTAAAGTGGAAAGACTAAAGTGGACAGACTATATTGGAAAGACTATAGTGGGAAGACTGTAGTAGACAGAATAAAGTGGAGACTATAGTGGAAGGACTAAAGTGAACAGAGAATAGTTGAACGACTAAAGTGGACAGACTATAGTGGAAAGACTATAGTGGAAAGACTGTATTGGACAGACTAAAGTGGAGACTATAGTGGAAAGACTAAAGTGGAAAGACTAAAGTGGACAGACTATAGTGGAAAGACTGAAATGGACAGACTAAAGTGGAAAAACTAAGTGGAAAGACTAAAGTGGACAGACTATAGTGGAAAGACTAAAGTGGACAGACTAAAGTGGAAAAACTAAAGTGGAAAGACTAAAGTGCAAAGACTATAGTGGAAAGACTGTAGTGGACAGAATAAAGTGGAGACTATAGTGGAAAGACTAAAGCGGACAGACTAAAGTGGAAAGACTAAAGTGGAAAGACTAAAGTGGACAGACTATAGTGGAAAGACTATAGTGGAAAGACTGTAGTGGACAGAATAAACTGGAGACTATAGTGGAAAGACTAAAGTGGACAGAGAATAGTGGAAAGACTAAAGTGGACAGACTATAGTGGAAAGACTAAAGTGGACAGACTAAAGTGGAAAGACTAAAGTGGAAAGACTAAAGTGGACAGACTATAGTGGAAAGACTGTAGTGGACAGAATAAAGTGGAGAGTATAGTGGAAAGAATAAAGTGGACAGAGAATAGTGGAAAGACTAAAGTGGACAGACTATAGTGGAAAGACTATAGTGGAGAGACTGTAGTGGACAGAATAAAGTGGAGACTGTAGTGGAAATACTAAAGTGGACAGAGAATAGTGGAAAGACTAAAGTGGAACGACTGTAGTGGACAGAATAAAGTGGAAAGACTAAAGTGGACAGACTATAGTGGAAAGACTATAGTGGAAAGACTGTAGTGGACAGAATAAAGTGGAGACTATAGTGGAAAGACTAAAGTGGACAGAGAATAGTGGAAAGACTAAAGTGGACAGACTATAGTGGAAAGAATAAAGTGGACAGACTAAAGTGGACAGACTATAGTGCAAAGACTATAGTGGAAAGACTGTAGTGGACAGAATAAAGTGGAGACTATAGTGGAAAGACTAAAGCGGACAGACTAAAGTGGAAAGACTAAAGTGGAAAGACTAAAGTGGACAGACTATAGTGGAAAGACTATAGTGGAAAGACTGTAATGGATAGACTACAGTGGAAAGACTAAAGTGGACAGACTAAAGTAGAAAGACTACAGTGGAAAGACTAAAGTGGACAGACTATAGTGGAAAGACTATAGTGGAACGACTGTAGTGGACAGAATAAAGTGGAGACTACAGTGGAAATACTAAAGTGGAAAGACTAAAGTGGACAGAGAATAGTGGATAGACTAAAGTGGACAGACTATAGTGGAAAGACTAAAGTGGACAGACTATAGTGGAAAGACTGTAGTGGACAGAATAAAGTGGAGAGTATAGTGGAAAGAATAAAGTGGACAGAGAATAGTGGAAAGACTAAAGTGGACAGACTATAGTGGAAAGACTATAGTGGAGAGACTGTAGTTGACAGAATTAAGTGGAGACTATAGTGGAAAGACTAAAGTGGAAAGACTAAAGTGGACAGAAAGACAAAGACAAAAGACAAAAGTGGAAAGACTGTAGTGGACAGAATAAAGTGGAGACTATAGTGGAGAGACTAAAGTGGAAAGACTAAAGTGGACAGACTATATTGGAAAGACTATAGTGGGAAGACTGTAGTAGACAGAATAAAGTGGAGACTATAGTGGAAGGACTAAAGTGAACAGAGAATAGTTGAACGACTAAAGTGGACAGACTATAGTGGAAAGACTATAGTGGAAAGACTGTAGTGGACAGACTAAAGTGGAGACTATAGTGGAAAGACTAAAGTGGAAAGACTAAAGTGGACAGACTATAGTGGAAAGACTGAAGTGGACAGACTAAAGTGGAAAAACTAAGTGGAAAGACTAAAGTGGACAGACTATAGTGGAAAGACTATAGTGGACAGAACAAAGTGTAGACTGTAGTGGAAAGACTAAAGTGGACAGAGAATAGTGGAAAGACTAAAGTGGTCAGAGAATAGTGGAAAGACTAAAGTGGAAAGACTGTAGTGGACGGAATAAAGTGGAAAGACTATAGTTGAAAGACTGTAGTGGACAGAATAAAGTGGAGACTATAGTGGAAAGACTTAAGTGGACAGAGAATAGTGGAAAGACTAAAGTGGACAGACTATAGTGGAAAGACTGTAGTGGACAGAATAAAGTGGAGAGTATAGTGGAAAGAATAAAATGGACAGAGAATAGTGGAAAGACTAAAGTGGACAGACTATAGTGGAAAGACTATAGTGGAGAGACTGTAGTGGACAGAATTAAGTGGAGACTATAGTGGAAAGACTAAAGTGGACAGACTATAGTGGAAAGACTATAGTGGAGAGACTGTAGTGGACAGAATTAAGTGGAGACTATAGTGGAAAGACTAAAGTGGAAAGACTAAAGTGGACAGAGAATAGTGGAAAGACAAAAGTGGAAAGACTGTAGTGGACAGAATAAAGTGGAGACTATAGTGGAGAGACTAAAGTGGAAAGACTAAAGTGGACAGACTATATTGGAAAGACTATAGTGGGAAGACTGTAGTAGACAGAATAAAGTGGAGACTATAGTGGAAGGACTAAAGTGAACAGAGAATAGTTGAACGACTAAAGTGGACAGACTATAGTGGAAAGACTATAGTGGAAAGACTGTATTGGACAGACTAAAGTGGAGACTATAGTGGAAAGACTAAAGTGGAAAGACTAAAGTGGACAGACTATAGTGGAAAGACTGAAGTGGACAGACTAAAGTGGAAAAACTAAGTGGAAAGACTAAAGTGGACAGACTATAGTGGAAAGACTAAAGTGGACAGACTAAAGTGGAAAAACTAAAGTGGAAAGACTAAAGTGCAAAGACTATAGTGGAAAGACATTAATGGACAGAATAAAGTGGAGACTATAGTGGAAAGACTAAAGCGGACAGACTAAAGTGGAAAGACTATAGTGGAAAGACTAAAGTGGACAGACTATAGTGGAAAGACTATAGTGGAAAGACTGTAGTGGACAGAATAAACTGGAGACTATAGTGGAAAGACTAAAGTGGACAGAGAATAGTGGAAAGACTAAAGTGGACAGACTATAGTGGAAAGACTAAAGTGGACAGACTAAAGTGGAAAGACTAAAGTGGAAAGACTAAAGTGGACAGACTATAGTGGAAAGACTGTAGTGGACAGAATAAAGTGGAGAGTATAGTGGAAAGAATAAAGTGGACAGAGAATAGTGGAAAGACTAAAGTGGACAGACTATAGTGGAAAGACTATAGTGGAGAGACTGTAGTGGACAGAATAAAGTGGAGACTGTAGTGGAAAGACTAAAGTTGACAGAGAATAGTGGAAAGACTAAAGTGGAACGACTGTAGTGGACAGAATAAAGTGGAAAGACTAAAGTGGACAGACTATAGTGGAAAGACTCTAGTGGAAAGACTGTAGTGGACAGAATAAAGTGGAGACTATAGTGGAAAGACTAAAGTGGACAGAGAATAGTGGAAAGACTAAAGTGGACAGACTATAGTGGAAAGAATAAAGTGGACAGACTAAAGTGGACAGACTATAGTGCAAAGACTATAGTGGAAAGACTGTAGTGGACAGAATAAAGTGGAGACTATAGTGGAAAGACTAAAGCGGACAGACTAAAGTTGAAAGACTAAAGTGGAAAGACTAAAGTGGACAGACTATAGTGGAAAGACTATAGTGGAAAGACTGTAATGGACAGACTACAGTTGAAAGACTAAAGTGGACAGACTAAAGTAGAAAGACTACAGTGGAAAGACTAAAGTGGACAGACTATAGTGGAAAGACTATAGTGGAACGACTGTAGTGGACAGAATAAAGTGGAGACTACAGTGGAAAGACTAAAGTGGACAGAGAATAGTGGATAGACTAAAGTGGACAGACTATAGTGGAAAGACTAAAGTGGACAGACTAAAGTGGAAAGACTAAAGTGGAAAGACTAAAGTGGACAGACTATAGTGGAAAGACTGTAGTGGACAGAATAAAGTGGAGAGTATAGTGGAAAGAATAAAGTGGACAGAGAATAGTGGAAAGACTAAAGTGGACAGACTATAGTGGAAAGACTATAGTGGAGAGACTGTAGTGGACAGAATTAAGTGGAGACTATAGTGGAAAGACTAAAGTGGAAAGACTAAAGTGGACAGAGAATAGTGGAAAGAAAAAAGTGGAAAGACTGTAGTGGACAGAATAAAGTGGATACTATAGTGGAGAGACTAAAGTGGAAAGACTAAAGTGGACAGACTATATTGGAAAGACTATAGTGGGAAGACTGTAGTAGACAGAATAAAGTGGAGACTATAGTGGAAGGACTAAAGTGAACAGAGAATAGTTGAACGACTAAAGTGGACAGACTATAGTGGAAAGACTATAGTCGAAAGACTGTAGTGGACAGACTAAAGTGGAGACTATAGTGGAAAGACTAAAGTGGAAAGACTAAAGTGGACAGACTATAGTGGAAAGACTGAAGTGGACAGACTAAAGTGGAAAAACTAAGTGGAAAGACTAAAGTGGACAGACTATAGTGGAAAGACTATAGTGGACAGAACAAAGTATAGACTGTAGTGGAAAGACTAAAGTGGACAGAGAATAGTGGAAAGACTAAAGTGGTCAGAGAATAGTGGAAAGACTAAAGTGGAAAGACTGTAGTGGACAGAATAAAGTGGAAAGACTATAGTTGAAAGACTGTAGTGGACAGAATAAAGTGGAGACTATAGTGGGAAGACTAAAGTGGACAGAGAATAGTGGAAAGACTAAAGTGGACAGACTATAGTGGAAAGACTAAAGTGGACAGACTAAAGTGGAAAGACTAAAGTGGAAAGACTAAAGTTGACAGACTATAGTGGAAAGACTGTAGTGGACAGAATAAAGTGGAGAGTATAGTGGAAAGAATAAAGTGGACAGAGAATAGTGGAAAGACTAAAGTGGACAGACTATAGTGGAAAGACTATAGTGGAGAGACTGTAGTGGAAAGAATAAAGTGGAGACTGTAGTGGAAAGACTAAAGTGGACAGAGAATAGTGGAAAGACTAAAGTGGAGCGACTGTAGTGGACAGAATAAAGTGGAAAGACTAAAGTGGACAGAATAAAGTGGAGACTATAGTGGAAAGACTAAAGTGGACAGAGAATAGTGGAAAGACTAAAGTGGACAGACTATAGTGGAAAGAATAAAGTGGACAGACTAAAGTGGACAGACTATAGTGGAAAGACTGTAGTGGACAGAATAAAGTGGAGACTATAGTGGAAAGACTAAAGCGGACAGACTAAAGTGGAAAGACTAAAGTGGAAAGATAAAGTGGACAGACTATAGTGGAAAGACTATAGTGGAAAGACTGTAATGGACAGACTACAGTGGAAAGACTAAAGTGGACAGACTAAAGTGGAAAGACTACAGTGGAAAGACTAAAGTGGACAGACTATAGTGGAAAGACTATAGTGGACAGACTAAAGTGGAAAAACTAAAGTGGAAAGACTAAAGTGGACAGACTATAGTGGAAAGACTGTAGTGGACAGAATAAAGTGGAGAGTATAGTGGAAAGAATAAAATGGACAGAGAATAGTGGAAAGACTAAAGTGGACAGACTATAGTGGAAAGACTATAGTGGAGAGACTGTAGTGGACAGAATTAAGTGGAGATTATAGTGGAAAGACTAAAGTGGAAAGACTAAAGTGGACAGAGAATAGTGGAAAGACAAAAGTGGAAAGACTGTAGTGGACAGAATAAAGTGGAGACTATAGTGGAGAGACTAAAGTGGAAAGACTAAAGTGGACAGACTATATTGGAAAGACTATAGTGGGAAGACTGTAGTAGACAGAATAAAGTGGAGACTATAGTGGAAGGACTAAAGTGAACAGAGAATAGTTGAACGACTAAAGTGGACAGACTATAGTGGAAAGACTATAGTGGAAAGACTGTATTGGACAGACTAAAGTGGAGACTATAGTGGAAAGACTAAAGTGGAAAGACTAAAGTGGACAGACTATAGTGGAAAGACTGAAGTGGACAGACTAAAGTGGAAAAACTAAGTGGAAAGACTAAAGTGGACAGACTATAGTGGAAAGACTAAAGTGGACAGACTAAAGTGGAAAAACTAAAGTGGAAAGACTAAAGTGCAAAGACTATAGTGGAAAGACTGTAGTGGACAGAATAAAGTGGAGACTATAGTGGAAAGACTAAAGCGGACAGACTAAAGTGGAAAGACTAAAGTGGAAAGACTAAAGTGGACAGACTATAGTGGAAAGACTATAGTTGAAAGACTGTAGTGGACAGAATAAACTGGAGACTATAGTGGAAAGACTAAAGTGGACAGAGAATAGTGTAAAGACTAAAGTGGACAGACTATAGTGGAAAGACTAAAGTGGACAGACTAAAGTGGAAAGACTAAAGTGGAAAGACTAAAGTGGACAGACTATAGTGGAAAGACTGTATTGGACAGAATAAAGTGGAGAGTATAGTGGAAAGAATAAAGTGGACAGAGAATAGTGGAAAGACTAAAGTGGACAGACTATAGTGGAAAGACTATAGTGGAGAGACTGTAGTGGACAGAATAAAGCGGAGACTGTAGTGGAAATACTAAAGTGGACAGAGAATAGTGGAAAGACTAAAGTGGAACGACTGTAGTGGACAGAATAAAGTGGAAAGACTAAAGTGGACAGACTATAGTGGAAAGACTATAGTGGAAAGACTGTAGTGGACAGAATAAAGTGGAGACTATAGTGGAAAAACTAAAGTGGACAGAGAATAGTGGAAAGACTAAAGTGGACAGACTATAGTGGAAAGAATAAAGGGGACAGACTAAAGTGGACAGACTATAGTGCAAAGACTATAGTGGAAAGACTGTAGTGGACAGAATAAAGTGGAGACTATAGTGGAAAGACTAAAGCGGACAGACTAAAGTGGAAAGACTAAAGTGGAAAGACTAAAGTGGACAGACTATAGTGGAAAGACTATAGTGGAAAGACTGTAATGGACAGACTACAGTGGAAAGACTACAGTGGAAAGACTAAAGTGGACAGACTATAGTGGAAAGACTATAGTGTAACGACTGTAGTGGTCAGAATAAAGTGGAGACTACAGTGGAAAGACTAAAGTGGAAAGACTAAAGTGGACAGAGAATAGTGGATAGACTAAAGTGGACAGACTATAGTGGAAAGACTAAAGTGGACAGACTAAAGTGGAAAGACTAAAGTGGAAAGACTAAAGTGGACAGACTATAGTGGAAAGACTGTAGTGGACAGAATAAAGTGGAGAGTATAGTGGAAAGAATAAAGTGGACAGAGAATAGTGGAAAGACTAAAGTGGACAGACTATAGTGGAAAGACTATAGTGGAGAGACTGTAGTGGACAGAATTAAGTGGAGACTATAGTGGAAAGACTAAAGCGGAAAGACTAAAGTGGACAGAGAATAGTGGAAAGACAAAAGTGGAAAGACTGTAGTTGACAGAATAAAGTGGAGACTATAGTGGAGAGACTAAAGTGGAAAGACTAAAGTGGACAGACTATATTGGAAAGACTATAGTGGGAAGACTGTAGTAGACAGAATAAAGTGGAGACTATAGTGGAGGGACTAAAGTGAACAGAGAATAGTTGAACGACTAAAGTGGACAGACTATAGTGGAAAGACTATAGTGGAAAGACTGTATTGGACAGACTAAAGTGGAGACTATAGTGGAAAGACTAAAGTGGAAAGACTAAAGTGGACAGACTATAGTGGAAAGACTATAGTGGACAGAACAAAGTGTAGACTGTAGTGGAAAGACTAAAGTGGACAGAGAATAGTGGAAAGACTAAAGTGGTCAGAGAATAGTGGAAAGACTAAAGTGGAAAGACTGTAGTGGACGGAATAAAGTGGAAAGACTATAGTTGAAAGACTGTAGTGGACAGAATAAAGTGGAGACTATAGTGGAAAGACTAAAGCGGACAGACTAAAGTGGAAAGACTAAAGTGGAAAGACTAAAGTGGACAGACTATAGTGGAAAGACTATAGTTGAAAGACTGTAGTGGACAGAATAAACTGGAGACTATAGTGGAAAGACTAAAGTGGACAGAGAATAGTGTAAAGACTAAAGTGGACAGACTATAGTGGAAAGACTAAAGTGGACAGACTAAAGTGGAAAGACTAAAGTGGAAAGACTAAAGTGGACAGACTATAGTGGAAAGACTGTATTGGACAGAATAAAGTGGAGAGTATAGTGGAAAGAATAAAGTGGACAGAGAATAGTGGAAAGACTAAAGTGGACAGACTAAAGTGGAAAGACTAAAGTGGAAAGACTAAAGTGGACAGACTATAGTGGAAAGACTGTATTGGACAGAATAAAGTGGAGAGTATAGTGGAAAGAATAAAGTGGACAGAGAATAGTGGAAAGACTAAAGTGGACAGACTATAGTGGAAAGACTATAGTGGAGAGACTGTAGTGGACAGAATAAAGCGGAGACTGTAGTGGAAATACTAAAGTGGACAGAGAATAGTGGAAAGACTAAAGTGGAACGACTGTAGTGGACAGAATAAAGTGGAAAGACTAAAGTGGACAGACTATAGTGGAAAGACTATAGTGGAAAGACTGTAGTGGACAGAATAAAGTGGAGACTATAGTGGAAAAACTAAAGTGGACAGAGAATAGTGGAAAGACTAAAGTGGACAGACTATAGTGGAAAGAATAAAGGGGACAGACTAAAGTGGACAGACTATAGTGCAAAGACTATAGTGGAAAGACTGTAGTGGACAGAATAAAGTGGAGACTATAGTGGAAAGACTAAAGCGGACAGACTAAAGTGGAAAGACTAAAGTGGAAAGACTAAAGTGGACAGACTATAGTGGAAAGACTATAGTGGAAAGACTGTAATGGACAGACTACAGTGGAAAGACTAAAGTGGACAGACTAAAGTAGAAAGACTACAGTGGAAAGACTAAAGTGGACAGACTATAGTGGAAAGACTATAGTGTAACGACTGTAGTGGTCAGAATAAAGTGGAGACTACAGTGGAAAGACTAAAGTGGAAAGACTAAAGTGGACAGAGAATAGTGGATAGACTAAAGTGGACAGACTATAGTGGAAAGACTAAAGTGGACAGACTAAAGTGGAAAGACTAAAGTGGAAAGACTAAAGTGGACAGACTATAGTGGAAAGACTGTAGTGGACAGAATAAAGTGGAGAGTATAGTGGAAAGAATAAAGTGGACAGAGAATAGTGGAAAGACTAAAGTGGACAGACTATAGTGGAAAGACTATAGTGGAGAGACTGTAGTGGACAGAATTAAGTGGAGACTATAGTGGAAAGACTAAAGCGGAAAGACTAAAGTGGACAGAGAATAGTGGAAAGACAAAAGTGGAAAGACTGTAGTTGACAGAATAAAGTGGAGACTATAGTGGAGAGACTAAAGTGGAAAGACTAAAGTGGACAGACTATATTGGAAAGACTATAGTGGGAAGACTGTAGTAGACAGAATAAAGTGGAGACTATAGTGGAGGGACTAAAGTGAACAGAGAATAGTTGAACGACTAAAGTGGACAGACTATAGTGGAAAGACTATAGTGGAAAGACTGTATTGGACAGACTAAAGTGGAGACTATAGTGGAAAGACTAAAGTGGAAAGACTAAAGTGGACAGACTATAGTGGAAAGACTATAGTGGACAGAACAAAGTGTAGACTGTAGTGGAAAGACTAAAGTGGACAGAGAATAGTGGAAAGACTAAAGTGGTCAGAGAATAGTGGAAAGACTAAAGTGGAAAGACTGTAGTGGACGGAATAAAGTGGAAAGACTATAGTTGAAAGACTGTAGTGGACAGAATAAAGTGGAGACTATAGTGGAAAGACTAAAGTGGACAGAGAATAGTGGAAAGACTAAAGTGGACAGACTATAGTGGAAAGACTAAAGTGGACAGACTAAAGTGGAAAGACTAAAGTGGACAGACTATAGTGGAAAGACTGTAGTGGACAGAATAAAGTGGAGAGTATAGTGGAAAGAATAAAGTGGACAGAGAATAGTGGAAAGACTAAAGTGGACTGACTATAGTGGAAAGACTATAGTGGAGAGATTGTAGTGGAAAGAATAAAGTGGAGACTGTAGTGGAAAGACTAAAGTGGACAGATAATAGTGGAAAGACTAAAGTGGAGCGACTGTAGTGGACAGAATAAAGTGGAAAGACTAAAGTGGACAGAATAAAGTGGAGACTATAGTGGAAAGACTAAAGTGGACAGAGAATAGTGGAAAGACTAAAGTGGACAGACTATAGTGGAAAGAATAAAGTGGACAGACTAAAGTGGACAGACTATAGTGCAAAGACTATAGTGGAAAGACTGTAGTGGACAGAATAAAGTGGAGACTATAGTGGAAAGACTAAAGCGGACAGACTAAAGTGGAAAGACTAAAGTGGAATAGACTAAAGTGGACAGACTATAGTGGAAAGACTAAAGTGGACAGACTAAAGTGGAAAGACTAAAGTGGAAAGACTAAAGTGGACAGACTATAGTGGAAAGACTGTAGTGGACAGAATAAAGTGGAGAGTATAGTGGAAAGAATAAAGTTGACAGAGAATAGTGGAAAGACTAAAGTGGACAGACTATAGTGGAAAGACTGTAGTGGACAGAATAAAGTGGAGACTATAGTGGAAAGACTAAAGTGGAAAGACTAAAGTGGACAGAGAATAGTGGAAAGACAAAAGTGGAAAGACTGTAGTGGACAGAATAAACTGGAGACTATAGTGGAGAGACTAAAGTGGAAAGACTAAAGTGGACAGACTATATTGGAAAGACTATAGTGGGAAGACTGTAGTAGACAGAATAAAGTGGAGACTATAGTGGAAGGACTAAAGTGAACAGAGAATAGTTGAACGACTAAAGTGGACAGACTATAGTGGAAAGACTATAGTGGAAAGACTGTAATGGACAGACTACAGTGGAAAGACTAAAGTGGACAGACTTAAGTGGAAAGACTACAGTGGAAAGACTAAAGTGGACAGACTATAGTGGAAAGACTATAGTGGAAAGACTGTAGTGGACAGAATAAAGTGGAGACTACAGTGGAAAGACTAAAGTGGAAAGACTAAAGTGAACAGAGAATAGTGGATAGACTAAAGTGGACAGACTATAGTGGAAAGACTAAAGTGGACAGACTAAAGTGGAAAAACTAAAGTGGAAAGACTAAAGTGGACAGACTATAGTGGAAAGACTGTAGTGGACAGAATAAAGTGGAGAGTATAGTGGAAAGAATAAAATGGACAAAGAATAGTGGAAAGACTAAAGTGGACAGACTATAGTGGAAAGACTATAGTGGAGAGACTGTAGTGGACAGAATAAAGTGGAGACTATAGTGGAAAGACTAAAGTTGACAGAGAACAGTGGAAAGACTAAAGTGGAAAGACTGTAGTGGACACAATAAAGTGGAGACTATAGTGGAAAGACTAAAGTGGAAAGACGAAAGTGGACAGACTATAGTGGAAAGACTGTAGTGGACAGAATAAAGTGGAGACTATAGTGGAAAGACTAAAGTGGAAAGACTAAAGTGGACAGACTATTCTGGAAAGACTATAGTGGGAAAACTGTAGTGGACAGAATAAAGTAGAGACTATAGTGGAAAGCCTAAAGTGGACAGAGAATAGTGGAAAGACTAAAGTTGACAGACTATAGTGGAAAGACTATAGTGGAAAGACTGATGTGGACAGAATAAAGTGGAGACTATAGTGGAAAGACTAAAGTGGAAAGAGAATAATGGAAAGACTAAAGTGGAAAGAATGTAGTTGACAGAATAAAGTGGACAGACTAAAGTGGAAAGACTAAAGTGGACAGACTATAGTGGATAGACTAAAGTGGACAGACTAAAGTGGAAAGACTCAAGTGGAAAGACTAAAGTGGAAAGACTAAAATGGACAGACTATAGTGGAAAGACTAAAGTGGACGGACTATAGTGGTAAGACTAAAGTGGACAGACTAAAGTGGAAAAACTAAAGTGGACAGACTAAAGAGGAAAGACTAAAGTGGACAGACTCTAGTGGAGAGACTGAAGTGGAAAGACTAAGTGGACAGACTAAAGCGGAAAGACTCAAGTGGAAAGACTAAAGTGGACAGACTATAGTGGAAAGACTAAAGTGGACAGACTAAAGTGGAAAGACTAAAGTGGAAAGGCTAAAGTGGAAAGACTATAGTGGAAAGACTGTAGTGGAAAGACTGTAGTTTGCAGAATAAAGTGGAGACTATAGTGGAAAGACTAAAGTGGACAGAGAATAGTGGAAAGACTAAAGTGGAAAGACTAAAGTGGACAGACTATAGTGGAAAGACTGTAGTGGACAGAATAAAGTGGAGAGTATAGTTGAAAGAATAAAGTGGACAGAGAATAGTGGAAAGACTAAAGTGGACAGACTATAGTGGAAAGACTATAGTGGAGAGACTGTAGTGGACAGAAGAAAGTGGAGACTATAGTGGAAAGACTAAAGCGGACAGACTAAAGTGGAAAGACTGTAGTGGACAGAATAAAGTGGAGACTATAGTGGAAAGACTAAAGTGGACAGAGAATAGTGGAAAGAATAAAGTGGACAGACTATAGTGGAAAGACTATAGTGGAAAGACTGTAGTGGACAGACTAAAGTGGAGACTATAGTGGAAAGACTAAAGTGGAAAGACTAAAATGGACAGACTATAGTGGAAAGACTGAAGTGGACAGACTAAAGTGGAAAAACTAAGTGGAAAGACTAAAGTGGACAGACTATAGTGGAAAGACTATAGTGGACAGAACAAAGTGTAGACTGTAGTGGAAAGACTAAAGTGGACAGAGAATAGTGGAAAGACTAAAGTGGTCAGAGAATATTGGAAAGACTAAAGTGGAAAGACTGTAGTGGACGGAATAAAGTGGAAAGACTATAGTTGAAAGACTGTAGTGGACAGAATAAAGTGGAGACTATAGTGGAAAGACTAAAGTGGACAGAGAATAGTGGAAAGACTAAAGTGGACAGACTATAGTGGAAAGACTAAAGTGGACAGACTAAAGTGGAAAGACTAAAGTGGACAGACTATAGTGGAAAGACTGTAGTGGACAGAATAAAGTGGAGAGTATAGTGGAAAGAATAAAGTGGACAGAGAATAGTGGAAAGACTAAAGTGGACAGATTATAGTGGAAAGACTATAGTGGAGAGATTGTAGTGGAAAGAATAAAGTGGAGACTGTAGTGGAAAGACTAAAGTGGACAGATAATAGTGGAAAGACTAAAGTGGAGCGACTGTAGTGGACAGAATAAAGTGGAAAGACTAAAGTGGACAGAATAAAGTGGACAGACTAAAGTGGACAGACTATAGTGCAAAGACTATAGTGGAAAGACTGTAGTGGACAGAATAAAGTGGAGACTATAGTGGAAAGACTATAGTGGAGAGATTGTAGTGGAAAGAATAAAGTGGAGACTGTAGTGGAAAGACTAAAGTGGACAGATAATAGTGGAAAGACTAAAGTGGAGCGACTGTAGTGGAAAGACTAAAGTGGACAGACTATAGTGGAAAGAATAAAGTGGACAGACTAAAGTGGACAGACTATAGTGCAAAGACTATAGTGGAAAGACTGTAGTGGACAGAATAAAGTGGAGACTATAGTGGAAAGATTAAAGCGGACAGACTAAAGTGGAAAGACTAAAGTGGAAAGACTAAAGTGGACAGACTATAGTGGAAAGACTATAGTGGAAAGACTGTAATGGACAGACTACAGTGGAAAGACTAAAGTGGACAGACTAAAGTGGAAAGACTACAGTGGAAAGACTAAAGTGGACAGACTATAGTGGAAAGACTATAGTGGAAAGACTGTAGTGGACAGAATAAAGTGGAGACTACAGTGGAAAGACTAAAGTGGAAAGACTAAAGTGAACAGAGAATAGTGGATAGACTAAAGTGGACAGACTATAGTGGAAAGACTAAAGTGGACAGACTAAAGTGGAAAAACTAAAGTGGAAAGACTAAAGTGGACAGACTATAGTGGAAAGACTGTAGTGGACAGAATAAAGTGGAGAGTATAGTGGAAAGAATAAAATGGACAGAGAATAGTGGAAAGACTAAAGTGGACAGACTATAGTGGAAAGACTATAGTGGAGAGACTGTAGTGGACAGAATAAAGTGGAGACTATAGTGGAAAGACTAAAGTTGACAGAGAATAGTGGAAAGACTAAAGTGGAAAGACTGTAGTGGACACAATAAAGTGGAGACTATAGTGGAAAGCCTAAAGTGGACAGAGAATAGTGGAAAGACTAAAGTTGACAGACTATAGTGGAAAGACTATAGTGGAAAGACTGATGTGGACAGAATAAAGTGGAGACTATAGTGGAAAGACTAAAGTGGAAAGAGAATAATGGAAAGACTAAAGTGGAAAGAATGTAGTTGACAGAATAAAGTGGACAGACTAAAGTGGAAAGACTAAAGTGGACAGACTATAGTGGATAGACTAAAGTGGACAGACTAAAGTGGAAAGACTCAAGTGGAAAGACTAAAGTGGAAAGACTAAAATGGACAGACTATAGTGGAAAGACTAAAGTGGACGGACTATAGTGGTAAGACTAAAGTGGACAGAGAATAGTGGAAAGACTAAAGTTGACAGACTATAGTGGAAAGACTATAGTGGAAAGACTGATGTGGACAGAATAAAGTGGAGACTATAGTGGAAAGACTAAAGTGGAAAGAGAATAATGGAAAGACTAAAGTGGAAAGAATGTAGTTGACAGAATAAAGTGGACAGACTAAAGTGGAAAGACTAAAGTGGACAGACTATAGTGGATAGACTAAAGTGGACAGACTAAAGTGGAAAGACTCAAGTGGAAAGACTAAAGTGGAAAGACTAAAATGGACAGACTATAGTGGAAAGACTAAAGTGGACGGACTATAGTGGTAAGACTAAAGTGGACAGACTAAAGTGGAAAAACTAAAGTGGACAGACTAAAGAGGAAAGACTAAAGTGGGCAGACTCTAGTGGAGAGACTGAAGTGGAAAGACTAAGTGGACAGACTAAAGCGGAAAGACTCAAGTGGAAAGACTAAAGTGGACAGACTATAGTGGAAAGACTAAAGTGGACAGACTAAAGTGGAAAGACTAAAGTGGAAAGGCTAAAGTGGAAAGACTATAGTGGAAAGACTGTAGTGGAAAGACTGTAGTTTGCAGAATAAAGTGGAGACTATAGTGGAAAGACTAAAGTGGACAGAGAATAGTGGAAAGACTAAAGTGGAAAGACTAAAGTGGACAGACTATAGTGGAAAGACTGTAGTGGACAGAATAAAGTGGAGAGTATAGTTGAAAGAATAAAGTGGACAGAGAATAGTGGAAAGACTAAAGTGGACAGACTATAGTGGAAAGACTATAGTGGAGAGACTGTAGTGGACAGAAGAAAGTGGAGACTATAGTGGAAAGACTAAAGCGGACAGACTAAAGTGGAAAGACTGTAGTGGACAGAATAAAGTGGAGACTATAGTGGAAAGACTAAAGTGGACAGAGAATAGTGGAAAGAATAAAGTGGACAGACTATAGTGGAAAGAATAAAGTGGACAGACTAAAGTGGACAGACTATAGTGCAAAGACTATAGTGGAAAGACTGTAGTGGAACGACTGTAGTGTACAGAATAAAGTGGAGACTACAGTGGAAAGACTAAAGTGGACAGAGAATAGTGGATAGACTAAATTGGACAGACTATAGTGGAAAGACTAAAGTGGACAGACTAAAGTGGAAAGACTAAAGTGGAAAGACTAAAGTGGACAGACTATAGTGGAAAGACTGTAGTGGACAGAATAAAGTGGAGAGTATAGTGGAAAGAATAAAGTTGACAGAGAATAGTGGAAAGACTAAAGTGGACAGACTATAGTGGAAAGACTGTAGTGGACAGAATAAAGTGGAGACTATAGTGGAAAGACTAAAGTGGAAAGACTAAAGTGGACAGAGAATAGTGGAAAGACAAAAGTGGAAAGACTGTAGTGGACAGAATAAACTGGAGACTATAGTGGAGAGACTAAAGTGGAAAGACTAAAGTGGACAGACTATATTGGAAAGACTATAGTGGGAAGACTGTAGTAGACAGAATAAAGTGGAGACTATAGTGGAAGGACTAAAGTGAACAGAGAATAGTTGAACGACTAAAGTGGACAGACTATAGTGGAAAGACTATAGTGGAGAGACTGTAGTGGACAGAAGAAAGTGGAGACTATAGTGGAAAGACTAAAGCGGACAGACTAAAGTGGAAAGACTAAAGTGGAAAGACTAAAGTGGACAGACTATAGTGGAAAGACTGTAATGGACAGACTACAGTTGAAAGACTAAAGTGGACAGACTAAAGTATAAAGACTACAGTGGAAAGACTAAAGTGGACAGACTATAGTGGAAAGACTATAGTGGAACGACTGTAGTGGACAGAATAAAGTGGAGACTACAGTGGAAAGACTAAAGTGGACAGAGAATAGTGGATAGACTAAAGTGGACAGACTATAGTGGAAAGACTAAAGTGGACAGACTAAAGTGGAAAGACTAAAGTGGAAAGACTAAAGTGGACAGACTATAGTGGAAAGACTGTAGTGGACAGAATAAAGTGGAGAGTATAGTGGAAAGAATAAAGTGGACAGAGAATAGTGGAAAGACTAAAGTGGACAGACTATAGTGGAAAGACTATAGTGGAGAGACTGTAGTGGACAGAATTAAGTGGAGACTATAGTGGAAAGACTAAAGTGGAAAGACTAAAGTGGACAGAGAATAGTGGAAAGACAAAAGTGGAAAGACTGTAGTGGACAGAATAAAGTGGAGACTATAGTGGAGAGACTAAAGTGGAAAGACTAAAGTGGACAGACTATATTGGAAAGACTATAGTGGGAAGACTGTAGTAGACAGAATAAAGTGGAGACTATAGTGGAAGGACTAAAGTGAACAGAGAATAGTTGAACGACTAAAGTGGACAGACTATAGTGGAAAGACTATAGTGGAAAGACTGTAGTGGACAGACTAAAGTGGAGACTATAGTGGAAAGACTAAAGTGGAAAGACTAAAGTGGACAGACTATAGTGGAAAGACTGAAGTGGACAGACTAAAGTTGGAAAACTAAGTGGAAAGACTAAAGTGGACAGACTATAGTGGAAAGACTATAGTGGACAGAACAAAGTATAGACTGTAGTGGAAAGACTAAAGTGGACAGAGAATAGTGGAAAGACTAAAGTGGTCAGAGAATAGTGGAAAGACTAAAGTGGAAAGACTGTAGTGGACAGAATAAAGTGGAAAGACTATAGTTGAAAGACTGTAGTGGACAGAATAAAGTGGAGACTATAGTGGGAAGACTAAAGTGGACAGAGAATAGTGGAAAGACTAAAGTGGACAGACTATAGTGGAAAGACTAAAGTGGACAGACTAAAGTGGAAAGACTAAAGTGGAAAGACTAAAGTGGACAGACTATAGTGGAAAGACTGTAGTGGACAGAATAAAGTGGAGAGTATAGTGGAAAGAATAAAGTGGACAGAGAATAGTGGAAAGACTAAAGTGGACAGACTATAGTGGAAAGACTATAGTGGAGAGACTGTAGTGGAAAGAATAAAGTGGAGGCTGTAGTGGAAAGACTAAAGTGGACAGAGAATAGTGGAAAGACTAAAGTGGAGCGACTGTAGTGGACAGAATAAAGTGGAAAGACTAAAGTGGACAGAATAAAGTGGAGACTATAGTGGAAAGACTAAAGTGGACAGAGAATAGTGGAAAGACTAAAGTGGACAGACTATAGTGGAAAGAATAAAGTGGACAGACTAAAGTGGACAGAGTATAGTGCAAAGACTATAGTGGAAAGACTGTAGTGGACAGAATAAAGTGGAGACTATAGTGGAAAGACTAAAGCGGACAGACTAAAGTGGAAAGACTAAAGTGGAAAGACTAAAGTGGACAGACTATAGTGGAAAGACTATAGTGGAAAGACTGTAATGGACAGACTACAGTGGAAAGACTAAAGTGGACAGACTAAAGTGGAAAGACTACAGTGGAAAGACTAAAGTGGACAGACTATAGTGGAAAGACTATAGTGGACAGACTAAAGTGGAAAAACTAAAGTGGAAAGACTAAAGTGGACAGACTATAGTGGAAAGACTGTAGTGGACAGAATAAAGTGGAGGGTATAGTGGAAAGAATAAAATGGACAGAGAATAGTGGAAAGACTAAAGTGGACAGACTATAGTGGAAAGACTATAGTGGAGAGACTGTAGTGGACAGAATTAAGTGGAGATTATAGTGGAAAGACTAAAGTGGAAAGACTAAAGTGGACAGAGAATAGTGGAAAGACAAAAGTGGAAAGACTGTAGTGGACAGAATAAAGTGGAGACTATAGTGGAGAGACTAAAGTGGAAATACTAAAGTGGACAGACTATATTGGAAAGACTATAGTGGGAAGACTGTAGTAGACAGAATAAAGTGGAGACTATAGTGGAAGGACTAAAGTGAACAGAGAATAGTTGAACGACTAAAGTGGACAGACTATAGTGGAAAGACTATAGTGGAAAGACTGTATTGGACAGACTAAAGTGGAGACTATAGTGGAAAGACTAAAGTGGAAAGACTAAAGTGGACAGACTATAGTGGAAAGACTGAAGTGGACAGACTAAAGTGGAAAAACTAAGTGGAAAGACTAAAGTGGACAGACTATAGTGGAAAGACTAAAGTGGACAGACTAAAGTGGAAAAACTAAAGTGGAAAGACTAAAGTGCAAAGACTATAGTGGAAAGACTGTAGTGGACAGAATAAAGTGGAGACTGTAGTGGAAAGACTAAAGCGGACAGACTAAAGTGGAAAGACTAAAGTGGAAAGACTAAAGTGGACAGACTATAGTGGAAAGACTATAGTGGAAAGACTGTAGTGGACAGAATAAACTGGAGACTATAGTGGAAAGACTAAAGTGGACAGAGAATAGTGTAAAGACTAAAGTGGACAGACTATAGTGGAAAGACTAAAGTGGACAGACTAAAGTGGAAAGACTAAAGTGGAAAGACTAAAGTGGACAGACTATAGTGGAAAGACTGTAGTGGACAGAATAAAGTGGAGAGTATAGTGGAAAGAATAAAGTGGACAGAGAATAGTGGAAAGACTAAAGTGGACAGACTATAGTGGAAAGAGTATAGTGGAGAGACTGTAGTGGACAGAATAAAGTGGAGACTGTAGTGGAAATACTAAAGTGGACAGAGAATAGTGGAAAGACTAAAGTGGAACGACTGTAGTGGACAGAATAAAGTGGAAAGACTAAAGTGGACAGACTATAGTGGAAAGACTATAGTGGAAAGACTGTAGTGGACAGAATAAAGTGGAGACTATAGTGGAAAAACTAAAGTGGACAGAGAATGGTGGAAAGACTAAAGTGGACAGACTATAGTGGAAAGAATAAAGGGGACAGACTAAAGTGGACAGACTATAGTGCAAAGACTATAGTGGAAAGACTGTAGTGGACAGAATAAAGTGGAGACTATAGTGGAAAGACTAAAGCGGACAGACTAAAGTGGAAAGACTAAAGTGGAAAGACTAAAGTGGACAGACTATAGTGGAAAGACTATAGTGGAAAGACTGTAATGGACAGACTACAGTGGAAAGACTAAAGTGGACAGACTAAAGTAGAAAGACTACAGTGGAAAGACTAAAGTGGACAGACTATAGTGGAAAGACTATAGTGGAACGACTGTAGTGGACAGAATAAAGTGGAGACTACAGTGGAAAGACTAAAGTGGAAAGACTAAAGTGGAAAGACTAAAGTGGACAGAGAATAGTGGATAGACTAAAGTGGACAGACTATAGTGGAAAGACTAAAGTGGACAGACTAAAGTGGAAAGACTAAAGTGGAAAGAATAAAGTGGACAGACTATAGTGGAAAGACTGTAGTGGACAGAATAAAGTGGAGAGTATAGTGGAAAGAATAAAGTGGACAGAGAATAGTGGAAAGACTAAAGTGGACAGACTATAGTGGAAAGACTATAGTGGAGAGACTGTAGTGGACAGAATTAAGTGGAGACTATAGTGGAAAGACTAAAGCGGAAAGACTAAAGTGGACAGAGAATAGTGGAAAGACAAAAGTGGAAAGACTGTAGTGGACAGAATAAAGTGGAGACTATAGTGGAGAGACTAAAGTGGAAAGACTAAAGTGGACAGACTATATTGGAAAGACTATAGTGGGAAGACTGTAGTGGACAGAATAAAGTGGAGACTATAGTGGAAGGACTAAAGTGAACAGAGAATAGTTGAACGACTAAAGTGGACAGACTATAGTGGAAAGACTATAGTGGAAAGACTGTAGTGGACAGACTAAAGTGGAGACTATAGTGGAAAGACTAAAGTGGAAAGACTAAAGTGGACAGACTATAGTGGAAAGACTGAAGTGGACAGACTAAAGTGGAAAAACTAAGTGGAAAGACTAAAGTGGACAGACTATAGTGGAAAGACTATAGTGGACAGAACAAAGTGTAGACTGTAGTGGAAAGACTAAAGTGGACAGAGAATAGTGGAAAGACTAAAGTGGTCAGAGAATAGTGGAAAGACTAAAGTGGAAAGACTGTAGTGGACGGAATAAAGTGGAAAGACTATAGTTGAAAGACTGTAGTGGACAGAATAAAGTGGAGACTATAGTGGAAAGACTAAAGTGGACAGAGAATAGTGGAAAGACTAAAGTGGACAGACTATAGTGGAAAGACTAAAGTGGACAGACTAAAGTGGAAAGACTAAAGTGGAAAGACTAAAGTGGACAGACTATAGTGGAAAGACTGTAGTGGACAGAATAAAGTGGAGAGTATAGTGGAAAGAATAAAGTGGACAGAGAATAGTGGAAAGACTAAAGTGGACAGACTATAGTGGAAAGACTATAGTGGAGAGATTGTAGTGGAAAGAATAAAGTGGAGACTGTAGTGGAAAGACTAAAGTGGACAGAGAATAGTGGAAAGACTAAAGTGGAGCGACTGTAGTGGACAGAATAAAGTGGAAAGACTAAAGTGGACAGAATAAAGTGGAGACTATAGTGGAAAGACTAAAGTGGACAGAGAATAGTGGAAAGACTAAAGTGGACAGACTATAGTGGAAAGAATAAAGTGGATAGACTAAAGTGGACAGACTATAGTGCAAAGACTATAGTGGAAAGACTGTAGTGGACAGAATAAAGTGGAGACTATAGTGGAAAGACTAAAGCGGACAGACTAAAGTGGAAAGACTAAAGTGGAAAGACTAAAGTGGACAGACTATAGTGGAAAGACTATAGTGGAAAGACTGTAATGGACAGACTACAGTGGAAAGACTAAAGTGGACAGACTAAAGTGGAAAGACTACAGTGGAAAGACTAAAGTGGACAGACTATAGTGGAAAGACTATAGTGGAAAGACTTTAGTGGACAGAATAAAGTGGAGACTACAGTGGAAAGACTAAAGTGGAAAGACTAAAGTGAACAGAGAATAGTGGATAGACTAAAGTGGACAGACTATAGTGGAAAGACTAAAGTGGACAGACTAAAGTGGAAAAATTAAAGTGGAAAGACTAAAGTGGACAGACTATAGTGGAAAGACTGTAGTGGACAGAATAAAGTGGAGAGTATAGTGGAAAGAATAAAATGGACAGAGAATAGTGGAAAGACTAAAGTGGACAGACTATAGTGGAAAGACTATAGTGGAGAGACTGTAGTGGACAGAATAAAGTGGAGACTATAGTGGAAAGACCAAAGTGGAAAGACTAAAGTTGACAGAGAATAGTGGAAAGACTAAAGTGGAAAGACTGTAGTGGACAGAATAAAGTGGAGACTATAGTGGAAAGACTAAAGTGGAAAGACTAAAGTGGACAGACTATAGTGGAAAGACTGTAGTGGACAGAATAAAGTGGAGACTATAGTGGAAAGACTAAAGTGGAAAGACTAAAGTGGACAGACTATTCTGGAAAGACTATAGTGGGAAAACTGTAGTGGACAGAATAAAGTAGAGACTATAGTGGAAAGCCTAAAGTGGACAGAGAATAGTGGAAAGACTAAAGTTGACAGACTATAGTGGAAAGACTATAGTGGAAAGACTGATGTGGACAGAATAAAGTGGAGACTATAGTGGAAAGACTAAAGTGGAAAGAGAATAATGGAAAGACTAAAGTGGAAAGAATGTAGTTGACAGAATAAAGTGGACAGACTAAAGTGGAAAGACTAAAGTGGACAGACTATAGTGGATAGACTAAAGTGGACAGACTAAAGTGGAAAGACTCAAGTGGAAAGACTAAAGTGGAAAGACTAAAATGGACAGACTATAGTGGAAAGACTAAAGTGGACGGACTATAGTGGTAAGACTAAAGTGGACAGACTAAAGTGGAAAAACTAAAGTGGACAGACTAAAGAGGAAAGACTAAAGTGGACAGACTCTAGTGGAGAGACTGAAGTGGAAAGACTAAGTGGACAGACTAAAGCGGAAAGACTCAAGTGGAAAGACTAAAGTGGACAGACTATAGTGGAAAGACTAAAGTGGACAGACTAAAGTGGAAAGACTAAAGTGGAAAGGCTAAAGTGGAAAGACTATAGTGGAAAGACTGTAGTGGAAAGACTGTAGTTTGCAGAATAAAGTGGAGACTATAGTGGAAAGACTAAAGTGGACAGAGAATAGTGGAAAGACTAAAGTGGACAGACTATAGTGGAAAGACTAAAGTGGACAGACTAAAGTGGAAAGACTAAAGTGGAAAGACTAAAGTGGACAGACTATAGTGGAAAGACTGTAGTGGACAAAATAAAGTGGAGAGTATAGTTGAAAGAATAAAGTGGACAGAGAATAGTGGAAAGACTAAAGTGGACAGACTATAGTGGAAAGACTATAGTGGAGAGACTGTAGTGGACAGAAGAAAGTGGAGACTATAGTGGAAAGACTAAAGTGGAAAGACTAAAGTGGACAGAGAATAGTGGAAAGACTAAAGTGGAAAGACTTTAGTGGACAGAATAAAGTTGAAAGACTATAGTGGAAAGACTGTAGTGGACAGAATAAAGTGGAGACTATAGTGGAAAGACTAAAGTGGACAGAGAATAGTGGAAAAACTGAAGTGGACAGACTATAGTGGAACGACTAAAGTGGACAGACTAAAGTGGAAAGACTAAAGTGGAAAGACTAAAGTGGACAGACTATAGTGGAAAGACTGTAGTGGACAGAATAAAGTGGAGAGTATAGTGGAAAGAATAAAGTGGACACAGAATAGTGGAAAGACTAAAGTGGACAGACTATAGTGGAAAGACTAAAGTAGACAGACTAAAGTGGAAAGACTAAAGTGGAAAGACTAAAGTGGACAGACTATAGTGGAAAGACTGTAGTGGAAAGACTGTAGTGGACAGAATAAAGTGGAGAGTATAGTGGAAAGAATAAAGTGGACAGAGAATAGTGGAAAGACTAAAGTGGACAGACTATAGTGGAAAGACTAAAGTGGACAGACTAAAGTGGAAAGACTAAAGTGGAAAGACTAAAGTGGACAGACTATAGTGGAAAGACTGTAGTGGACAGAATAAAGTGGAGAGTATAGTGGAAAGAATAAAGTGGACAGAGAATAGTGGAAAGACTAAAGTGGACAGACTATAGTGGAAAGACTATAGTGGAGAGACTGTAGTGGACAGAATTAAGTGGAGACTATAGTGGAAAGACTAAAGCGGAAAGACTAAAGTGGACAGAGAATAGTGGAAAGACAAAAGTGGAAAGACTGTAGTGGACAGAATAAAGTGGAGACTATAGTGGAGAGACTAAAGTGGAAAGACTAAAGTGGACAGACTTTATTGGAAAGACTATAGTGGGAAGACTGTAGTAGACAGAATAAAGTGGAGACTATAGTGGAAGGACTAAAGTGAACAGAGAATAGTTGAACGACTAAAGTGGACAGACTATAGTGGAAAGACTATAGTGGAAAGACTGTAGTGGACAGACTAAAGTGGAGACTATAGTGGAAAGACTAAAGTGGAAAGACTAAAGTGGACAGACTATAGTGGAAAGACTGAAGTGGACAGACTAAAGTGGAAAAACTAAGTGGAAAGACTAAAGTGGACAGACTATAGTGGAAAGACTATAGTGGACAGAACAAAGTGTAGACTGTAGTGGAAAGACTAAAGTGGACAGAGAATAGTGGAAAGACTAAAGTGGTCAGAGAATAGTGGAAAGACTAAAGTGGAAAGACTGTAGTGGACGGAATAAAGTGGAAAGACTATAGTTGAAAGACTGTAGTGGACAGAATAAAGTGGAGACTATAGTGGAAAGACGAAAGTGGACAGAGAATAGTGGAAAGACTAAAGTGGACAGACTATAGTGGAAAGACTAAAGTGGACAGACTAAAGTGGAAAGACTAAAGTGGAAAGACTAAAGTGGACAGACTATAGTGGAAAGACTGTAGTGGACAGAATAAAGTGGAGAGTATAGTGGAAAGAATAAAGTGGACAGAGAATAGTGGAAAGACTAAAGTGGACAGACTATAGTGGAAAGACTATAGTGGAGAGATTGTAGTGGAAAGAATAAAGTGGAGACTGTAGTGGAAAGACTAAAGTGGACAGAGAATAGTGGAAAGACTAAAGTGGAGCGACTGTAGTGGACAGAATAAAGTGGAAAGACTAAAGTGGACAGAATAAAGTGGAGACTATAGTGGAAAGACTAAAGTGGACAGAGAATAGTGGAAAGACTAAAGTGGACAGACTATAGTGGAAAGAATAAAGTGGACAGAATAAAGTGGACAGACTATAGTGCAAAGACTATAGTGGAAAGACTGTAGTGGACAGAATAAAGTGGAGACTATAGTGGAAAGACTAAAGCGGACAGACTAAAGTGGAAAGACTAAAGTGGAAAGACTAAAGTGGACAGACTATAGTGGAAAGACTATAGTGGAAAGACTGTAATGGACAGACTACAGTGGAAAGACTAAAGTGGACAGACTAAAGTGGAAAGACTACAGTGGAAAGACTAAAGTGGACAGACTATAGTGGAAAGACTATAGTGGAAAGACTGTAGTGGACAGAATAAAGTGGAGACTACAGTGGAAAGACCACTTTATTCTTTCCACTATTCTCTGTCCACTTTAGTCTTTCCACTATAGTCTACACTTTGTTCTGTCCACTACAGTCTTTCCACTATAGTATTTCCACTATAGTCTGTCCACTTTAGTCTTTCCACTTAGTTTTTCCACTTTAGTCTGTCCACTTTAGTCTTTCCACTATAGTCTGTCCACTTTAGTCTTTCCACTTTAGTCTTTCCACTATAGTCTCCACTTTAGTCTTTCCCCTACAGTCTTTCCACTATAGTCTTTCCACTATAGTCTGTCCACTTTAGTCGTTTAACTATTCTCTGTTCACTTTATCCTTTCCACTATAGTCTCCACTTTATTCTGTCCACTACAGTCTTTCCACTATAGTCTTTCCACTATAGTCTGTCCACTTTAGTCTTTACACTATAGTCTCCACTTAATTCTGTCCACTACAGTCTCTCCACTATAGTCTTTCCACTATTTTCTGTCCACTTTAGTCTTTCCACTATTCTCTGTCCACTTTATTCTTTCCACTATACTCTCCACTTTATTCTGTCCACTACAGTCTTTCCACTATAGTCTGTCCACTTTAGTCTTTCCACTTTAGTCTTTCCACTTTAGTCTGTCCACTTTAGTCTTTCCACTATAGTCTGTCCACTTTAGTCTATCCACTATTCTCTGTCCACTTTAGTCTTTCAACTTTAGTCTTTCCACTACAGTCTCCACTTTATTCTGTCCACTTCAGTCTTTCCACTATAGTCTTTCCACTATCGTCTGTCCACTTTAGTCTTTCCACTTTAGTCTTTCCACTTTAGTCTGTCCACTTTAGTCTTTCCACTGTAGTATGTCCATTACAGTCTTTCCACTATAGTCTTTCCACTATAGTCTGTCCACTTTAGTCTTTTCACTTTATTCTGTCCACTACAGTCTTTCCGCTTTAGTCTTTCCACTATTCTCTGTCCACTTTAGTCTTTCCACTATAGTCTCCACTTTATTCTGTCCACTACAGTCCCTCCACTATAGTCTTTCCACTATAGTCTGTCCACTTTAGTCTTTCCACTATTCTCTGTCCACTTTATTCTTTCCACTATACTCTCCACTTTATTCTGTCCACTACAGTCTTTCCACTATAGTCTGTCCACTTTAGTCTTTCCACTTTAGTCTTTCCACTTTAGTCTGTCTACTTTAGTCTTTCCACTATAGTCTGTCCACTTTAGTCTTTCCACTATTCTGTGTCCACTTTATTCTTTCCACTATACTCTCCACTTTATTCTGTCCACTACAGTCTTTCCACTATAGTCTGTCCACTTTAGTCTTTCCACTTTAGTCTTTCCACTTTAGTCTGTCCACTTTAGTCGTTCCACTATAGTCTGTCCACTTCAGTTTTTCCACTATTCTCTGTCCACTTTAGTCTTTCCACTATAGTCTCCACTTTATTCTGTCCACTACAGTCTTTCCACTATAGTCTTTCCACTTTATTCTGTCCACTAAAGTCTTTCCACTTTAGTCTTTCCACTATTCTCTGTCCACTTTAGTCTTTCCACTTTAGTCTTTCCACTATAGTCTCCACTTTCTTCTGTCCACTACAGTCTCTCCACGATAGTCTTTCCACTATAGTCTGTCCACTTTAGTCTTTCCACTATTCTCTGTCCACTTTATTATTTCAACTATACTCTCCACTTTATTCTGTCCACTACAGTCTTTCCACTATAGTCTGTCCACTTTAGTCTTTCCACTTTAGTCTTTCCACTTTAGTCTGTCCACTTTAGTCTTTCCACTATAGTCTGTCCACTTTAGTCTTTCCACTATTCTTTGTCCACTTTAGTTTTTCCACTATAGTCTCCACTTTATTCTACAAACTACAGTCTTTCCACTACAGTCTTTCCACTATAGTCTTTCCACTTTAGCCTTTCCACTTTAGTCTTTCCACTTTAGTCTGTCCACTTTAGTCTTTCCACTATAGTCTGTCCACTTTAGTCTTTCCACTTGAGTCTTTCCGCTTTAGTCTGTCCACTTAGTCTTTCCACTTCAGTCTCTCCACTAGAGTCTGTCCACTTTAGTCTTTCCTCTTTAGTCTGTCCACTTCAGATTTTCCACTTTAGTCTGTCCACTTTAGTCTTACCACTATAGTCCGTCCACTTTAGTCTTTCCACTATAGTCTGTCCATTTTAGTCTTTCCACTTTAGTCTTTCCACTTGAGTCTTTCCACTTTAGTCTTTCCACTTTAGTCTGTCCACTTTAGTCTTTCCACTATAGTCTGTCCACTTCAGTTTTTCCACTTTAGTCTGTCCACTTTAGTCTTACCACTATAGTCCGTCCACTTTAGTCTTTCCACTATAGTCTGTCCATTTTAGTCTTTCCACTTTAGTCTTTCCACTTTAGTCTGTCCGCTTTAGTCTTTCCACTATAGTCTCCACTTTATTCTGTCCACTACAGTCTTTCCACTATAGTCTGTCCACTTTAGTCTTTCCACTTTATTCTGTCCACTACAGTCTTTCCGCTTTAGTCTTTCCACTATTCTCTGTCCACTTTAGTCTTTCCACTATAGTCTCCACTTTATTCTGTCCACTACAGTCTCTCCACTATAGTCTTTCCACTATAGTCTGTCCACTTTAGTCTTTCCACTATTCTCTGTCCACTTTATTCTTTCCACTATACTCTCCACTTTATTCTGTCCACTACAGTCTTTCCACTATAGTCTGTCCACTTTAGTCTTTCCACTTTAGTCTTTCCACTTTAGTCTGTCTACTTTAGTCTTTCCACTATAGTCTGTCCACTTTAGTCTTTCCACTATTCTGTGTCCACTTTATTCTTTCCACTATACTCTCCACTTTATTCTGTCCACTACAGTCTTTCCACTATAGTCTGTCCACTTTAGTCTTTCCACTTTAGTCTTTCCACTTTAGTCTGTCCACTTTAGTCGTTCCACTATAGTCTGTCCACTTCAGTTTTTCCACTATTCTCTGTCCACTTTAGTCTTTCCACTATAGTCTCCACTTTATTCTGTCCACTACAGTCTTTCCACTATAGTCTTTCCACTTTATTCTGTCCACTAAAGTCTTTCCACTTTAGTCTTTCCACTATTCTCTGTCCACTTTAGTCTTTCCACTTTAGTCTTTCCACTATAGTCTCCACTTTCTTCTGTCCACTACAGTCTCTCCACGATAGTCTTTCCACTATAGTCTGTCCACTTTAGTCTTTCCACTATTCTCTGTCCACTTTATTCTTTCAACTATACTCTCCACTTTATTCTGTCCACTACAGTCTTTCCACTATAGTCTGTCCACTTTAGTCTTTCCACTTTAGTCTTTCCACTTTAGTCTGTCCACTTTAGTCTTTCCACTATAGTCTGTCCACTTTAGTCTTTCCACTATTCTTTGTCCACTTTAGTTTTTCCACTATAGTCTCCACTTTATTCTGCAAACTACAGTCTTTCCACTACAGTCTTTCCACTATAGTCTTTCCACTTTAGCCTTTCCACTTTAGTCTTTCCACTTTAGTCTGTCCACTTTAGTCTTTCCACTATAGTCTGTCCACTTTAGTCTTTCCACTTGAGTCTTTCCGCTTTAGTCTGTCCACTTAGTCTTTCCACTTCAGTCTCTCCACTAGAGTCTGTCCACTTTAGTCTTTCCTCTTTAGTCTGTCCACTTCAGTTTTTCCACTTTAGTCTGTCCACTTTAGTCTTACCACTATAGTCCGTCCACTTTAGTCTTTCCACTATAGTCTGTCCATTTTAGTCTTTCCACTTTAGTCTTTCCACTTGAGTCTTTCCACTTTAGTCTGTCCACTTTAGTCTATCCACTATAGTCTGTCCACTTTAGTCTTTCCACTTTAGTCTGTCCACTTTATTCTGTCAACTACATTCTTTCCACTTTAGTCTTTCCATTATTCTCTTTCCACTTTAGTCTTTCCACTACAGTCTCCACTTTATTCTGTCCACATCAGTCTTTCCACTATAGTCTTTCCACTATAGTCTGTCAACTTTAGTCTTCCACTATTCTCTGTCCACTTTAGGCTTTCCACTATAGTCTCTACTTTATTCTGTCCACTACAGTTTTCCCACTATAGTCTTTCCAGAATAGTCTGTCCACTTTAGTCTTTCCACTTTAGTCTTTCCACTATAGTCTCCACTTTATTCTGTCCACTACAGTCTTTCCACTATAGTCTGTCCACTTTAGTCTTTCCACTTTAGTCTTTCCACTATAGTCTCCACTTTATTCTGTCCACTACAGTCTTTCCACTTTAGTCTTTCCACTATTCTCTGTCCATTTTATTCTTTCCACTATACTCTCCACTTTATTCTGTCCACTACAGTCTTTCCACTATAGTCTCCACTTTATTCTGTCCACTACAGTCACTCCACTATAGTCTTTCCACTATAGTCTGTCCACTTTAGTCTTTCCACTATTCTCTGTCCATTTTATTCTTTCCACTATACTCTCCACTTTATTCTGTCCTCTACAGTCTTTCCACTATAGTCTGTCCACTTTAGTCTTTCCACTTTAGTTTTTCCACTTTAGTCTGTCCACTTTAGTCTTTCCACTGTGGTCTGTCCACTTTAGTCTATCCACTATTCTCTGTTCACTTTAGTCTTTCCACTTTAGTCTTTCCACTGTAGTCTCCACTTTATTCTGTCCACTACAGTCTTTCCACTATAGTCTTTCCACTATAGTCTGTCCACTTTAGTCTTTCCACTGTAGTCTTTCCACTTTAGTCTGTCCACTTTAGTCTTTCCACTGTAGTCTGTCCATTACAGTCTTTCCACTATAGTCTTTCCACTATAGTCTGTCCACTTTAGTCTTTCCACTTTAGTCTTTCCACTTTAGTCTGTCCGCTTTAGTCTTTCCACTATAGTCTCCACTTTATTCTGTCCACTACAGTCTTTCCACTATAGTCTTTGCACTATAGTCTGTCCACTTTAGTCTGTCCACTTTATTCTTTCCACTATAGTCTGTCCACTTTAGTCTTTCCACTATTCTCTGTCCACTTTAGTCTTTCCACTATAGTCTCCACTTTATTCTGTCCACTTTAGTCTTTCCACTTTATTCTGTCCACTACAGTCGCTCCACTTTAGTCTTTCCACTATTCTCTGTCCACTTTAGTCTTTCCACTACAGTCTCCACTTTATTCTTTCCACTACAATCTCTCCACTATAGTCTTTCCACTATAGTCTGTCCACTTTAGTCTTTCCACTATTCTCTGTCCACTTTATTCTTTCCACTATACTCTCCACTTTATTCTGTCCACTACAGTCTTTCCACTATAGTCTGTCCACTTTAGTCTTTCCACTTTAGTCTTTCCACTTTAGTCTGTCCACTTTAGTCTTTCCACTATAGTCTGTCCACTTTAGTCTTTCCACTATTCTCTGTCCACTTTAGTCTTTCCACTATAGTCTCCACTTTATTCTGTCCACTACAGTCTTTCAACTATAGTCTTTCCACTTTATTCCGTCCACTACAGTCTTTCCACTTTAGTCTTTCCACTATTCTCTGACCACTTTAGTCTTTCCACTATTTTCTGTCCACTTTAGTCTTTCCACTACAGTCTACACTTTGTTCTGTCCACTATAGTCTTTCCACTATAGTCTGTCCACTTTAGTCTTTCCACTTAGTTTTTCCACTTTAGTCTGTCCACTTCAGTCTTTCCACTATAGTCTGTCCACTTTAGTCTTTCCACTTTAGTCTTTCCACTATAGTCTCCACTTTAGTCTGTCCACTACAGTCTTTCCACTATAGTCTTTCCACTATAGTCTGTCCACTTTAGTCGTTCAACTATTCTCTGTTCACTTTAGTCCTTCCACTATAGTCTCCACTTTATTCCGTCTACTACAGTCTTCCCACTATAGTCTTTCCAATAAAGTCTGTCCACTTTAGTCTTTCCACTTTAGTCTCTCCACTATAGTCTCCACTTTATTCTGTCCACTACAGTCTTTCCACTTTTGTCTTTCCACTATTCTCTGTCCACTTTAGTCTTTCCGCTTTAGTCTTTCCACTATAGTCTCCACTTAATTCTGTCCACTACAGTCTCTCCACTATAGTCTTTCCACTATAGTCTGTCCACTATAGTCTTTCCACTATTCTCTGTCCACTTTATTCTTTCCACTATACTCTCCACTTTATTCTGTCCACTACAGTCTTTCCACTATAGTCTGTCCACTTTAGTCTTTCCACTTTAGTCTTTCCACTTTAGTCTGTCCACTTTAGTCTTTCCACTATAGTCTGTCCACTTTAGTCTTTTCACTATTCTCTGTCCACTTTATTCTTTCCACTATACTCTCCACTTTATTCTGTCCACTACAGTCTTTCCACTACAGTCTTTCCACTATAGTCTGTCCACTTTAGTCTTTCCACTTTAGTCTTTCCACTTTAGTCTGTCTACTTTAGTCTTTCCACTATAGTCTGTCCACTTTAGTCTTTCCACTATTCTGTGTCCACTTTATTCTTTCCACTATACTCTCCACTTTATTCTGTCCACTACAGTCTTTCCACTATAGTCTGTCCACTTTAGTCTTTCCACTTTAGTCTTTCCACTTTAGTCTGTCCACTTTAGTCGTTCCACTATAGTCTGTCCACTTCAGTTTTTCCACTATTCTCTGTCCACTTTAGTCTTTCCACTATAGTCTCCACTTTATTCTGTCCACTACAGTCTTTCCACTATAGTCTTTCCACTTTATTCTGTCCACTAAAGTCTTTCCACTTTAGTCTTTCCACTATTCTCTGTCCACTTTAGTCTTTCCACTTTAGTCTTTCCACTATAGTCTCCACTTTCTTCTGTCCACTACAGTCTCTCCACTATAGTCTTTCCACTATAGTCTGTCCACTTTAGTCTTTCCACTATTCTCTGTCCACTTTATTCTTTCAACTATACTCTCCACTTTATTTTGTCCACTACAGTCTTTCCACTATAGTCTGTCCACTTTAGTCTTTCCACTTTAGTCTTTCCACTTTAGTCTGTCCACTTTAGTCTTTCCACTATAGTCTGTCCACTTTAGTCTTTCCACTATTCTCTGTCCACTTTAGTCTTTCCACTATAGTCTCCACTTTATTCTGCAAACTACAGTCTTTCCACTACAGTCTTTCCACTATAGTCTTTCCACTTTAGCCTTTCCACTTTAGTCTTTCCACTTTAGTCTGTCCACTTTAGTCTTTCCACTATAGTCTGTCCACTTTAGTCTTTCCACTTGAGTCTTTCCGCTTTAGTCTGTCCACTTAGTCTTTCCACTTCAGTCTCTCCACTAGAGTCTGTCCACTTTAGTCTTTCCTCTTTAGTCTGTCCACTTTAGTTTTTCCACTTTAGTCTGTCCACTTTAGTCTTACCACTATAGTCCGTCCACTTTAGTCTTTCCACTATAGTCTGTCCATTTTAGTCTTTCCACTTTAGTCTTTCCACTTTAGTCTTTCCACTGTAGTCTCCACTTTATTCTGTCCACTACAGTCTTTCCACTATAGTCTTTCCACTATAGTCTGTCCACGTTAGTCTTTCCACTGTAGTCTTTCCACTTTAGTCTGTCCACTTTAGTCTTTCCACTGTAGTCTGTCCATTACAGTCTTTCCACTATAGTCTTTCCACTATAGTCTGTCCACTTTAGTCTTTCCACTTTAGTCTTTCCACTTTAGTCTGTCCGCTTTAGTCTTTCCACTATAGTCTCCACTTTATTCTGTCCACTACAGTCTTTCCACTATAGTCTTTGCACTATAGTCTGTCCACTTTAGTCTGTCCACTTTATTCTTTCCACTATAGTCTGTCCACTTTAGTCTTTCCACTATTCTCTGTCCACTTTAGTCTTTCCACTATAGTCTCCACTTTATTCTGTCCACTTTAGTCTTTCCACTTTATTCTGTCCACTACAGTCGCTCCACTTTAGTCTTTCCACTATTCTCTGTCCACTTTAGTCTTTCCACTACAGTCTCCACTTTATTCTTTCCACTACAATCTCTCCACTATAGTCTTTCCACTATAGTCTGTCCACTTTAGTCTTTCCACTATTCTCTGTCCACTTTATTCTTTCCACTATACTCTCCACTTTATTCTGTCCACTACAGTCTTTCCACTATAGTCTGTCCACTTTAGTCTTTCCACTTTAGTCTTTCCACTTTAGTCTGTCCACTTTAGTCTTTCCACTATAGTCTGTCCACTTTAGTCTTTCCACTATTCTCTGTCCACTTTAGTCTTTCCACTATAGTCTCCACTTTATTCTGTCCACTACAGTCTTTCAACTATAGTCTTTCCACTTTATTCCGTCCACTACAGTCTTTCCACTTTAGTCTTTCCACTATTCTCTGACCACTTTAGTCTTTCCACTATTCTCTGTCCACTTTAGTCTTTCCACTACAGTCTACACTTTGTTCTGTCCACTATAGTCTTTCCACTATAGTCTGTCCACTTTAGTCTTTCCACTTAGTTTTTCCACTTTAGTCTGTCCACTTCAGTCTTTCCACTATAGTCTGTCCACTTTAGTCTTTCCACTTTAGTCTTTCCACTATAGTCTCCACTTTAGTCTGTCCACTACAGTCTTTCCACTATAGTCTTTCCACTATAGTCTGTCCACTTTAGTCGTTCAACTATTCTCTGTTCGTTTTAGTCCTTCCACTATAGTCTCCACTTTATTCTGTCTACTACAGTCTTCCCACTATAGTCTTTCCAATAAAGTCTGTCCACTTTAGTCTTTCCACTTTAGTCTCTCCACTATAGTCTCCACTTTATTCTGTCCACTACAGTCTTTCCACTTTTGTCTTTCCACTATTCTCTGTCCACTTTAGTCTTTCCGCTTTAGTCTTTCCACTATAGTCTCCACTTAATTCTGTCCACTACAGTCTCTCCACTATAGTCTTTCCACTATAGTCTGTCCACTATAGTCTTTCCACTATTCTCTGTCCACTTTATTCTTTCCACTATACTCTCCACTTTATTCTGTCCACTACAGTCTTTCCACTATAGTCTGTCCACTTTAGTCTTTCCACTTTAGTCTTTCCACTTTAGTCTGTCCACTTTAGTCTTTCCACTATAGTCTGTCCACTTTAGTCTTTCCACTATTCTCTGTCCACTTTATTCTTTCCACTATACTCTCCACTTTATTCTGTCCACTACAGTCTTTCCACTACAGTCTTTCCACTATAGTCTGTCCACTTTAGTCTTTCCACTTTAGTCTTTCCACTTTAGTCTGTCTACTTTAGTCTTTCCACTATAGTCTGTCCACTTTAGTCTTTCCACTATTCTGTGTCCACTTTATTCTTTCCACTATACTCTCCACTTTATTCTGTCCACTACAGTCTTTCCACTATAGTCTGTCCACTTTAGTCTTTCCACTTTAGTCTTTCCACTTTAGTCTGTCCACTTTAGTCGTTCCACTATAGTCTGTCCACTTCAGTTTTTCCACTATTCTCTGTCCACTTTAGTCTTTCCACTATAGTCTCCACTTTATTCTGTCCACTACAGTCTTTCCACTATAGTCTTTCCACTTTATTCTGTCCACTAAAGTCTTTCCACTTTAGTCTTTCCACTATTCTCTGTCCACTTTAGTCTTTCCACTTTAGTCTTTCCACTATAGTCTCCACTTTCTTCTGTCCACTACAGTCTCTCCACTATAGTCTTTCCACTATAGTCTGTTCACTTTAGTCTTTCCACTATTCTCTGTCCACTTTATTCTTTCAACTATACTCTCCACTTTATTTTGTCCAATACAGTCTTTCCACTATAGTCTGTCCACTTTAGTCTTTCCACTTTAGTCTTTCCACTTTAGTCTGTCCACTTTAGTCTTTCCACTATAGTCTGTCCACTTTAGTCTTTCCACTATTCTCTGTCCACTTTAGTCTTTCCACTATAGTCTCCACTTTATTCTGCAAACTACAGTCTTTCCACTACAGTCTTTCCACTATAGTCTTTCCACTTTAGTCTGTCCACTTTAGTCTTTCCACTATAGTCTGTCCACTTTAGTCTTTCCACTTGAGTCTTTCCGCTTTAGTCTGTCCACTTAGTCTTTCCACTTCAGTCTCTCCACTAGAGTCTGTCCACTTTAGTCTTTCCTCTTTAGTCTGTCCACTTTAGTTTTTCCACTTTAGTCTGTCCACTTTAGTCTTACCACTATAGTCCGTCCACTTTAGTCTTTCCACTATAGTCTGTCCATTTTAGTCTTTCCACTTTAGTCTTTCCACTTGAGTCTTTCCACTTTAGTCTGTCCACTTTAGTCTATCCACTATAGTCTGTCCACTTTAGTCTTTCCACTTTAGTCTGTCCACTTTATTCTGTCAACTACATTCTTTCCACTTTAGTCTTTCCATTATTCTCTTTCCACTTTAGTCTTTCCACTATAGTCTCCACTTTATTCTGTCCACATCAGTCTTTCCACTATAGTCTTTCCACTATAGTCTGTCAACTTTAGTCTTTCCACTATTCTCTGTCCACTTTAGGCTTTCCACTATAGTCTCTACTTTATTCTGTCCACTACAGTTTTCCCACTATAGTCTTTCCAGAATAGTCTGTCCACTTTAGTCTTTCCACTTTAGTCTTTCCACTATAGTCTCCACTTTATTCTGTCCACTACAGTCTTTCCACTATAGTCTGTCCACTTTAGTCTTTCCACTTTAGTCTTTCCACTATAGTCTCCACTTTATTCTGTCCACTACAGTCTTTCCACTTTAGTCTTTCCACTATTCTCTGTCAACTTTAGTCTTTCCACTTTGGTCTTTCCACTATAGTCTCCACTTTATTCTGTCCACTACAGTCTCTCCACTATAGTCTTTCCACTATAGTCTGTCCACTTTAGTCTTTCCACTATTCTCTGTCCATTTTATTCTTTCCACTATACTCTCCACTTTATTCTGGAAAAGTGTCCACTTTAGTCTATCCACTATAGTCTGTCCACTTTAGTCTTTCCACTTTAGTCTGTCCACTTTATTCTGTCAACTACATTCTTTCCACTTTAGTCTTTCCATTATTCTCTTTCCACTTTAGTCTTTCCACTATAGTGGTCTTTCCACTATAGTCTCCACTTTATTCTGTCCACTACAGTCTTTCCACTGTAGTCTTTCCACTATAGTCTGTCCAATTTAGTCTTTCCACTATTCTCTGTCCACTTTAGTCTTTCCACTATAGTCTACACTTTGTTCTGTCCACTACAGTCTTTCCACTATTCTCTGTCCACTTTAGTCTTTCCACTTTAGTCTTTCTACTATAGTCTCCACTTTATTCCGTCCACTACAGTCTTTCCACTATAGTCTTTCCACTATAGTCTGTCCACTTTAGTCTTTCCACTATTCTCTGTCCACTTTAGTCTTTCCACTATAGTCTCCACTTTATTCTGTCCACTATAGTCTTTCCACTTTAGTCTTTCCACTATAGTCTTTCCACTTCAGTCTGTCCACTTTAGTCTTTCCACTATAGTCTGTCCACTTTAGTCTTTCCACTATAGTCTTTCCACTTTAGTCTTTCCACTATCGTCTTTCCACTTCAGTCTGTCCACTTTAGTCTTTCCACTATAGTCTATCCAGTTTAGTCTTTCCACTTTAGTCGTTCCATTAAAGTGTCCCCTTTATTCTGTCCAATACAGTCTTTCCACTTTAGTCTTCCCACTATTCTCTGTCCACTTTAGTCTTTCCACTATAGTCTCCACTTTATTCTGTCCACTACAGTCTTTCCACTATAGTCTTTCCACTATAGTCTGTCCACTTTAGTCTTTCCACTTTAGTTTTTCCACTTTAGTCTGTCCACTTTATTCTTTCCACTATAGTCTGTCCACTTTAGTCTTTCCACTATTCTCTGTCCACTTTAGTCTTTCCACTTTATTCTGTCCACTACAGTCTTTCCACTTTAGTCTTTCCACTATTCTCTGTCCACTTTAGTCTTTCCACTATAGTCTCCACTTTCTTCTGTCCACTACAGTCTCTCCACTATAGTCTTTCCACTATAGTCTGTCCACTTTAGTCTTTCCACTTTAGTCTTTCCACTATAGTCTCCACTTTATTCTGTCCACTACAGTCTTTCCACTTTAGTCTTTCCACTATTCTCTGTCCACTTTAGTCTTTCCACTTTAGTCTTTCCACTATAGTCTCCACTTTATTCCGTCCACTACAGTCTTTCCACTATAGTCTTTCCACTATAGTCTGTCCACTTTAGTCTTTCCACTATTCTCTGTCCACTTTAGTCTTTCCAGTATAGTCTCCACTTTATTCTCTCCACTACAGTCTTTCCACTTTAGTCTTTCCACTATAGTCTTTCCACTTCAGTCTGTCCACTATAGTCTCCACTTTATTCTGTCCACTACAGTCTTTCCACTGTAGTCTTTCCACTATAGTCTGTCCACTTTAGTCTTTCCGCTATTCTCTGTCCACTTTAGTCTTTCCACTATAGTCTACACTTTGTTCTGTCCACTACAGTCTTTCCACTATAGTATTTCCACTATAGTCTGTCCACTTTAGTCTTTCCACTTAGTTTTTCCACTTTAGTCTGTCCAATTCAGTCTTTCCACTATAGTCTGTCCACTTTAGTCTTTCCACTTTAGTCTTTCCACTATCGTCTCCACTTTAGTCTGTCCACTACAGTCTTTCCACTATAGTCTTTCCACTATAGTCTGTCCACTTTAGTCGTTCAACTATTCTCTGTTCACTTTAGTCTTTCCACTATAGTCTCCACTTTATTCTGTCCACTACAGTCTTTCCACTATAGTCTTTCCACTATAGTCTGTCCACTTTAGTCTTTCCACTTTAGTCTTTCCACTATAGTCTCCACTTTATTCTGTCCACTACAGTCTTTCCACTTTAGTCTTTCCACTATTCTCTGTCCACTTTAGTCTTTCCACTTTAGTCTTTCCAATATAGTCTCCACTTAATTCTGTCCACTACAGTCTCTCCACTATAGTCTTTCCACTATAGTCAGTCCACTTTAGTCTTTCCACTATTCTCTGTCCACTTTATTCTTTCCACTATACTCTCCACTTTATTCTGTCCACTACAGTGTTTCCACTATAGTCTGTCCACTTTAGTCTTTCCACTTCAGTCTTTCCACTTTAGTCTGTCCACTTCAGTCTTTCCACTATAGTCTTTCCACTATAGTCTGTCCACTTTAGTCTGTCCACTTTAGTCTGTCCACTTTAGTCTTTCCACTATAGTCTTTCCGCTATAGTCTGTCCACTTTAGTCTATCCACTATTCTCTGTCCACTTTAGTCTTTCCACTACAGTCTCCACTTTATTCTGTCCACTACACTCTTTCCACTATAGTCTTTCCACTATAGTCTGTCCACTTTAGCCTTTCCACTTTAGTCTTTCCACTTTAGTCTTTCCACTTTAGTCGGTCCACTTTAGTCTTTCCACTATAGTCTGTCCACTTTAGTCGTTCAACTATTCTCTGTTCACTTTAGTCTTTCCACTATAGTCTCCACTTTATTCTGTCCACTACAGTCTTTCCACTATAGTCTTTCCACTATAGTCTGTCCACTTTAGTCTTTCCACTTTAGTCTTTCCACTATAGTCTCCACTTTATTCTGTCCACTACAGTCTTTCCACTATAGTCTCCACTATAGTCTGTCCACTTTAGTCGTTCAACTATTCTCTGTTCACTTTAGTCTTTCCACTATAGTCTCCACTTTATTCTGTCCACTACAGTCTTTCAACTATAGTCTTTCCACTTTATTCCGTCCACTACAGTCTTTCCACTTTAGTCTTTCCACTATTCTCTGACCACTTTAGTCTTTCCACTATTCTCTGTCCACTTTAGTCTTTCCACTACAGTCTACACTTTGTTCTGTCCACTATAGTCTTTCCACTATAGTCTGTCCACTTTAGTCTTTCCACTTAGTTTTTCCACTTTAGTCTGTCCACTTCAGTCTTTCCACTATAGTCTGTCCACTTTAGTCTTTCCACTTTAGTCTTTCCACTATAGTCTCCACTTTAGTCTGTCCACTACAGTCTTTCCACTATAGTCTTTCCACTATAGTCTGTCCACTTTAGTCGTTCAACTATTCTCTGTTCGTTTTAGTCCTTCCACTATAGTCTCCACTTTATTCTGTCTACTACAGTCTTCCCACTATAGTCTTTCCAATAAAGTCTGTCCACTTTAGTCTTTCCACTTTAGTCTCTCCACTATAGTCTCCACTTTATTCTGTCCACTACAGTCTTTCCACTTTTGTCTTTCCACTATTCTCTGTCCACTTTAGTCTTTCCGCTTTAGTCTTTCCACTATAGTCTCCACTTAATTCTGTCCACTACAGTCTCTCCACTATAGTCTTTCCACTATAGTCTGTCCACTATAGTCTTTCCACTATTCTCTGTCCACTTTATTCTTTCCACTATACTCTCCACTTTATTCTGTCCACTACAGTCTTTCCACTATAGTCTGTCCACTTTAGTCTTTCCACTTTAGTCTTTCCACTTTAGTCTGTCCACTTTAGTCTTTCCACTATAGTCTGTCCACTTTAGTCTTTCCACTATTCTCTGTCCACTTTATTCTTTCCACTATACTCTCCACTTTATTCTGTCCACTACAGTCTTTCCACTACAGTCTTTCCACTATAGTCTGTCCACTTTAGTCTTTCCACTTTAGTCTTTCCACTTTAGTCTGTCTACTTTAGTCTTTCCACTATAGTCTGTCCACTTTAGTCTTTCCACTATTCTGTGTCCACTTTATTCTTTCCACTATACTCTCCACTTTATTCTGTCCACTACAGTCTTTCCACTATAGTCTGTCCACTTTAGTCTTTCCACTTTAGTCTTTCCACTTTAGTCTGTCCACTTTAGTCGTTCCACTATAGTCTGTCCACTTCAGTTTTTCCACTATTCTCTGTCCACTTTAGTCTTTCCACTATAGTCTCCACTTTATTCTGTCCACTACAGTCTTTCCACTATAGTCTTTCCACTTTATTCTGTCCACTAAAGTCTTTCCACTTTAGTCTTTCCACTATTCTCTGTCCACTTTAGTCTTTCCACTTTAGTCTTTCCACTATAGTCTCCACTTTCTTCTGTCCACTACAGTCTCTCCACTATAGTCTTTCCACTATAGTCTGTTCACTTTAGTCTTTCCACTATTCTCTGTCCACTTTATTCTTTCAACTATACTCTCCACTTTATTTTGTCCAATACAGTCTTTCCACTATAGTCTGTCCACTTTAGTCTTTCCACTTTAGTCTTTCCACTTTAGTCTGTCCACTTTAGTCTTTCCACTATAGTCTGTCCACTTTAGTCTTTCCACTATTCTCTGTCCACTTTAGTCTTTCCACTATAGTCTCCACTTTATTCTGCAAACTACAGTCTTTCCACTACAGTCTTTCCACTATAGTCTTTCCACTTTAGCCTTTCCACTTTAGCCTTTCCACTTTAGTCTGTCCACTTTAGTCTTTCCACTATAGTCTGTCCACTTTAGTCTTTCCACTTGAGTCTTTCCGCTTTAGTCTGTCCACTTAGTCTTTCCACTTCAGTCTCTCCACTAGAGTCTGTCCACTTTAGTCTTTCCTCTTTAGTCTGTCCACTTTAGTTTTTCCACTTTAGTCTGTCCACTTTAGTCTTACCACTATAGTCCGTCCACTTTAGTCTTTCCACTATAGTCTGTCCATTTTAGTCTTTCCACTTTAGTCTTTCCACTTGAGTCTTTCCACTTTAGTCTGTCCACTTTAGTCTATCCACTATAGTCTGTCCACTTTAGTCTTTCCACTTTAGTCTGTCCACTTTATTCTGTCAACTACATTCTTTCCACTTTAGTCTTTCCATTATTCTCTTTCCACTTTAGTCTTTCCACTATAGTCTCCACTTTATTCTGTCCACATCAGTCTTTCCACTATAGTCTTTCCACTATAGTCTGTCAACTTTAGTCTTTCCACTATTCTCTGTCCACTTTAGGCTTTCCACTATAGTCTCTACTTTATTCTGTCCACTACAGTTTTCCCACTATAGTCTTTCCAGAATAGTCTGTCCACTTTAGTCTTTCCACTTTAGTCTTTCCACTATAGTCTCCACTTTATTCTGTCCACTACAGTCTTTCCACTATAGTCTGTCCACTTTAGTCTTTCCACTTTAGTCTTTCCACTATAGTCTCCACTTTATTCTGTCCACTACAGTCTTTCCACTTTAGTCTTTCCACTATTCTCTGTCAACTTTAGTCTTTCCACTTTGGTCTTTCCACTATAGTCTCCACTTTATTCTGTCCACTACAGTCTCTCCACTATAGTCTTTCCACTATAGTCTGTCCACTTTAGTCTTTCCACTATTCTCTGTCCATTTTATTCTTTCCACTATACTCTCCACTTTATTCTGGAAAAGTGTCCACTTTAGTCTATCCACTATAGTCTGTCCACTTTAGTCTTTCCACTTTAGTCTGTCCACTTTATTCTGTCAACTACATTCTTTCCACTTTAGTCTTTCCATTATTCTCTTTCCACTTTAGTCTTTCCACTATAGTGGTCTTTCCACTATAGTCTCCACTTTATTCTGTCCACTACAGTCTTTCCACTGTAGTCTTTCCACTATAGTCTGTCCAATTTAGTCTTTCCACTATTCTCTGTCCACTTTAGTCTTTCCACTATAGTCTACACTTTGTTCTGTCCACTACAGTCTTTCCACTATTCTCTGTCCACTTTAGTCTTTCCACTTTAGTCTTTCTACTATAGTCTCCACTTTATTCCGTCCACTACAGTCTTTCCACTATAGTCTTTCCACTATAGTCTGTCCACTTTAGTCTTTCCACTATTCTCTGTCCACTTTAGTCTTTCCACTATAGTCTCCACTTTATTCTGTCCACTATAGTCTTTCCACTTTAGTCTTTCCACTATAGTCTTTCCACTTCAGTCTGTCCACTTTAGTCTTTCCACTATAGTCTGTCCACTTTAGTCTTTCCACTATAGTCTTTCCACTTTAGTCTTTCCACTATCGTCTTTCCACTTCAGTCTGTCCACTTTAGTCTTTCCACTATAGTCTATCCAGTTTAGTCTTTCCACTTTAGTCGTTCCATTAAAGTGTCCCCTTTATTCTGTCCAATACAGTCTTTCCACTTTAGTCTTCCCACTATTCTCTGTCCACTTTAGTCTTTCCACTATAGTCTCCACTTTATTCTGTCCACTACAGTCTTTCCACTATAGTCTTTCCACTATAGTCTGTCCACTTTAGTCTTTCCACTTTAGTTTTTCCACTTTAGTCTGTCCACTTTATTCTTTCCACTATAGTCTGTCCACTTTAGTCTTTCCACTATTCTCTGTCCACTTTAGTCTTTCCACTTTATTCTGTCCACTACAGTCTTTCCACTTTAGTCTTTCCACTATTCTCTGTCCACTTTAGTCTTTCCACTATAGTCTCCACTTTCTTCTGTCCACTACAGTCTCTCCACTATAGTCTTTCCACTATAGTCTGTCCACTTTAGTCTTTCCACTTTAGTCTTTCCACTATAGTCTCCACTTTATTCTGTCCACTACAGTCTTTCCACTTTAGTCTTTCCACTATTCTCTGTCCACTTTAGTCTTTCCACTTTAGTCTTTCCACTATAGTCTCCACTTTATTCCGTCCACTACAGTCTTTCCACTATAGTCTTTCCACTATAGTCTGTCCACTTTAGTCTTTCCACTATTCTCTGTCCACTTTAGTCTTTCCAGTATAGTCTCCACTTTATTCTCTCCACTACAGTCTTTCCACTTTAGTCTTTCCACTATAGTCTTTCCACTTCAGTCTGTCCACTATAGTCTCCACTTTATTCTGTCCACTACAGTCTTTCCACTGTAGTCTTTCCACTATAGTCTGTCCACTTTAGTCTTTCCGCTATTCTCTGTCCACTTTAGTCTTTCCACTATAGTCTACACTTTGTTCTGTCCACTACAGTCTTTCCACTATAGTATTTCCACTATAGTCTGTCCACTTTAGTCTTTCCACTTAGTTTTTCCACTTTAGTCTGTCCAATTCAGTCTTTCCACTATAGTCTGTCCACTTTAGTCTTTCCACTTTAGTCTTTCCACTATCGTCTCCACTTTAGTCTGTCCACTACAGTCTTTCCACTATAGTCTTTCCACTATAGTCTGTCCACTTTAGTCGTTCAACTATTCTCTGTTCACTTTAGTCTTTCCACTATAGTCTCCACTTTATTCTGTCCACTACAGTCTTTCCACTATAGTCTTTCCACTATAGTCTGTCCACTTTAGTCTTTCCACTTTAGTCTTTCCACTATAGTCTCCACTTTATTCTGTCCACTACAGTCTTTCCACTTTAGTCTTTCCACTATTCTCTGTCCACTTTAGTCTTTCCACTTTAGTCTTTCCAATATAGTCTCCACTTAATTCTGTCCACTACAGTCTCTCCACTATAGTCTTTCCACTATAGTCAGTCCACTTTAGTCTTTCCACTATTCTCTGTCCACTTTATTCTTTCCACTATACTCTCCACTTTATTCTGTCCACTACAGTGTTTCCACTATAGTCTGTCCACTTTAGTCTTTCCACTTCAGTCTTTCCACTTTAGTCTGTCCACTTCAGTCTTTCCACTATAGTCTTTCCACTATAGTCTGTCCACTTTAGTCTGTCCACTTTAGTCTGTCCACTTTAGTCTTTCCACTATAGTCTTTCCGCTATAGTCTGTCCACTTTAGTCTATCCACTATTCTCTGTCCACTTTAGTCTTTCCACTACAGTCTCCACTTTATTCTGTCCACTACACTCTTTCCACTATAGTCTTTCCACTATAGTCTGTCCACTTTAGCCTTTCCACTTTAGTCTTTCCACTTTAGTCTTTCCACTTTAGTCGGTCCACTTTAGTCTTTCCACTATAGTCTGTCCACTTTAGTCGTTCAACTATTCTCTGTTCACTTTAGTCTTTCCACTATAGTCTCCACTTTATTCTGTCCACTACAGTCTTTCCACTATAGTCTTTCCACTATAGTCTGTCCACTTTAGTCTTTCCACTTTAGTCTTTCCACTATAGTCTCCACTTTATTCTGTCCACTACAGTCTTTCCACTTTAGTCTTTCCACTATTCTCTGTCCACTTTAGTCTTTCCACTTTAGTCTTTCCACTATAGTCTCCACTTAATTCTGTCCACTACAGTCTCTCCACTATAGTCTTTCCACTATAGTCTGTCCACTTTAGTCTTTCCACTATTCTCTGTCCACTTTATTCTTTCCACTATACTCTCCACTTTATTCTGTCCACTACAGTGTTTCCACTATAGTCTGTCCACTTTAGTCTTTCCACTTCAGTCTTTCCACTTTAGTCTGTCCACTTCAGTCTTTCCACTATAGTCTTTCCACTATAGTCTGTCCACTTCAGTCTTTCCACTATAGTCTTTCCACTATAGTCTTTCCACTATAGTCTGTCCACTTTAGTCTTTCCACTTTAGTCTTTCCACTTTAGTCTGTCCACTTTAGTCTTTCCACTGTAGTCTGTCCATTACAGTCTTTCCACTATAGTCTTTCCACTATAGTCTGTCCACTTTAGTCTTTCAACTTTAGTCTTTCCACTTTAGTCTGTCCGCTTTAGTCTTTCCACTATAGTCTCCACTTTATTCTTTCCACTACAGTCTTTCCACTATAGTCTTTCCACTATAGTCTGTCCAGTTTAGTCTGTCCACTTTATTCTTTCCACTATAGTCTGTCCACTTTAGTCTTTCCACTATTCTCTGTCCACTTTAGTCTTTCCACTATAGTCTCCACTTTATTCTGTCCACTACAGTCTTTCCACTATAGTCTGTCCACTTTAGTCTTTCCACTTTATTCTGTCCACTACAGTCTTTCCACTTTAGTCTGTCCACTATTCTCTGTCCACTTTAGTCTTTCCACTATAGTCTCCCCTTTATTCTGTCCACTACAGTCTCTCCACTATAGTCTTTCCACTATAGTCTGTCCACTTTAGTCTTTCCACTATCCTCTGTCCACTTTATTCTTTCCACTATACTCTCCACTTCATTCTGTCCACTACAGTCTTTCCACTATAGTCTGTCCACTTTAGTCTTTCCACTTTAGTCTTTCCACTTTAGTCTGTCCATTTTAGTCTTTCCACTATAGTCTGTCCACTTTAGTCTTTCCACTATTCTCTGTCCACTTTATTCTTTCCACTATACTCTCCACTTTATTCTGTCCACTACAGTCTTTCCACTATAGTCTGTCCACTTTAGTCTTTCCACTTTAGTCTTTCCACTTTAGTCTGTCCACTTTAGTCGTTCCACTATTTTCTGTCCACTTCAGTCTTTCCACTATAGTCTTCACTTTATTCTGTCCACTACAGTCTCTCCACTATAGTCTTTCCACTATAGTCTCCACTATTCTCTGTCCATTTTATTCTTTCCACTATACTCTCCACTTTATTCTGGAAAAGTGTCCACTTTAGTCTATCCACTATAGTCTGTCCACTTCAGTCTTTCCACTTTAGTCTGTCCACTTTATTCTGTCAACTACATTCTTTCCACTTTAGTCTTTCCATTATTCTCTTTCCACTTTAGTCTTTCCACTATAGTGGTCTTTCCACTATAGTCTCCACTTTATTCTGTCCACTACAGTCTTTCCACTGTAGTCTTTCCACTATAGTCTGTCCAATTTAGTCTTTCCACTATTCTCTGTCCACTTTAGTCTTTCCACTATAGTCTACACTTTGTTCTGTCCACTACAGTCTTTCCACTATTCTCTGTCCACTTTAGTCTTTCCACTTTAGTCTTTCTACTATAGTCTCCACTTTATTCCGTCCACTACAGTCTTTCCACTATAGTCTTTCCACTATAGTCTTTCCACTTTAGTCTTTCCACTATTCTCTGTCCACTTTAGTCTTTCCACTATAGTCTCCACTTTATTCTGTCCACTATAGTCTTTCCACTTTAGTCTTTCCACTATAGTCTTTCCACTTCAGTCTGTCCACTTTAGTCTTTCCACTATAGTCTGTCCACTTTAGTCTTTCCACTATAGTCTTTCCACTTTAGTCTTTCCACTATCGTCTTTCCACTTCAGTCTGTCCACTTTAGTCTTTCCACTATAGTCTATCCAGTTTAGTCTTTCCACTTTAGTCGTTCCATTAAAGTGTCCCCTTTATTCTGTCCAATACAGTCTTTCCACTTTAGTCTTCCCACTATTCTCTGTCCACTTTAGTCTTTCCACTATAGTCTCCACTTTATTCTGTCCACTACAGTCTTTCCACTATAGTCTTTCCACTATAGTCTGTCCACTTTAGTCTTTCCACTTTAGTTTTTCCACTTTAGTCTGTCCACTTTA